>OZ007571.1:45962983-46562983 GCA_963931925.1 Onchidella celtica
GTAAAAGATGCTCAAGTAGGAAGTCGCTTTGCGTTGCCTGCAGTTGCAAACAGTCAGACAAGAGATCTCAAGAAGGTGTACACCGGTAATAGAAGAAGAGTGCCATTGTTTTTATTATGAATAGTTGAGGTGAGCTGTAACTGGTTCAAAAGCTAGTAAAAAGAGAGGTTCCTATTAGTAATTTTGCTTACATAAGTTCATGGACCCTTTTCATTTACCGTCCTCCATATCACATGACTTACAAACAAAATGGCGGCGTGCTCCACCTGTAGGGCGGAAGTGGTGGACAACGGTCGAACGATGCCATCCTCTTGTTGGGCAGCCAACTGTACAAACCCGGTACGTGCTGGTTCTGGCATAAAAATGCATCTTTGCTTAGACTGTGCACATATTCAGATGCCATCACCAAGGCAAGCGGAGGTTTTTGCACTACACGGTGCTTTTCGAAGCCGTGCGGCTCCCCGCAAACAACCGTAACGCGGAAGTGAATAGGGTCTCTATGACACATTACAAGCCCGCCTGCTCCGTCCCCCTTCGCCAGTGTATCCCCCACTCCCGACTGTTCTATACTCCGTTCCACCCTGTAACTTATTCTATTTCTCTCCCCACCTACCCCCCCCCCCACTACTCCGTATAGGCTACATCTGTCATAAGCTTGGTAGTTTGCAAATCATTGTTGAGGCACAGCACACCAAGTAGGGATGATTTTAGCTATGTGAAGTAACACTTTTCAATAACATTTTTATTGAAAAGAACTTTCAAATGCGATTTTCTCGAAATTGCACTTTTGATCAGTGATTTGTGAACTAGTTTTTTTATTTATTGACCAATTGGTATAAAATTTGGCTTACATATACATGTTTGAACAAATCAAAAAATTCATACAGTAGGAATTTTGTTTAACTTTTGAATTTTTGTTGTTGTTTTTGTTTTGGTGAATTTTTTTTTTTTGGTGATAGAAAATAGGAAAAAATGGAATTCCGCTACATACCTTTTTCAAAAATCCATAACAAAGGATTAGTAAGAGATATGAAAATTTCCTACTAAATGAAGTTTTAAATTGGATTGAATAAGATACAACAGAAGTTTCAAATAAATCCAGTAAAATTTGGCGAAGCCTATCTATATTGAAGTTAACGCTTTTTGGGTCTCAAAATCTAAGATAGCGGCGTTTCCATGGCAACCATATGACAAACACAATTTTTTAACATTTTTTATCTGCTAGTTCAGACATCCTGAATTCGATTATGATAGTCAAAATTGCCTATTTCTCATAATAACAAAAATCGCCTTCAGGACCCGCACCCCCACCCCCCCCCCCCCCCTTATACACCCGAGACGCAGGATACCGAGACGAATCAACTCATCAAATTCCGTCCGTCGATTTGCACGTGTATCATCGATGTCAACAATGCACACCACACCCCTTCATAACTGAACGAAAAAGAGTAGTATAGTATTTATGTGCGCGCAATTTGTGGATATGGGAGAATGAATGGTTCGTCTCGGTATTCTGTGTCTCGGTCTATACCGAGCCGCATTATTAAGTCTTGCAACAAACTTTGAGCGGCTGTTGATCTAACTTTTGAATGAATTAGGGGAATTCAAAAAAAAAAAATTAATGAAACAAACAAAGATTGTTCTCGTGAAACAAAAATCTTTCATTTTTCTAATGACTTGATGTCCTGTCTTGGACAACCAAACAACAAGGTTCAGAACTGTATGGGGTCTCTGTCGGGTCTAGTATTTCAATCGTTTCGATCTTCCCAGAAATGCTCATTTAGATCTAGTTCATTTATGGAATCAACAGAAATTGAATTAAAGATGACATTTTTCCCCCTTTCATTCAGTTTTTTCCAGCGGTTCAAAAGTTAGAGCCGTTTAAATGTTTGTTGCAAGATTTATGCGGCCTAATATAGTATGGCTCATAATTATGCATGTAGTGGAGTGCATGGCAGTCTACCTCTGGAAAATGGCTATGTGCACGTTAATATTTATTCCTCATGTGTTCTCTCATTCCAAAGAGCAGAATGAAAAGGTTTGATATCTCTTTATATTATCATACTTCTATTATTATATACTTCATTGTTAATTTAGATCGCGTGGAATCATTAAATCAATGTTTGCTCAAGCAATCTTTTGTTATAATCTGTGGCGAAAAATGCCTGGATCCAAATTATTTTAGTGAAGGCAGGACAATAATGATTATTGTTAATGTATTCTGAGAAATGCTTTTTGAAACTTTCAAAACAGTAATCAAAACTTATTATAAGTGTTTGCAATGTCGCATGACCTCTTTGGGGCATCCATAAAGTATGCCAGTAAAAGAATATTTATATCCGTATTAACTTTTGCAGGAATATGTAGGGATTCCCTCGGGATTTGTTACCCCGTCTGACATCAAAGTAGGAAGGGAAACTTGTATAGCCTCATGAGATGGCAGAATGCCCACTGATTCTTGAGATAACGGGACAGTTCATAAGTTTAGTACAGTGGTTAGACATTCCGTTCTGAAATAAATTGACATAATGATCATTTCCGTGGCATCTCATACGTATTTTAGTAATAAGTGAGATCTTTCTTCTCCTTCAAGGATCTACACAGATTTTGACCACAAACAGACAAGAACTGAGAAACAAACACTCTCGTGGACTAACATATTAACCAAACAAAATTATCGTTTTGGTGAAAGTGGCGTCTGGTGTGCACTGAAAAATCTGGCACAGCGCGCATCTGCTGTGACACAAATTGCATCATAAAAAGTCTGCTGCGGAGCAAAACGACACCAAATTGCTAACATATATATGTGAGGCAGCCTGAGAAAACCCTCAGGTTGCAAAAATCTTAGTATTGAGTAATCAGCTTCCAAAGGTCATCTGGGTGACCCTAGGTCTAAATTTAGCTAAGATCAGAACCTCATTCTACATCGATTCCTACATCTGCTGTGTAAATTTTAGCATGAAATAAAGCTTCTAAATACTTTAATTTTGCATTTTAAATGTAGTGAACCAAATTTGTTGACATTTCGTAATTTTACCTTTATCATGGTCAACAGGTTTGTCTTCTTTTGGACGCGCACTCATATTTTCCCACCCTGTCACACCATAATTTTATACTGCTCCAATGCAAAGGGAAAATCCACAGCTTTTCAATCACAGTTAGTACGCATGGATACACTGGCTTTGTAGTAACAGAGAGTATGTTTGTATGGAGAGGATTCACTATTGGTCGATTTGCACTGCGAGACATGGGAGGCTCCGCGAAACCACTGTCAGCATGGAGCGGAGAGTAGGTCGCTGCGGTAAACAATACCCGTTAGTGCATTTACAGGGGGTGTATGAGCTTACAAACGGCTCTAAATACTTTCAATCAGCCCAAGAATATTAACAAACCACAGTAAACAGATACGCACATCATCTTCGGTGAAGGCGGTCTCTTTCAATTCCTGTTTACCGCAGCAACCTAGTTTCGCAATTTGCCGGAAGTGAGATCTCTCTATAAATTTTAATACTTGCATACTCTCCATAGAAATACACTACTAAACTAGATTCCACGCGTGGCTTCGCCAGCATTCTCTTTCCCTGCTTCGCCAAGCGAGCCGGCATGGGCCGCATTGAAACCCCGTCTCACCTTCTCAGTATGGGCTGAGCGCCCGATGCTGGCCTAGCCCATCCAAAGGGGTTGAAAAATAGCCGTGATTGTGATTGACTTTGTGACTTTAACTTGACTGTGATTGATTTTTTAACTTTAATTTGTTTATAGTCACTCACATACCATTTCCGTACAATATGACATAAAATTGAATATTCCTCGATTGAAAAAAAAAACAGACTGATTCAACTGACACAATTCACCACAACTACAATGTAAAGCCAATGGTGTTAATGTATAATGTATATGACACTGCGGTAGAGGGTGGGATAAGCCTAGAGGGAAGACAACGGGTGATGAGAAGTTAACACCGACAGCTTCATTGGTTCATACACTTGTCACTGAATTGGGCTAAAAAATTTGCAAAAACACTATAAACCTATGGTATACAAGAGACGTGCAAGGGTGCGGGTAATGTGGAGATAGGCCAGACAACAGACTAGTGAAATACTAGCTCTATCATGTGGCCTCACACTGACAATTTTGAACTTTTTACTAATATCAAGCCTGGACTGCTATTGAAAATAAAGTGACAGACAGACAGACAGACAGACAGACAGACAGATAGATAGATAGATAGATAGATAGATAGATAGATAGATAGACGGACAGACATAGAGACAGACAGACAGACAGACAGACAGACAGACAGACAGACAGACAGACAGACAGACAGACAGACAGACAGACAGACAGACAGACAGACAGACAGACAGATAGATAGATAGATAGATAGATAGATAGATAGATAGATAGATAGATAGATAGATAGCTAGATAGATAGATAGATAGATAGATAGATAGATAGATAGACAGATAGATAGATAGATAGATAAATAAATAGATGCAAGGCGTTATTTACAAGGCATACCTTGAAACTAACTCTAGCGTTATTTTCAAGGCATACCTTAACAGCTTCTGATTGGTCAATGAAACATGCCTTGAAAATAACGCTGGCGTTAGTTCCAAGGCATACCTTGAGTCCAATAAACAATACATAGCTACCCCGGCGGCTTTCCCTGATATGTCAATCTGACTACTACCCAGACGAACATCGGCCTACGGCCTCGATGATACAAACTGACTAGACCCTCACGTCGTTACATATCAGTCTGACAATGCACAGTCTAAGGCTCCACGTTTAGAAATACTGAAACAGCTTCTGATTGGTCAATGAAACATGCCTTGAAAATAACGCTGGCGTTAGTTCCAAGGCATGCCTTGAAAATAACCACTTCGATAAATAGATAGATAGATAGATAGATAGATAGATAGATAGATAGACAGACAGACAGACAGACAGACAGACAGACAGACAGACAGACAGACAGACAGACAGACAGACAGACAGACAGACAGACAGACAGATAGATAGATAGATAGATAGATAGATAGATAGATAGATAGATAGATAACGTGTATGTAGGCACCCGACACCCCATCAAACCATGGTACTTTGGTGTCAATATCTATAATTTCACTACTGACATTTGGACCAGTGCAATTGATAAACCTCTTAGTCAAAGGCCTGCATACTGCTCCGTTTACAAACACGATGACTCAAATCATTGGGGACAAGGTGGTCTAGAGGCAAGGTGCTCGCCTCTCATGCCAAGGGTCCTGGTTTCAAAACCCGGGCAGTGCAGTGGATTTTTCTCATATTTTCAAGTCCCTGGTCCTATTGGGGAGTAGGATCGAGTACCTAGTCTTCTCGGATAAGGACGAAAAAATTCGGAGGGCCCGTGTGCACGTTGCGCACGTTAAAGATACCTTGGCAGTTGGAAATCGTAAAGAGCAGGCCGAAAGGCCGCTGCCCGGGCAAAATTGAAAATTGAAATTAATAGATCAAAATTTATCCATATCATCTCCCCACTCCCCCCCCCCCCCCCACCAGCAACAACAAAATTTATTATTCATTATTAAATATATATTGTTATTAATAAATATTCAAATATTATTTGAGTTGTGTGTTGTGAACTGTTGTGAGTTGTGAACTGCGCCTAACAGGCTGCGTTACAATTTGCTCTGAGATAGAGAGAGAGAGTGAGCGAGACAGGGAGAGAGAAAGAAGCAGTGCAGTGTGTTGAGCGCTTCGCAGGCGCTCCATTCTGCTCTGTGGTTGACATGTTATTTCTGTAAAGCGCATAGAGCATTTTATGGGTATGCGCTATATAAATGCTATACATTATTATTATTATTGAATAATGAGCTACGGCCCATGCCGTGATGGCCGCCAGCGCCTTCTAACAATCCCATCCAATCCGTGGCGTGTCTGGGCATTGATACTCTCTGGTAGTATTTTGTAAGGGTTGTGCATCTTCGTAAACAAAAGAACATCGTCTACTAGAAAAGACAAACCTTACAGCATTGGTTTTTCCAATTGATTTCAATTGCAATTCTACGTTTAAATACTTTAGCCAACAAAGTAACCTGTGCTTTATGCAGGAAAGTTTTGTTTTGATATATATTTTAAGTGTAGAAGAATTTATTTCAATTTTAAATGTCTTGCGATTGCTATCGACAAGATGACGGACAGAGAAATTAGATCCAGATCTAGCAAATAATCTGTTCTGTTTTGACTTGGCTTTATGGTAATAAAAGTCTTGGATTACTTGAAATGTTGACCTCTGCTCAGTATTTGAATTTTGTGATTATAAACTCAAATAATGATATTTTGCTTTCCTGGTGAGAAAAACACCTAAAATGTATGAAAATAAATGTGTTGACTTGAGGCGCCATTTGCTCATTTTGTAACATCCCTGTTTTGTTTTTGTGTTTTGTTTTTTAAATGTCATAACTTTGGTTCTAGTAAAGATATTTAATAAATTTAAATAGCAAAATGTTCTGCAAAAGCTCTGCTTCGCAAGTAACTCCAATTGTGAAATTCTCGCATCATAACTGGTATTCCCCGGCTGCCTCACTCAATTATAAGGACCCTGACATCCAGATCATCCAGCATTATTTGGAATCTGGCAATGCATCATTTACTTATATGTTTTAATACTATCTTAATATTTCAAATAATTACCGATAACTTGGGAAGTTATCCTGACATGCAGCCAGATTCACATTCTGGAGAACTGCATGAAAATTGTTGGATTTTTCACTGGAAATACTTGTAGCATTAAAATGATCACTGTTGAAAGCAGGATAATGATGTGCACCAGGGATCGGAAAGAAAATTAGAACGAGTTGAAAATACCTCCACTTTTGCCAGAGGTCAAGCACAAATTTTGAGTGTAATTTCTGAAATGAGAAAACGAACATCCCTTGAGAAAACTAAAGATCCAAACTCAAAGATCTGTCACAATTTGTTTGAAAACACAAACGTAAAAGTGCATGAATAACATTTTTTTTAAAAGTCAGAATGCAAAAACGTTGGAATCAATTTCAACTAGTGCGAACCGCCAGCAAAGCAGCCGTGAAGGGTGCCTACCGGGGAAGCGTGCCAGCGTTTAGAGGTGCCTGCCACAGTTTTCCAGGACACTGTATAGCGATTCCGTTAGAATTCAAAATGGACGCAGTCTGCCAATATGGCGACCTCCATATAGGATTCAAAATGACGCCGTGTTCAAATATGGCTGGGCCCACAGGATTAAAAACAGCGCTCCTCTTTTCACAATTAACCCTCTTACAAACCTTTAGCCTACAGAGACACCAATTTTCTCGAGAATACTGTTTTACAATAATACCATGTTTTTTTTTCTTACATTTCTATAGCAGCGAAAATCAAATCACCACTCGATTGTGTCTGCTCCATATCGGTGCCATATACATGTATCTCAGAAGGCTGCCTTCGCAACTGCACAGGCATACTAACATCACACGAAAAGCTCTAAAAACAGGTCAGTATCATCCTCCTCACTAGAATGAGGGAACATTTGGCTCACACTTGTCAGTTGTGAAGTTTTTTTTTCTTTTTTTCTTTTTCAAAACATATCTGGAGATGCAGTGACAGTCTTTGCAACATTTATTTGGAAGCAATTGTTCTTCTCCGATTCTCATAATAGCACCAAGAACATTCAGCTGCATTCTACTTCTGATCTTAGTTTTAACGGAGGATGCATGAGGAAACATCTTATCTTCAGCACTGCTGACTGGGGTTATCGCGCAAACAAAGACGATGGTGGCCAGCTCTTTAACTGCTTCATGATGAAGTATCAATCCAAAATTACAGTGTGTTCAGGGATCATAAAGTGTGTGGCAGTCTTTCAAATAAAGAAAAAACAAACAAACAACGGTAGCAGTTAAAAAACTGTAAACTGTAAACTGTAGACCATAGAGTTCACTGTCAACTGGACACTGACCTCGCCTGTTGGTGTTTTCTTGACAATTAGCGGCAGAAATCTTGGCATATTTACATGTAACTGACCAAAAATATTTCCTTGAAAGAAATGTTTCAGAAAGCGGATGGTATGTAGTTTTCGTGCAGGTAATTTTGGTATGTAAAGAAAAAAAGCCAGAAAAAAAGCCCAAAAAGCCAAGTGTCTTTTCTGACGTCAACTATATTATTCCAGAAATTTGGCTTAAAACAAACCAATGTAGTAACCCTGGCCAGACCTGAAAATTGTGAGGATGGAGGAGCGGGGATACATGCCCTTCACGTTAAAGCCATTCCATAAATGAAATAATTTGCATACACCCTGATATAGTGTTTATGTATTATTAAGTGAATGTGTGGTAGACAAGGACAGGTGAAATGAGGGACAGGGAAAGAAAGCGAAAGACAGAGAGGGGGCGGGGTGGGAGATTGAGTCTTCTTGATTTAATAAGATTCCCGTACTATACCATGATGTTAGTGCTCTTAAACGCTTTGGCACACACACTTTCTTTGTGAACAGTGCAGTGTAAGAAAGAAATATCAAGACGACTTAAATTCAAATCTGATTGTTGAGATTTCATTTTCCAACCAGGCCTGAATTTTGACAGATCTTAGCTGACGCACTATCACTTGTCACTCCACAAAGTAGGTCACAATCTGATCCACATTTTTGTCAAAATCGAGCCCCAGAACCTGCGAAATGTACTGCTGGTGCCCCTGAGTTGGTGTAACAATAACATATTCTCCAGGATGATGAAGAATGAGTCAATATCTCTAATAAAGATAACTTTTTTCTTACTAACTACCCTGTAACTGTCAGATCAGTTGACCCACCCAAAAGCCTCGGAGAAATGCAACAAAATTTGACCAACATCTTTTTAAACTAGTTTTTACAGTGGCCTAAACTCTGCACAGAAGTCGTTAAAGGTGAGAGGAAGCCCATATAACAGACATGAACGTAGAAAAGCCAACTAATCATCATCGCTCTGCACCATATTGCTAATATGCAAAACAAGAAACAGCATCTCCAACTATGCAGGATGCACCGAGGGATAAAGTGTTATGGTGTGTAAAAGATTCATCTCGGGACAAGAAAGAAAAACAATGTTCTTTGTTTGTGTATGAAAAAGGGAGAGCACTACCTTCAATGAAAACATGACCGGTGAACAATAACATTCCACTGATGCAATTTCGCATGTTCACACACCATTTGGGTAATGTGCTTACAGAGCCAAACTGTTGGAACCTTTTCCAACAGTGCTGTGAAGATAAAATCTTCCTTCTGTGTGTGGATCAGAAGGGATTCAAGCATGCTTTTATAATCCTCCCTGGAGATAATTTATCAATGCAAATAAGATAGTAGTAAAATAAATAAACATCATCATGTGGAAACAGCACCGACACTGTTTATATGAAATAATATATATTTTTAAAAATGTGGCAATAATTAATTCTTTTTAATTATGTTGCCTGCATAATTTGAAATATGTACAGTCTTAGAATTCCATCCTGACACGAGTATTACTTCCATGGATCAAACATTTCAGCTACATTATCTGTCACCTTGAGATTAAAAAATACATTATAAAATAATAAGCACAACTGACATGAATCACTACAGCAGGATTCCGCATAATCATAATACGACAAGCCAAAGTTAGCACATAATTACATGACAATCACTTTATTTGTCACAGACAAGGCTACTCGGGCAGTGGAAGACGGAGTGGTAGAGGGTATAACAGTGAGGGATGTGAATAAAAGAATGAAACACTGATCAGAAACAAAGGAAAAACCATTAGGGAGGGGCAATAACTCAGAACTTACGGGCACTACTAGAGGGCCTAAGCTGTGGGTGCTACATCTTCGCGGGCGCTCCGGTTTGTCTTCGCCAAAGCAGCCAAATGGGAAGACACCTAGACTATGCGTGCTAGGTCTCCTTGGCTTCTCTCCACCCTCCCCAAACATGGAAATAGGCAGGATGCCCACACTATGAGTGCTGGGACGCCGACTTTCGGCAGGGGATATCGGCAGAATACCAGCCATGCTAGGCCGCCGATTCGAGGAGCCGCTGTTCCGGTCGCTAGAGCTACTGCCCCGATGGAGGAAATCAGTTAGTCCACTTACAGAAAAGGGTCCCAAGCTATGCGTGCTTGGCCGTCTTGGCCGGTCTGGGCTGAGATCATCGGTTGTGATGGAAATAGTTGGATTGTTGCTGCTGTGGGTTGGTCCGTTGTTGATCACAGTTGAATTTGAAGCTGGTGGGATAAGACTGTGCCGCCTCGCTGTCTCTGTAGGCTTCTCCAAAGTAGACTTTTCATCCTGAGAAATATGATGTGCCGAACAGAGATGATTAAATATACTATTTAGCATATTAGTTACCAATCAAGTTCCACCCACTGAGATGTAACATCTCTTCTGCAGTATACATTCTCTCTCTCTGACTCATATTCCCCCACTTCCCTTTGTACACTGAAAGCATGGTACAGCCATAGAGATTTTAAGAACATGAGACATGGCAAATACAATCAGATAGGTTCAATACCTAGTGGACAAATGCTGAGTCCGCAGGGTGCGGAAATGATTATAAGAGGGGAGGCAATGTAGATTATGTTTTTTTTCAAGAATTGGAGTGTGTATATTTTGTATATTTCAAGTAGCGTAACATGCATATGATTCGAATGTGAATGATTGAATAATTATGATTCATGAAAAAAAAAATTTCATACCAAACTCATTCCAAGACTCTGCAAACTCTGGTTCTTGCGGGCATTTTTAGGGCTGCTACCTGGCTTGTTCCGGTGTGTTTCTGGAGTACTTGGTGCTAGAATGATAAACAAGTTATGTAAAGCCTATCTCTTTTTTCACAGCTATGCACATTCATTTTGTTCAATGATCCTGAATTTTTGGTCTGTTTAATTACCAAATCACACTCACCCATACTAATACATGATTGTATTTTTTATCATTGTCAAATAATGCTTTTTTTGTGAATTGCTGTCATCATAGCAATGCCCGTGATGGTAAACATGAGGGTGCCATTGTTGGGTCCGGTTTTGTTCATTCTCATTCTCATTTCCAATACTATTATTGTCGGGGATTGGCCAATCCACCAAAATAATTATTATCATGGAATCACAATGATGTTTCCAAAGGTGAGCTCTGCCAGAAAGATTATCATCGGATCGAAGAATAAAGGACGCGGACACTTCACAGTCCCATGTGACTGAAGTCTTCAAATGTCAAACTTTATTTCATTCTTACAGAAATCATTGCATAGCTTTCTTGCAGTTTGTAATGGAACATGAGGCTTTTGCGGTTTCTTTTTTGGCCACATGTTATGTTACCTCTGTTTACTGAGACCCCACAGCATTTCTCTGGGTGTTTCTTGTTGTTTTTTTTCATTTATTTTTCTCAGTCATCTCCTGCTTAGGTGCATGTAGTTTAATTCTTGTTTCTAGAACTCCACTCCTTGATGTTTAGCAGGGGATGAGGGGGGCAGCATATGAAACGATTGCGACTATCATAAAACTCTCTAATATATAGGTCTGACAAGTAATGTTCAGAAAAATGAGTCTAATGGTTCTGAAGAGATCCTGTACAAAAATAACAACAACAATAAACAAGCAAAAGAAAAACCCCAAAAGTTTGGCTTGTCGCTTGACTTAAAATGTACAAGTCTGAGTGTGGAGAAAGCACGTCAACACAATAACGTTCACATTGTGCTAGGAAGAAGTAAGATGATAGACAGATTTAACAGAATGATAGGACAGAAGGATGTACAAAACAACAACCTAAAAAAGTTTAGTTTTGCATTGCTCAATGTCAATGGCAGTGCAATATTTTAGGTATTTTTAGATCATTGAGGCCATCCATATAAAATTTGCAAAAATTTTCATCAGTCACTTAGGTTTATCTTAATGTTTTGGATGAACCAATTACCGTACTATAATCGATTTTCACTGAAACTCACTGTTTTGAAATTTTAGAATCTTTAGTGAATATCTATTGTAAAGTTGAAAATAGCTCATTTAGCATTATTGGAAGTTAAGTACATGTATCAGTTGTTGACCCTTCCCCATCCTTCCTCTTACCCACCAAAAAAGAACCCCACAGATACATTTACAGTACCTCAGTTAGTAAAGGCAGTGGCTACATTTACGGCAGATCAAGCTCATACCCCAATAGAACAAGCAAAGAAAGGAAGTGCTGCTGTATGCACGGGAGTAAAGCTGAACAAAGAAAAATGACGAGTTGTGTTCACCAGCTGCTGTAACCGTAGCCACTACCATTAGTAAACGTGATCTACATTTTTAATTTAATATCGTTACCTTCATTCCACAATTGCCTCAGTCATGTTTTGGTATTTTTTTTTAAATAAAGAAAACTGTTCACTTTGCATTTAGTGGTAGCTGTTGTTAGGAGAGCGTAGTATTTTACATAGACAGCTGTAGCTTCACAGTGACCACATCTCAGTGTTTTATCTATTTCAGTATTTGGCTTTGTAATTAGACGACGCTCACCTGCAACGCATCGGAATAGCGAGCTTGTGTAATACGTTCGCTAACCCTGCCCCCTACCGCTCGCTATTCATTGAACAATAGAAGTAAAATCGCTGGCTATTCGGATGTTCTACCCGCTCACCAGGTAGATGCGGGTTTTACTTTAAAAACTCAGAAGTCAACGAAACAAAACAATATAACTGTTGGACGGTGCAACCCGAGACACAGAATACCGAGACGAACCATTCCTTCTTTCACTATATGTCCACAGCTTGTGCGCCTATAAACACGGTGAGTACTACTCACAAAGCTCTGTGGTACTAGTCTTTTTCGTTCCATTATGAAGGGGGTATGGTGCGAATCGTTGCATTGTTAACATGGACGATACGCGCACAAGCCGGTGGACGGAACATGATGAATTGTTCCGTCTCGATATCCTGTGTCTCGGGTGCAACGACATTATCTGATTAAGGTAAGCATTAAATTCATCTGAAAACACAAAAAAAATGACTCAGGCAAAATATGTGGAATGTCCGTGACGATGTATAAATAAATACCGAGTTGACAGCCCAAAATTCATTATTCAAATGGTTAGTGACATTCATGCTGAATTAATAAACACTTACACGCACAGAATTACTAGAGAAAAGAGAAACTCCCTTACTTGTCTTCGGTTTCTGTAACTGTTGTGTGCGCGTATTTTCCAACAATATGGCCTGGTGTGGCGATGAGAGGCTGTCATCAGAGCCATTTTCTCCACTAACCATTTTCAGTGATCCTCTGTTAATACACAGTGAGACAAAATAAACATGCATACATCAATATAAAAGATTTTTAATTTTAGAGCACCATTAATTATATCAACTGGTCGCTCATTTCACCTGTTAGTTTCATAGATAGAAGATGTTTTCTCATCGTATGTGAAAACTTTCCTTCGGAAATAAAAGCTGAAAGCGATCGCCCACGTGGCACGTCTGCCTATTCAGATTTCCTATGCACTAAGGGCCTGAGTTTGCTCTAGACAGCTTTAACATCAGTTATTATTGGAAGTGCATAGGTAAGAAAGGTATCCCCTGCCTATGCACTTTGCATAGGTAAGGAAGATATCCCTTGCCTTTGCAATCCCAATGTGCAAAGTGCGTAGGTAAGGAAGATAGTTCTTGTCCATTCACTTAGCTTAAGGTAAGGAAAATATTTTAAACTTTGTATGTTTCTTACATCGGAAAGAAATTTCTTGTGTAACACTTTGCTTAGGTAGGTATGCTTTGCCTAGGTGAAAGCAATATAAGGGAGCTATTTCTGTGAGTTTAGTTTGTATGGCAGAAACACAATAATTATAATTTATATCCAGTGCGCGCCCTTCAAATGGACTGGGGAGTCCTTCATATGAGATGGTTAGATGGGGGGGGGGGGGGGGGGGTTTCCTTGTACTGGTTTGCTCTCTACTTTCGCAGTGGAGATATTCAAGATGAGGAAGATATTTTGATGTAGGCCCTTTGCCTTTATCTTGTCTTGCTTTATAGACAAGACTAGTTCCTTACTTATACAAATCACATACATGTAATATAGGGAATATCTTCCTTACCTTTACTTCACTTCCTTTAGAAAATGGTAAGTAGAAAAATCAAGAGGAATTTAAGAAAATTATTTTTCTGTTTGTTTGTTTTAATATGCCGTACATGTATCGACTGTCTGTCATTTGAAACTTTTTTTTATATTAGTAACCTCAGGATAAGTGAAATGTTAAGTTAAGCTATAATTTTCTTTCTTTCCTTCTTTCTTTTCATGTTGGGGGCAGCAGTGTCTGAACAGGCCATAGCAAAAATAAGACCATTATGGTCACAAAATACAGAGTTCTGCAGTTATGTAAATTAATGAAAAGGGATGGGATAAACCAGTAGTGTTTTTGTTTTTTGTTGTTGATTTAGTTTAAGTATGTGTGTGGGCATGTGTTATAATTCTGGATCCATGTTTATATTTGTATTTTGAAATTTCAGGAGGAAAAAGAAAAGGGCTGTTGTTAAAAACATCAACGATTTTGTCTATGGAATTGTTCTGAATGTGCATTTAGATCTCTCCCTACCTGCTAGTCTTTTCTCAAATCTTATTCTATTTAGGGCGATATATTGATGCATAATGTTTGAGGTTTTTTTTTAGACAAACCCACTCTTTTTTCTCCACATTTTCAGAAATTGGCTTGCATGTTATCTCATTACGTAGGGTTTTTAAATGTCAAAAGATTAACAGGCTTCCAGCATTAAATATATAGTTTCTATACAGAAATAAGAGACACTGTTTGCGTTTGGCTTCTCTGTAGACATGGTGCACTAGTTTGGAATCAGTTTTATTCATTTTCCATGACCCAGTTCCCTCATGCCCCTTGTCTTTGTGTTCTTCCTTTCTTTCCTTTAACATCTCTTTATTGTATTGTAACTCTTTTTAGTTTTGGTTTTCATCCTACCAGTTACAACTTTGGAAGAACATGTGGATGAAGTTTTTGTAAATGGTGTTTCTTTTAAAGCATAATTTTTTTATGTGAGTGGATCTAGCAAAATTGGGTTTAACGACTAAATTATCGAGAAAACTCGCCCAAAAGCACTACACTAGTTTGCTCTTTGCATTCATATGGAGATATTCAAGTATGAGGAAAATATTTTGATGTTGGCCCATTGTCTTTTTACCTCATCTTGCTTTATAGAAAGGACTAGTTCCCTACTTATACAAGTCACATAAATAGATAATATTGTTTCTGCCATGCAAATTAAATTCACAGAAAATAGCTCCCCTCTTGCATCCACCTAGGCAAAGCACAAAAAGAAAGGAATATCTTCCCTACCTAAGTAAAAAATATCATTCCGACCTAAGAAACAAGCAGAGACAAAAATATTTTCCCTAACTAAGCTAGGCAAATAGACAAGAAATATCTTCCTTGCCTATGCACTTCCATTATTTGTGACTTGAACATCTATTTAAATCATAGACTGCATTGCTTAGAACGAAAGTGTGCAATTTTATTTGAAATTCCGAATCTGATGAACTGCAACTTTATAAAGAATGCTACATGTTCTCCCATAACATTCCTCTGGTTTCTGTCACAAAACTAAAAGTAGTAATTATCTTACACATGTATCAAAGCTATAAAAAATTTAAAAATCAAAGGCAGACTTTGCAGCACGACACAATACTAGATTAATGAATAAAGATTTAAATGATATCACCACAGCTCTGCTTTCACCATCATCAACTTATTTTATACCTTTTTAGGTACATTTTGGAATGCGGATTATGAAATACATCTTAAAAGCCCTAACTTGTTTACACTGTTTTACTTGTTTATTATTATATTATTATATTATTATACTCCAAGGTGCTTCCATTTGTGTAGCATACATTATAATTAAACTATGATATAGTATTATTATTATTAAAATATTCACAGATCATACAAAACTACTATTCTTCTGTTTCACCTTGGGGGCACAGGCAGTGACACGGTCTCTTGCTTCATTTTGTCTCGTCTCTGGGTGTCCACCAATTCAAGCATTTCTCGTAAGACATCCATGAGACAGCCAAACTGGTTTTTAAAAAAAAAGAAAAAAAGAAAGGAAAGGTACTGCAGTAGCAGAAAAGGATGTCTTCAAAAAAAAAGAGAAAAGGCTGGGGGTGTATTAATTACAACATCTCTTCTGCAGGTGGGAGTGTATCAAATACAGCATCTTTTCCGCAGGTGGGGGGTGTATCAATTACAACATTCACGAAATATCATAAAAACCACAGAAAAACTGTGGCGTCGCAGCAGGGCTATAAGCAAAGTCAAAATTGGGCAAAAAGAAAAGGTTGTATGTTGCGAAGCCCCGCGTGAGAAATAAAACCCAAACAGTACAAAGCAAACTAAAGAGAAGACAGAAAATGCATAAATTTTCGGCTTTCGCCTTTGTCAAGTGAAAAAAAAACATTTTCTGTCTTCTCTTTAGTTTGCTTTGTACTGTTTGGGTTTTATTTCTCACGCGGGGCTTCGCAACATACATCAATTACAACATGTCTTCTGCAGGTCGCGGTGTATCAAACCTTTCCCCACTGATTGGGTGTAATACACCCTTCCCATCTCTTTAAAAGGGTATTACTCAAAATCCGTTCAACTCGCATGCTTTAGCCTCCATGTAATCCTCAGTCTAGACGAATGTGATATTGTGGAGTGGTGAAAGTATTTTTGCAGTCATTGTGTCATGAGAGAATCATGTTGCAATTTTTCTCTACGTTATCCACTGACTGGGTGTAACACAGCCGTACACATATAAAGAGTGAAAAAGTGTTATTATTGTAAAAATGTCTAGTGATTGTGTGTGTAAGTATAAAGAGTATAGATCTAACATTAAATCTATCAGTTTAACATTATTAACAAAACATCAAATTTATTCTATATGAAGACATTCAAATTCATCTCATTCCATATTCATCAGGCATATTTGTTTCCTCACAAGAAAATTTACCTCATAAAATTTAGTCTGGGTCAATTATTTTTGGGATGCTTTAAAATAACAAGTCGATTAGAATAGTTTATCCAGATGAGATCTGTTTGTCCTTTGCACATGCGACGGCCACATCGCTCACAACGAGTCTTGGTCTTTCTGTCCCTCTTAGCCAGGCAGAGGGAGCACCTCTTCTGTTTCCCCGTGTCCTTCTCATCAGTTGGTTTGGGCCGTTTCCTTGGAACACAATTAGGAGCTTGAGGCAGCAGAATTTGCAGCACAGAATCAATATTTTGTCTGGTTAGCTCTTGGAGTGTTGGCACCGTTGCACGACGTTGAATTTGTGGCAGAGCAAGCTCCCATGCCACGGCCAGGTTGAAGAGTTGGCGGTTGTCTACATGAGACATTTTGTTCGTCGGAAATTTCACTTTCCAGACTACCCTTGCAGCAATTCCTGTTAAGTTGATGATGTTAAAAAACATGATGAGATGCCATCGCTTGGTTTTGACGGTAAAGGCACAGGCCATCTGGTCCATAGCGTCTACGCCGGCCTTTGTTCTGTTGTAATTAATCACAATCTCTGGTTTGTTGCTGACTTCACAAATGTCTGGTGCAGAGTGCATTGTGCTTAAAAGTGGCACATTTTTTTTTCTTGCTCTGGTATGACACAAACTGGACACAAACTCAGAATGGCCATAAGGAATACTTTTTTTTGCCTTGAAATATTTTTGGGCAGGAATTAATTTTTCAGACAGGTCTAAGTCGGTGAAAAAATTGTCCCAAGTGACATTTCTACCACTGCCTTTGAAATCTTCTGTCAGTTTTATGACTGTGTTGGCACCAATGGCGACATTGTTCTCTGTCACAGGCTTGGAACCTGTAGATTCCTTTCCAAGAAAGGGAATTCCTCTGAGAGGGTAATTAGTGGAGGAATCGCAAGCCCAAAAAAATTTTGATGCCATATTTGTCAGGTTTGCTTGGCAAATACTGAATACTGCTCACTCTTAACTGAATACTGAATACTGCTCACTCTTAATGAACAAGATACTGAATACTGCTCACTCTTAATGAACAAGAATGAATGAGTTTAACCAGGTTTTTGAATTGCCAGAAAATCAAATGCATGCCAACCATGTTATACAATAGCTTGTTACAAAAACTGTATATGGGTGTTAGCCACACAGTCAGTTTTTTCTCTAAGTAGAAGTGTACGGGTGTGATCCACCCAGTCAGTAGGAATCAGGTGCACAATTTGTCAGTAGGGAAAGGGTCAATTAGAGCATCTCTTCTGCAGGTGGGGGTGTATCAATTACAGCACCTCTGCAGCCTGAGTGTATCTGGGATTTGCCTAGCATAAACCAAACGACAAAACTGACAACTGTCCCTTTCCTCCTGTGTTCAGAATATTCAGTGGTTGGAAAAGGCCTGAGTTTTCATTTGTTTATTATAGATTACTTTTTAAAATGATAATAGCCCAAGGACCATAAAGTAAGACATACAAAAAAAAAAATTTTTATTTCAAGAAATACACAATTTTCTTCTTTTTTTTTTAACCTAGGCTCTTGTTTATTGCGAAGAAGTTTGCAACCCCTTTAGATTGATCAAACAATTACAAAAAAAAAAAATCTTGAAGTTACTCAGTTTCAGAGTAATAAGGCCCAAAATAATCGTTTGAATTTACATTTTTCTTCTTTTTGGAAGAGGAAGGGACAGGAAGGTGAAGGCATTTTCATCAGATTTATAGTTGGATTGTATTAAAACTGTCGTATCTTCTTTCAATTCTAGCATAAATGGCAAAAAATGTCGTCAGATGAATTTGCAGAATTAGGGAGCTGTGGCCGGGCGTATACATTACAAAGAATGATTGAAGGATTGGCTCTGAATCCTAGTCCATACAAGTCTTTTATAACGTTATGTTTCCAGGTTGCACTGAATGTCTTGTCATTCAGATCACATATCAACCATGTAAAAGTGGAATCGTGGATATGTCTCAGGCAGGAAAAGACGAACTGTCCTGGAGCATTTGATCTAATTAGAGTAAAAGAAATTCATTTTTTCAGCATGCAGTTTAGAAGTGTATCGAACAAACACACTATGAATTTGCAAAGGCCGCTGGCAAGGGCACTGGGAATAATTGGTTGGATTTGCATGATTTGTGTTGATTTTCTGAAGGTAAAAATTTTTTTTTTTTTTTCAAGTCCACATGAAGTTGAAAATATTTAGAAGCTCTGCAGCAATCCCGGTGGCATAGGTCCATTTGGATGTCGCTGCAGATGACACCTGTTTTGTTTGCATGCTCTCTCTTTCTCTTTCTTGTCTATGTGAAACATCGACAATTTTCAGTTCAATTTTGGTGAATGTTTTGATGCACCTTTCTGACAGGACAGAGTAGTGGAAACTGCCCATAATTTGATGGCCTGCTGGAAGCATTGATTACCTTAAATATTTTATCGTGGTTCTAACCTGTTGCTTTACATTTGGCATACTTTAATATTAAAGACTCATCAAGAATAAATTAAATCAATTTCCTGAAAAATTTAATACCCACTTACCTGCTCCAGATTCAACCCAGGATTGACTGTGTGCGGAATCAGGGTTGGCATAACTTTAGTTGCAATCAGATTATGTGTCAAACCAAACTTCTTATCACTCAACATGTGCTTGTAAATTCCTGATGAAGAAATTTGAAGACACATCATCATACTACATATATAATCAAAGATACTAGATGGTATCTTGTGCTATGATGGAACTACAGGGTGAACATGTAAGAACCTTTATGACTATGTGACCATAAATTATGAAACGTTGTGAACTACATCAATTTTTGATGATAGGTTAAGTGGAAACATCCGTTTGGGACAAAATTCAGTCTTTAATATGATCATTTACGATTTTTTTTTAGCAGCAAAAAAAAATACGCATTTTCGTTTGAGAAGAATCGAAAAGTGTTAAGTTTTGTTTTTCGACTGATTTTACAAATTGCTGATTGAAAATCAACTTTAGGTAACACACTTGTATATTTTCCGAGTTAACAGGCCAACTAGTGTTGGGCCTACTACTCGGAATTAACTCAGCAGCTAATTAAGCAGAAATAACTAGATATGAACGACGTACGAATAATTTCAATCTGTCCCACTGTCACACCTGATCTAGTTGAGCGGCGGTATCTTTCAGTGGTGTTCTCTCAATCATTTGTTTGCAAGCTCTTGGTCTCTATTCCCTTTTGCCCTCTTTTCCCTAACTTGTTGACTCCCTTCTTATAACTCTCTCCACCCCACCCTCAACCCTTTTCCTCCTTCACACAACTTTCTCTATTTCTCTCATTTTTCATTACTAAATCACTTCTCATATTCCTCCACCTTGTATAAAAATCCTTTTCATTTCACCTTTATCCCCCCCCTCCCCTCTCTCTCTCTCTCTCTCTGTGTCTCTCTCTCTCTATCCGTGTCTCTCTCTCTTTCTTCCACTTCTTTGCAAGTGAGCACACAGATACCTTTATAAAATGTAAACCAGCAAAACAATCACAGCTACTGGCATATAATCACAGTCATGTCTGGAAAACTGCAAGATTATGTTTAAATTTAGACTCACAATTACTAAGCTGTGAAACATTATGTGCTAAGTTGATTTCCATCTTTTACTTCATGTTGAAATAACATTACACAAATCAAAGGCTAACTAACAATGGCCAGGCCATATGTCTTTTATTGCTTTCTTCAAGGTTGTGTCGGTAAGCCCATGGGCTTTACATGTGTAAAGTTCTGTTTTTCTCTGACGAGATGCAATGGCTTCAGGTGATACTTGCATCAATATCACCCTTGCCTTCTGTTTCAGCCCTGTCAGACCATATAGAAATGGTGACAAATGTAGTTTCTTTTTAAAAAATTAAGGTTGAGGTGAACAGTAAAAGGACTGGATGCATGACGCATTACTTATCATTACAATAAACCACTAAGGCACCAACAATGGATCCATGATAATCTAAACGTGGATACTGATTCTCTTCAACTCAGTGGCATAGCATGGGTGGTAGGGGTGGGGGATGCAACGGCAAGAAATGCATAATTTCATGAGTCGGATTAAACTTCATTGTAAAGGCCACCAATGTGATACGATGGGGACACACTGGCAAGGTGCTCGCCTCTCGTGCCGAAAGTATCGGGTTCAATCCGCGGTCAGTGCAGGCATGCTGGATTTTTTTAGGGGGAAAAAATTGTTGTCCCTGATCCTTTGGTAGGTAGGATCGAGCACCTAGTCTTCTCAGATAAGGACAAAAAACTCAGAGGCCCATGTGCATGTTGTGTTAGAGATACCTTGGCAGTTGAAAGTCGAGAAGAACAGGTCGAACAAGGCCTGGGCAAAATTCTAAAAAAGTAATCCCTACCACAAAAGACACAGAAACAAGAACAAGAAAAATGAAAACAAGAACAGTGAGGTGTAAAATGCCAAGACAAGCCAACATCCTAAAATAAAGACCTAATGCATCACCAATACCATCAAAATTATTTTTTTTTTAAATCCAAATCTGCTTCTTCAATAAACGCCACACTTTGGTACTTTGACATAAAAAATGCCAAGCTGTTGGTATTAGGTAATCTTAAACCCATTTTTACAGCATGACGAGATCTAGATTTTGAGCGGAAAAGAGGATTCTTTTATCAGTGAGAGAAAGAGATCGTTTAAGGTATTCCACCATATAGCCAGCTTTTTTTCCCCCAAAAACTACAACTTACAAGGAATTGAACTTCCCCATTCAACCTAAAATGGAGTTTTACACAAACTTACAAGGTGTCTCAAAATTTCCAAAACATGCCTTCTCCTGCACATGTAAGGGCTGTGCCTCACATGTCTTACTAGACAGGGAAATTTCACAAGAATGCTAGAATGTCATTTATATTTGAATCTTTTTCTAATATCAGAAGTTGTTAAAACATTATATGAAGCCTGAAACATAATTAGATATTCTGACATTTTTTGGTTGTTCTTGTTAGAAAGTGCTCTAATGATTAACAACTTGCATGGTCTTTCTTCAACTATGAGGCGGATAATTGTATGTAAAAAGAAATGAAAACGAAGAGAGGAATCGACATTTCCTGTATGGGGTAAATCCTATAAGCCTGCCCCTGAAATATATCGCGTTGAAGCAACAGGGAACGTAGCCTACTTTTATCAAATATGTCCAATATTTATTTTAAAACAGCAGTATGTGGCCCTGATGTATATATAATTATGGGCATTTTTTATTCTGTACATACTATTACATGTATTAACTTCTAAAATCCAATTGTCGGCCTTTTGTTATTGGAAGTCACTGAACGAGCAACTACTCTCCAGTCTGATCAAAATATTTTCTTCAGGATAATAATCGTAATGAAAGACGTAGATCATGCACAAACAGCAGAAAATTATGTTTTTGTCCCAGGTAAAATAAAATTATAGCTCAGTCTGAAAGATCCTTTATATTTGAAAATCTATCATTTCTCATCATATCAGAGATTTATAAACAGTATTTTGCTGTAAAGAGTTTATAATATTATCAACTGAAATTTCAAGAAACAGAAGCTTTTTCATAACTTCCATGAAAATTAACGTACAGTTATCAACGCGCGCCGAATTTGAACCAGAAATGCGAAGTGGTCCATCAAAGATATCAAATTATACTACAGCCAAAGGCTCATGGGCACACATAAAGAGTGACATTTTGTCTTCAATTTTACAGAAACACTACTTACTATAGCCAGTGGAAGCAATGATACAAAACATTGAACCATGCCAGTGCTGTCCAGAAACAAAATATGACATGCTATTTCAACTACTTTCAAAATACTTACCAACAATGGCCATGACAACATCAGGATCCTGACCGGATATATTGGCTAGAAAGGGCAGGATATTGTCTAGAATTAACATTTTGTCCAGACTGTCCAACAGGTGGTCGATGCAAGTAAGCGCGTTGACTCGAATCTATTTTAAAAAAAGTAATTCTGTTAACCGAAATATAGGTTTACTAATTTCTTTAGCATAAATTACTATTTTCTCAAAAACCTCATTCAACTCCTTCATCTATCTGACTATTTGCTTCATCATTCCGGTGTAGCGGGCCAGATTATACCCTGGCCAGACTATGCCCGCGGTTAAACTGGCCTAGCCCAGAATAAACCCCGGGGTGTATTCTGGGCTAGGCCAGTTTATACCCCGGGGTATACTTTGGGCTCGGCCATACTATACCCCCCCCCCCCCCCCAACCACCCCAATCCAGATTATACATCCTATTCTTTTCTTAAACCAAGCAAGACCACACTTTATTTCAACCTTAGTTTAAATTGTTCACTATCACTGTCATCACTGATGTTGAAGCATACATTCTTGACTCTTGTAAATTAAGATACATTTAAATGGAAATACACACATGCATTAAAAAAGCATTGATATACAAAAGGGTTGAAAATCCATTCATAATTAGTTGTCCATGAGTTAAAGATGCATTGTATTTTTTTGTTTGGCACCACTAACATACACTTAGTGGCAAGGTATGAAATAATTATATGACTCATAAATGTAAAGTCATCTGAATTTTATTTTACTTTTTGAAAATCAGAAATTTGCTTGATATGTCAGAACAATCAGATCTACATACAAAGTTACAATGATGCAGAGAGAAAAGGCCGGGAAAGAACACACATAGAAAAAAACAACAACAAAATTTTAATAAGCCAACTGACAGATAGATTTTTTCACATGACGAACTCCACCTGTCCAGATCCACTTGAAACGTTACAGAATGCTAACCAGTAATATACAATAATAATAATAATATTATGATAACAATGAAGATCATTTATATAGCGCCCAATCCAAACAATTTGCTCTAGGCGCTTCACAGAAAGTCATGTTCTCTCCATCTGCAACTATATCTCTCTCTCTCTCTGCTAAACATACATTGTATACAGAAACACACATATAACATACTATTGGGCAGAAATTAAACAATAAAACAGTAAAAATAAAGTGAATTGGGAAAATAAATGGACTGGGAATAAGACCACAACTGAAAGTGTTTTTTAAAGAAGTGGGTTTTAAGACCAGACTTGAACTTTGACCCGGTAGATGCTTCTTGCAATGATTTTGGCAGCGAGTTCCAGATGTGCGGGGCACAGTGTGTTTATGCTCAGCCTCATAGTTTCTTTGACTTATAACAATAAGAACACCAAATCAGCTAATTTATACTTGAAAACAAAGAGAAATAGCAATCTCAGAATCACCATCATCATTATCTTGGAATAATATAAAGATAAGCGGGAATGTAAACATGGCCTACACATTATTCTGGAATCTATAAGCAGCAACTACATATATGTAATAAATGTGTTGAATCTTTTCGACTATTTAAGTAGAACTGGACAGAAAGCTTTAGTATAATGGCACTGACAGTTGTGTAAACTGACAGATTAAATCCACTGAGACGGCAGTGCATTGTATAAAATAACTACAGTATGTTACGGCAAAAATTCGATGGATCATATGTTGCATTAACATTTCTTGTTGGTAAATTCTTTGATAGCTTATTTGTAGAAAGGTATACATTTCATTTAGCTCATGGTTTAGGGCACTGGATTAGTTTGCAGTGCATTTGAAAGATTGCAGTTAAGTGTTATAGAGAAAAACGGTATGGCACTTGGGGTGAAATAAAATTTTTGAAACTTAATGTTGTATCCTTGAATATTTTGCCTGACTGTGCGAGTATAATCTGGACTGGTGGGATATAGTTTGGCCTAGCCCAAAGTTTACCCCGGGGTATAAACTGGCCTAGCCCAGAATATACCTGGGGTGTAAAATAGACTAAGCCACTTTAACTCCAGTGTAGTAGGCTAAATTATATCCCTGCCAGACTACAACAGGGGTAAAAGGAGCCTAACCTATTTTGTGCCCCAGGACCAGGTATTTTCTGGGCTAAGCCATTTTATACCCTGGAGTATATTTTTGGCTAGGCTAGACTATACCGCCAACGGTCCATATTATACCCCCATACTCAGAGACGCGAAATATTCAAGGATACAACATTCAGTCTTTTAAATTTTATTTCACTTTTGAGTGACACACATAACTGCAATCTTTCAATTGCCTTGCAAACTAATCCAATGTTTTATACCGTAAGCTACATGAAATGTATATATATATATCTTTTACTACAAATAAGCTGTCAAAGAATTCACTAACAAGAAATTCTGTTAACGTGACATTATCCATCCAATTTTGCCTTAACATACTATAGATCTAATTGCTCTATACAATGCACTACTGTCGTCTCAGTGGATTTACTCTGTCGGTTAACACAAGTATCAAGGTTATTTCACTAAAGTTTTCTGTCCAGTTCTACTTGAATAGTTGAAAAGATTTAACACATTTTTCACATAGATCTATAGCTGATATACACACATTGGTTCTTATAGATTCTAGAATGATTGGCAGGCCCACACTTCATTTTTACACTCCCTCTTGTATTTTTGTATTATTCCCAAGATGATGACGATGATTCTAATATTGATATTTCTCTTTACTTTTAAGTGTAAATAAGATGATTTGGTGTTCTTATTGTTATTATTGTATATTACTGGTAAGCATTCTGTAACGTTTTAAGTGGATCTGGACAGGTGGAGTACATCACGTGAAAAATATTCAGTGTGTATTTAGTTTTATGTGAAGTATTTAATTTCTGCTGTATTACATCACCAGTAATGGAATGGCACCATCTGTCAGTTGGGTCATTATTACATTTTTCCTTTCTCTCTGTGTCATTGTAACAAAAAATACAATTCATGTTTTACTCATGGACAACCAGTTATCAAATAATAATAATATCAACAGAGACATGTGAAATTAATGATGAAGTGTAATCATATCAGTTTGAAAGGATACTCAACCTTTTTGTAAATCAATGCATTTTAATGCATGTTTATTTCCTCTGAAATGTATCACGATGTACAGGAGTCAAGAATGTATGTATGTATGCCAATTTAAACTTAAACTTAGACTGAAATAAACTGTTATTATTATTTCCTCTAAATTGAATTAGTGATTTTCGGGTGTCAATAATGTGTTCATGTATGTATTAATATGACATCTGATGGCGGTGATAAAGAACAATTTAAACTAGGGCTGAAATAATCTGTGGTTATGACTTGTTTTTAAAAAAAAAGTAGGGGGTATAATCTGGGCTGGGGAGTGGGGGGTATAGACTGGCCTAGCCCAGAATATACCCCGGGTTATATTCTGGGCTAGGCCAGTTTAACCCCGGTGTAGCAGGCCAGATTATACCCTCTGCCAGACTATACCCGGTGTAACAGGCCAAAATATACCCCCCGCCCAGAATATACCCGGGGTTAAACTGGCCTAGCCCAGAATATACCCCGGGGTATATTCTGGGCTAGGCCAGTTTATACCCCGGGGTTACTTTGGGCTAGGCCAGTTTATACCCCGGGGTTACTTTGGGCTAGGCCAGACTATACACCCCCAGTCCAGATTATACCCCCTGCTTTTTCTTTAAAAACAAGTCAAGACCACAGTTTATTTCAGCCTGTTCTTCATCACTGTCATCAGATATCATATTAAGACATACATGAACACATTCTTGACACCAACAAGTCATAATGCAATTTAGAGAAAATAATAATAACAGTTTATTTCAGCCTTAGTTTACTTTGGTGTACATACATAGGCCTACATTCTCGACTCCTGAATCATGATACATTTTAGAAGGAACAAACATGCCTTAAAATGCATTGATATACAAAAGAGTTGAGTATCCATTCAAACTGACATGATTAGACTTCAGCATTAATTTCACTCGTGAGTGTTGATGATATTATTATTATTATTATTATTTTGATAGTTAGTTGGCCATGAGTAAAACATGCATTGTATTTTTTGTTACAATGATGTAGGGAGAAAAGGCCAGAAAAGAACACACAGAAAAAAATAATAATGATAATCCAACTGACAGATAGTGCAATTCCATCATCCAGCAGATATAAAACTAAATAGGCACTTAATGTTTGCGACTGATGAACTCCACCTGTCCAGATCCACTTGAAACGTTACAGAATGCTAACCAGTAATAATGATAACAATAAGAACACGAAATCATGTTATTTACTCTTGAAAATATAGAGAACTATCAATATCAGAATCGTCATCATCATCTTGGAAATTGCAAAGATATGAGAGGGAGTGTAAAAATGGCAGCGTATGCCTACAAATCATTCTCGAATTTATAAGCAGCAATGTATGTGTACCAACTATATATAAAAAACGTGTTAAATCTTTTCAAATACTCAAGTAGAACTGGACAGAAAGCTTTAGTGAAATACTAAATAGCCTTGACAGTTGTGTAGGCCGACAGAGTAAGTCCACTGAGACAAAAGTAGTGCATTATAAAAGGTAATTAGATCTATAGCATGTTGAGGCAAAATTCGATGGATCATGTTACATTAACAGTATTTCTTGTCAGTGAGTATCATTCTTTGATAGGTTATTTGTAGAAAGATATACATTTCATGTACATTACGGTTTAAGACACTGGATTAGTTTGCAAGGTATTTGAAAGACTGAACTTATGTGTTTTTACTTATATTGAGTAAGGGTATGTCACTCCCGAGTGAAATGAAATTAAAAAAAAAAAAGAAAAGACCTTGTCCGTCTTTACCTTCCTAAGCTTAACACGTCCCTTGCCAAGGGATTTAACAACTGTGTATTTGTACACAAAAAAATAATTAAAATGACTTCATTTTTATGAGTCCGTTAATTATTTCATCCATTGGGATGTGTATGTCAGTGCCAAACAAACAGTACCGTGCAAATTTTACTCAATGGCAATCAACTACAAAAACAACTACAACATGCCAACGAACGTGAGTGACACTAATCCAGTGCCTTAAACCATGAGCTGCATAAAATGTATACATTTCTACAAATACGCTATCAAAGAATTTACTAACAAGACATGTTCATGCAACATGATCCATCGAATTTTTGCCATAACATACTATAATTACTTTCTGCAATGCACTGTTGTCTCAGTGGATTTAATCTGTCATTTTACATGACTATCAAAGCTACTTCGCTAAAGCTTTCAGTCCAGTTCTACTTGAATAGTTGAAAAGATTTAACACATTATTTTTTACATGTACTTGCACATATATTACATTATATTATTGCTGCTTATAGATTCTAGAATGATGTGTAGGTCATTTTTATATTCCCTCTTATCTTTGTATTATTCCAAGATGATGGTGATTCTGATATTGATTATATTCTCTTTATTTTCAAGAGTAAATAAGATGATTTGGTTTTCTTATTGTTATTATTGTATATTACTGGTTAGCTTTCTGTAACGTTTCAATTGGATCTGGACAGGTTAAATTCATTATGTGAAACAATTTTAGTATGTATTTAGTTTTGTGTGAAGTATTTAATGTTTGCTGTATGATGGAATTGCACCATCTGCCAGTTCAGCTGTTAAAATGTTGTTGTTGTTTTATTCTCTATGTATTCTTTTCTGGCCTTTCTCTCTGCATCAGTGTAACTTTGTATATAGATCTAATTGTTCCGACATATCAAGCACATTTCTTATTTTCAAAAATTATAATAAGATTCAGATAACTTTACACTTATGAGTCTTATAATTAGTTCATACCTTGCCACTAAGTATATGTTAGTGGTGCCACACAAAAAAAATACAATACATGTTTAACTCATGGTCAACTAAGTATAAAAAAACCAGAACAATAATAATACCAACGGACACAAGTAAAATTAGTGTTAAAGTTTAATCATATCAGTTTCAATGGATTTTCAGTCCTTTTGTAAATCAATGCTTTTTAAGCATGTTTATGTCCTTTTAAATGTATCATAATTTACAAGAGTCAAAAATGTATGCTTCAATATGATATCTGATGACAGTGATAATGAACAATTCAAACTAAAGTTGAAATAAACTACGGTCTTGACTTGTTTTTTAAAAAAAGTAGGGGGTATAATCTGGACTGGGGGGGTATAGTCTGGCCTAGCCCAAAGTAAACCCCGGGGTATAAACTGGCCTAGCCCAGAATATACCCCGGGGGATATTCTGGGCTAGGCCAGTGTAACAGGGCGACAGACAGGCAAGGTATAGCTAGCGTGGGAAGATAGCTAACGGCGGGGAGACAGAGTTATTGTAGGCCAGAGGGGGAAAGTAGCCGATGCAACTGAAGCGCTTTGACACCCGAAAAGGGTAGTGTTTACTTGACCGCCGTACTTGCCGATCAGATCACCTGGGAATTGCTTGGGGGGTAGAGCTGTTTCAATAGTATTTGACGTGGAGTCGACGGGGGTGGCTATTAGGATAACTAATGTACACTCGGTGAGCGTCTTGGGACGCTACCTGACTGGGTATAAATCCCCGAACGCTCCTTCCAACTTCAGACCGCTGAGAGCACTCACCAGCTTCGTGCCGAAGAGGAGACCACAACTGCAACTGTAACTTTGTACTAGTCTTGTGAGTGGGGAAGGTCAGGGAACCCGCAAACATCCTTTGTCAGAGCGTGGTATCTTTGGTATCTTGTCGGCATTTGAGCTGTTGCTGAGTGGTAAGTTAATTGTACGATGTATGTGTATTTTACTTAATGTTCATGATTGTAGAACCTAAATCTAGTGGGTTTACTTTGGTATAACTACTGCCTCTGAGAGAGTCACGGAAACGCCGTTATATATATGTTACGAAACCTTATAGGATGGGGTCCGTTAGAGAGAGCGTTATTCTTCGTGGGGAACGTGTAAATATCATTAAAACTGTATTGATCGTTTATTCTATTGCCTATATGGGAGCCTATGGAGTATGGGAGCTGCAGCCTGACTTATAACAGTGTCAGCGGTTAAAAGTGTTAATGATGAATATCCGTCATGGAGTAAGTATGGAAGTCATGCCTTCCAGCAGTAGATTAGGACTTTGCGATTGTTTTTCTACAGAGGAGGAAGAACAACACCTTCTTGGTCTCAACTCCTTGTACTTTGATTTACGACATCGTGGCTTCTTGGCTTCTCAACTTCTTGTCCTTTGATTTACGACATCGTGGCGTCTTGGCTTCCCGACCTATTGGTACCTGCCGATACCTGTTGATCTAACTGCGCAGACAAGCCAGGGTAGAGAGGAAGAACCAGTGCCCAGATAGCGCCATACACCCCTAAAGGAGAGGTTTCCTTATGCTGAATGTTCCCATGTGTTTTATAAAATGTGCTAGAAATTGAATATTACGAAGCCATTTAATTAGCATGTACTGATTTGCATCAACTTCATTCCATCGAAATTCACATGAAATTGTATGACCTGTGTTCCTATTATTATTGAATGAATTAATAATTATTGTATATATGTAAGCAATACAGATATCGTTTGTTATAACTTATAGAAGAGAGATAGTCGATTATTTAGTGTGTTTGTGCCGTGCCCATCACGGCTGGTGTCAGAAGAAAGTTAGTGAGAGAAAGTGGAAACATCACAATGGTGTCAGAAGTGGGATCCTGCTAGTAAATAACATTTAACTTTGATCTTGGTTGTGTCAAGAGGCTATTGTGTGATTGTGTGGACAGGTCATCTGCCCTGAGGCGAGTGAGAGAGATTGACATTTACTACCTGCGACATGCTCTGATTTTACCTGTGCATTGACTGTTCAATTTTGTCTTTTGTCACAGAGAGAATTGTTGTTTGCTATTGCAGGAATATTGTTGTTAACTTCACAGTTACGATCCACGCTTTATTGTTAGCTTTGTTTACAGGTCAATTGCTGATGGACTATCTGGGCGCACTGAAGCTTGCCAGACAAGAAGGCATTAGTGATGAGGAATTCAAAATTAGGTGGGACGAAGAGAAAGCCCAAAACCGAGAACAAAGGGCTATCGAACGAGAAGAAAAGGAGCGCGAACGAGAAGAAAAGGAGCGCGAACGAGAAGAAAAGGAGAAGGAAAGACAATTTGAAAGGGAGAGAATGGAATGCGAACGGGAACTAGCCAAAAACGGGTGTCACAATGGTAAAGGGAATGGAAAATCTGCTGCCCCGAAGGTACCTAAAATTGCCATTTTTGATGACTCGCGCGAGGATCTCGACTCGTATTTGAAAAGATTTGAAAGACTCGCGCAGGCAAATGATTGGGAAGAAGACACCTGGGCAGACATGTTAGGGGCATTGTTAACTGGCAGGGCGTTAGATGTTTATTCCGGTCTCAGCGATGAAGACAGTAGGGATTACGAGAAGGTAAAGAAGGTGTTGTTCAAGAAGTATCATCTCACGGCAGAGGGTTATAGGCGTAAGTTTAGGGAGAGCCGTCTAGATAAGGACGAAACTTATACGCAGCTGTCCGTGAGATTGCAGAGATATTTTGAGAGGTGGGTAGACCTCTCAGAGGCAGAGAGAACTATGGAAGGGATTACGGATCTGTTAGTCAGGGAGCAGATGTTGAAGGTTGTCGACTGCAATCTTTCCATATATTTGAAAGAGAGGGACCCCAAGTCCGTGCATGAGTTAGTTGAGATGGCGGACTTGTATAGTGAGGCTCATCAGTCGAAGCGAGGGCTGGAGCAACAGCAGAAGTCAGGTAAGAGGGTTGAGGAGAGCAGAAGTAAGGGTTTAGGAGTGAGTAAACCGGTATGCTTCAACTGTGGCTCTCCCAATCACCTGAGTAGGCAGTGTGACCAGGGCAGGACGAAGAAGGGTGCTGCTGCCACTGTCGAGGACAACCGAGGTAAGTCCCAGCGTGAGAGTGGGCGTGGTTGTTTTGTGTGTGGGTCACTTCTCCATATTGCGAGATTCTGTAGGAAGAGACAGAAAGAGACGACCGCAGTCGTACTAACCAGCGATGAGGAAGCCGATGACAGTCAGTGGGAGTCATCGGGCAGGGCGAATACTCAACCAGGGGCTGAGCAGAGTGTTGGGCCACAGACCTTCATTTCTTGGGAGACGGAAGGTAAGAGTATTGAGTTAGAAGGTTCGACAGAACATGAGCCCGAAGACGATGTTCCGGAGAATGATTTATCCGCTCCATTTTTGGAGAAGGGGAGGATAGGGGATAAAGAGATTACTATCCTTCGTGACACGGGATGCACGTGTGCGATTATAAAAAGGGACAAACTGCCTCCTAACAGCTTAACTGGGAAGAACAGGAGTTATGTCCTGATGGACGGGACGAGAAGGTCTGCTCCTGTCGCGGAAATGTGGGTAGAAACCCCATTTTATACTGGGCTTCTCAAAGCGCTAGTAGTGGAAGACCCAGTGGCCGATTTGATTATAGGAAACATAAAGGGGGCGTCTCTTGAGAAGATAAGTGTGGTACTCACGCGATCTCGCAAGGTGGAGATTGACAAGGAAGAGCATGAGTGTGAGAATGCGAGTGCGAAAGTGAGTCAGACCACAGATAATGAGGAGGCCAAGGGCAACTCAACGGAGGAGGTAAGGGTAGGGGCCAAGATAGGGGAACTCACACCAGGTGAGATAGCCCGGGCCCAGAGAGAGGACGAAACTTTGAGAGTTTTAAGGGAGAGAGCCACGTTGGAGCAATCGGCTGAGGTAGGTACTCACATAAAGGAGAGTAAGGGAATTTACTATCGGGTAAAGAAGGCCGGGGCTGGACGTGCTGATGTGGAGCAGTTGTTGGTACCTAAGCAGTACCGAAGTGAGCTGATGAAGATAGCTCACGAAGGAGTGTTCGGGGGACACTTAGGAATTTCGCGCACACAGGACAGAATAATGCAGTCGTTCTTTTGGCCTGGGATAGGTGCGGACGTAGGTCGTTTCTGTCGATCGTGTGACGCGTGTCAAAGGACATCCAATAAAGGTAGGGTGACAAAGGTACCCCTAGTGCCGACACCCCTGATCGACACGCCCTTTTCGCGCGTCGCCATAGATTTGGTTGGTCCACTTCCGCGTACGGAACATGGGAGATCGCGTTATATTTTGACGCTAGTAGATTATGCCACGCGTTTCCCGGATGCCGTAGCCTTAAGGGGGATATCAGCTGAGCAGGTCAGTGAAGCGTTAATGGAAATATTTTCTCGGTTAGGCATACCAAAGGAAATAGTTTCAGATAGGGGATCACAGTTTACCGGTGAGCTGATGAGAGAGGTCAGTGCACTTCTCAAAACGAAACAGATATTCTGCTCGCCCTACCACGCGATGGCCAATGGTCTGTGTGAAAGATTTAACGGAGTGCTGAAGAATATGCTTCGCCGAGTAGCTCATGACAGACCCAAGGACTGGGACAGAATGTTGTGTCCACTGCTGTTCGCGTATCGCGAAACCCCACAGGCCAGTACAGGTTTTTCGCCGTTTGAACTAGTGTTCGGTCACCCTGTGAGAGGACCACTTGCAATACTGAAGAATCTGTGGACTGGGGAAGCGGAGTCAGAAACGAGGTCATCGTACGAATACGTGGTAGATATGAGGGAACGATTGGAGGATGCCATGAAAGTCGTAGCCGAGAACAGCAGCGTCGAAAAACACAGGCAGAAGAAATACTACGATAGGGGGGCCAAACAGAGGAAACTCCAAGTGGGCGATTCCGTCCTCATACTTCTCCCAAGTGACGGATCGAAACTACAGATGACTTGGAAAGGGCCTTACAAAGTAGAAGAGCAGAGGGGGTCAGTGAACTACATGGTGAACGTCAAGGGGAAGAGACGACTGTATCACGCGAATATGCTGAAGAAGTATATTGAGAGGGAAGACGAACAGGAAAACACAGAGGCAATAGCTGCAGCTATAATTGACGAGACCGATGAAGGAGAGGAAGCGACTTCGATGCCTCTGGAGACAGCCATGCCTAAGCTAGAACAGACCGAAACCTACAGGGATGTACAGTTAGGGGACACGCTAGATCAGGATCAGAGAGAACAGATGCAAGAGCTCATGGAAGAATACAAAGATATATTTACCGATGTACCGGGGCTCACTGACCTGATCAAGCACAAAATCCCATTGCTAGATCAAAAACCTGTGAAGGTAAGACCCTACCAACTACCGTACTCAACTAGAGAAGCTGTCAATGCTGAGGTAGGCAAGATGCTTGCGGCCAGAATCATCGAACCGTCCGAGTCCCCGTACAATAGTCCAATTGTATTAGTTAAGAAGCCCGATGGTCAACATCGTTTCTGCAACGACTACAGGCGGCTAAATGTTGTGACTGCCGATGACGCCGAACCGATGCCTGAGGTAGAAGCCATTATTTCCAATCTAGCGGAGGCAAAATATTTCACCAAGCTGGACTTGACAAAGGGCTTTTATCAAGTTCCGATGGCCGAGGAAGATAAACACCTGACGGCGTTCGCCACACCGTTTGGGCTATACCAGTACAGGGTCATGCCGTTCGGGTTGAAGGGATCCCCCGCCACATTTAACAGGCTCATGAGGAAAGTATTAAAAGATGCTGGCGAAGGGGTAGATGCATTTGTAGACGACTGTCTTATACACAGTGCAAATTGGCCTGACCACTTGGAACGTTGTCGGAATGTCTTCGAGCGACTGAGACGGGCAAATTTAAAAGCTAGACCTACCAAGACGCTAATAGGGATGACAGAAGTCGAGTACTTAGGCCATAAGCTGGGACAGGGGACTGTAAGACCGCAGGAGAGTAAGGTGCGAGCCATTGTCGACTGTGACCGACCGACGACCAAGACACAAGTGAGGAGTTTCCTGGGGCTAACGGGGTACTATCGGAAGTTTGTACCAAATTACAGTGCAATCTCGGCGCCGTTGTCAGACCTCACAAAGAAGTCCCAGGGCACAAAGTTCGCGTGGGGACACGCGCATGAGAACGCGTTCAATGCCCTAAAAATTTGTTTGAGTTCCGAGCCGATACTACGGATGCCAGACTGGAACAAGGAACTGATTCTCCAGACAGACGCATCTAACCTTGGAGTGAGTGGCTGCCTACTTCAAGAAGACGAGGGTACGAAGTATCCAGTTGTATATGTTAGCAGAAAGTTGAAACCTGCGGAGAAGAACTACTCAACAATTGAAAAGGAATGCCTGGCCATAGTTTTCGCCGTTAGTAAGTTGCAGGCGTATCTGTATGGGAGAAACTTCGTGTTAGAGACGGACCACCGACCTCTAACTTGGATGCGAACTAAAGACCAGAAGAACGCGAGGGTAACTAGATGGAACCTGGCGCTGCAACCATATAACTCTCGAGTCAGCAACATCAGGGGGCAAGACGCTCTATGGGCCGACACTCTATCTAGATTACCAGTAGATTAATAATTTTATTAGCCGATTTTGCCAGGGAAAATCGACTTAAGTGGGGGCGATTGTAACAGGGCGACAGACAGGCAAGGTATAGCTAGCGTGGGAAGATAGCTAACGGCGGGGAGACAGAGTTATTGTAGGCCAGAGGGGGAAAGTAGCCGATGCAACTGAAGCGCTTTGACACCCGAAAAGGGTAGTGTTTACTTGACCGCCGTACTTGCCGATCAGATCACCTGGGAATTGCTTGGGGGGTAGAGCTGTTTCAATAGTATTTGACGTGGAGTCGACGGGGGTGGCTATTAGGATAACTAATGTACACTCGGTGAGCGTCTTGGGACGCTACCTGACTGGGTATAAATCCCCGAACGCTCCTTCCAACTTCAGACCGCTGAGAGCACTCACCAGCTTCGTGCCGAAGAGGAGACCACAACTGCAACTGTAACTTTGTACTAGTCTTGTGAGTGGGGAAGGTCAGGGAACCCGCAAACATCCTTTGTCAGAGCGTGGTATCTTTGGTATCTTGTCGGCATTTGAGCTGTTGCTGAGTGGTAAGTTAATTGTACGATGTATGTGTATTTTACTTAATGTTCATGATTGTAGAACCTAAATCTAGTGGGTTTACTTTGGTATAACTACTGCCTCTGAGAGAGTCACGGAAACGCCGTTATATATATGTTACGAAACCTTATAGGATGGGGTCCGTTAGAGAGAGCGTTATTCTTCGTGGGGAACGTGTAAATATCATTAAAACTGTATTGATCGTTTATTCTATTGCCTATATGGGAGCCTATGGAGTATGGGAGCTGCAGCCTGACTTATAACAGTGTCAGCGGTTAAAAGTGTTAATGATGAATATCCGTCATGGAGTAAGTATGGAAGTCATGCCTTCCAGCAGTAGATTAGGACTTTGCGATTGTTTTTCTACAGAGGAGGAAGAACAACACCTTCTTGGTCTCAACTCCTTGTACTTTGATTTACGACATCGTGGCTTCTTGGCTTCTCAACTTCTTGTCCTTTGATTTACGACATCGTGGCGTCTTGGCTTCCCGACCTATTGGTACCTGCCGATACCTGTTGATCTAACTGCGCAGACAAGCCAGGGTAGAGAGGAAGAACCAGTGCCCAGATAGCGCCATACACCCCTAAAGGAGAGGTTTCCTTATGCTGAATGTTCCCATGTGTTTTATAAAATGTGCTAGAAATTGAATATTACGAAGCCATTTAATTAGCATGTACTGATTTGCATCAACTTCATTCCATCGAAATTCACATGAAATTGTATGACCTGTGTTCCTATTATTATTGAATGAATTAATAATTATTGTATATATGTAAGCAATACAGATATCGTTTGTTATAACTTATAGAAGAGAGATAGTCGATTATTTAGTGTGTTTGTGCCGTGCCCATCACGGCTGGTGTCAGAAGAAAGTTAGTGAGAGAAAGTGGAAACATCACAGCCAGTTTAACCCCGGGTATAGTCTGGCGGGGGTATAATCTGGCCTGCTACACCGGGGTTAAACTGGGCTAGCCCAGAATATACCCCGGGGTATATTCCGGGCTAGGCCAGTTTATACCCCGGGGTATACTTTGGGCTAGCCCACACTACACCCCCCACTCCCCAGTCCAGATTATACCCCCTAGTCTTTTTTAAAAAACAAGGTAAGACCACAGTTTATTTCAACTTTAGTTTAATTTGTTCATTATCACTGTCATCAGGTATCATACTGAAGCATACATTCTTGACTCTTGTAAATTATGATACATTTAAGAGGAAATAAACATGCAGTAAAAAGCATTGATATACAAAAGGATTGAAAATCCATTCAAATTGATATGATTAGACTTTAACACTAATTCTACTTGTGTCCAATTATTTGTCCACGAGTTAAACATGTATTGAATTTTTTTGTTTGGTACCACTGACATATACTTTGTGGCAGGGTATGAAATAATCATAAGAGTCATAAATGTAAAGTCATCTGAATTTTATTTTAATTTTTGAAAATCAGAAATGCGCTTGATATGTCAGAACAATAGATCTACATACAAAATTACAATAAGGCAGAGAGAAAAGGCCGGGAAAGAACACACAGATAAAAAAACAACAACATTTTAATAGCCCAACTGACAGATGGTGCAATTCCATCATCCAATCCAACAGACATTAAATACTTCACACAAAACTAAATACATACTAAATATTTTTCACATGATGAACTTAACCTGTCCAGATCCACTTGAACCCTTACAGAATGCAAACCAGTAATAGTAATAAAAATAAAAACACGAAATCATTTTATTTACTCTTGAAAATGAAGAGAATATAATCAATATCAGAATCATCATCATCATCATCTTGGAATATTATAAAGATAAGAGGGAATATAAAAATGACCTACGCATCATTCTTGAATCTATAAGCAGCATTGTGTGTTTACCAACACTATGTAGAAAATGTGTTAAATTTTTTAAACTATTCAAGTAGAACTGGACAGAAAGCTTTTGGAAAATAGCTTTGATAGTCGTATAAACTGACAGATTAAATCCACTGAGACAACAGTACACTGTAGAAAGTAATTACAGTATGTTACGGCAAAAATTCGATGGCTCATATAGCGTTAACATTTCTTGTTAGTAAATTCTTTGATAGCTTATTTGTAGAAAGATATACATTTCATGTAGCTCATGGTTTAAGGCACTGGATTAGTTTGCAGGGCATTTGAAGGATTGCAATTACGTGCCATAGTCAATAAAGGCATGTCACTTGCGGGTGAAATAAAATTTTAAAAACTTAATGTTGTATCCTTGAATATTTTGTCTGAATATGGGAGTATAATTTGGACTGGTGGAATATAGTTTGGGCTAGCCAAAGTATACCCCAGGTATAAACTGGCCTAGCCCAGAATATACCTGGGGTACAAAATAGATTAAGGCACGTTAACCCCAGTATAGCAGGCCACATTATCTCCCCGCCAGACTACACCGGGGGATAATGGAGCCTAGCCTATTTATGTCCCCAGGTATATTCTGGGCTATCTATATCTGTCCAGGTTATACCCCTATTTATATATATATATAAACAAATAAAGACCACAGTTTATTTCAATCAAAGTTTAATTCTTTTTTTTTATAACTGCCAACGGGCACCATAGTAATAATATACATACATACATTCTTGACGTCCGTAAATCATAATATAATTCAGAGGCAAAAACATGCATTATTGTGTATTGATATGCTATGGGTTGAATATCCATTCAAACTGATAATGATTCAACTTTAACCCTCATTTCACTCACGTTGATTGTCATGACTGTTGTAGTTGTTTTTGTAGTTGGTTGCCCATGAAAAGAATTTGCACTGTATTGTTTGTTTGGCACTGACATACACTTAGTCGCAATAGATGAAATAATTAACCCACTTATAAAAACAAAGTCATTTTAGAGTATTTTTGTGTGCGAATACACAGTTGTTAAATCCCTTGACAAGGGACGTGTCAAGCTTAGGAAGGTAAAAACGGACAAGGCCTTTTTTTAAAAAAATTTTATTTCACTCGCGATTGACATGCCTTTATTCACTATAACACGTAAGTTCAATATTTCAAATGCCTTGCAACTAATCCAGTGCCTTAAACCGTAAGGTACATGAAATGTATATATATATCTTTCTACAAGCTATCGAAGAATAATATTCACTAACAAGAAATACTGTTAATGCAACATTATCCATCGAATTTTGCCTTAACATGCTATAGATCTAATTACTTGTTACAATGCATTACTTTTGTCTCAATGGACTTACTCTGTCGGTCTACACAACAGTCAAGGCTACTTCACTAAAGCTCTATGTAAAGTTCTACTTGAAAAGTTGAAAGTATTTAACACATTTTATATATGTAGTTGATACACACATATTCCTGCTTATAGATTCTAGAATGATTTGTAGGCCTACAATGCCGTTTTTACACTCGCTCTTATATCTTTGTATTATTCCAAGATGATAATGATGATTCTGATATTGATATTTCTCTTTATTTTCAAGAGTAAATAAGATGATTTCGTGTTCCTATTGTTATCATCGTATATTACTGACTAGCATTCTGTAACGTTTCAAGTGGACCTGGACAGGTGGAGTTCATCAGGAGAAAAAAAAAATTAGTGCCTATTTAGTTTTATGTGAAGGATTTAATGTCTGCTGGATAAGATAAGATAAGATAAGATAAGATAAATTTTATTCGTCCTTGTACAAGGAAATTTGTTTTGATCATTGAATACATAACAATACAGTTACAGAAGCAGAGAGTATGATACATAGCGCGCACACACACATATATACACACACACTGATAAATTAACTAAATTAACAAAATTAACAGTGCACACAATATGCTTCCCTAACTAAAACACATTGACCTGACACGCAGGACATAATTCAGCTGTGCACAGATTACGATCAAGATGACGACATTATTGTAACATCCTAGTTGATGATGGAATAAACGATTTAAAGTAGCGCTCAGTTTTAGTTTTCTTTGACAACAGCCTTAAACTTCTTACAGATCTTATATATTCCTTGTTCAGGGGATGTTGGGGGTCATTTATAATAATATTAGCTTTTTTAATACAAGCACCAGTGCACAGCTCATCAAAATATGGCAGATCACAGATACAAATTTTGGATGCTTTTTTAATTAAATTATTGATCTTATTTTTATCTTTTTGTAAGATGTTTCCTCCCCAACAGACAACTCCATACATCAAAACGCTCTGAATAGCCATGGTGTAAAATATTTTCAGAATGCTTTTGCTAACTTTTAAAAAGCGGAGCTTTCTGAGGAAATACATGCGCTGGTTGGCTTTCTAGTATACATATGTTACATGCGCATGCCAGTTAAGCAATGAATCAATAGTAATGCCAAGATATTTGGCCTCTGTGACAATTTCAACCTCTTCATTGTTGATAGATGATGGAATTGCACCATCTATTATGTTTCCATTATTTTTTCTCTGTGTTCTTTCCCGGCCTTTTCTCTCTGCATCATTGTAACAAAAAATACACTGCCTGTTTATCTCATGGCCAACCAATTATCAAAATAATGATAATAATGATAGTGATAATATCAAACAGACCCGAGTGAAATTAATGCTGAAGTCTAATCATATCAGTTTGAATGGATACACTCAACCGTTTTATATATCAGTGTATTTTAATGCATGTTTGTTTCCTCTAAAATGTATCACGATTAACAGGCGTCAAGAATGTATGTATGTACACCAATTTAAACTAATGCTGAAATAAACTGTTATTATTATTTAATCTAAATTGCATTACCATTTATGAGTGTCAAGAATGTGTTCATGTATGTATTAATATGATCTCTGATGACAGTGATAAAGAACAGGCTGAAATAAACTATGGTCTTGACTTGTTTTGAAAAAAAACGTAAGGGGTATAATCTGGCCTGGGGGGGTTTAGTCTGGCCTAGCCCAAAGTAACCCCGGGGTATAAACTGGCCTAACCCAGAATAGACCCCGGGGTATATTCTGGGCTAAGCCAGTTTAACCCTGGGTATAGTCTGGGCGGGGGGGGGGGGGTATATTTTGGCCTGTTACACCGGGCATACTCTGTCGGGGGTATAATCTGCCCTGCTACACCGGAACTTTTTCATGCACCAACTTGCAGTTGTTCAAATGTATATATCACTGATAATTCTTTACAGTACTTAACTATACCTTCACATTGTTTGAACGGAAAAACAATGATTTTGCCTTCGGCAAGACAACTTTGCGCAAGATGTTGTCATCCAGGAAATCTTTGATTACACCAACAGCACCCAAGGCGGCCTCCTGGAAAATAAGAATTAATAACTGAATACCTTTTACACTTGCATGCATTTTCAGATGCAAAGTTGCATTTAGTCTGATGGGGCTTTAAGACCAAGAATAAGATGTGGAGGCAAGCAATGAAAAATGGTGTTAGTTGGCATCACGCCTTACAAATTTATGAGCAAAATTAACAAAACATTGTTAATCACTTAAATTTCATTTGTAGGCAACATTCATTTACTGACCTGGGCCTGCAAAGATGAAGAATCCAGTGTATTGAACACAAAAGGTAACACGTCGCCTCTAATTTCCTCTGGAGGAGACTTTGACAATATGATGTCCAGCTTGTTTAAAATATACACAGTAGCCTGGAATGAAAATGAACCATTTTATAGCTAATTTGATACATAATGACCTACTTCGTTTCACCTACAAGACTCATTTAGCTTACTTTAGATGGATTTCTGATCTTACCTGAATTTGTCAAACCTAGCCTGAGAATTTCATATTTCCATTAATTTAACTGTACAAACTTATGTGCATGAGCAGGTACTTGTGTGAACTGTCTCCATTGTAATCATTGCCAAGACAGGTGAGAATTACAAGATACTAAAATGGAATAAGTTTCCTTGAATGGACATTGATGGACAGAATGTTTGGCCAAACCTGTGGTCAAGTTTCTTTTTACCAATACCCTAAGTCCCCAAAGGGGAGGAGGGAGGTGAAAGAGAGAGAGAGAAGAATCTTTCTGTCCTTCTGCCACATCATTTTCTGTGTGACTTGTCCATTAAAAACGAATTTATTAAGAGTATATTGGGTGATGGTAATAAGAATGAAGCATTCCATTTTTGCTTTCACGCAAGCAAAGCCATTCACTGATTGCCGTCATAAAGATAATTATCTCCTTGACAAACTGCATACATTTTTTCCTTTGGCTCAGAACAGATGAAACTGTGTAGATAAAAAAGAACAGTTACTGTACCACAAACGCATCTTTCCTAAACCTGAGCTGTGCAAGACAGTGTATTTAATTATAAGCTTATAAAAATAACAACAACAAAATAATCAGAAAGAAGTGGGATTTGGAGCTATTTGTGTACAATATTACTAACAAATATACACAATGAAAAGTAAACATGAATGGGCGCCAGAAAGGACTCTGGGGATAAGAAAAGTTCAACACATCTGACCGACCACCACGTCACTAGTCCTGAAAAAAAAAATTAAGGGCCGTCACGTCAGATGTGTATTTTTAGTGTTACTTCCCTTTACTAGTTAAATGAACAAGTAGGGAATTCATTGCCAGACTGCTATAAAAATAGTCATTCAATATATCTAACACTGACCTGTACAGGTTTAGTATTGGCAAGAATGGCACGAAACTCTGACATGATGATATCGACGTAATCTGATCTGGTTGAGTAATCAATTATGGTGACGAGAGTGGGTAAGGCAAAGATGACAGAGTCAAAACACTTGCACTCATTGAATATCTCTGGCAAAACGTAGTTGTGCAGGATTTTCTGAAAAGGGATAAAAAAAAAAAAAGATATTAAAAACGAATTACAGCACCTTGACCGTCGTAAATATGTGATTTTATCCCTCCTGTCTTCCATAAACATCATGATAAATCAGTATAGTATTGTGTAAAGGTTTATGAGTTATCGTTGCACATTTGCAAAAGTGTTCATGGACTTCATGCGACGGCATCTTGAAGACCAACGACAATATGATGTACATAAATTTTGAAGGTTATGAAAAATTGTTATTGGAGAAAGGTGTTCGGCAACGTCCTAGTTTCTCTATGATTACTACATCAAGGATACTAGCTACGATAAGATGAGGTCCCTTTACAAGTACGTTCAAGGCAAGCTGAGCCAGCGCTTCGTAAACTGTAATGTACAGAAAATAATTAGACACAACACCAATGGGTTTCGCTTCCAGGGGTAATTCCAATGTCAAGTTATTAAAATAGCATGCAATATCTGATTTATAATGACTGTCTCCATAAAACCAAGCACATAAAAAGGGCGGGTGAGGAAGGGGAGATTTTTTATCCTCATCTGTCTTAACTTACTCTAAAAAATGTACTGCTAGATCTATCTCGGTACGAAAGTAAGTTAATAAACAATGTTGTCAAACTGCTTTCACATTTAGAGGAAAAAATGGCTAGAGTTTCCCTTCAGCGAATCAAGTTAATAAAGTAAGCAAACTTCTATCAAGGTCGAGGGTGATCGCTGAACAGACAACAAAACTCAATATCTTCTCTATTTGTTAGTACGGTAGGCTAATTGTTTACATCTATCACCCAATCGCCTATGGATGGCTCTACAAAACCCCCAAACGCAAAATGCCTTGGCCACCCCATCTGATCGGAATTATAATTATACTAGATGAGCTACCGGGCATTGCCCAGAATAAACAATCATATGATCCCCCTCCCCCCCCCCCCCCTCTAGTATAATAAAAGTAATAAACTACAATCTTGCTTCCGAACTCATGCGCACCAGAACACTACGGACCAAACTGAGCGTTTGATACGATTACTTTTTATGACATGCACGGTACTATATAATATTACGAAATAAACATGCAAAAATACAGATGTTACATAGCAATAAACATTATTATTTTTTTAAAATACATGCTTGAAGTAAACAACTTTTAATTATAGCCATCATCTTCCTTATCTCAATTGCCACCTTCCTGCCAAATTTAAGGCCTGAAGAGTGTATAGTTTGGTCAGTTAGTCATGCCAAAGGTTGCAAGTTACTGAAATATATAATAGATGTTTGATAAAAAGTAAGATAAGGCTTATTTGGACAAGTAAGCGGTTCCTGTACAAAGGCGGCACTGCCCAATTAGCAGCGAGGGCACATTTACGACCTTTATAAAGAAGCAGATGGTGAATCACTTATTTTACCAAGCTGACAAGTTTAAGGGAAGAAAGTAACCGGGCGCACCTGAGGAAGAGAAAAAAAAATGTCCTCAAGATTCAGGTTTTTTAATGTCTAATGTTGTGCTGAGTAAGGGTGTGCGAGTAACGATTCCGGAATCGAGTACTCGATTCTTAACTGCGGCGATTCCGGACTCGAGTCTCCAATCAAATACTCGATTCTGGACTCGATTCCAACAAACCGATTCCGGACTCGACTCCTCGGTAAAGGACTCGAGTCCCATACACAAATTGGGCAAAAAATTACACTGAAAGCACGTCAAATCACCACGCCACCACCACAACCACACGTGCTGGGTGAGTACAGCAAGTGGAAACCGACGGCAACAGAACTGAAAGTGAAACTACTCTTAGAATTCCAAGAATTTACGGTGGTTTCGATTTCAAAAGAAACACTCAATACTAGCCTTAGCTCACACAAGTTGTTATAGTTTACAACAACAGCAACAACATCGCCACCATCATCACCACAACCAACCAATCAACAACAACAAACAACATTCCAGCATCCTCCGTCCCATCAGAGAGATTGTTTTCTGCTGCCGGAGAACTGGTATCCAGCAGGAGATCAAGATTGACAGCAGAAAATGTAAATATGTTGTTGTTTCTAAACAGCAATTATGTTGTAAAAAAACAAAAAAGAAAAAAAAGCAAAAAAAAAAAAAAAGAAAGAAAGAAAAAAAAAAACAATTAAAAAAGAAGAAAAAAAACTTTAAAAAACGAAAGAAAAAAGAAAAAAAAAACCCAACAACTTTCAATTGCTGACTATTAAGAAGCTATGATGATCCCAAGCAAACTTCATGTATGAAGTGCATTCTCTCAGGTTCACAGTTATAAATTTTAGGTATGCATTTTATTTTCAGTGTACCACCACCACCAACACCAACAACAACAACAACAGCAGCAACAGCAACAACAACAACAAATACAACAACAGCAGCAGTGGTGAAACAGCAGTGGCAACAACAACAACAACAGCAGCAGCAGCGATAACAACAGCATTAGCAGCAATAACAACAATGTTAAAACAATAATTGCAGCAGTAGTGCATTATTATCACCACAAACCACCACTACCACCACCACCACCAACAGCTACAGCAACAACAGTACTGAAGTTAAAACAATAGCAACACCAACATTTGCCATGCAAAAAAAATTGAATAACAAGTTCTCGTTAGTATAATTACTCGAGTAATTACTCGATTCCTGGCACCTTGGGAATCGAGTACTTACTCGAGTAATTATTCGACTCCTTTTGTTATTACTCGATTCCGGAATCGAGTCCGAAATTTTTGGATTCGCACACCCTGAGTAGTCTGCTGTGCGTTGTTTAGCAAATCGATTGTTGAAGATAACGGAAAAACTTTGTTCGACCACTTTTCTTCTAGATCTACTTGCCTTGCCACTGCCAGACCAGTTCAAAGTAATTAAAACTGCGTAATTCTTCGTTATGCATAAAAACAGGACAGACTTTTAGCTTCTAAATTTCCCGTCAAGTAGATCGAGATGTAAAGGATTATCTACTGTAGGACACAAATTATTCGATTCACTTGTGAACTTTGTTGTAGACAGATCTAGATCTATTGAATCCATTCTGACCTAATTAGTGCAAACCAGTAACCCTACATCAAACCAACGTATCAGACCTACATCAAGTTTGCTCATTGGACTGGCATCGTTCCGATGTAAGCGCTCCAGCGTCAAAAACAGAATTTTTAAAAACAGCGTATTTCAAGTAAAATCCTATGTAGGAATGACACCATTTTCCTTCCTGAATCCTACATAGGAATGATGTCATTTTTTTCTACATCAATTCGATGTAGAAATTCTTCATAGGATTGACATCAAGATTTACATACAGGAAAGGCATCATTCCAATGCTGTTAATCTGATCATAATACTACTTTGTTCCGACTTATATCCAACATAGGAATGATGTCATTTTTTTTTTACATCAATCCATTGTAGAAAATTTTCATAGTACTGACATCAAGTTGCACACAGGAATGACATCGGTCCAATGTTGGCAATTTGATCAGAAAACTATTTTGTTCCGATTTTATTCCGACACAGGAATAAAGTCATTTTCTCTACATCAATCCGATACAGAAATTCTATGTAGGATTGACATCAAGGCTGCACATAGGAATGGTAGGCCCTATCAGCCTGATGTTGGCAATCAGATTAGAATACACATTGTTCCAACTTAAATCCTACATAGGAACAAGGTCATTTTTCTACATCGATCCAATGTTCTTACATTACAATGTTCTATCCAGTGTAGCAGGCCAGATTATACCCCCATTAGACTATACCCGGGGTTAAAGTGGCCTAGCCTATTTTATACCACCAAGTCTATCTGGGCTAGGCCAGTTCATACCCCGGGGGTATACTTTGGGCTAGGCCACACTATACCCCACCAATGCAGATTATACCCCCTAATGTTTTTTTACAAATAAGTCATTTTGCATTAAGACATGTTTCGTATTTGGTGAATTCTTTGAAAGCTGATTTTGTACAAAGATATACATTTTATTTAGCTCATGATTTAAGACATTGGACTAGTTTACAGAGCATTTGAAAAATTGCAATTATGTGTTAAAGTGAATACGGGTGTGTTACAAGCATGTGAAATAAAACAAAAACTGAATGTTTTATCCTTGAATATTTTGCGGGTCTGAATGTTGGGGTATAAACTAGACTGGCAGGGTATAAAATAGGCTAGGACACTTTAACCCTGGGTATAGTCTGGCCGGGGGGGGGGGGGTATATTTCGGCCTGTTACACCAGTGTTTTATTTCCGAAAGATCCTGTGGTGGTGCCATTCTCTCTGGCTGCTCCAGTGACTGTGAGCCTTGATACTCTAAGGGAATACACTACGGGTTAGTAGAGGCTAGGCAATGAAATTGAGGGACACACAAACCCTGACTATTCTACCATATCACACCATCACCAAGAATATAGCATCTCCCACATTTGCTCTGCTGGCCCTTGTCAGAGAGTTTTACTTACTCTCGGTATATTTGGCACAGCCTGAGACAAACTGGTATGTGCTTCTACTCTTTGAGCTGGGTCTCGTCGGTCATGCATATCCATTCCATGAAGACTTATCACAACTGGGTCGTTGAAATATTTTAACTGAAGAAAAAAAAGAAGAAAAAAGGTAAAGAAAACAGACCAACAACATTGTGATCTTTCTTACATAGTCAGATTTATGGAATACAATTAATTCTCTTCTACAAATAACATACCTCCTACTTCGTTTCCCGTGGCATCTCAAGCGTTTCTTCTAGTGGCTGCGTGCTTTCATTCACTAGCCAAAAGATAATATGAAAATGTGCATTGACGTTTCTTTGTGACATGTGGGATCGCAAATCCAGGAGCCATATTTTTTCACTTCTAAGATATTGCATCGATTTTACGCTAGCCAGAAAGTGGGTATCTGATCATTTAGAATTGTTGCACGGAACACCGGCTATAGCAGGCTCAGCGTTGCCGGTGAAGATTTTTGAAAGTCCCAAGAATCTATTATAAAAAAAAAACTCGCTTTTTTTGTAAAAGCCGTAGCTCGGCTATCTGTGCACCAATCGAGCTCAAATTTTGCATACAAATTTCTTTTGGTCTGAAGTTGATTCCTTGCCTCACTCATTGCTGAACACTCTCCGTAAGTATTTTTTTTGAACTACACAAATTTGCATTTGTTCCAAATAAATACCATCCGGGCGTGAGTTTTTATGTGGCATGATGTCACTGAATTTGCGCTCCACTGTGCGATCTCAACGTCCGGTTCCCCAAATTTGAAACCGTGCTTCCAAGTCCATCCGTAACATTCGTGGTTCTTGCTGCAGTGACAGTGTGGCAAAAACATGCCGAGTCCATCCATAACATTCGTGATGATCCATTTGTTCAGGTACGTTGATGAAGATTTTCAATTTTTATAATAGATCTAGATCTAAATCTATATCTACTAACAGATATCTAGGCTAGCTCTAGATCTAGATCTTGAAGTCCACGTTTCATCATGTCTTTACATGATAGCTATTCCCCCCCCCCCCCCGCCCCCCGCGAATTTCGCGGGTTCAATACTAGTATTGTATAAAAAATCCCAAGATAAGGTAAAAAATCAATAGATTTGTTCCGATCCAAAAAACACATTTGAAATTTACCGTTTCCTTACAATTATATTAAATTACAATTAAGCAGTGCAGTGGTTAGCTCACAGACCACGCAAGAGATTGCCTCACATAAGCAATCTCAAACTGACCATTAGGCCATCTGGATTTTTTAAAAACCTTTTTAGATGGCAAAATGGAAGAGCCATTCTGTGATTTTTTTCTTTTTACAAAGAAATAATTGCAAAATATAGTCTACAACAGCCTGAAAAATCCTAATATCTGGAAAAAAAAAAATACCACTATCCAAAAATGTAACCCCTAAAATCCAAGGGTCTTCTGAAAAATCCCAAGGACCGGCCGCACTGAGCAGGCTTATCTTTCCCAAATTCCAAATACCACCAAACTCAAGACTTGTACATGGAACAGTGGAATGTAGAGCCGCTGTCTGTTATCTCTGCTCAGCTGTCACTCGCTGCATGTAACTGCTCAATATAAACTTCTTTTTTTTCACTTAATCTGTGAGCCTATTTACTACGTTTGAGCGGAGTTCTTTAGCACTGTGATAGTGACTGTATTAGCTCAAGAATAACACTTAATACTGAATTTGGTGGCAAGTGTCAAATGTTAAAACTACTCTTGGGAGGCAAACAGCCAGGAACATACCAAAGAGAACAATTGTGCTGTAGGTCGATAGCGCACGTCTTTATTTATCATCTTCTCTACTGGTTCCACCAACTGAAGAGGCATTCTGTGAGCCACTACGCCAAATGTGTCATGCATCTGTAATTGAACATTTACTTTTTTTAAAGCCATTTAAGACAATATGTAAAACAGGTGACCCTTAATATATTGTCTGTGAATAAAAAAACAACAAAAAACTGAGCTTATCAGACGGATACGTTCTTACGGGAGTCGGTAACAAAACAACAATCTAAGAGGATATATGGAAACCGACCATGGGGAAACGGTTCGCTTAAAATTCGGAAATCGACACTCAGAGACCAAATTATTCGAAGATAATCAGTACATGACTAAAATAACTATTTTAGGGTCAGGTCATGAGCCCAATGTTAATCCTAACTTGTGTAGAGAAAAACAAAACCGGATCATTAACTTTCCTTTTAGGAATGGAAAATACTGTATGGAGCACCAAGCTCTGCTAGGGATAAACATGTTCCCTAGTTGTTTTTTTTTTTCTTATTATTTTCCTTTTCCTTTTCTTTCCTTTCCTTTTTCCCTTTCTTATGTTCCTATTTTTTTTACTTATTTATCATAATTTATTTTTATTACTTATCATTACTTATTTTACTTTATTTGTCTTAGATCTTTCCAGTCGTGCCTGTTTTTTAAAATGATGTTCTAAAGGTTTTACGACTGTTTTTTAAACGGCCAGCAAATACTCCCATTGTGCAACTTTACGTTGTGTTGACCACTTTCCTGATGTGGCGTACAAAAGGGGACATAACTGTTTTCGGGGAAACTTCACAAAATCTGCATTTCGCCGTCTAAAGTTAGTCAAATGCACTCCGATTGCAGATTTAGAGCATTTTGTCAATGCGCCAAACACGTGTGCAAGACGGGCCAAGAGAAGCATGCCCTACAGCGTTTTTTCATCCTGCCGGTCAGCCGTGGTGTTTTGCAGAAATTGGGCATTTACATTCACAGCTTTACGATAGTATGATTACTTGCTGAGATAGCCGGCTCTGACAGAAATAAACATGTCTGGAGGTTTCTTTCATAATGCCAACTGTGGGCCAAGAGGTCAACTCTTCAAAGGTGGCACTGTTACACAGATAAATAAATAGGCAGCTTTATCGAATCAGTGTTCTTCCGTATCCTATAACTGTAACAAAAAGAAACAATTCAAAAAGACAAATTTATTTGCAATAGATTTAACAGTTTGCACATGATTAAATGGCAGAAGAAAAAAAAGAGCTACTAAAACGGTAACTAGAATTTTTTTTTTCTTTAAATTGTGAAGGAACAGAAGCTGGCGTTTCCAGCAAATTCCCCTCAAATACAACAAACCCGAGGCATGAAAGGATTATGTTTATACGAAAAAGAATACATATAGCATGTATATTTGAAAAGTTTCAGGTCTATTTGAGTAGTTCGCAGTTTGGATGCTGGACTCTCACATGTATTTTTTCTATAACAAGCAAAGTACTGTTCTATGCATGGAGAGGTAAAGAATTTTTTTTTACCTAGATGAGGTTGCCCGGGATAAACATAATTTCGCCCCCCCCCCCAACTTCCCTCCTCGACCCCCCCCCACTTCCCTCCTCGACCCCCCCCCCCCCCACCTCTCTCTCTCTCTCTCTCTCTCTCTCCCTCCCGAGCTCTCGCTCCTCTCTCTATATATATAACCCCTCCTCCCTAGCCGTCACCCCCTCCAATATCTCTCTCCACCCCCACCTCTCTGTGCCTTCTCCCCAACTCTCACCATATCCCCATCTCTCCGGCCCCCTTCTTCTTGTCTCCATCTATTTCTTCCCTTATCCTTCTCTCCCGCTGCTTGAAGCCTCTATATAATAATAGGATCATATCATCCCTATATTTGTTCACAATTTTTATAGTGTCTTCTTTGCCATGAGCGGAACAAGCATGAAACAGTTCTCACAAATTTTGCTTGAATTTTTTGTACAGGCTCATATTCCATACTACAGCTTTTGGAGCTGATTTCTTAGTTTGTTGGATTGCAACTTATTTTGAGTTTGCTCCTTTGCCTTTTTTTTTTTTTTTGTGAAACGATGATTAGATTAAAGTATTTAAAACAAAACAAAAATCCAAATTTCTCTGCAACACTATTCCTTAAAATGGCGGATTGAGACGATAATGTTTCCCCGATTCAAACTGGCAAAATTGTGAAAGTATCAAAATGTGACGGCTCTGGGTCTTCTCATATAAATAGATCCACGGAAACCGGCAAGCTAGCACTTTCCATACTTTTTCGATGGGTAGTTTTGGAACCCTTTCGCTGAAAACATTAATGTTATGTAGTAAGATGGTGATAATTACGCAAGATCCGCAAGAGCATCAGACCAGCTAACCAATCAGTCTAGCAACCTCATCCCATTCTGCACCGTAATCAGCCCCACCCTAGCTTCTACTAGCCACTGTCATATTATTGTTGCGAGAGTGTTCTGAGTTTGTTGAGTGAACACCAGTTTTGAACGTCCAACGGAGCAAATGGCGTTGGTTCATTTCGTGAAACAGAAATGCATGGGGCTCCTTCAAATGTGAACTTTGTTAACATTTTCCCTCCAATTCTGCCTTTCTTGAATTACAAGAGGGAAAGAGACTGATGTTGGTGAAAAACACGATATTTTTATTTTTTTTAGCCATCATGCCTAAATAGAAAATTGGGCATTTGCATGATAGTTTTATTATTTAATCTCGTATAATTATTATGAAGTTCTCAATAAGCTCACAAGAGATGAAAACAATATGGATCTGCATTAAGTACCTATTAAAAGCCATTTTTAAAAGTCTGGTAGCAAGACTAGGTACTTACACACACATATATATACACACACGCACACACACACGCATGCGCACACATGCACATTCACGCACACACACACACACATGCACATATAAGACAGGTTTAACGTACCAACATCATATCATTAGGTGGCGTAGTGATACGATGAAATGTCACAGGCAATCGTAACAAAGGAGAGGTAAATAGTGAAGAACACAACCTCTCAGTCTCAATCAGGGCAAAAAACAGTCACAGATCAACGTTTACATTATCCACGTTTACTGTGGCCCTACCTGATCTAACTGTTTGACATAGAGGCCGGGGTTGTGGTCGGCATTAATAAGCGATTTTCCTTCATTGTAAATCGCACAAATTACCATACCCACGGAGAACATATCACTGAGGGGTGTGCAGGATTTGCTGAGTTGTACTTCTGGGGCCATAAAGTTAAGATCAGGCTGCGCCATCTTAGGAATTTTAGTAGTCCATGACACCCCAGTACAGCCTTCCTGTAAACATTAAAACAAAAACTAAAACAAACAAAAAATACATTGACATGATTTAAATATGTCATTCTGATCAATGTAGAGTTTTAAAACAAGAAACTTACATATAAACAAAAGTGCACTAAACAAATTTTGACAAAATGAATCTGCAGGACACAGAGGGTCTGATTTTTCAAACATCTCATTAAGATAGATAATAAGCTGTATAAGTTCATAATTCAATACATTAAGGTCCATCAGGTATTCTAAGTGTGAGAGGATGAACGACTTTCTATTTTTAATGTGCTTTCATGGTAACTCTGGTGCGTGAGTGAGGGACGGCCACTCATAGTAGTTTATGGACACTTGGCCGAGCACCATTAATTGGATTATTTCCCTTGTAATACTAGCGCGGGACCCGTTATTCACATCACGGTGAAAAGCGCGCATTTTGATTGGTCAGTTGGAAATGTACCGGGCTTCCAACTCTTATATCATGGCTTTGAGTTTCTTACAACTCGCTCACTCGTTGTTATCCACCGACAGAAAGACGGGAACCCGAATTCATTTTTGAGAGTAGACAATACCCTATCGGTACAAAATAGGTACTCATGATAACGTTTGTTATCAATGGAGATACGTCGTATTAATGGACGAAAGTATCCCGCACAAAATTGTCGAATGTTGTTAGTCCTGACACTTTGAAAATTTATATTAAAACTATTACCGGGTTTCTGGTATAAGTAGTCAGTTAGAATTTTAGCAGCAAGTTTCTACTTTATAATGGTACCAATTTTGTTGTACTTTGATGCACATATCCTATTGAAATAATTAATAAGAGGATCTCGGATTTAAAGTAAACCACGAGTTAGACGCATGTTATCCCCGATAAATCCAACCTGGGTCAAATTTATTCAATTATTGCTGGAGGGGACGTTAGAGTAATTTCTGCAGTTTACTGGGATACCTAATTGACTTTTGTGTGCACCCTTTTAACCGTACTGTAGGTTCGATTGTGTTAGGACCCTAACCGGTTATGTTGTCGGGCTGGACTCCATGTCCGAGCCTTTCACTTGTGCAACACGGGCTACGTAATAGCTCTCTCGGACGTCCGCGCGGGCTCATAAATAAGATGCGGTTCGAGTGGTCAACACACTCCATCATAGACGCAGGAGACAAGAGCCGACAGCACAGTGAACCCAGCCCAGCAACCCGGGCCCGTAGCAGCTCAGAGGCTTGCCGACGCTTGCCATCGCCACCCCGCCCCATAAGGCATGAAGCGATAGCACAGGACCCGGAGAAACTTTGGGTAAGTTGGAGACTATTATATTAGAAGTGACTTTAATTTGCGCACCCCCCCCCCTTTTCTTGGATGCCGCGTAGAGAATGCTGATCTACAGAGACCATTATGAGTCCGGCTCAACGGTAATTGCCATTGTCATTATTCGTGTAAGATGCGCTTTGCAGTACAGTGTCTTGATATTGTGACTTTATTGTCAAAGTTAACGTTTGCGGTGCTAGATGATAATGATGGCTCGCCAACCAAGCTATCACGATTTGCTTGTGTGCATATATATAGTGTATGTGTAGCATTGCCTTGTTGTGGTAGGCAGTGAGGATTTCCTGACATGTTAATGTGGACGGCTTATGTTATAGCGAGCGGCACTCTACACTTGATTGTATTACGGGTATTTGTGTACCTTGCCAGTACCACTATGCTATAGAGAGCAGTGTGATTGTGATTGCGTGTTTAGTGTTTAAGATGTGTAAGTAATTACATGTATTGGAGATGTATAAATTAGTGGGCCTCACATGGGTGAGCCCCAGGATTGTTCTATGTGCGGCGGTGGATGAACAATGTTTCAGTGAGTCTACACATGTTGCAATGAGTCTCGCCGACATATATATATATATATCATGTGCATGTATTATAGTTATCCAGATGTATTATGCTTCTATGAGTTTCGTAAGTGTGTGAAGGGCAGTTTCATTTTAAGGAATGTACACATTACTTTATGTATCTAGTGGTGTGTCATACACATGTTAGCCTGGCGGCATAGCTCCGCGGCTAAGGTCAAAGGGCATGACCCTTCAGTATCGATTGGGAAGGGAAGTAACCAATACAATAGCCCTGGGGCGGGTTAGTACTAATAATGGGAGTGGGGATATGAGGATGGCCTGCATTGGGATGCAGCGTCTGTGTTATGGACGGTCAGTGGGCCATGTTGGCCACTGCGTTATTATTTTATGGAATGGCCACTCTGGATGTGCTGTACACCGGCTCAGTGGAGCGAAACTATTGTGTTCTTGCCCCTTCATTTGTTATGTCCTTCATACTTTGATTAGTACATTAATTAGTTTATGTTGCCAGTGTACTAGGAAACTCCTTGTGTATATGATATAGCCACTTGTAGTTGTTATTCATTAACCTTAGCGCTATTTTATTCCATGCATACATATCCAGTTGGTTATTGCTTAAATTCTATATTATGTTGTTGTTGCTTGATTTAATACTTAATACTATTAATATGTATGTCCACCATTGATTGCTTGATTAATGTTGTCATTATATCCTAATCATATTTTTGTCTTTTTCTCTTGTTCCAGCTTATGGCTGGTTGGGCTTCTTTTTCTGGGTTTCTTTTTTTGGGCTTTTTTTTTGTTTGGTAGTGATACCGTTGTTAGGCTTTTTGAATAAATAAGACTGCCAGCAGAACCCTGTGTTTGTTAATCCTGTGTATCCTTAAGGGAGTTACTATTGAACCCACGCAGTAACCACATTAGCCACTCGTAGTTCATCCAACATTTTCTGGTGTCAGAAGTGGGATACACAGAAGGGTTAGTTTGTAAGTCTAGAAAGCCCAACCATGCCACGAACAACAGGAAGCCGAAGTTCAGATGAGGAACAACCCCCCGCATCACCGCCAATGCCAACACAGCCCTACATTATAATGGCAGCAGAGCAGCCGAGGATCGACACATTCTACGGCGACATGGGGAGAGGAGGTGCAGAGAGGTTTGAGGGACAGCTCCGGGCCTGTTGGTCCAGCAGGCCAGAACTCTCCGAGGACCACCGCCTCACCATCCTTCTAAACAGCGTCGGCCCCGAGGTGAGGGCGGAACTCAAGTGCCACCCCCGGGAGGTGCAGCGAGATCCTGAGAGAGCTCTCCAGTGTATACTGGAGGCTTTCGGAGAACACCGGTCACCCAGCGACCTGTTCATAGCCCTGAGCCAGTGCCGCCAACGACCAGGGGAGACGGTGAGGGGTTTCTCCCATCGGCTGAGGGATATGTTCGACGCCCTTACCAAGCGCCAGTCTGCCCTGAGGGAGCCCATATATGAAGAGAGCATCCTGAGGGACATCTTCATGGGGGCCCTCTCAAGCGAATCGCTCACGGCCCAGCTCCGTGAATACAGGTTCCAGCATCCAGATGCCACCTTCCTGGACATCCGGAACACTGCCATCCGCTGGTATGACGACAGGGGACACCCCGACAGCCACGTCCAAGCCATTGCGACCAGGGCTGACAACAGGCCACCCCAACACTCCGCCGCCGCCACTGCTAACACCAGCGACCGGGCCATCGCTGATCTCAACGGCAGGCTGGAGAAAATGGAAGCTCTCCTGTCTCGGTTGGCTGAGGAGGAGCCACTCAGCCACCGGAGGAGGACGAGGGGGCAACGAACTGAGAGGGGACCAGGAGCCTGTTTCCAGTGTGGACGACAGGGACACTTCGCAAAGGACTGCCGCCGCTATCCACGCAAGCCACAGGGGGAAGGGCGACCCCTGTAGACCAGAGTCCGGCTACAGATGGGTCAAGTGAGGACTCATTCACACGACGAGCGGTTGGGGAGCTCCCTGTCAGGACGGTACAGTTGAATGGAATACCAGTCACTGGGACCATCGATACCGGATCACAAGTCACCACTGTCACCTCGGCGATCTACCAGCGGCACTTCAAGGGAAAATTGCAGAGGCCCACTCAACACTACCAACTGACCGCGGCGAATGGACTCAGCATTCCATATGAGGGGTACATGGTTGCTGATGTGACAGTGGATGGACAGACAGCCCAAGATCGAATAGTCTTCGTCCTGAGCGGGGACGGTCCTGCCCTGAATTCGTGCCTGATAGGGATGAATGTCCTAAACCATCTGGATGTAACCTTGCCCTCACCAAACTCCTCACAACAGCAGCACCCCTACGCTAGAGCCCCCAAGCAAGCCACGGTGATACCAGCTCGCACCGTCAAGACAGTAGTAGCAACAGGAGGCAATACCCGAAACCAAGAGACGGTAATTTTAGAAGCGATAGTAGATGGTCCACGCCGAGGCTTGGCTGTTCTGACAACCTATGTGACTCCAATAGATGGGAAGCTGAAGGTTCTAGTCATGAATGAGACGGATGAAGATGTTGTTTTGCCAGCCCGTGCCCCTCTGGGAAAGATATACCCTGCCAGTCCTGCTGTACATGTCAACCACGTCAACTGCGAGTCGCCGAGGTCCCCCGTTAATCACCCACCAAGACAAGGCCCCACACCTGAGGCTCTACAAAAGCTTACCGAGATGGTTTCAATCCCAACCCTAAACAACCACGAGCAAACCACGCTAAGGGACTTACTGGTCACACACCAAGATGTCTTTGCCTGGACGGACGCTGAACTGGGATATACGGATAGAGTGCAACATAATATAGTAGTGACGGATGACACGCCAGTCTCCCAGCCATACCGAAGGATCCCGCCATCTCAGTTGAAGGAAGTGCAAGAACATATTGAGGACCTCTTGCGTCGTGGCGTGATCCAACCAAGTAGTAGCCCCTATGCCTCACCCATTGTTGTTTGCCGCAAGAAGTCAGGCGAGCTGAGACTCTGTGTCGACTACCGCCAGCTGAACAACATAACCAGGAAGGACGCATTCCCTCTTCCCAGGATTGACGAGTGTTTAGACATACTAGGTGGCTCAAAATTCTTCTCAACCCTAGACCTCGCCAGTGGTTACCATCAAGTTGCTATGTCGGAAGAATCTCGAGAGAAGACTGCTTTCATCTGCCCCTTTGGCCTGTACGAATACAATAGGATGCCCTTTGGTCTATGCAACGCCCCGGCCACCTTCCAGCGATTGATGCAGTCCACAATGAGTGACTTCATATTCAAGATACTGCTGGTCTACCTGTAGAGGATTATCATTTATTATGTATGTTCTTGTATCTAGTATTTCAGCTTTGCACCATAACGCACCATTCAAGGATGAAGGCAGCAAATACAGAGCCCATCGGCATCATAGGTGCGCTTGTCCTCCGCATAACCGGCTACAAAAGAGGGAAAGAACCATGCACAACCCGCCAAATAGTGTACATTACAGAGTCAACAGAAAAAATATTTTTATCCATGGAAGCGTGCATTACCTTCAACTCGCTTAAGGCGCAAATAATAACAACCATCACAACCTCTCCCTCCCTCTGACTTTAACATGTCAAAGCTATGGACTCATTGAATACATTATTATCCCCAATAACCTGTATAATACAATAATACATGTACATCACTTTCAGGTCACACTTGAGATACATTTTGTTCTTTCATTAGCACAGACAATTATAGCTTTACAAAGTCAATACCATTCATCCAATTATTAATAGATCATCATGAGCTATTTATGGACAATTACCATTCAAACAAGCAGTTTCATGTTGTCGCTATTATATACTTTTACGTTCATTAATGCAGGGAGCATTGCTTTCTCATGGATGTATACAAGTTGTTATGGTTCCATGGCTCTAGTTCTATGTTGACATAATCAAAATGTTTCTTATACCTAAAATAAGTTATATAAATGTGATTATGTGTGATCGTTCATTTTCAGCCTTTGTATTTATACCTCTCAAAGACTTGGGGGGGGGGCATAGAGGATTATCATTTATTATGTATGTTCTTGTATCTAGTATTTCAGCTTTGCACCATAACGCACCATTCAAGGATTCCTTGATCGGTGACGTAGTACACAAAATAATGGCAGTTACAGACCGCAAGTTCATAATCCTTTGAAGACTGTTTATTTCATTGCTGTTAATAAACGAATCATTTCAATTTAAAGAGCAAAGACTCTGTAGTCATTTAACCTGGACGACCTGTTAGTCTTTTCGCCAACCCTTACCGAACATCTGGAGAGACTGGAGTCTGTCTTCACTCGTCTTCGCACCATTGGCGTCAGGTTAAATCCCAACAAGTGCTCATTTGCCCGCTCTTCAGTACCCTTCCTAGGACACACTATCTCGAATGAGGGGATCTCTACTGATGAAGACAAGGTCCGCGCCATAACGGAATATCCTATGCCGAAGACCATGAGAGACCTAAGGACTTTTCTGGGGATGGTGGGCTATTACCGTCGTTTCATAAAGCATTTCGCCAGAATGGCCCGCCCCCTCCATGAAGTCATCAGCAAGGCAAACCAGCAGAACCAAGGCAGCTACAAGAAGCACCAAAAACTGGGTGAGCTATGGACGACTGAATGCCGACAAGCCTTCCTGGAACTGCGAGATGCCCTCTACAGCGACGCAGTAATGTTGGCCTACCCTGATTTCGACAAGCCTTTCGTCTTGGAAGTAGATGCTAGCCATGAAGGTCTAGGTGCTGTCCTCAGCCAGGAGAAGGACGGACGACGACGTGTAATCTCTTACGCAAGCAGAGGATTGAGGCCCAACGAGAGGAAGATGCGTGGATACAGTTCATACAAGCTGGAACTACTAGCAATGAAGTGGGCCATAACCGAGAAATACCGGGGATATTTGCTGGGCAACTGCTTCACCGTATACACCGATAACAACCCCCTAAGTCATATTCTGTCTTCCAAACGCAGTGCAGTGGAACAACGCTGGATAGCTGAACTCGCAATGTTCAACTTTGATATCAAGTACCGCTCGGGGAAGGAAAATGCGAATGCTGATGCTCTGTCCCGACACGCCCTTCCGGCACCACCCGACGAGGACGCTGATGAATTGGTAACTATTGCTTCCGCCTGCCTGCAGTCTACCACACACCTCCCATTGGAAGTTGCCACCACGGTTGGAGAGGAGGTGTTTGTGAACCATCTGCACCTGTCTCCTGCCAAAGCCCTTATTCCCTCCCTCAATAACGAAGACCTAGCAGCTGCCCAAGAAGATGATCCAGCCATCCAAGTTGTCTACCGAGCAGTAAGGGCGCAACAAAAACCCACAGCCATAGAGCGCAAAGACCTAACTAGTGACACCCTCGCCATACTGAAACAGTGGCGCAAGCTTTCCATCCACGACAGCATACTAGTGCGGAAGATTCTCGACCCAGTCCACGGAGAAGTAAAACAGGTAGTTTTACCATCCAAATATCGTGAAACTGCTATTAGGTTTGCACACGACGGCACCGGACATCAAGGCCCCGAGCGAACACTCGCCCATATACGACAACGGACCTATTGGCCAGACCAAACCAGTATGGTTCAACAGTATTGCCAACAGTGCGAGCGGTGCCAGCGGTCTAAGCATCCCCCTGTCCGTGTCGCCAAACCCACTGGTCATCTTGTGGCCACTCACCCCTTGCAAATTGTGGCCATGGACTTCGCAAAAATTGAGCCCACTACTGATGGCTACGAGAACATACTGGTCATGACAGATGTTTTCACCAAGTGGACAGTAGCAGTGCCAACCAAGGACCAGACAGCAGCGACAGTTGTTCGCCACCTCATTCACTCGTGGATTGTCCACTATGGGGTTCCAGAGAGGCTACATTCCGACCAGGGACGGCAGTTCGAGGCTGAAGTGGTACGCCAGCTCTGCAGCCACTATGGCATCACCAAGTCCCGCACCACCGCTTATCATCCACAGGGCAACGGCCAGTGCGAACGGTTCAACCGCACTATGTTCAGTCTGCTGACCACCTTACTCCCAGAACAGAAGTTAAGGTGGCGAGAATACCTGCCGGAATTAACTTTCTGTTACAATGCCACCCCCCATTCTTCCACTGGAGTGTCCCCTTACGAGCTCTTGTTTGGCAGGAAACCACGTCTGCCATTGGATGTCTATCTGGGCGACAAGACACCAGCCTCCACTTCGGCAGGCGACTACGTCCAGCGGCATATACAACGGCTTAACGAACTGAGGGCGAAGGTAGCGAGGAAGGTGGAGTCCACGCACCTTCTGCAGGACGCACGAAGGACAACCCCCCACAACGCCGCCCATCTTCAGCCGGGCGACCATGTCCTTGTCAAGCACCACTATCCTGGTCGACACAAGATCCAGGACCCGTACCCCGGTCCTGTGCACACCGTCCTGTCTGTTCCCCCGCCTCATGGTGGTTACTTTACCATCAGAAACCCAGATGGAGATGCCACTGCGGTCAACGGAGACCTCTTGCGGTTATTTCACCCCCCAGTGGTCAACACACGTCCACAGCACCCGCCTCCACTGCCTGCGTCGACCGATGTCTGGTACTTCCCGGCTCACCACCCTTGCCAGCCACCTGCAGCCCGACCGGACCCTCAACCTGGGATGACAACTTCCCAGCGCCTACCTCCTGTGCGACGGTCCAGCCGCCCACACAGACAACCCCAGAGATTGGACCTCTGACTCTTATTAGTGATTAACATTAGACATTGACTGTGAGTGCAGAAAGAGCAGGGGAGCGCACCCATCAAGACCCCCCGAGTTTCCATCAGGCCAGATGATAGACCACCGAATTCAAGTGAGCTCGCCTCAAGATTTTAAGTTAGAGAGTATGCCCATGTTAGCTTTCTCCACAATTACTTTTAATGCCTATGTTGACCCTACCTTTTTCATTGCCCTAGTGCCCTTATAGCATATTGCATTTTTTTGTACTGTTCGATCCTACGTTAACCCTGATAGTGGTCTGGGACCACCGTTGCAGGTCTGGGACCTGTTGTTTTGTCCATATGATGTAACTTACTACAGCCAGAGCTGAGACTGTTGTGTACATCTTCAGGATGCCAGTAGTAACTTAGCCGGTTCATGCCACCTGTTAGTAGTTATAAAGAGGATGGACCATTGTTGTACTTCGGTTCACTGTGTGTATTTTGCAATTGTTCTACCCTAAGTGATGGTATCATAGCCCCTTAGAGTTTGATTATACCTTCAGTGGTCTTTTGTAAACCTTTGAATTGATGTATGTGTCACGTAAGGGACTACGTGACTTAGCAGGGGAGAATGTGAGAGGATGAACGACTTTCTATTTTTAATGTGCTTTCATGGTAACTCTGGTGCGTGAGTGAGGGACGGCCACTCATAGTAGTTTATGGACACTTGGCCGAGCACCATTAATTGGATTATTTCCCTTGTAATACTAGCGCGGGACCCGTTATTCACATCACGGTGAAAAGCGCGCATTTTGATTGGTCAGTTGGAAATGTACCGGGCTTCCAACTCTTATATCATGGCTTTGAGTTTCTTACAACTCGCTCACTCGTTGTTATCCACCGACAGAAAGACGGGAACCCGAATTCATTTTTGAGAGTAGACAATACCCTATCGGTACAAAATAGGTACTCATGATAACGTTTGTTATCAATGGAGATACGTCGTATTAATGGACGAAAGTATCCCGCACAAAATTGTCGAATGTTGTTAGTCCTGACACTTTGAAAATTTATATTAAAACTATTACCGGGTTTCTGGTATAAGTAGTCAGTTAGAATTTTAGCAGCAAGTTTCTACTTTATAATGGTACCAATTTTGTTGTACTTTGATGCACATATCCTATTGAAATAATTAATAAGAGGATCTCGGATTTAAAGTAAACCACGAGTTAGACGCATGTTATCCCCGATAAATCCAACCTGGGTCAAATTTATTCAATTATTGCTGGAGGGGACGTTAGAGTAATTTCTGCAGTTTACTGGGATACCTAATTGACTTTTGTGTGCACCCTTTTAACCGTACTGTAGGTTCGATTGTGTTAGGACCCTAACCGGTTATGTTGTCGGGCTGGACTCCATGTCCGAGCCTTTCACTTGTGCAACACGGGCTACGTAATAGCTCTCTCGGACGTCCGCGCGGGCTCATAAATAAGATGCGGTTCGAGTGGTCAACACACTCCATCATAGACGCAGGAGACAAGAGCCGACAGCACAGTGAACCCAGCCCAGCAACCCGGGCCCGTAGCAGCTCAGAGGCTTGCCGACGCTTGCCATCGCCACCCCGCCCCATAAGGCATGAAGCGATAGCACAGGACCCGGAGAAACTTTGGGTAAGTTGGAGACTATTATATTAGAAGTGACTTTAATTTGCGCACCCCCCCCCCCTTTTCTTGGATGCCGCGTAGAGAATGCTGATCTACAGAGACCATTATGAGTCCGGCTCAACGGTAATTGCCATTGTCATTATTCGTGTAAGATGCGCTTTGCAGTACAGTGTCTTGATATTGTGACTTTATTGTCAAAGTTAACGTTTGCGGTGCTAGATGATAATGATGGCTCGCCAACCAAGCTATCACGATTTGCTTGTGTGCATATATATAGTGTATGTGTAGCATTGCCTTGTTGTGGTAGGCAGTGAGGATTTCCTGACATGTTAATGTGGACGGCTTATGTTATAGCGAGCGGCACTCTACACTTGATTGTATTACGGGTATTTGTGTACCTTGCCAGTACCACTATGCTATAGAGAGCAGTGTGATTGTGATTGCGTGTTTAGTGTTTAAGATGTGTAAGTAATTACATGTATTGGAGATGTATAATATTAGCTGGGCCTCACATGGGTGAGCCCCAGGATTGTTCTATGTGCGGCGGTGGATGAACAATGTTTCAGTGAGTCTACACATGTTGCAATGAGTCTCGCCGACATATATATATATATATCATGTGCATGTATTATGGTTATCCAGATGTATTATGCTTCTATGAGTTTCGTAAGTGTGTGAAGGACAGTTTCATTTTAAGGAATGTACACATTACTTTATGTATCTAGTGGTGTGTCATACACATGTTAGCCTGGCGGCATAGCTCCGCGGCCAAGGTCAAAGGGCATGACCCTTCAGTATCGATTGGGAAGGGAAGTAACCAATACAATAGCCCTGGGGCGGGTTAGTACTAATAATGGGAGTGGGCCTATGAGGATGGCCTGCATTGGGATGCAGCGTCTGTGTTATGGACGGTCAGTGGGCCATGTTGGCCACTGCGTTATTAAATGGAATGGCCACTCTGGATGTGTTGTACACCGGCTCAGTGGAGCGAAACTATTGTGTTCTTGCCCCTTCATTTATGTCCTTCATACTTTGATTAGTACATTAATTAGTTTATGTTGCCAGTGTACTAGGAAACTCCTTGTGTATATGATATAGCCACTTGTAGTTGTTATTCATTAACCTTAGCGCTATTTTATTCCATGCATACATATCCAGTTGGTTATTGCTTAAATTCTATATTATGTTGTTGTTGCTTGATTTAATACATTAATACTATTACTATGTATGTCCACCATTGATTGCCTGATTAATGTTGTCATTATATCCTAATCATATTTTTGTCTTTTTCTCTTGTTCCAGCTTATGGCTGGTTGGGCTTCTTTTTCTGGGTTTCTTTTTTTGGGCTTTTTTTTTGTTTGGTAGTGATACCGTTGTTAGGCTTTTTGAATAAATAAGACTGCCAGCAGAACCCTGTGTTTGTTAATCCTGTGTATCCTTAAGGGAGTTACTATTGAACCCACGCAGTAACCACATTAGCCACTCGTAGTTCATCCAACATAAGCTACAGACTTTTGCATATATTTTACAGCCATATAGTGAAATACAATACATGTGGCCCAATCCACATAGTCTACCTAGATTAGCAAATTCTGTTTCACTGAAACAGAGAAGCTCAAACCTTGATCCAGCAGCATCTCCAGAAAATCCACGACTCAAGCAATTCCATGTAATCAAAATAACATAAACAGCTTTCGCAATTAGTCTAGGTATTATAATTGTTATTATGTTGTTAAATTTAGTATTATTTTATTAATATTATTACTATGGAAAAGGTGTTTCGGGTGTGTATGTGGGGTTAAAAATAATGAGGGAAATTCTTGCTACTGAGCCATTCTCAAAAGGTTGTTTGTAAAATGTTGCATTGGGGGTTAATTTTAAAAAAGGTACTTATCAATGCAAAAATTGCAGTCTTGAAGAGAATAATTATTATGCTACCTAGTAACTAAATTCCATGATGCCAAGATAGTCTACCTGCAATGATAGCTTTATAAGTTGGTCAACAAAAAAAATATATTGCCTGTCTTTCAGATGTTACTGAGGACATAAAATTAACAATAGGTTGTGTATTTTCTGATCACTGTTTAAGTTTCTATGCTTTATTTAGGAACTTTATTAAATGAACTCTTAACAGAAATTCCACATTAAAAACTATAAAAGTCATAAAAATATGTAATATTGCATAACATTTTGTGTCATTGTAACATCTGGAAAAATATTTGAGGCTTCGTTCTTATTTTTGAGAACAAGATAGCAAGTGAATGCTTCATATGCATGAATTTCCTTTGGTATTCCTAGTATTTCTGTCAAATTTACTGCCTGATGTTACACTGCGTCATTGTAACATCTGGAAGACATTAAAGCTGTGGGAAGATTTATGTCACTGTGTCGTCAGGAACATTGAAATATGGTATAAACAGTATATTATATGACTGTAGAAATTAAGCCCATCAACCAATAACAATGTTATCAGTGTAAGAGGGCTTAATGATGAATGTAATAATTAAAAGAAATAACGAAAATACATCATTGGTGTCACAGGAAAAACACTGAACCCCATTTTCCACTTTTTCCATGAGAGATTAAAAAAAAAAAATGTGTTCACAAAAAAAGGCTTCAAACGTGAAGGGATCGCATTATGTTCTGGGGGAGACCGGTAGACAACAACTACTTGGTAGAAATACTAGAAAGCCATTTTTTTTCATCTTCGATAGCTTCAATCAGCCTTTCTTAGGGAGGGAACATAGAGAACGCTTGACGCGCCAGAAAACTAGCGCGAGAATCCAAGCGCCTTTTACCTGTAAGAAGTATGTCACTAAATCCATTGTGACACCCATAGAGAAAGCTTGTACTTTCCAGCTTCAGGTGTGCCCCGTCGTTTGTCAAGTCGCGCTAGTTTTAAAGTATTGAAAGTTAATTCTTTTCTCGCGTTGAAGCTACTTGCTGAGAGTGTGTTGCCGTGCCGCTAGTGATAAAATTGTCTTATTTCCTCTTACAGTGATAACTTGGGCATAAACAACTTCCACTGAGATACATTACAATGTGTTTAGTAAAGTAAAACGAATTTTGATTATTTTTTTCTGTTTGTTGCATCAATTAAAAATAAACAAGAAGAATGTGGCACATCATTATGATCGAATTTAAACTAGGAATGCTTTCTACCCAATCACTGGTGTTTAATTCCTATCAGCTCTCTATATTCTCCCTCCTCACTTTATATCACGAGTTCAATTTCTTTTACCTCAATCACCAAAGTAGCCACAATCAACTGTTTCAATTATTTCAATCACTCACGGTGGCATTATAGTGTGTAATTCAGAGAAGTAGATCCATGCGGTCAACGAAGAAAGCAAGAAGGAATTGACACAGAAATTAACAAAAAAATAACAAGCTGCCTTTGAAAGTAACGTTGCGAGTAAAGAATTCAAAGGTCTAGAAAAGGTTAAAATATTATTCAGGAGAAGAGTTTTGAAGACACGGATCGACCATAACTATATATCCTAGAGACGGGAAATGTATTATCGGTAAATGAAACCCTTTTTAACAACAAAAATACAAAGTACAAGAATAGCATACTTTTCTTGCCAAACTGAATACAGAGAAATATTGTCTATGTTAAAGATGTATGTAATAATAACACCATAATTTCCTTTTATGACTTTATAGGGAAATACGGGCCCTTCCTTGGTGCCCAGCTAGAATACAATGTATTATTACAACGCTCTTTATAAGAAGCCATTGCTGCAGGAGGAAAGACCAGGGGCATTGAAATCTGTAAAATTCAGAGGGGAAATCATCATGGGTAAAATAGGAAGGAAAGGATTTGAAAAAAACTATTAGAGACGAGAGACAATCTTATGCAATTAATTTCTGGAAACAGAAACTGAAAGTAGAGATAAGAGAAACACATTGGAAAATTGCATTTAACTGCACCACAGAAACAAGGTTAAGAATATTGCAATGGAAAATATTGAATAACATTTATCCAACAAGAATATTACTCAAAAAGATGGGAGTACAAGATTCAATTTTATGCCCAAGGTGTAAAGCGGTAGACTTTTTAGAACATTTTTTCCATGATTGCCCAACAGTCCAGCCACTCTGGAAAGAAATCGAAAACCGAATTACAGCAGAAACAGGTAAGAGAATTGTTTTAGATAAATGTTCCGTTTTATTGGGACTGCCGTCGCATGGCAAATTTACCAAGAAATCTCTGAATGAAATTAATCATGCAATATTGGTAGGGAAAATGGTAATTTCGAAATACAACTATGGTAAAAGAGGCAAAATGACAGACCTGTTTAACATAGAGGCCAAGTTTAGGAAACTATGGGAGTAAGCAAGGAAGTCATGGAGGAAGGCACGCAAAGAAGGTGAGCCAGGTAAGAATTTTACTCCTTTTCATAGGGCGGGAACTTTTTAGAAACCTATGGTACCCTTAATAACTGCAGAGGGTTAGGAAGCTAACAGTAGTACTAACAGCAATAACATCTTCTAAATAGCATACTCATGAAATGCCATTTTGCCGCGACTCGTTAAGTTTGAGCGTGTGGCTGTCGGAATGTCCCAGGGAAAGCACCCAAATACATCACGATTAATTTGGTATTAACTGCAATATGTATACAATAGTGTCATTGTAACTGCTGGAGGTCACGGGGTGGTTTCTTGGCAGGTTTTTACACCCTAAGACGCCCGACAGATGGGTGGTGAGGCTCGACATGGGGCAGTCTCGGTGTGCCATAATCAAATTTACAACCCCCTCCTTTTCAACTGCTGAAACTCATTACGAAGATTTTACTCCCTTCTGATTTTGTTCATTACCTCCTCCTCTTTGCCCATGCCACTGCTGCACTTTGTCTCATTCAGTTAGGAATTGGTTAGGACATTAACAGACCTAACATAAACAGCCACTTTAGAGGGGACCTCTGCAGTTTAGAGACTTTTATTATTGTTGTGGCATCAGGACTAACAATGGACGCTTCTTTTGATGAAGCGGGAAAGTAGGAAGAGCTCGCCCTATGTTCTGTATAGACCAGGGGCAAGTAGAAAACTAAAAAAAAAAAAAAAACTTTCAGTAACAGATCTCAATTTCTTTTGTTTTTCATACAGCAACTAAAACATTTTTTTTTTTTAAATACGAAAAAATCGAACTAACAGGATATCACAATACTGATAGTATTGTCTAAACATAACCATATTTAACAAGTTAGACTGACTCACTAATGGGGTACCAAAAAAAATAAAATGTGAGCTCGGGAAAAAAAAAATTTTGGTTGCTCTACTTACTTTCCCATCCTTTATCTTTTCTGCAAACCCAAAGCCCATCAGCTTCCAGCTACCTTTTCTGGTAAGCACTATTGACTGTGGGTTGATGTTGCAATGGATAATTCTCTCAGTGTTATGCAAGTAGGCCAGGGCGTCTGTGATCTGTAACATAACAAACTCATTTGTATTAGTGCTAGTCATATGTTGCTCTGGATCTATTGCTTATTAAAAAAAACAAAAAACGACATTCGTGCATAGGACAAAACGAATAAAATATGAATCTAAAGCCACTATTTAAATCTGAAACCCCAAATTTCCACCTGGAATTCAGAAATTACATAAGCTCAACCCTTTTGGCTTCGTTTTCCTCCAAAAGAATAGGAGGAGTGCAGTTGGTATGAGATTTGTTGCCACTGCGCCATGGGTAGAAAATTCTGGTGGGTTGAAGGAAGATTTCCAGTCTATGCACCACTGTAACGAAGTATTTACGGCCCCAATGGTATGTCTTGCATGACATGCTTGAACAGTGTCAAACATTGAATTTCTGACATTCTAGCATTTCAAAATTATACCATAAATCCATGACGTAAGATTTTTTTTCTTACATCTTTACTCCACTCAGCTCTTAAAGGCACTAAATTATGAAAGGGGCCTATGCTGAAACCAAAATAAGTTCCAGGCAGCATGATTGAGGCGGGGTACAATCGGGGTGAGAGAAGGATGTGCGACAGGGCTGGACGAACCAGACAAAACATGGAACCAGCTGGCCACTGGGACCATAAGTAGGAAAACCCTCGAGTGGATCCTGGAGCGGGGAAAGGAGCACTTATGGGGATGCCCGGTGTGCTAGGATTCCGGTTCCTGCCATCAAATTAAACCAGATCAAATCAGGCAATTCAGTTAAATGACGATCTACATTTCCACATGGTGCACTTTTAACACATTGAAGCCTATTCAATGAACACTTAAATGTATTTGTATTCCTTAATAAAGCGATTCAGCTCCTTGCAAGAGATGCTAAACGGTTGGAGAATTATTTGTCCTCTTTTATAGGAAAATCTGTCGGTACGTGAAAAAAAATCGGCCATGTGGGCAGTGATTGATGCGGCGAACCACGAGTCTGGCACCTATATCAGCTTTGATCTGATTCATCCCTAACCTATGCGGCAATTTGAAGAATTCTGGTCGTTTTCCTATTTTCAAACGAGATGGATTCAATTTTTGCCATTTTTTAATCCGACCGGAGAGCTCGCTGTTAGTAGAGTTAGCCATTAAACTTTCCATCGTTCTGGGGTTTGACTCTCCTTTAAAAGTTTGACAAACCAGTATGTTTACTCGCTGAAAAACACACAACTTCCATTTTCTTTTCATGCTAGGAACTGTCCGGCTCACTGAACAGGAATTAAAGGAAACCTGGAGTATAATAATCGGTTTTCCACGGCATCAGTTTTGCAGAGTTCTAAAAATCACACAGATTGATTCTTAAGTGAGTACAACCAGGGAAAAATACTTTATATGTCAGAAATAAAAATTCGCCCAGAGGGAAATCGAAACCCGGTCTCCCGCATGACAGACGAAGTTACAATGCTGCTGACGACACACTCACAGCCCAGGCACCGTGGTTTCGGTTTCGTTTCGCTTTTGGCTCGATTCTCGATTCGCCCAAAAGTCGAGAACATGTCAAAAACCTTTACCGGGCCTTTTAGAGCACACAGTGCTTCCACTGTCGTCTCGTTTCGCTTTTCATGGAGATTGGCATCTTTCAACAAAATCGCCGTAAGCGAAACGAAACCGAAGGCATTGTGTCTGGGCTCTCAGGAATTGATCACTTTGCTTCACTGTTCTGTTCACAACTTTCGTTAGACTTCTGTATTTGTCGTGACAACGCTTCATGAAACCCAAGCATATTGTCGAAATGTTCATAATTAAGGTCCTGTTCTTTTTCTTTTTGACTGAACTGCACAGCAGCCCCCAAACGCACACCGAAAAGAGTCCGCCGGCTGGAGGCGAGGATTGTGCTAATGAATGAACAAAGATGGCTGAATTTGATAAAAATATTCATATAAATAAATTACACTATCATGGCGAGTTTATTGACTGTAATTATCACCATGCTCTCCATCAAATCGTGAGACGGAATCATACTGACGGAAGGGCCTTATTACTAAGCCACCGGTTTGGCCTGCAGGCTTAACAAAAGATTAGGTTTGTTTTTCCTTTTTATTTGATGGATATCTCACCTGAACGATGCCATGCTTGATCTCTAGCTCAATAAACTCGTGATCCTGCAAAAGATAAAATTAGCATATGTTTAAATTAAACTAGACATGATTTACAAATCTGTTAAATTAAAGGCAAGGTACCGCCACAAGGTACCGACACACTATTATTATGTCATCTTATATTTCCACGAATACAGGCGCGCCCGCCCCAGGGGCTGCGTGTTGTCACCTGCCCTTTTTACTACCTAAACAAGGCAGTGCAAAAGTGAGCATGCAAATAATTACTCCCTTGTCAAAGTTTGCAGATGATACCACCATTCAAGGACTGGTTTCTGGCCCACTCGATGAAGACATTATTTAAATACTATACAGTGGTTTATCCAGTGGTGTTAAGATCACTTCTTACTTTTAAATGTAAAGAAAACAAAGGAACTGGTAAGTGATTTCAGAACAAACGCAACATCACTTCCACCGCTTAAAATCCAGAATCAAAAAGTTGATATAGTCGACACTTATTTTAAGAATTACCACCTCAGTTCACTTAAAGGTAAACAAACGTATGTATTTCTTGAGGAAACTTAGATCATTTGATGTAGATAAAACCCTCATGCAGATGCTTTATAAGTCAACTATCCAAAGTATCATTCTTTTGTATTACAGCCTGGGGTGGAGCATGACATGAACAAAATTAACAACTCTATTATCAGAAGTAACAGTGAACTTTGATGACTTATTTATGCATTCGTGCAAACACAAACTGAAATCAGTTCTAAATGATCGCTTCCACCCCTTGATCCATCAGATAGTCAGATCCCAAAGAAGTGGACGAATTACTGTATTTAAAAACCAACAGAGGGCGCGATCTTTTTTGCCATCCGCCATTGGGTAATGGTATTTCCTGGTGTAGTATGCTGTTGTTAGTTTTCGTAATGGATTGTTCTGACAGTGTATGTGTGTGTGAGTATTGTTCACATTAGCTGGCAATGTTGTGTGAGCAATGTGCATGCGTGCGGTATACCTTAAAGACATGTATCTTTTAGATAGTGTAGTTATTGTTCTACTGCTACTGATGCTGTGACAACAAATTTCCTGACAACAGGATAATACAGCTATATCGTATCTTATCTTATCTTACCTTATCTATATCATTAACGGTCGATGCAAAATTTGTCTGGTGATGCTCAGAAATGGCGGCTTTCAGTCATGGATATCACTTAAAACATGTGAATGTTGAGAAAAGACTAATTAGACTAATGAAAAAAGGAGAGGGGAGGCGGGTGAAGGATGACTCATGCAGAAATAGAGAAAAGGAAGAAAAAAACTCACAACAAACAGGCCATACCCTCACAGCAAAACAATTGAGTACCTCGAAATAGCATCTGTTTAACAAAAGCATTGAATCAATTGCATAACCCTTAAGATAATGTTAGGAGGGGGGGGGGGGAGATACTATGATCACCACTTCTTGTTCTTGTTTCCAATCGCCGTGCACAAACTCACTTTGAGAATTTGTTTTCATTTACTACTTGAAGTACCCAGCGTTGTCACGGGCAAACCTGTTTGTAAAGCTTCCCAAACTTTCTAGATCCTATGAGTGTGAAGGAAAGTTGCTGGGATTAATAATTGCAAGAAAACACGTTAGCGCTAACCACATAAGACCATTAAGACCTGTGCAGCTCTGTAACATTCATTGTGGGGACATATATAAAGTACCAACGCTCGGAAAGGGGGGGGGGGGCATAAATTTGAATTTGCACCGTATCTTGTTCTAGTTGGCATGAGGCTTAAACATGCACTATGAAGGTCCATCGATACAATATGTAAGAAATGCAAAATACACAGACGCTGATGACTGACATAGGTTTAAGAAAAAAAACGCGGAATTTTAAAGGCACGTGACACAGGAAACCACAAATATGTTAATTGAAGTCTTTTTCAATAATCACTACTGCAATAATGAAAGGGGAAGTAATGTTCTCTTTTTGTTAATAATTCACCATAGTAAAGTGTTGTCTTACAAATTTCTTTGATTCATTCTTCAGTTCAGTTCAGTTCCGTTCAGTCCAGTTCTGTTCTCCACAATAAAATCGTGTGTTATGCCTATCAGTTGTGTCGTGGCTAATATTTGACCCACTCGACATTTTTTGCATTTCCTGTGTTTATCACTACCAGTAATCTGATGGCTAAAGTTGAACTATCCGGTATTCTTTGCAGCCACAGCTGAAAAATTTTAACTCAATTACTGACCAAACTGGCCCCCAGGGATCGCATAACGTTAAATTCGAAAGAGCACGTCAGGAAAAGACGAAAATTTTTAATCATTATAAGATCCTCTCTCGGCAGTAAAGTCGTGTTTGAATTCAAACTGTGTAGCTCATTTAATGTGCAACGGAATTATTTGAAAATTAACATGGAAATGGCATTAAGTTAGGACCCCGTGTCTGTAGCACAACCTGCGACCAAACTCCCGATTTCACTTCCAGCTCATGGTGACTGCACAAAATGAATAGTTTCTCGGCGATATTGTTTCAAAACTGACGTCATATACAAAGGTATATTCGAATCTTTCAGTTCGTCTTTGCTTGTCGTCCTTTGAATTCTAAGCGGCAAATCGTGGATAAAGACTCACTATACAGACGACAAAAGAGCTGGCGTCTATGGAAGGAATGGAGAGAGGAGATATCTCATGAAGCATCAAACAATTATTTTATAGGCCTACATCGTCAACAACTTTGTGCACGTCCTCAAACGTTTTCAGGCGGGCGTACGCGTATGCATTTGAATAGTTTCCACACTCATTTGTGTACTGTAAACTCTAACAATAATATATTATAGCTTGATAACTAACAAAGATTGAATTACAAAACATTTTTTATTTATGAAAATTCTACGAGTAAAAAATTTGTTCATTTAGGTCCATGACCCACGGTTAGGATTTCGGGATAAGGAAAAGGAATGAGATTGGTTGGTAGGCTGAACAATGAGTTAGTTTACAGGCTGCAAGATACTTTTGTGGTTGTGGCTGGTTTTCATAATGTCCACTGATAACAAGATAGAGGAACAAAAACAGGTCTCCGCAGAAAACGTTATCCTTTACCCTAGGGTAGGCCATTATTAGAATCCTCTGACAGACTGGTTAACAGATAAACCAATAGAATCGCACATAGATAGGCTGTGAAAAAAAAATGCCAGCTGAATTAATAAAGGCTTACATGGTCAGTGTAGTGATTACATTAGCCGGGAAGTTTCGCATGAAGCAGTGCCACTTCCTTATCCATGTCCAAAAGTGGTGGCTTGATGGACCCATTTGGACTTACTAATTGGTGTTTTGGTTTTATCGTTATGGCGTCAGTTAAATTATTAATAACACGTATTAACTTCATAACATGGCAATAGTGGTCACCAAACGATCTCACACACAGTTCAATAAATTGTATTTGGCCTGGAGATGTTACTTCGTATCAAAAGGAACTTCTTACGCACCAAAAACAGACTTAAGGCGACCAGAAAGAATTTACACTATCAGCATTTTTCATGGGGTAGCTTAAAGTATTGCACTGAATATCAAAGCCACCCGTACTCAGATAGCCTGAAAGAAAGAACAAGAGGTGAAAATAATGGATCGGTTGATTTTAAAGCAGCTTCCCATAGTACGATGACGTTTTGAACAAGTTAAGCACTTAACATCTGACAGGAATATTATCCACATGTAGAGAAAAAAAAGCGACCGGGACAAAACTTAGTTCATATGATTGCTCCCTTCTTTTTTTAGACCAGGCGCGCATATGCCACTCATGGTTGTATCTTAGTTCCAAGTTCTGTTGACTCTGTAATGAGCCAGTGTATACCATGTGTGTGCACCTCTATTCATGCGTCTAGTTTTTTTTTTTTTTAATGTACGGCGACTGCCATGCAGTAGCGAGACAACCAAGTCGCATGTCCACGCCTAGGCTTATGAGTATTACAAGATCTCTGCGCAACAGTTTCAATGCGACAGTCCTAACAAACTATTTGTTGCATGTGGCTTATGATGGCAGTTTAGATTGGAATTTTTCTTTGACTAGCTATTTGAAAGCTTCTGTGTGGCATTAAACTTCTGCTTCTCTCTTTTTGTTTTTTTCTTGGAAAGTGAAATGTCGAAACTGCCACATCAAGCGAGTGGTCAGTGTAGCGGAGGGTTGAGGAAAGTGCTTTGGCTCTAATGGTGGGAGTGGGCCTGGCAGTGTTTTCTTACAGTTAGAAAGATCCTAATACCTTTATCAGACGTACAAAGAAACGGAAAGATCTGAGAGAAATAGATCTTATAAATATAGACAGAAAAAAAAACCGGGAGTATTTCAATATAATTTGCCCATTCCCAACCCATCCCCTTTTTCTCTCTCTCTTTTTTTTTCCTCACCTCTATAGCCTAAACAACAGTTTAAAAAATAATGATAATACATTAATTTTCTTAGGTGTCTATTAGTCTAACTCAGCATCCCTTTTATTGTGTTTATTCAAGTTTCAGGGAGTCTTTTAAAAATACTGTTATGGCGGAAAATGCAATGCTGTTGTTTTGTTTTATTTTTTTTAGCAAAAAAAAAAAAAAAGCCAATGATAAGCCCGGAGCGTAGGATATTGTATTTGACACGCGTTCGCGTTTGGTGCAAATCCCCTACCTAGAAATGAGTGATTAGTACCCTGGCGGGCAAAAATATCATGCTTCAGCAAGATCGCTGATTGTGGTGCCTGATGCAGAGAGGCTAATTCTATTTTTTATTGCATTATGGCGTGTCTTTTGTTACCATGAGCGGAATCAACATTGCTTTTCTCCGAAAGTGTCCATAAATTTGTTTGAAATTCGGCACAGGCGTATATTTCACACTAAACTTTACCGAACTGATTTTTATATTTGTTTGATTATAGCTAATTTTTGGGTTCGTTTCTTTGCACTGTGTGAAAATATAATAATTGGGACAAACTATTAAAAAGAAAAGTATTTCTACGCACATGGTCTCCAACCTCTCAACTCAGTCCTGGAGCAGTGGGCGGGGCCGAGGCTATCAGGTGTCAGGAGACGACCAGGCCGTCTCAAGTCGTTCTACCTGAGCGCACTTTGGATACATTTTTATTCAGCAAGCAGCTTAGACTGTCTGACATCGTGAATTTTGGCAGATTTTAAAATCAAATATCTAAACAACCAAGTTACCCACAACAACATATGACATGTGCAAGCAAAGTTCAGGATGTGTTCTATTACATGAACATATGAAATGATGGCAACACTTTGGACATACTACTTTAATCCTGCATCAAAGAAAGATACACAAATCATGAAAGAACTATAGTAATTTAATATTCAATTATTTATTATTATAAAAAAGCAGATAACCTGGTGAAAAGACTGACACTATAGTTACAATTAACCATTGCTAAATCATAATGTCAAAGTTTCTAGAATGTTGTCTTTTTAATAAAGGAGATATGAAGACTTTTGTGAAGGGACTCATTAACCAAAAGCAAGCCACAGCTCTGCTCTTTTGCCCCGATCTATTTGTTTTTTCTCTTTCTCTCCCGTTTTCTTCCACCCTCTTTCTATCACTCTTCCTCTCCGTCTGCCCCATCCTATTACATATATCCAGTTACAACTCATTCATGTATGCAGGTATCATACAGTGAAAAGCAAAACCAGAATCTGGGAAACAATACCAAAAAAAAAAAAAAAAAAGTGTCTTGGCATAAATACTTTGAAAGACGAACAACAAGCTAGCACACTCAACATGTCGAATCAAAAACGCTAATGCACATTCAAAAGATTATAACTTAGATCAAACGTCTTCATATCTGTTAGAACTTCATAATTAATTAAATATGGCCTTTTGTGACACGTGATGGAGTGAACGACTTGTCACAAGCAATATCGGGGCATGTCAACGTCATGTGCTTTATCATAATGGTGTGAAGTTTATCTTTGGTGTGCATTATTCCACGTATCTGGTGTTCTGTTGCATGGATGGTCTTGTGAAGATGTTTTGCAGCTTGCTCGCTGTGAAATCCTAAACCTAAGCCACAATATCTAATCCAGGGAACACAATGTTCTTCCAGGAAGTGAAATTTTGGATGAACATTTTGATTTGTACTTGTGCCTGCAAAAAGTGCAGTTGTTTTGGATAGATTTTTGGATCGGTGGAAATGTTTCAGGGGAGACTGGATGACTCTGAGATATTAATTTGTCAACTGTGGCATAAAGACCATTCAGCTTGTTAAATTTGTCGGCTAATGCTTCTCGATTCCAGATTTCTTTTTTGTGGTGTGCATCTTTTCACCTCTCTGGCCATTTCTTCCGTAATGTTGTGAAAGACAGTTGCTTTTAAATACTTTTTACAATGATTACGGCTTTCACACATGTGGCAAATTTTTGCAGAGGGCCTAAAGTACTGTCATCTGATTCAATGTCTATTCAAAAATATAGGAGTAAGTCTTTGCGAAACAATGCACAGTCTCATGGCATTGTATTTGCCTTCACATCAGCAGAGCTCCGTACACGGAGGCCACAACAAACATGGCACAGTTTATTGATTAGGTCAGTGTGACTGACCAGTGCATGCTCCATGATAACTGATTTTTTTTTTCTGAAAACCAAATAATGGGCATTCTGTTAAATGAAAGTAAAGGCTAGCTAAGAAAAATGTGAAATTGTTGAATGTATCAAAAACTGGGAGAGAGTAAGAGAAGGGTGAATGAAATAAAGAGATTGAGAGAGAGGGAGTGTAAAACAATATGATGTTGTCTGCTTTTAATTATGTGTAAACTCCTACTAAGATAATCGGCTAACAAGATTTGTTCTAAGCTACAACTTAAAGTTAGGCTACCAACACTTCAATCAGCATCATGCATGTTTCTAGCAATCATATACGTAATATTTATTATGCAAAAGCTTGAAAATGCTGAAATCGAACTGACGGTGTGTCAACAAAACAAATAATATCAGACAACATAAGAAGACAACGAATTTGATGTTTGGACATTTGCACTGGGCTTAAATTGCCCTAAAAGTGGATGGGAAACAGAATGCTGAATTAAGTGCTAATTCTTGGATAATTGAGTTTATATGACTTACATGACTAAATCATCAGACTTCCTTAAACCTGACGTTTTATGCAAAAATGATCAATAAGAATAGTTACAGTAGTGTCCTGTTTATGAATCTCATATCAGCATGTAGAACTATTTTTCTTGAATTTCTTCATCAACTTTCTGCCTGGATAGCTCTTCACAAACGCTCACAATATGCTGCCAAAGGATTCAAAATCAAACACGAAAATGACACAAAATTTTAATCCACTGCAGATCATCCACTGTGTGCGCTCAGGTAGAACGGTATCTAATTACCAGGTGGCCTGGTGGAGGCGACTGTAAAAGGGCAATAAATCTATCAACCCACCCCGCCCATCTGCTCCCAACTGCTTTCCTGACTTGGTATACTAGTGGAGACCATGTGTACGATAATGCATTGCGGGGGATATGTAATCACCTCGTGCGGGAAACGATTGGTGAATACTTATGCCTCCATTCACTAAAATACATTATAATTATTTTGAACACTTCTCATTGTCTCAAGGGAACCTCCTCATGGGGCGTGAATGGTCCCGAGAAAGCGACCAGTTTGTGTGTCCATTTGTTTTGAGTAAACCTCCTGATCTTGAACTATCGCTATTGAGTCACTTGAAACCTGGCAGCTGCTTTTCCAAAGTTTAAATTTGGCACAGTTCCTTTATCAAGACAGGAGTGCTTTGCGCACGAATGCTCATGAAATTTGCAATACTACCGTGTTTGGCATGCTTTAAATCTGGTTAGAGCCTCTTGTCAGAAAAAAGTATGAGTAGTGCATTGGCCAGGTCTAGGACAAAGTTTCGATTCTGCAGAATTTCAGTTTAAGGAACTGGCAACTACATACAATTACAAGCACCAAGAACTGCAAATGACGCCTGGAAATATATTTATCCCAGGCAACAAGCGATCTCCGTTAGCTTTTTACAAGAACGTTCTACTGTCATTATCCGACAGAAAATCATGCTCTACACAACAAAACTTTGAGGCATAGTGGCCGATAAAAGTATGCCCCATTTTTCAGGACCTTGTTTGCGTCGTGTCGTGAATATCCCCGTGGCAAATTGTAGCTGTGTGACTATAGCTGGATATTTCTAATACGACCGAGTTAAATCTACAGTTTCCCTCATTCATTTTTTTTAAAAAATGTGTCCTTGTCACTGAGTGATCCCTTTATCTGGTGGACTAACCTCTTGTGAACAATTAAGTCCATTTAGGTTTCTGGAAAGCTTAAAGTGTTTTACTGACAACAAAACGAAACTCAGAAAATATTCCTGCTTAACATGACAGTAAAAGGTACCGCCTTGACCGTATTTTGCTTACCTTAATTTCTGTTGACACATTTGCTGGCAATCTCTCATGATTACCTAAGACATTGGCGAGGCTGGCGAATACGGGCTCTGATGCAAATGCAAGGCTGTCACTGAAGAAAGAAAAAAAAATGAACTGGTGATGACATTAAAATTTATAGTTTTCATTCATTGGTGAGTAAGTTAAGTCTGTGATTTCAGCGCTACACTGCATTTATCATGTATGCACATACTTTATCATACAAATAATAGCCATGCTGGACATGGAGTGCAGGTTGAAATATTTGCCGGGCGTGCAAGTTGCAGTAAGCTGGCCAGATTATGTTTAATTTTTCTCTTAAAGTAATTTGAAGAATAAGAACCAAAATAATTTGAAATAAACAGGGGAAAAAAAGATTCATATTTCGAGTGTTTTGTGCGTAAAGGATTTAATTTCTGAAAACATGATTACAACCAAGAAATCTTACATTTAGCAGACTTCCTAACTGGCTTTTTTTCCACGGCATTCTCTCCACTCCGCTATTTCACGGAAAATGACGTATGAAAAAGTATAACACTCTTTGCCTCTAAAGCGGTGAGGAGCGGAGCGGAACGGATGCTGTGGACAAGTATGCAGAGGCAAAGAGTGTTACTTTTTCACATGGCATTTCCGTAATAATAGCAGAGGGGAGCGGATGCTGTGGACAAGATCAGTAACTTGGTAATATTTTCACTGCCAAGAAGGTTATCGCAAAGCTGTGTTCTTCGTATATATATGTTCTTCAGAGTTTTGGAAAGGATTAGAGTTCGGTTCAGGGACTGGCTTAGGAAGCTAATTTACAGCTGATTAGTTTCAATGCAAAGGGGTCATCAGTGTCGGATCAGCGTAAACGACCTTCTGGAATCATAATGATGACAATGCAGAATGTGTGCTTGTGTGTGTGTGCAGGGCTGGATAAACCATTAAGCAAAATAAGCCCGTACTTAGGGCATCAAGGGAAGGGTGGCACCACTGAAATTTTTCATTTCCGGTTTTACCATGGACCATACGGTGCAAAACTGCAAACGGTGCAGTTGAACCAGGATCCACAAAAAGGGGCCCCACAATTAATGAAAAAATTAAAGTATTTGTTGGCATAGGACTCGCCTGTTTATTTTTAATGGTTTATTTTCTTTACATACAGTAGCCTATATATGTGGGGGTACCAAAATCGTTTAAGTGCTTAGAGCCTCTAAAAGTCTTAATCCGGCCCTCTGTGAGTGTGAGTGTGAGTGTGTGTGTGTGGGTGTGTGTGTGTGTGCAAGTGCAAAAAAGAGGGGGGGGGGGAGGGGTAAGTCTCAGAAGCAAACAACCGAATGAGGTATTTCATGCCAGATAAATTATGAACTTTAAAACAGAAAAATGACAATTTGAGTCGAATTCACTAGGCGTCACATTCAAGGACGCCGGCATCCAAAAACATCATAATGGCCACCAAAGAATGCTTCACCTAAATTTGGAAGAAAACGCCTGAAGACCGGTAATGTTTACAATAAAATCAACATGCCACAAATTAAACGGTAAACTCTAAGGCGTCAGGAGATGTCTTGATCCCAGCATCAATCTAATCTGTGTCCAGATTATGAAGTTTGTGCCTTTTGTAACTTAATTAAACAGAGGTAAGTGGCAACCACCGTCAATAAGAAATAAAATTATGATACATTTTAGATTACAATAATGATTCCTAAAATCTGGGATGGAACCAAATTTTGTTCATTGTTCAACTATCCCTATAGGCTTTGATTGGCGTCACTTATTTTGTAATTTTACCTTCAGTCGCTGTGGGAAAACTTTGGCTATTTTTTTTTTTCGGGTTCTTTTTCTTAGTCGCAGTAGCAATGTAACAAATCCGCATCATTATACCAAGCATTCTTTTCATGTTATGAGCCATGGGCCCCGCCCGCCCCCGATCAACGCGCAAACTGTGTGCACGACTTCTTTTTAGAGGCGCAAAGAAGGGAGTATCATTCTCATCTTAATCTTTCTAGTATCTTTAGCGGTACTAAGCCGAGCGTGTCTAGTATAAACTATCTTGCCACACTCTTGTTTGCTTTAGTAAACTATCGGTAGTGCTTAGAGGAGAATTGGACTTATTAAAAAGTTGGTACGGAAATCCACAGCGCACAATATTTAGTTTCCCGTTTAATTAACTTTCAGAACAATTTATCTTCAAACTGGATCCGTAAAAACCTAGCTGGAAACATTGGCACCAAAATCATCAAACTGACCGCAGTACCTAATACACTTCTCAAGTAAGGCGCCACCCGGATCCCGCACGTGTAAGAGGTGTCGTTTTGTGAACGAAATTAATGATCGGGGTTGTGTCAAGTATGGCTTTATTTAGATCTAATTATTATTTTGTTGTTGTTGTTGTTGTTGTTGTTGTTTAACGTCCCGAAATGAAACAGTGGATGGAGAAAATTAAGCGCTTGGTACCAAATCTTAAAATACATTTATAATTTCATGGCATGATATGCTACTACTAAAGCTATGAAAGGATCACGTTCAGAAGAAAAAGACAGCGTCTTGAATGTTTTCCGTATTAAGGAGTTTCGTTACAGAGTCCATGTACCTGAATGCATTTCCCAGTTCTATATTGTCTACATTGCACTATTGCACTAAAGGGAATTGCACTAAATCGAAGTCGAGTGCAGTCTTCATGCGGATCATGTGCGCATACAAAGGGTTAAAGAGAACAAAAGTGGATGGAAAGAATAACAGTGCTGACGTTTATCCACATTTTATCTGTTGCCTAAATGACGAGGATGTAGAAAATCGGGTTTTCACTGAGCACATTATTACGTAAACATTTTTAGGTGCGGCCTTTGCATTAGCATCAAAACTTATTTTTGTGGTGTGGGAACGCAACATGCTTGAGCTTGAGCTTGTGCTTGTAATGAGCTGGATAACTGGAACAATCGTTCAAAAAATGATAGAAACATGAAACTTGGCACAAACATTCTCTTTATGATAGTATTTAAGAATAATGCGTTGGCCACAAAAAAAAAATCCAACATGGCGACAAAATCCAAGATGGCCGCCAACAATACAATAATTCATTTATTTCTCTTCCTTGGCGGCCCAGCATCGACTTTACAGCAACACATATTATAAGTGACATGGCCTTGTCCTTCATTATCAATTATAATTTAAGAAACTGACCGCAAAAATTGTATAAGCGAGATTTCTAGGCAAGGGTGTCCAACTCTTGTTTCAGTGTTTATGTGAAAAATTGTATTGCTGCTGTGAGTACTTCGATGGACAATGACTTTAAGTCCGTCTCAGGCCACGTGATGCCAGCTGAGCATTTTTCATAGGAGGCGGAGATATTTCGCTCCCAAAGAGTTGAGCAATGCGTTAGTTGGCGCCGATACTGGACACGCTCGATACTGAGTCTAGCCAGCGATCCGTTGATATTGTCCCTTATGACGTCACTACATCATTTTTGAATTTCGATACTCCTTAGGACATGAGCGCCCGATACGATTCCAACTGCGGAAATACTGGGGGAGGAACAATTTTAGCTGGCGATGAACTAACTGACCAACTTGCAACGACCTGGATACTGAAATTAGACGTTGCGGATTTCTTGAGACCAGTACTTCCCATTTCTACCAGAGTGCACACAGTGACAGGTCTCAGCCATGTTACTTTGCTTGCAACTTAGTGCAAATTCTCTACTGAAAACACAGTCCCGGGGTTCCGCAGGTCATCATCCTTGTTGCCTGTGGACCTGTGCAATGGCGAATTCTTCGAGCCAATGTGTCTGTTTTCATCACTTCAACAGTGAATGCACCTTTCCGTCATGATGAGAATGCAGATGTTCTGCACGTGTTTTGGACAAATGCTTCCTACTTCTAGGTCTGGCAAGGGTAGTTACAGGCTCTGACCAAGAGCGTAACCGCACATAATACCTCCTGGGTACGCTCCTGTGAACGTTATCTATCAGGGCTGCTTTTGTTGCTGGCAAAATGTCGTACTGAGTGAGATACCGTTTATGGCATTATCAACATTTGTAAATAGGATAACTTCTCTACAATCTCTCTATCTTCTAAATGTTGTTAATACCAACACTTATTGGGAATCTGCTCAGTTTGGCAAAGGACTCTGGTGCATCTGGAAAGAACGTTCCATGTCTCTCCACATCTAAAGAAAAGAAATATTCCTGATGCAGTATCACAACCGCTGGGGGCATGAATGAACAATACGTTTCACTTTGATGCTGCAAGACCTCTTATAGACAGCTATCTTTTCTTGACTTGTCAAAAAAGACTTAAAGTTGCTGCAGTCGGTTGAGCTCAAGCCGGTACAAAATGACACGGCAATAGTTGATTTGAAGGAACACAGGCAGTAGTAAAACAGGCGCGTTCATTTGCAGGGGTCAGATGCACGAATATTCTTTAATCTGCCTTTTCATTATGTGCAAGGGGTCGTTTGCCTGGCTATCTTGTTGTAGACTGTTTTCATTTCTTGCCACACTATGACATTTTGTATGTTATGTACACTGTTAGTCAACAGAGGAAATAATTCTGATTTGTTGTCATTGTTTTGTAAATAAACGTGGACAGCTCTTCGGCACCCTTGCAGTTATTGTCACTTCACATCTACTCTAACCCCTTCTCGGTTTCTTGCATAGGCCTTCAGACTGTCAGATTTATATTGATCAAACATTTTATCAACTTGTGCAGGTCTCTAAGCAGGAACATCAATTTTTTTTGTCGTAAGAACTGACTTCTGGATACCCTTGAAACGTGTCTTCTACTGATTGGAGACAACGAACGAAAACAGAGCCATTATCTGTAATCAGTGCATCTGTTTGTGGTTAACATTGTTTGTTCTCTATGAGCTCTGCACATACGTTGATAAAGGCTGCTTTCGGAGGTTCTATATAGTTTTCAGTTGTTGCTGATGGATGTAGGGGATGGCTGTATTTGAAAAATTCGCCCAAGTCGAGCTGACGGATTTGGCACATAAGAAAAAGATCAGCAAAAAGTGCACACTCCTGCTTCAGGCTTTTCCTGCGTTTTTTTTTTTTTGCTTCTGCTCTCAAACATCCTCCAAGACTGCAAGGTTATTTTTCTTCATTAGATCATAAAAGAGTGAAAAGGTCAGATATTTCTGCATGATAAAATAGTCAGTCTCAGCTCTATTTTTCTACACTCAGAAACAATCACAACGGTGGCCATCTTGAATTTGGCAGCCATCTTGAGTCTTGTTTGTCTCCAAAACGTTTTATATTGAAGATTTATTCTTTCCAATATCACAATTACATATTTTGACATGTAGGCTAAATTGCATTTGAGGCAGTTAATTTTATATACAATATGTATTAGGTAGCCCATTTCCAATATGTGTCGGCCATCTTGAATTTTGGGCCCCATTTTGAACATTTTTCGTGGCCAACACATTTTTCTTAAAATGCCCTTAATGGACAACATGTATGCCAATTTCATGCTTTTATCGTTTTTTTTTTAACCATTGTATCCAAAATATGGACTTATCAAGCTCACTGTTGAGTTGAAATTGAATGCAGGCTTGAAAGTCTATAAATTGGCCTTCAGATGAGGCAGCTAGCGCGTTTAGCGTGCATCGATTTCACACCGCCACATAGCGGCGAATTCGCGGAAATCCTGAACAATGCTTCCGTATTTTACAAAGCCAATACAGGAGAAATATTAACGTGTGTTCACTGTTCAGCTATCGCTATAGGCTTTGATTGAAGCCACTTACTCTGCCATTATAACTTCAATCGCTGTAGGAAAATAGTTGTAATCGCACTGTAATAAATGCACATCAATAATTTATCAATCAATCTTTTTATGCAATGCGCCATGGGCTCCGCTCCAGATCAACATGCAAACTGTATGCAACGTTGTTGTTGTTGTTGTTGTTGTTGTTTGAGGCGCGAAGAAAGAGTGTATCATCTTATTGTATCTAGTATCTTTGATAATAATATTATATGCATTCTGCAGCCATCAAACAGATCCAGTGAGCGTACGCGTACTATGGAAAATTCGGGCAAACTTGCTTCAGATTGAAGGAAGGAAGGAAGCAAGGAAGGAAAGAACGAGGAAAGGAAGGAAAAAATAGCTGCGTGTTTTAACTTTCAATATCCTCATGAAACTAAACTGTAAAACCTAATCTGAGTGTCCACGGTTTAGATGTGTGAAAAGGAATTTTTGAACAGAACATATACATGACCGAACCATACTGATGATGTTAATTATCTTCTGCACCCATCAGCGAAACAGCAGAAATAGGAACTACCTTTTGCCACTCTCGGGGTTGATTCATGCCACAACATTAAATTTTATATTTCCCCCCCCATCTTCTCCCACGTCAAAAAAGATTCACACAGCCACCGTCATGGTATCAAAGTTTACCAAAGAAACTTGGCTGCAAGTTTTTTGTGTTTTTTTTTTTCAAGGAAATGAAATTATTGAAGTCCGAGCAAATCAATACGCAGAATGCGAGAGAGACAGATTTTAATGAAGAATATCAAGGTTCGAAAAAATGTTATGCATGTAAAATCTCAGTATAATAGTATTCATTGCATCTAAAAGAGAAAAACAAAGCGAACTGGTACATTTTCGCAATTGGAACCTTTTCGCCATGTCAGCAGATTGACTTTTCAGAATGTTCGCGTTGGCAGCCAGCGTATTTGACATTTTCTAAAATTAGGGTTGTCTCTTCGTATACTGGTCAGACAATGAAAATGCCGCGAGACACTGTTACATCAATATCGCGAGAACAATCGCAAGGTTTGTTCCACGGCATGTCGTACAAATGAGTTATTATTATATCATAAATAATTATGTTTGCCTCCTCTTGCGATTAGCCCATGGGAACAAGGAATCTTACACAATTACCATTTCGACTGGTATTATGATTTGCATGAGAAGAAAACAAAGCAATGCCATTAATGATGGCCATATGGTCCCGGATAAATTGCAATGATATTCCAATGCTTCCAAATTTTAATGATGCATGTTTGATACACGATATTCCTAGCTGCTGAAAGGCTTTTTCTTCATATTTTCCCACTGCCATTTCTTTGTCAATTCCTGTGTTAGTATAAATTTACAACACTTTTAACAAACAGCTTATCAAACAAAAATATTATTAACATTATCAGATTCCCACAGCCGGGCTAAGAAAGTTTTTGCGGACTAAATTTTCCAGAATTCATTATGTCACTGGCAAGATTGCAATCCCATTGTCACCCATGCCCGCTGTTTTACAGTTCAGGTCCGGAAACGAGCCTTTAAACTAATTACATTCAAATAAAAAGCTTACTCTCTGATTCATGTATCTTGCTGAAATAAGAATCCCAAATAAGAATGGTCACCCCGCCAGAATAAGTGTCTCCTATATAAAAAAAACAGCAAAGAAAAAAAATTCACTGCTGCGAGGAAGAAATGCCCACACCTGAAAAAATTACATGTGAAAGATAGTTCTTTTTGCTACTATGTCTATTCCTTTGACATGAGAGCGAAGTATCGTAATTTTATCATAAATGAAAACAGGCCTAAAAATTCGGAATAATGCTTTCTCGATCTCCTCAACAATGATGGCCTCCCTCCTGCCTTTGTTTTGTTTCGACTTTACAATTCCGGTTGCGTTTCAAAGTTTGGAGGCATGAGTTTCTGTGCCGTCTGCCTTATGCACTGGCCATGCGGGTGTTACTGTGCCAGTTGTGACTTGTTTTCTACCTAGATCTACATAATCTGTGTGCCGATTGTGCGTGTTGTTTTCTACCTTGATTTTCATTATCCGTGTGCCGACTGACTAACTAGATCTATTGCAACCCGTTCTTTGAACGGGTCCATACACTAGTATTATACAAAACATTGCTTCAAAATTCACCACACCATCTTAGTCTCAGGCAGTGGCGTAGCATGGGTTGCCAGCCCCCGGGGCAAGGCTGGTATTGCGACCCCTGATCCGCCGGCTGTTAGCAGACGGCAACATCTATTTATCCAGTTTAAAAACTGTAGAATGTCTGAACACTACAAGTTCTGTGTGCGGGGGAGGGCGAGCTATTTTTTTTCTTTTGAAATTTTGGGCCCCTAAGAATTTGCAACCCGAGGAAACCGCCCCTGTGGCATCATCCACGCTACGCCACTGGTCTCATGAAATGGTGTCTGCAAGTTATATATAGAATTTGATGCATATACAGGATATATATTAAAAAATAGTTTTTGAAAAGCCACACAAGACTCTGTATTGTCATAGTACAGTAGCAAAACTTAGGACCAGCTGATCTTTAAATTGTGCTCTCAAATTATTGTGTTAAAAATAAAGTACTTCAAAAGATACAAAATGTGATACAGAACCACCCTGAAAAATGTGTGTCATTGGAAGATGTCAGGAAATTTATAATAGCAAAATAGAATTAACACAAGTAAAGCAAACGATACCACCACGTCAATCTACTACAGGAAATAGGTAACGAAGCCTGGATCCCATTCCTAATGGACTTTGGGGAGCCCCAAGAAACGTAAACGCTCACCGAGAGTCTAAAGGTCGGCCCAGCCTTTGAAGGGTAAAAAAATATAAAAAAACATGTCAGAATTCTGGATTTAAGTTTAACTTTTAGAAAATGGACTGCACTTTGACGTGCCCCGCTTCAAATACAAGTCTTGAGCTCTGAAAGATGCCGGAGGACCAATAATAATGACATTAAAACATGCATCTCAGCTTCATAATGGTTGGACTTCGCCTCAGTCAACGCTTCTGATTCACAACAAAACACCCGCTATTTCATAGCACTAGATTGTCAGACGTTGCCACTATATTTTGGGGCATTCGATACGATTAGAGCAATCTTGTAGTCGCGTTCGGTGAGCAGAATAAAATGTGTTCGAAGTATTATTGAAATGGCATCGATCGTCAGCAGAATATGAAAAAATATCCCTATAACCGCGCCACTGGACTGGATATATTGAGGGCGGCACGCGCATCGATCTCCCTCTATGGATCGCTGACCTTGATAAATATCCAGTGCAATGTTTTTGTGTGTGTGGAGTTGTTTTTTTTGGAGGGGGGGGAATTTAATTTACAACGCTTTTTTTATACAGCAGCATAGTAATAAAAACATAATCTTAACCTCAGCCGGATTGCGATTTAGATTCACATAGTTCGTACATAATACGGCAAATCTCATTATATTATACAGTAAACATGAGAAACGGATTCCACTTGGATTACCACGACAATGAGTGCTTTTCCCGTGGATATCATGTCTTTTAAATACCAATACCACACAAACTCACGTTTGCGCTTGGGCTCTTATCAATCATTCAAGCAAGTAGAACAGTGGTTCTCGACGGAGGCGATATCGCCTCCTCCACCCCCCCCCCCCCCTTTGAGATTTTAGTCTCAGGGGGTCGAAAGCGACAAAAAGGGCGACGGGAGAGGGGGGGGGGGGCTGAAATTGACGAAAGGGGGCGATGTGGGGTGGAGGTGGGGCGAAAATATGATGTGGTGCATTACTATATTCCTAACCAGGCAGAAATCTTGTGAAGCACATCGTAGCACATGCTGTTCAATTTCCTTGACCATTCAGTAAAGTACTAATAGATCTAAATGATAGCAAGTGAAGAATTACTTTAGAGAGAAGGTAATATCGATGACCAACATAATTTCAGTTGCAACAGATGGAGCACCCATCAATGATGGGATGGCATCTCGGCTTCATAACTTCATGAATGTAATGTAATGCAATGTAATAATTAACTTGTATAACACTCAAATCCACCCAAAAATGATGTGCTCTATAGCACTGAACTAAAATTCAAACAGGATTAACATAAAATCTATTCACCATGCCCCCAGTCGCACACATTAGCAAACACTTGATCTTCTTTCATCATCAAACCTCTGAGACCAAAAAGAGACACCATTCAGTTTCAACGAAAGCAGTCCTGAATAATTCAGTTTTGAGCCTATTCTTAAATGTGACGGTGTTTTCACTTTTCCTGGTGTCAACGCTGATGTTCTTCCACAATTTAGGCCCACCAATAGAAAAAGCTTTTTTACCAAGTGACAATCTGACTGTGGGTGTTTCAAGAAGTTTCGTGTTTTCTGATGTTAAATTGAAATAATGAAATTAATATAAGTGCTTGGCCTCCTCGCTGCCCTTATTGAGAACGACGAAAAATTTGAGCTACGAGTACTTCTTCTGTATGTAAAGTTCTACTGCTTGCTTGTCAATGAGTAACTGCCTTCGATGCTTTTTGGGGCTGTTTGAATCAGTGTGGAAGTTTTGTTTGTATTGTTTTGTGTTTTTTAGCAAGTGGCAGCAAAGAATACAGAAGATGCCTGTATGTTAACATTTCTTGCCAAGTTTAATGAAAAAATGAACCTTAACGGCAACAAGGCCAATCTAGTTAAGGCAAACTATATCGTGTCGTCGTTCTCCGTCAAGCTGGAGTAGTAGAATCGCACACTGCACTCAACTTGGCAAAGTCATGCGCAGGCGATTTCAAGACCTGCGAGATCTCTGAGCCACTGAATGGGTTATGGACCCAATGGTTACAATGCACCTATGACTTCCAAGAATTCGGCAAGAAAAATTGCTACATTTCCAGCATTGCGTCGAGGGTCAAGACATTTTCAAACGAGAGAGCCACAAAGTTTTTCCGGATAAAACAACGGAACATCTGGACATTCCTTCCCCCTCTAGTGGCCTTTCCCCCGAAGTTTTTCTATTTTGTATGAAGAGATCAAGTGCAGCGTAAGGACATTTTAAAAACAGAGAAATAAGTTTCGAATGTGTGAGAGGGGTGATCTGCGTTTGTTTCGCACAAACACCGACATTACACAGATGACCACAGCACACCAAACGCAGGAAAATCATCTACTTGTTAACAATACATGTACATGGGCTTTTTATGAACAGAAACAGCCAATTGTTGATGCATTTGATGAAGGATAGTTTCTATTTTGTTAATAATATCTGAATAATCAGTAAGTCATTTTAAAAAAAGCTTTGAAAACCTAAGATAATTTGTGACTTGTCTGTGAATCTTTGGTTGCATGTTAAGATGTCGTAAAGTGAGGTGGGGCGATAAAAGAAATTTGAGGCCAAGGGGGCGATGGCCTGAAAAGGATTGAGAACCACTGATGTAGAAGAACGTGGAAAATGTGTTAAAGGTAATGACCATTTCCCTGGAATGTGAGGAAATACTTACCGCTCATCAGAGTTTATCATTAGGTCACCGTTGCAAAAGAGGAAACACTTTTTCTTCGCCCAGCCACGCTATTGATTCGTACGCACATATCTGTGACCAAATTGCCACCGTACTTCAATCAGAATATAATATAAAAATGACAAGAGCTGTCATTTGGTTAATTCTATTTACGAAGCCATGCAAGCGCCATCCATCATTAATGGTGCTTGGCAACTTTAAAATGTCATGTTCGACCAAGAACCTTGCTCTATTCAGTGTTTATTTCGAAAGGATCAGGCTTTCACAGGCACATTTTGTAGCGTTTGATTGCAGCATGGGAGCATATGTGTATCAAGTATCATTCGCAATAATTCATTTAAGTAAATCAACTCAAATTTGCAATTTTGTGAAATATAAAATGTCAGTTTCACAAACACACACGCACACACGACATATATACACACACACTCTCTCTCTCTCTCTCTCTCTCTCTCTCTCTCTCTCTCTCTCTCTCTCTCTCTGTCTCTCTCTTTCTCTCTCTCTCTCTCTCTCTCTCTGTCTCTTTCTCCTCTCTCTCTCTCTCTCTCTCTCTCTCTCTCTCTCTCTCTCTCTCTCTCTCTCTAGCAGCTCATCTTCGCGTGAAAAACTCTTTGTACTGCGTAAACTTTTCCCCAAGCGTTTGCGTAATTCAGAAAACGGATTAATAACAAACAATATCAGCCTGGTGTAAAGTCTGTGTTGTCTATGGCCATATGGTCACTGCGATATGGCTAGGTCGCTACTCCTTGTCCATCAGGGGCCAAACTATTCCCTTTTCTTCACTCTTTTGTTTGCTGGTTAGCAGAATCATTCCACTTCGTTGGTGGGTTTCCATTCTCAAATGGGCCTACCACAAATACATGTTCACTCCATACATTTGAATAGAATATTTTTTCTCTTTTATCTCAGTTTTGCACATGAAAAACATGGGATTGTATTCCTTCGTAGGCGTTTGTTGTTGTTGTTTTTTTTTCTCTCTTAAAGTAATTTCCAATATCACCACCACCTCCATCCCGCACCGCACACACACCCTGTACAAAAACGACTGGCAGAGGTCAGTAAACTGCCGCAAAAGGCTTCACACTGGTAGGCCTACACTGGACAGCAGGCTAAGTATCCTTAGAGACAGACGTTTATGACGCTTTCCTCAAGAGGACACTTCGAACTAATTGAGACCTTTTATTTAAAACCTCGTGTGCCGCGAGTAGATTGTCGTGAAAGTCCGCAGTCTTTGCTTCTGTAATTTTGCCATTGAATACAACCTGGAACCGAAACGCACATTAACATGAATGATTTAAGAACACATTCTGTTTTTGAAAGGAGTAGACAGCACTGATCTTGAAGAAAATGAAAGTTCTTATGTCGCTGGCCCTATCGTGAAAACGCATTAGTGTATTTGTAGACGTACAGATAACAATATTTTTGTTTTATTTTTGGCCAAATATTCTATGCAGTTTGAATTCCTTGACGGAGTTTAATCTGTTGATTAAAAGGGTATTTCGAATGTCAATGTATAATTATCACTAAGAATATATTTAAAATAGGGAATAGCGAGTGGGGGAAATCATCTTCACTGGTACGGTGGTCCATAGTATTCCTGATTTGTAAGCTTAAATTTGAAGAAATCAGAGGGGACCTGGCAAAGAGTATACATCCAGAGCAATGTAGGCCTACATGGGCTGAGATATGAGAAAAGATCTGCTGATCTCACCTGGGCACGTTCAAAGCCGTGTCTTCGTCAAGAAACCTTTAATCTTGAATCCAAAAGATATGACTAGCTATGGCATCTCAAATACTATTGCCATCAAAAGTCATTAAAACAAAACCAAGAGATCAAAAGCAGTTCTCCCTTCTAATAAAAGGCTGACGTGTGCTCCACATTTGTTGCCTATACTGTCTCCGCCCCTGCCCTCTTTTTTTTTTGTTTTTTTTTTAAATGTCGTACAGTGTGCAAACGACACATTGATTGTCAACTCACCAGTTATTGAACCGGTAGGCCTGGTAGATAATATCCTCTATCCCAATATATCCGGATCTCTTATATCCAAGAAATCGGATATCCGGATCCATAAGCACTGAATCTGGACTGGACCTACCTAGAGTCACAGTGCAGTAAAGCATGAGATTTGTGAAAAGTGGCTTCTTTGAGAGCTCCACGAAACGAGAAAGTGTTCCTCGCCGTATGATTAATTCATATCAAAGTTTGATACTGAAACTGTATCCTGAATTTTTTCTTTCCATCTTTTTGGCAAAAACGCAGGCAAAAAAAAACACCAAAAAACTGGATGGTCACATAGGTACTCTGAACACAGTGCTCCGTCCGAATGCACACATAGTCTTCACTAGGCGTTGCTACCCTTTTCGCACGTTGGTAAAGGCTAACTATATAAGGCCACTATAAGTAAATCAAATGTAAATAGAATGCACAAAGCGAAGTTGCACCAATCCTTATGTACGCTTTGGTGTAACGCAATACCGGTAACCGCTCTAACAAAAATTATCATCTCGCATGTACAGAATGTTTGTCGGCCGATTCCAGGCTCTGGACACCGAGACGAATCACTCGAGAGCGAGAAAATTATTGCTGCTCGCGCGTGTCAACCATGTAAACAATGCAGAGGCGAACAGTGAGTAACGCTGTTGTCAGTTTCCACTTTTTCGCATGCTGGCTTTCACTGTTCACTGTAGCAAGTGTCGTTACCGTCCCTTTTAATTAACGCATCGCTTGAAATGGAGAAAATAAATTCAGCATATTACACCCATAATAGGCTTGCCACTTGGTCGTAAATTAAGACCATTCACTTGGCATGGAATACCAAAACTGAAGACGGTAAAAGAAGTTTTACTTCTGCGGCGACCGATACTGAAAAAAAAAATGGTGTTAATACACCTCTTAACACTATTCTAAACAAAAAGCGGAAATAAATTATCCATCTTTATAATTCTCGGATCATTGTGGATGACCTACACATCTGTCTTGGCACCTATTACCACCCAAAGTTTTGTGCTGCATCCTTTCAATCCAGAAATAAAATGGTGCCTTTTTTTGTCCTCTACTCATCACTATAGTAATGGATGGTTGGTGGTACTTACTGACATTCTTCTATTCCATGCAGGACGGTGAGAATCTTTGGATGTTTCAACTGTTCTAAGTACCATACATCCTTCCGTAGTGTCTCTGCTACTACTTCTCTTCTGCGAGGTTTGTGAAGTTTGTCAGCTATACGTTTCTCAAATATAAATACCGCTGCTTCCTGTGGTGAAGTAAACAGAAGAAAATGACACCATAGCAGAGAAAGTGTAATACATTTAAAAAGCAAAATAGTCAACAAACGCATTGGCAGACTGAACTTTGGCCTAAACACATTACAGAGGCCAATATGCCTGGCCTGACATTGGTGAAACACGCAAAATACTCTGGCAACAGATTGACCACATCATGTCGCCATAAAGTTCTCAAATTCAAACATGGAATTTGAAATTAATTGTCACAAAATAATAACCTTCTGAAAGTCTACCATTTTCATTTAACTGGAATGGATGAAACATTTTCTCGCATAATGTAAACGTAAAACTTTTTAGATTCGTCATGGAAAAATCCCCTCTCAAATCAGTGATTGGTTCTGAGGTTAATGAAGTCAGAAGCTGTTTGCAATTTTTGTTAAACATAAATTAGCCATAAAATAACTGTATCTCTGCAGAGAGCAGTTTTCAAATTATTAGCCATTAATGGACGGTAGATTATGCTACATTTCTAAGATCCTGTACTTATCTAAATTTGATCTGTTGTTCACTTCCGCGTTACCCTATGCCTCGCTATGAGTATTGTGTTCCGGACATTTTAATTTTCAATTCTATTAATTCCAGAAACCTGCAAATGGATGTAGGGAAAACGCTACGATGTTTTCAATTTGCTCTTTTTAAAAATCTTTCAGCTCAACTCATTCACTATCGGGAAGGAGACTTGAGAAGCTGGCTTCCACTGTGAGGAAGTCTTCAATCTGTTTTTTATTTGTTTTTACTCCACCTGGGCTCGGTTAGGGCCATTTTGCGTCCTATTCCACGGTTCACCGAAAAGATCTTGTCACTAAATCACACGGATGTGTCAAATTTACAACGAAGGTTCAACAGTCAAAATGCAGAGTCTCTTCACTTCTTTGCAGAAACAATTATATGGGCTGGGAGAATCCCTTCTGAGGATGGCTGGACAAATCTCACCTAGACGACAAGGTGTCCTACAACTGGTCAGGAATATCTTGGATGTGAAAGCAGCTGCTCCGTCCACTGGCCTTTGCTATCGGCATTCCATTCAATGGCTGCGCTGATGTTGAACCGAAGATTCTAAGGTTGAATTTTTGCCTCTCCTACAGGATATTGATATTTCATTGGCCGTTTCAGCGCCCTATAAACTTCTGTGATTGGAATCTATCTAATTTTCTTTCCTCTATAAGAAAAGGGGCGGGGGATTTTTGTGTACTTACTGGCATGATTTTCTACATGTTCCAATTCGAGTACTTTAAGGTACAAAAACAAAATCAAAAAATTCATTTTACTCTTAGGCATTTGGGTATTACATGTCCGACAACATGAAAAAGAATATATTTTGAGGGAAATGTGAGTGATTTAGGTCGCATCGATGATCTTCACAGTATGCTGTGAAAACTGAGGCATGTGAGTTCATATCAAGAGAACATGTTAGCCTTTTCAAAAGCTGCATTGTAAGATGACTCTCCTTTTCAGCCTTCAAGAAGTATGAATTGCCGGTGACTGACGTATGCATAGTTAGCAGCTGCAATTGACATATTGTGCATTTTAAGTCCAATAATTTGTTTCTTAAATTTGCCGAATCCAGAATTATTGGTTATTTCCAGTAACCAGGCAGAGATGCCAAGATAATAATCTGGTTGTACTGTTTTTCGGTTTACGCTTTGCAGGGGATTTTTTAAAAAAAACATTGAGGAATGGATTTTGGCAGTAGGAGAAGTGCTTCATTTCATGCAGGTTGTCTCGTACTATAAGAAAGGTAGAATTCGTTAAGGTTTGAACATGGGACTTTCAGCAGAATCACATGTGGAGAGAATTTAATGGCAGCCATAGTCCTTGGTAGTGAACTGAGCCAAGCACATTCGTGTATAATTCTCCACTCCAGTCAGAAAGAAAACCGCCATAATCTAGTTTTGAACGCCTGGTCGATCGATAAACCCTCGGCATGGAGTCTCTGTCAGTCCCCTACTCTACGTCAAGGATGACATTCAGAAAACCAATGCGCATTCTAGCAAAACACAATATTTTTTTTATTTTAATGCGGGAAAAGATCAGTGGCTTTTTCGAATAGCTTGAGAGTACCTCTTTTTACTGATAGTTTGTAGCATTTGAAGGTTTGTACTTTGTACTTTATGTCTTGTCTACTTTCATTAACCAAAGATTAGACTATCCAGATGTTAGCAAAATTCTAGATTAAGTTGTAGCTGAAGTGAATCTGCTTGAGTGGTGACAGTCACTCCACTACTACCCTTATCAAGCTGAGTAACTCTTACCATCCTACCAGATAGCAAATAATGAAAAGTGCCACTATGTTAACATAATGGCCTATCTCCCTTTTCATAGTTTTGAGAAAAGCCAATTAAACTCACTGGACAAAGTGAAATAGTTATCCTATGGTATCAATTATTTAACAAATGATTATAAGGACAGATTGGCGCATCTGCTTATATTCCCGTGACAGTGTTAGATACGACTTCCAGATGTACTCGAAAGGCCAATATATTCTTTCTGCGGTAACCCATAAAATAATTTCTTAGGTACCCACAGCTTACCGAGAGTATGGATAGATGGAGAGAAGTGCAAGTTTTACTTTACAAAATCTAATCAAATTTTTGTTACCATCTTTACAGTGGTCAAACCACTGCATGGCGGCCTTATTGGAATGGCCACATGCACCAATAATGTTAAAATATTTAGCACATTTACAAATGATACGTTCAATTTATGTTGCACGTGGTAGTCTTAATCGTATTTACAATGGTTAATCACGTCACGTCGGGTGCCCCTAGTCAATCCACATCGTGTAGTCAATGGAATGGGTATCTGGAGTTATCATTTATTTTTCCAGCAGCAGGTGATCCAAGTTTGATTATATGTCAGGACTATGAATAGCATGAATACGTACGGGTAGCTACAAAGATCTCAGACATCTTTGTGTTTATATGTTTGTGTCTGCCATATTGTCTTTTTCTGAACATATTTATCAAATTCCCTCGACGTTGCGTTGGAACCCCTTGAACACGCTGATAATAATTTTAACGGTCATTTCTAAAACAAACAACGGAAATGTTTAAAAGTTGCCTGTGACTATTAGTACAGTTGAATACAACTTAACATAGAAAACCATATACCCCATAAAAGGCGTGAAATGTATTTTACATGGAATATGCAAATTTAAGAATGACAACGTTGTATTAACACATCTAAACCATTAAGATTTTCCCTTTGGGATGCATGAAACTTTTTTTGGCCTACATTTATACTGGGGGTTTCTTTTGCCATGAATAGAATCAAAATCAATTTTCTCGGAAAATGACTTTTAAGAAGAAATTTTCCATTTCACACTAAACCGATTCCAAAGACATTTTTAAATACTGGACTGTAACCCGATTTTGAATGTCCTTCTTTGCGGTTTATAAAACATGATAATAATAATATAAAACATGATCATATAATAATGGAGCTTGGGCCCAACTTTGCGACCGCAAAGGCTTTTTTACTACGCAACGTAGAGAAATGAAACTTGGCACGTTTGTAAAATTTATTGAGCCTGTACGCGTCGAGCTCATTTTTTCCCGAAACTCTTTACTTTTCCCAGAAATTCAGTTATAATTATCAGTTATCAATTCATGATTGCGAATACGACTTAACAATGTACTTCCGTCAATTTCGTCATTTCCGCCTCTTACCGGAAATGTAAACTAGAGTTCACGATCCAGCCACGCCAAGAAAACTTTGATAGTGATACCGAGTATAGTGTTATACAGATGAGGTGAGTGCCATTCATTCATACCAAGAAAACTGTGCGTAAATATTTAGATCATTTTTTACGAACACATGAGCCCATGCAAAATGCTCGGTGCGCACTACTGTGCACTGTGTACTACTGTAATACTATCCTATCTATCTATTGATCGCCGATTTTATGTGGATGACCCAAAGTGTCTCGACATCAATGTCTTTGTGCTGATTCCTTTCGGTCTGGAGTGGTGAGCTTTGTTTTTTTACCATTCGAAGAATGGGGCAGTTACTAGTAATAATAATTAACGTAAAGTATTAATTTTTTAAAAATCAACAATACTAAACTATACTAAAATGAGTGTCTACCTCAAACGAAATGAACTCCCAGCGAATAGTGCTCCACGCACTAATGTACAAATATTATGTTGAACACTCTTTAGTGTTTGGCACAGTTTGCTACTGTAGACATTTTTAAAACAAATAATCTGGCGTAAGTATTTGTTTTACAAATCGCAAAGAAACAAACTCATAATCAGACTATAGCCAAATAAATAATTAAAAAGTCAGTTTTTTAAGGTTAGGTATAAAAAATTCAGTATGTGTCCAACAGATGGTTTTCGAGAAGATCGAATTTGAGGTAAAAAAAAAAAAAAAAACGCATTATATTCGAATAACGGTATGGACAAGAATTATTTTGATTGCCATTCAAGCCATTAAAAAGCGATTGATTTAGTGCAGTTTTTGTACAGACATTATGACAGAAGTACTTAGTGTGGCAGAACGGTTTGACAATCATTCAGTTCTGAATTCACTACCACGAAAATGCTATAATACAAAATCAGTGCCACACAAATTTCTTCACCACGCAACTTCCTTCAACTATTTGACATAATTATTATTGTTCAATATCTTGTAACGAATGCAATACGATCTGGATGCGTATGATCCGATGTAAAATTTTGCACCATATTGGTCGTAGCGCACCACGACCACAGGCTCTATTTTTGAACTGACGGGTCGTTCCACTTTTTTTTTTCTACCCTTTAAAAACGCGAGCACAATTAATGTAATAATGTAATAAGAATTGAGATCTTTAAACTAAAATTGTACTATGGTAAAACTAAGATGCAAATGCGAGGTTTTTGGTAAAGTATATAAAATTAACAGTTGAAGGGCACCATGATATTATCATGTTTCAACCAGTATTTCTAATCTGTTTCCTCTACTATGCAACACAGTAAAATTTTTACAGAAAAATTCTTCATTCACAAATGTCTGATTTTCAGACCTTTTCACATTCGTGCAAATAGAGATGCGTGGTCACCATTCGCTCGATGTGACGTTTATAACGCACACACAGCTAGAACATGATCCGATGGGCACTGTCCCTGTACCTTTTCTTTTAAAACATTGCTAAGCTTTCAGGGATGACTTTACGCATACGGTTTGATGGGGTCGCGTTGCGGAATGGGATGACGTTTGAAGACTGACCGATTGTAAGTTTAAAGACTGCAGGATACCAAAGCTACTAGATACAATAAGTGGGACAGCCAGCGCGTTCAGTGTGCACAGATTTCGCACCGCCACCTAGCGGCAAATGCGCGGAAGTCATAAACAATGCCGTATTTTACAAAGCCAAAGGGAAAACACTGAATTTTATTCACTGTTCAGCTGTCGTTATAAGCCTTGATTGTAATCACTGATTTTGTAATTATAACTTCGATCGCTGTAGGAAAGCTCTGGCTATTTTTCTTTTCAGTGGCAGTAGCGCTGTAACAAGTCCGCATTATTAATTTGTCATTTTATGAACCAAGCTATTTATGCAATGCACCATGGGTCCCGCCCCGGTCAGGGCTCAGACTGGTTCCCCGATGTTTTTTATAGAGGCGTGAAGAATCCCTTAACAGTTGAGTTGAGTTTGAGTTTGGGTTTTACGGTAATGGGCACAGTAACGGCCACGTTGCGCCTTTCGCGTCCATTTGGTGCTCTGTTTATGTTTGGGAGTGTCTCATCTTATTGTATCTAGAATCTTTGAGGATACTCTTACAGCGCTGGCTTTTCATACTATGCATTAGTTCATATTATACAGGCTATGAGGCAAATGCCCGATGTTCTGTAAAGCATTACGGCTGGACAGTGACATGAAAAAAAAATCTTGCTTCCCACTTCCAATGCAAGAAAGATTAATTCTGGGGGAAAATCTTCGTTACAGATTTGACATTCATATAATATATGCTTCTTGAAAAGAATGAACGCATTGTGACTGTCTTTTCTTTTCTTAAAACAACAGCAACAACAACAAAAATCTCGACATCTTCATCATGCCACCAAAGGAAGGGGGCAAGTTCTGTGATCTGGAAGATTTGACATAAATAAAGAAAATGATAATGGACCAGATGCAAAAAGCGTTGCTAAATCTAGTAAGCTGCTAATCTTGGTATAAGGATAGCAGGATTAACAGCCTCTAAGGCTCCTCAACGCATTTTGTATATTGGCCCATTAATATTAAAAACCCGACAGAGGTTTCTCCCGAACCATACCGAGCACGCCCAGCTGGCAGTCGTAGTAAAAACTAATTAAAATGTCTCTTTCACACTTTCACCTATTAGCTAGCTAGCTCTGTTTGTTGTTTTTTTCAATGGATTTGGGGAAGGGGCGGGGGATCAACATAGTAGTATTCCTTAACGTAAGGTAGTATATTTTAATCAACTCAACTTACCTTCCTGTCCTCTATTCGTGAAGCTTCATAAATTTTCCATACTATTTCTACACCAGCACTTCCAATTTGTCTGCCGATTGTGTAGTGTTTAGTAATTGGATTGACGTCGTCGGAACCCATTGAGTGCTTCAGCATGGAGAACATATCCATGGTGCAAGCCCAAGGTCTACATTTCTGACGCCAGGCTCTATCCTCGCCGTCACTGCCGTCGTTATTAGCGTCGTTCAGCGTTTCGCTCCTGTTTGGTCCAACATCAGTGTTTCCTCCGCCTCCTCCACCTCCTCCCCCTCCTCCACCACCTAGTCCCCTGGCTCCCCCAATGCGCCCGTTACCTTTACTCGCCTTCAGATATTGAGCCTCAACATTTGGCATGAAAACAGTCGTTCTGTGCGTTTATATTAGTTGTTGGTAACAGATTCACACATGAAAACAGCTGTATGGATGGCTCTTTGATTTTAATCCATTTGACAGGTTGCATTCCCTTGCAAGGACATTCCATAAAAAGCCTGAACCTGAAGGTCACAGAAAATATTCTTCCATGAATTACTGATCACAACATTTTGATGAAATAAACGTACACAGATAATAATAATAATTATAATACTAAAAAATTCTTGACATGCAAGCAAAAAATTTAGAATTTACACTATACTGTCAGGGTACTTACATTCTGAAAATAGAATACTGGCACACCAATGTGAGAAATACAAATTTGCTCGATTAATGATTCTAAATATTTCGTGAAGATAGCTAGAAGTGTTAATATTTGATTGATTTGACAGGCTAGCGTTCTCTCTAATTTTATGATATAAAATGTCCAAAACGTTAAGCAAGGTCAACTAAACCTTCCTTGTATTATTATGGCCAGTTATCTCAATTCTACTATTTAGATAAATGAGGTAGTTTAGTCGTGGCTCATAATTTGTCTGGCATTATAAGGCTCAATGCGAAAAGACTAATGGTAATGTTCTGGAAAGCGGAATTCATCAGTTGAAGAAGAGTCGAATGGTTAGTTCGGCATTTCGGAGGGGGGGGGGGGGGTACATTCTGTTTTTGTATTTTTATTTTGTATTTGTGTACTTCTTTAAGCCCATTGGGGAAAGTTGCCTTCGTGGCACTGCAGCCGAGTTGCAACTGGAGCAGATTTATACACCACAGTGCAGCGCCGATCGGCGTTGTTGTTGTTGGTTTTTTGTTGTTGTTTTTTTGTGGGGGGGGGGGGGGGAGGGGGGCTGGAGTGGTAGGGCTAAATTTCATTTAATTTTGCCCGGGCAGCAGCCTGTTCGGCCTACTCTTCTCGATTTCCAACTGCCAGGGTATCTTTAACGCGCGAAGTACTTGCCATTTCAGTATGGCATCATGAAAGTGTACAAATTCGCTAGTGGTCACAAGTTAAAATGATATAGGATGTGTTTCTCGCCTTCCCCTGAAGGCTCGCTGCATTATCAAATTCTTGTGAAATGAAGGGCTATAATAAAAATTTAATATGAAAATTATAATATATAAGTTGTCTCATTTGTTTTGTTGTTTTAATGTCGCCCAGAGGCGACCATTGTTCGTAAAATGTCATTCATGTGGTTGAAATTCTGTCTGTTAGGATTCATGAACAGATGAAAAACAAAATACTGCGTTGTGAGAGCAATTATAGGTTACGATGGTACAATACAAGCTGGCAATTGATTTGCAGAGGGGAAAATAGCACATATAAAGGATTGCAATACATATCTGTATCCAAAAAAAAAAAAAGGCAAAAAAGTTCCAAAATATGAAAGACGCCGGAAATAAAGTTTAGAAGGGAAGCTGAAATGGATTCTAACACAACAGCGTTTTTCCAGAGACATTTCACAATTACAAATTTCAACGAGAAGGAACACGCTATTTCCTGTAACTATTTGCTTTTGAGTGACTCGAGAATCAAGTAATAGCATGGTGTGTAAAGATACTCTCGATCACCGGGGTGAATAAAGAACTGATTCCATTCACGATATACCACTGTGCCAGTGTTTTGCACTACCAGAATGATTACACTGATGATTTTTTTCCAACGTGCCTAGTGTAGTTATGATGAGTCTGCTGTTTTGCTTTACGACGAGGACAACATGCGCCCTTATGGACACAAGTGGTCTCAGTTGTAACACATGGTATTGTAACAATATTCAGAAAACCGATTATTGTATTCAAAACAACTGTGGACTGCCTAGATGAGCTATGACAAAACATTCTTTATTTGTCTATGCAAAGAAATCATGAAATACCGATTGGAATGATTCTGGAATTAGCTGACAATGGCCATAAAAAGTGATGGATGCACACACTGTTGTTCAAAGCTTGTCATTTTTGGGAGTCTTTCGCAAGCAGTGCAGTTCATTTTGATGACAAGAGTGACTATTTTGGTCGAGGCAGCAATAGGAGGATGACTTGTACTTTGATGATCACTGAAGTGATGACGCTGGACGCTGGTCCATGTGCCTTGTCCAGTTACCGGTCCATGCTAAATTGACTCTTGACTGACCGATGAAGCTTTTCTTGTCAGACCTCAGTATAGAGCATCAAATAATAAATAAACAAGTAAAAAGACCACACCAAACTGGTGTCACTCATGACGGTCTCATTTCTGTCGCGATTCATTGAAATTTTCAACAGTTTACCTTTAGACAGAAGATTCTCTTTGAACTTTTGGCAGCCACGGGTATTGTCTACGAGTTTGTTTTTGTTTTTGTTTTTTGTTTTAAATTTTAACAAAAGTCCCGAAAGCCTTATTTTTCAGTGGTCCCTGTTTTAAGAAGCGTTTCAAACTTCGTGGCGCAATTTTAAATAGCAATTTCTTTAAAACGGGTGGATGAAAAAGCTGCAACTTTGCATACACTGTTTTTTTTTCTTTCCGATTTGTCTCAGTGGGAAATTATTTTTCAAAATTGATTGATATGGAAATAATATGTAAAATCCTTTCGTAAAAGTACGCAGTTTTAAAACCATGCTTGGAATAGTAAATACTAACATGTTTACAGTAGTTTAGCCAGAAAACATATCTTTATGATGTCTGCGTAAAGGCAAACTAGATAAGTTCGGATAAATTCACGACGACTCGATAATGAACAGCGTGACCAGCCAGTAAGAGTTTGCCAAGAGTGATAAACTAGATAAGTTGGTCTGATTATCCACTTATACAAGTTGTTTTACGCCACTAGTGTACCACATATTACAGTGTAGTTTGAGAAGAATAATGACTTTGCGCACACAAACCTCGCACACGCATCGAGCAATAACATCCAGGTTGAAGCTATCGTGGATTCGTTTTCCTCCAGCATGTCTTGAGGTATCCGTAACTTACGTTTCCTAAGTCTTATTTAGCCATCGTCAAAGTGTCGGCTCATAACCCCAAGCATAACGTTGATTCGCCTGATTGGATTACAGACATAGGTAGTCAGTGATCACTGTTTCTTCGTATTTTCATGAAATTTCAATACTGTCATAGCAATTACCTTCATTTCGTCCGAATATTGTTTTGTCACACCAAATAAGACACACGGCAAATGAAGACAGGGATAGCTAAACCTCGGCTCGCGAGCCACATGTGACTCTTTGACCTTCAGTATGCAGCTCGTGGAAATAATAATTACGTTGGCTGGGCTCTTTTTTCATCACAGTTAATAAAAAATGTAAATTAGACAAAAGTTCAAGCTTTACAATTATTTACTAGGTATGAACAGCCATTGGTTTCAAACGTAATGTTCATGGTTAGTGAAAATATTTAATAATCTAATTCCAAAGCTGGACATGCAGCACTGGAAACATGAGTGAGGCATCGTTCTTTAGTGTTGAGGGAAGGATTGGTGGGATGCAGTGGGATTAAAGAAATTTCAGGCCAGCAAGAGTTACCTCACTCACGTTACATTGTATACATGAACGCGGTGTAACACAAGAGGTTGAATTGTGCAGATCTAGTCGCTACACTTTGGATACAAGTTTTGTTTAAAGTGTCTGTGAACATTTTGAAGGAAGATGGCGTCATGAAATTGTAGGAAACGAAAATATGAAGATGAAAACAGAAATTTTAAGCCAGAATGGGAGAAAGATTTTGCATTCACCGCTAAAGAAGGTAAACCTTTGTGCCGTATCTGCCATGTGTTACTCAGTTGTTACAAAGCCACAATGAAACAAGCCACAAAAAAAAAACTTAGTATGACTATCCATCTGAATCAGATGTTAATGGAAAAACAGGTTATTTGTTAAAATTATCACTAAATATCCAGGAGACGCCATTGACAATGTTCAGAAAGGAAATCGGTAAAATGACTGAAACCAGTTTTGTTATGAATTACTAAAACCAGTACAAATTAACAGTTTAATAAACTGCATACATGAGTAAATGTTGTTATATACATTATGTATTTCTTATTGTATTTATATAAACTTTTGTATCAAAACGTGTATTTAACAATAAAAACGTGTGTGTAAATTTTGTTCATATCTTGTGGCTCTCGAACATCTGAAGTTTATCGTATGTGGCTCTTACATAAAGCAAATTTGGCCACCCCTGCACTATAGCAACATGCACGAATCACTTGATTTGCATGGTACTGGCATGCTTTATTATTTGGCTTAAAGATTTTAAAAGTTAAAAGAAATAAAAACAAAGCAACGCAAAACAAAACATAAACAAGGACATCGTACCCACTGACATATAACAAAACGCATGAATGAGTACGCTACTACCACGTGAAGGTAACTAACTCATCCCCAACCCCTGATTAAAGTTTGGTCTTCAGCCCGATTAGTGTTTTGTCTAACAAACAGGTTACCACAAGATATTATTTTGGTTTCACTAAAAGATCCTGTCTTCTTTCAGATTACTACAGTAATACGTTTCCCAATAGAAACAAACAAATCTGCTATTCTTCCAGGAGTATGTTATCCTTAAATAGGCTGGAAAAAATGTGGTAAAGCAACAATATAATTACCACTCAAAAGTTGGGGTTTTAGCCATTTTCATCTTTCCGTTTTAAGGAAATTGCCATTAGTTACGCCACGAATTTTGAAACGCAACAAGGTGTGCATGGGAGATGAGACTGTATTTGACCCGCGTTCAGTTGGTATAATTTCCCAACAAGAAAGGAACACCTAAGTGTAATGAAGATATGGGTACATCTGGCTTTATAGTGGAATCTATATGAGAGAGAAAGAGAGTGAGAGAGAGGGAGAGAAAGAGAGTTTAGAGAGAGGAGGAGGAGGGATAGAGAGAGAAACATTGGGAGAGGAGAGGGGTGGACGGAAGTTTGTCCCAGGGAACGTCAGGTACCTCAGCTGGTAAATAAATAAATAGATAAAATAAATAAATAAATAAAGCAAAGTTATTAACTCACTGGTCAAACGCCATTACAATTTCCATTTTATTGATCAATGACCTGGTTAGTCAACCAGTGGGAGCTTGACATGGGAAGAAGACATTCTTTTGTCGCCAGTAAATGATGTTCCCATGGCGATGGGCCGAAATATTACCCCAAAGATGTACAGAATTATTGACTGGTTGCCTTAGGTTGCCACCTTCAGTAATAATTTTTGTTATCATGTTTTTAAATAGTTTGAAAAGATGTCTAAAGAAATTCTGGTGCAGGTATTGCACATAATGATAGTCACATAACAGAATTTATGAATTGCACACAAATCCCTACTTTCCATCTTGCATAGTGCGGTATGTTGTCTTTCCATTTTCTTTCTCGTCCATTAAATCACTTATTTGAGCCTCTTGTCTAGGAAGATGTCATTGCTGATAAGCATTACTTTCTCAACCACGTAACATGCAGCACTGGAAACATTACAGTGGCGCCATCCTTCCTTGGAAATGATGATACTGACTGTTTTCATTACATCACATTCAAACCGGTAGGTATATAATATTGGAGTCTGAACGCATTTTTTTTTCTTTTAGTGAAGAGTTTCTTTTTTACATTTTCGATTGTCTTATCCTCTGGCAGCAGTCCATAAAAATTTGTACAACCACACCTGGTAAATGTAAACCCTTGTCAGTTGTAGTTTGCCAACTGCCGCTTAACCGAGACTGAGTCAATATGCATGCATTAGATTCACTGGAATATCTTTTCCGGAATACAAATCTTAATTTTATCACCTTTATGGTCACATTTTTTTTTATTCATGCCTTTTCATTAAATATTTGCTTGCTATGTTATCCAGTTGCGATGAATTGCTTCCTGCTTTTAGATATAACTAGAACATTTTATATGAAGCTATGGAATGATTTCTTTTAATACTTGATAATATAGGTCTTGTTCAATGCACTTGTGGGCTTAATACACCGTATTATTAAGCAAATATGAATGGAAATTTGTCTCGACTACAGAATGCCCTGCTATTGCTAAGCAATAGGACAGGCCTTGCAGCGTAATTACCTTATTAGTAATCACTGTTTCTGCCTGATTATTAAAGAGTTCATCTTTAGCCAGTTTCAGCCGACAAAACTAGTTGGTTTTATTTTTTAAATATATATGAGACTTTCAAACTAATAAGTGAATGACTTATGGCATACCTTGTACGTTTATGAAACGCACACAAACCCATGTCTTTAAACTATTTTTCAGATGCTGAATTATTTCCTGTCACAAACCATAGGACGCTAGCCACTTACCGGTATTTCTTTAGAAGGCTGCAACAACCGAAATGCTACACGAAATCAGCGCAGCATTGTGCGCGACACACTGGCTGTTCCTTCGGGTTCTGTTTTGATGTCTCAGAGAGCAGTTCATAATAAATATCCATAATGTGCCCGATTGGCTCTTCCATCACTCCGAACTACTGATTACTGCGCATTAACTGTGTATCAGTGAATCATTAATTCATTACATGTGTTTGTGTGATTATGTGTTGATGACATTAGTGTGAGGCATGGAATATTTACCGTGTTAAAACACAAACAAATAATGGCTCCAGATGACCCTGCACATAAAGGGAAATATTCGATAGGCAGCGCCCCCTGCGTCGATGGTAGTTGATGCTACCGCTACTTCGCGCGAGAGCATGAGATGTTGGCAGAAGCACGCAGCAGCTAAGCAGAACAGCGAGTGCGATCGTAGTTTCTCACGCAAAGTCTCGTTTCCATGCCATTTGTCCTCCTCCCTCTTCGCTGACATTCAACCCTGGTTAGATACGATCACATCAACTTGACAACTGACGACAACAAGCCTTCGCTTAGTATTGATCTCGTCACCGTGCGACTGTACGCAGTATTAGAAATTGCGAAGAAAACCAAACCCATTGAAGTGGTTGGGTGTGGTGTTCTTTTTAATTCTATGCTACTAGAAAAGGATGCCATGACACAATAAACAGTCTCCATTTTCTCCACCAGCTAAGGCTCTCAGAGATCAGTGCTGAAAGACAGAAAGTACTGAGGAGCTCCCCTTTTTTTTTTTCGGTTATTTTTTTTTTTGTATGTACCTTACCTGTGTGTCCAAGACTTCTGGCGAGATTTGAACAATCACCCAACTCACTGTCGCTGATCGCATAGGAGTTCCTCAAAAGAAAAGCGTTTATCGGTGCTACCTAGTGGTAACGAATACATTTCTAAGATCATATTTTAATTTTGCGAATCTATCAACAAGGTGTGATCCTTTTACAAAGACCTGAAACTTATAACCTGGTTGAATCCTTTCCGGTTTTCAGGACGTGCATTAGACGAGCATCTAACCAATCAGGGGCTCCCAAAGACACAAAACAAGAATACTTATCCGGAGGACTATTGACTCAATATCCGGGAAAGCCATTGCAAATTGTAAAGTGGAAATGTTAAGCTGGCCGGGTAACTGCACGCCTAATTTTCCTTTCGTCAATGTAAACGACAGCGGGTGATGCTTCCTGCCCTCCTAAGTGAATTTTTGTTTTTGTTTTGGCTTGAGAGAGGGAGCGAGAGAAGGGGGAGAGAGAGGGGGAAAGGGAGGGAGAGAGGGAGAGAGAGAGAGAACAAACTGAACAAAATCTTAACTTTAAAAACTAGATCGAACATCAAAGCGCTCAATATCACAATTTAATATTGTGCCACCTGTTAATAAAAAATCAGCTTCCCACACTTTTAATATTCTGTTTAAAGGCTGCTTTCATGGAGGGCATTTTTCACGTATGTATTTTCTCTCACGCCTGCAAATTGCAGGAGGAGAAATGAAAAGTCACAGTTTAATAACGCGTATGCCTTCCTCTTGCAACAATCACGGCTGCGCAACGGCGCCTCGCTTGGTGGATACGTTCTGGGCTGTGGTTTTCGGAAGAATTTTTCGAGCATGTGTGAGTTCATTTTCAAACCGCACAACTAGATTTGGCACTTTTCGGGCACGTTGGTCAAGCATATCTCACATATGTTGGATAGAGTTGAGGTCGGATGAAAATGTTGTATTTTTTTCATTTTGTATACTTCTTTAATCCCATTTGGGAAATCTGCCTTTGTGTCATCGCAGCCCAGTTATAACTGGGGCAGACACGTCGTCGCCACAATGCGGCGCCGGTCGGCGGGGTTTTTTTGTGGGGGAGGGGGGATGAGGGAGGGGAGGGGTGAATGAGTGGAGGATGAGGCAAGGGGAATGAGTGGAGGAGGGGAGGGGGGAGGAGAGGGTAAGGATGAATTTTTATCTAATTTTGCCCAGGCAGAGGCCTGTTCGGCCTGCTCTTTACGATTTCCAACTGCCAAGGTATCTTTCACGTGCGCAATGTGCACACGGGCTCTCCGATTTTTGTTGTCCTTATCCGAGAAGATTAGGTACTCGATCCTATCCCCCAATAGGATCCGTTCCGTTGCGTTCCGATCTCTTATCCCCGGGGTGGGGTTGTTAAGTCACCACTGATGATTTTCGGATGATTCTCCTCCATCGGTCTCTGTCCTCCGTAGCTCGCTGTGAGTCGGCGAAGGTCAAGCCTGTCCACTCTTTGATGTTGTCTTCCCATCTTTTTCTCTGTCTACCTCTCTTTCTCCCTCCTGGTATGGTACCCTGCAAGATGGTCCTAGCAAGCCCACTGGACATGTCTACAATTGCAGCTATGTGCTTTTCACCACTGAGAGCAGGTCATGTTAGGGTCCACCTGCTCTCTTGATCCTGTTGCTGACTTCTTCATTCGTGATATGGTCTTTATAGGAGATGTTCAGGATCTTACGGTAGCATCTCATTTTCAGGGCTTGTACCCGTCTCTGTAGTTCAACTGTGAGTGCCCAGGACTCGCATGCATACAAGAACACGGAGATGGTCAGGGTGCGCATGAGCCTGATTTTTTACGCGAGGGCGATCCGATGTTTCTGTCGCGCCAGATTGTCTTCAGCTTTGCCAGTGTTGCTATTGTTTGTGCTGTCCTGGACAGTATCTCTGGTTTGGACCATTCATCAGACACAATGGCTCCCAAATATTTGAAGCTGTTCACAGTTTCTAGCTTCTGTCCCTTCACTTTGATTTCCGTTTCGATGCCCTGAATGTTGTTCGTCATCACCTTTGTCTTTTCGGCACTAATCTCTATGCCGTATGCCTGTGAGGTCTTGTCAAGCTCTTCAATGAGACTAGTCAGCTCCTCATCATTACCAGATAATCCATCAATGTCATCAGCAAAACGTAGGTTGGTGATCGTTCTGCCACCAATGCTGATTCATCCTTCATGGTCCGTTAGTGCATCTTTCATTATCCTTTCTAGGAAGATGTCAAAGAGGGTGGGAGATAGTAGACAACCCTGTCTGACTCCGATCATTGTCCTGAACCATTCGCCTGTGGTGCCGTTGAACAGCACTGCACCGGTGGGTCTGTCGTACAGGTGTTCTACGACTTTGATGAGATTGGAACTGATGTTGTATATCTTCATTGTGGCCCACAATGCAGCCTGCCAGGCCCTGTCGAACGCTTTCTTAAAGTTTATAAAAACATGGTAGAGATCTTGTTGGTGTTGTAGATGTTTCTCACACAGGTCTCTCAGATTGAAGATCTGTTCAGTGGTGCTCCTACCTGACCTGAAACCTGCCTGCTCTTCCGCGATGATTCTTTCTGCCTGTGGTTTCAGTCTTTTTGATAGTACTTTCAGCATGACTTTACTGGGATGACTGATAAGGCTGATCATGCGGTAATTCTGGCACATTTGTACGCTGCCTTTCTTTGGTAATGTGATCACTAGGGACTGAGTCCATACGGTTGGCCACTCTCCTGTCTGCCAGATCTTGTTGCAGATGTTTGTGAGGGCATCGACCCCTTCATCGCACTAATGCACTACTCACTGCCCTTACCAATAGGATCAGGGACACGAAAATATGAGAAAAATCACAAACTCCCAACATGCCTGCACCGGCCGAGTTTTGAACCCGGTACCCTTGGCATAAGAGGTGAGCACCTTGCCTGTAGACCACCTTGTCCCCCTATGGCCATGCTGGCCATGGATGCAAAATATTAATTGTGGTCTGATGGAGAAATGATATCTTGCATGTACAGCTGTGCAGTGAGGTTCGCCCGAATTGACATCAATTGTTTTCTAAAGTTCTGTGTTTTCTGCCAAAATATCCGTCCTGCCTTCGGGTGGTCACCCTTGGTCTTCCTGGTCTTGGACGGTCTCCTGGCGACGCCTGTAACCCGAAAACGTCGTTGAACTAGATAGACTATCGGGGGCTCCCGCTCACAGATCACGCACACACTGCGTTGAAAAAAACTCCGTTCGTTTAAGCCAGACCAAGGCTAGTGTGGACGCCAAACTGGTGGCTCGTCACATTATCATTATACACCATTATTATTATACATTCGCCTGGAGCGAACTTATTTGGAATAGGCGCTATATAAATTATCTCCATTATGATTATTATTATTATTATTATCACTCTAAAACGCTACTCTCTACCCATATCACCGTGGTGTGGGCAGTGAGTAGTACATTAGTGTGATGCATAATATTTGGCCGGCGATCCGCTAGTTTGGCACCTACGCCAGCCTTGGTCTGGTTCACCCTTAAGTCCGCCAGAATCTGACGGGAAAAGGCAAACCCACAGTCCCTAACACGAAACGGAACATTTAGTGGTTTACTTTGCCCGCCAGCTGACAAGATGGTGCTTAGTAGGAAGCAAAAACTAGTCTTTTGGCGATAGCAAAGAGTATGTATGTATAGAGAGGTTTCACTATTGGTCGATCTGCACTCCGCGAAACCACTCGTCCCCTTAGAATGATAGGGTTCTAAGTCCCTTCCGTCAACTTTTGAAAAATCGAGATATGTGATCATAGCCTTTAGAGCAAAGAATTATTTTTTTCTTTTTAGTGAAGCTTACCAGTTGCACGCCGAATCTGCTTGACACTTTGATACACAATAGAGAAGGCCTGTATTTCTACAGGCAGTAAAAGCTTACAAACAGCTCTAAACAGTTTGTTTTTTTCCAACTCTTGTTACCGCAGCGACCTACTTTGGCGATTTGGCAGAAGTGACATACTCTCTGGTGATAGTCCAAACCCACCGACCTGAATATCAAACTCGATGGTGCTCTGCCAGAACTGCAGAAAACCGTAGATTTTCTTAAAAGAACAAATCTGCAGATTTAGATTGGTGAACGAAAGAAGAAGAAGACCAAGAGAGCCGAGTATTTCAGAATGAGAAAGCGTGGAGCGTCTGATATTTCAGTATTTGTGTTTATAAAATAAGAAAGAAATATTAACCCCCAATAAATTCACTATACATCTTCAGAACTTTTCTAAGTATTCATCATACAATAATCAGCCTAGCTTTTTTTTTATGTTAAATGTGAACAGACTTTTAAAATGACTTGAAATAAACTAGAAAATGAATCGTTCAAAGTTGAATGAATATTAAGGTGGCAAAAAGGTATTCCACATGTTTAAAGATTATTACAAACTATCTTTATATATTTTCTACATCTTGTAAAGAGCGATATTGTTGATAACTTTACAAATAATTTCAGTCTCTTGAAATGTATTTATAATGTTGGAAAAACTGGACTCGGGCCAGGCTATGGGAAAATGGTAGGAAGTCTCCTTCACTTCTGCTCTGCGTGGATTGCTTTGTTTCGGATACGCCTACATTTGTGCAGAGATTTTGAGTTGCAGTTGCAACCAACGTAGGCCTTACAAAGTATAGTAGTGAATAGCAGTACAAAAGTGACGACAAAAGTTGATCAGTGATCTCCCGTCACCGACGGCCGACGTAAAAAATAGAGCATGCAATATAAATTCTGTTCCGTAGAGTGTCGTGTTTGTCTGTTCCATGGTCTGTGAGTGCGCAAATGACCGGAATTCAAATGATGTGTAGGAGATTTCTGTTGCATTACTTTTTTTTTTAGTTTTTTTTTTTTAATTAAGGCAGTGGCTAGGTTTACGGCAGCCAGTGAACACAACTCACCATTTTTCTTTGTTCGGCTTTACTCCCGTTCGTACAGCAGCGCTTCCTTTCTTTGTTTTGTTCTATTGGGGTATGAGCGTGATCTGCCGTTAACGTAACCACTGCCTAATTATTAATAACACATATTCATGGATTAAACTGAAATATACTAGGCAGCTTTCGCACTTCTCGTGCAATGTCACAAAAATATTCCCATTATGAGCACACTTTATAATAAACACAGTCCGGTTTTGGTCTTCGCCCCACAAAGTGTATTCTGTGTAACAGGCTTGGAATTTATCTGTGACGGCCTTTACTCCCTGTCCCCCGAACCCGCCCATTTACAAGCATGAGATCATAACACCAGCAACAAACATATCCGTCGTATGAACAGTCAGGGGAAATGGCATGAAAATAATTATGAATAGTCTGTGTTATGATGATTTTGTGAAGAATAGGACTTGTGCATTTTTCAGAGTTTATTGCATGCACGATTGAGTCATTTGTAAGTGTTTTTTTTTTTTTAGCATTATCTGGTTTAGAGCCCCAGACCACCGTAAAGAGTAACTCCTCCTAAAACGTGGTGCTTTAACCAATCAACCGCATCATGAGAGCTTCAAATTTCACTTTGAATCTCTGCATCAGGTCTGTCATTCCGTTTTTCACGATCATTCAAAATACATATAATCTCCGACTAACTAGGACTACACTAAGTGTAATGAAATATTTGGTTTCAAAATATGCATTACAATGCATTTTGAAAGGTTTCATGGTCAGCCATAATGTATTAGCGGCAAAATTATCTTCCTGCCAACGTCTACAGTGCCATTGTTCATAGCACCGCCCTGCACTTACTAAATTTTCTCTGCTGTCATACGAGACCACTAAGACAATGCAAAAGCACGATTTCTTCAAAGTCCATCATTCTGTCCACACCTTAAAATAACATCTTAAATTCCTTGCACTTTTCTCGGTTAAAATTGCAGCAACCTCATGTGAGGCAGGCAGATCGTAATATCTTACATGAGCTGAAGGGACAATGTCCACATTCTCGACAGACTGCTGCCAAATGTCGAGTTCAATGATTATACCGTTTACGTAATTGTTCACTTCAAGCTGAGATCTTTGAAAATTAAACAAAATAGCCCTTCATTTATTATGCCTCTCTCTCTCTCTCTCTCTCTCTCTCTCTCTCTCTCTCTCTCTCTCTCTCTCTCTCTCTCTCTCTCTCTCTCTCTCTCTCTCCCTCTCTCTCTCTCCCTCTCTCTCTCTCTCTCTCTCTCTCTCTCTCTCTCTCTCTCTCTCTCGCTCTCTCACACTGTCATAAAAATACAACTGTGCGAAACAGGAATCAGGGATAGACAATAATGGCCTTTTCATGTTTCTTGCACAGTGAATGCTGGTTGTGTAATTTCGTAGCTTCTTTGTGACACCAAGACAATCGCATTATCGTAGGCTGTCATGGGGGTAGAAAGGATGTTTCAATAAATCTGACATTATAATACTTCACCAGAGCGGGTGGGGGAGATGATGGTAGAGGCAACATCATTTTGCCGTTCTAGCAACAGAGTGATTAGTTTTCGAATGACTACCGTATGCTCTTTATTTACTCTATCATAAAATTCAGTTTCCTACTTTCAAGCAGCGTTGATCATTCTCACATTCCTTGTTCTATCGTACCTGGTGGCATTTTCCAAAGGTGCCGCATTGCGAATTACAGGCCTCCTGCTCCAGTCGTTTTCACCAACAGCTCTGCCAGTTATCGATTGCCTCCCCCGGGCAGGCATTTTTGAAAGATCGCTTCCTTCTCGGGTCATTTTCAAGAACGCTCCGGTTTCGCGTGGACATTTAAATTTTGCTTTGTGATCGAACGTCCTCTAAGTTTATTTTATACATTTTTCAAATGGAGGCAGCGAATTTACGCGTTTTGACGTATAATACAGCACAAATCAAGAAGTAGATCCCAACGTAGAAAACGAATAAATGCTGTTCGACTTCAATCCTCGTTATGTTTTTCCCCGGTCTAGAGTTTCAATTTCTTCGACAACCTAGAGGATTTGGACTTTGCGGATGACCTTGCGCTATTGTCACATAGTCACCAACACATGCAAGATAAGACGCAGAGACTACATAATTTTGGATGCAAAGTAGGCCTTCGGATTAGCCAGAAGAAGACAGAGATTATGACCCTAAATGTAGACACTCCAGCACCAGTGCAAGTAGATGACAAGAACCTCACCACGACGGACAAATTTAAATACCTTGGTAGCATTATCAGACCAGAGGGTGGCACAAAGGAGGACATCCAAAGTAGGCTGGGAAATGCAAGGGCTGTCTTTCAAAGTATGAGCAACATCTGGAAATCGACACAATACGGCATCAACACCAAGATCAGACTGTACCAAAGCTGTGTCCTATCCACACTCCTGTATGGATCAGAGTGTTGGCGAATGACAGAAGGTGACCTCGCCAAGTTGTCTTCCTTCCACACCACATGTCTTCGTAGGATTCTCCGCATCTTTTGGCCAAACAAGATTTCTAATCAGGAACTACTAAGGCGATGCAAGCAAGAAGAAATAGCCAACATCATCACGAAGAGACGATGGAGATGGCTTGGACACGTGCTGCGAAAGGAAGCAAATTCTATAACCAAAACAGCACTTCAGTGGACACCGGAGGGACGGCGCAAGCGAGGCAGACCCAAGGCAACCTGGCGGAGAACAATCGAGGCAGAGATGAAATCCTTCAATCACTCATGGGGAACTCTCGCAAAGATGGCCCAGGACAGACAGGGCTGGAGATCCTTTGTTGCTGCCCTAAGCACCAGTGGGTGCAACAGGAAATAGTAGTAGTAGTAGAGTTTCAATTGAAGAGCCATTTTAAAATTAGGTGACTATCTTCAAGACAGTAATAGCAAAGCTACTAGAAATAATAAGATGAGACAGCTAGGGGTTTTCGCGTGTACGGGTTTCGCAGCGCCACCTAGTCGCGTAAACGTGAGGGATGTAAACATCGGCATTTTTCACAAAGCCGAATGGAAAAAATGCCGATTTTGTTCAGTGTTCAGCCGTCACCCTAGACCTTGATGAAGGACGCTTACTTTGTAATTGTAAAGTAATTCATTTTAGGAAACCTGGCAAATTTTTCTTTCGGTTTTAAATGTGGTAACAATGTCACAATCGTTTCATTAATTCACCATCACATCGAAGATAGATCTGGTATATTTTTAGAATAACATGGGATCGAGGCTGGATATTCCGTTTATGCCGGAAATTGAAAATAATTTGACTTGTCACCAAAGGAAGGAGTAGGTGCCTAAGTTTTAGCAAATCCAGATGGACAGTCAGGACAAGAAAAATAGCCCGTTGGCAAGTTTATCGTAGGGAATGCTGGCAGATATTTAAGAAAAACAAAGTTGCCTTGTGATTCAATATCAGATTTTTTAAACATTCCCTAAAACTGATAATGTGAGGAGCAATTCCTCTGATACCATTTGCGCAATATCGACTCTGCAGTTTGATTTGAATTTCTTAATGAAGTAACAATAACATAATTACTACCCAAATGCAAATTTAATGTTAACATCACAGTTTTTCGGAATTTTGACAATGTGCCCGATCGTCATCATTTTACTGCGCACAGTTTGATTTGCTGTATATTCTAAGAATTTTCATATCAAAGTAAAAAATCATGAAGGCCCATGAAGGCCGCTCTATTTGTGGAACAAAATAGTACCTGGGGCACAGGATACCGAGACGAACCATTCCTTCCCCTAATATATATTTATATATCCGCAATTGCGCGAATAAAAAAATTAGGTAGGTACTAGTGTTTTTCGGTTTAATTATGAAGGGGTGTGGTGGGCATTGTTGCATTGTTGACACTGATAATACGCACCCAAATCGTGAGACGGAATTTGGCGATTTGATTCACCTCGATGTACTGTGTCTCAGATAATAGTTTTCTTTTCCTAATTAATTCACCCTCAAGGTAGACCAGGTTTGATGATGAATGGTTTTCTTTAAAGATACTGCTGTAGTCAAGTCAAAGAAAAGAGAAAGAAACAACTAGAACATTACAATTAATGTGTGCATTCATTTCTGTAAGATCTGTAGGTCTCAAATTTGATTGCTATGTCGTCCCAAGTTTCAAAGTAATGGTGCCTCCAAATAGTAAATTTGGCCATTAGCAAAACACGTCTAAGGCGGACATTTTTTGCTAATTCTTTAGAACCATAACATGACCCTCATGTCAAAGTAGTCAGGAAGAGAAGATAGCATATCATGTGAATACGGTGGTTCTAAATTTATATCATACCCGAATTTACATTAAAAAGCTTAACCTTTTGTCAAGCCAGCGGGACAAGCTGGGCAGTAAACGAAGCACGCCATATTATGTAATGTTTTCATAATATCTGAAAATTCATGCGATCCGTTAATGGCCCATGTTTTTCACTCATGACCCTGTTATGTCATCACTCCTTGTCGGTTGCTTTGAATTCGGAAAGTCTGTTCTATCCCGTGCATTCCTTTCCTCGGGAGTTTCGAGGGGTGATGTTCAATATAAAAAATATGGGTATTTAATTACGAACGTTTCGATAACATGAGAGAGTTTGACGTAGCCGTTGTGACGACAAAGATAGAAGTCTGAAGAAATTGTGAAAATAATGATATGAGAGAGCAAACTGTTCAATTCCTTAACCTAAAAGAACGTATCCTCAGTACAGTCCTACAGTAGTGAATATCCTGTCGGACGGGAGGCCTGGGAGGACACAGGGTCTTTTTCTCTGGCTGTGCTCCGTTAAGAATCAATTTGTGTGGTTTTTAGGATATTGCGGAAATCGATGTCGTGGCAAACTGATTATTGTTAATTTGCTCCAGATTACATCCTTATTCCCCTTCAGTGAACCGGTTCAGCACTGTAATCCGTTCAGAAATATGTGCCCCTCTTTGGAAAGCTACAGGTTTGACAGAATGTAATGAAAGTTGGTGTGTATGCTGGTATCCGTGACATTACCAAAGAATTTTTGCCTTTTGAAAACTCATCCTATTTTGTGTTTTGTTTCTTTATGGTTATATATTTAAAACAAAAAATCCTTGAGGTTTTCAGGATAGAAATATAATAGTTTTACAAACATTAAGTCACTACTTCCGTTCAGAAAGTGCACACTTGAGCTCAGGGGCAAGACAAATAATGCCTGCACCGGGAATTTTTCATTTTCTCATCACCAAGTCAATATTCAATACGGAAGTGGCGTGATAGTTTCAAAACTTAGATAATTAATTTCAAGTGTCAACTAATCTAACCCAATCTCAATTGCGTCAACCTATTGTGTTTAATGAAAATGTTATGACAGCCATATACACCCTGTCTCTCTGTCTGTCTGTCTGCCTGTCTGTCTGTCTGTCTGTCTGTCTCTCTCTGTCTCTCTCTCTCTCTCTCTCTCTCTCTCTCTCTCTCTCTCTATCTCTCTCTATCTCTCGCTCTTTCTCTGTCTCTCTCTCCCACTGTGTATGTGTATGTGTTTGTGTGTGTGTGGTATCTCCCTTTGGTACGCTCACCGCATTGGAAACTGACACGCTTTCAATTTTGGTGCATTTTGAATTATGTCGGAATGTGGAGCAAAAACAATATGTTACTTGTTAGTACCAGAGAAAAAAGTCAAATACACAAACCCTCTGTTTTGTCCAGTGACATCTGCAGACAACCTCCAACAAACTACTAGTCCTAGCATAGCCGTCCATGTGCCCTGTTTTGTAATTGCAGAGAAAGTTTCTTAGTGGTTTTGAATGAAAATTGAATTCTGATTCCAGATCCGATCGCTGCCCTCCGTGAAAAGTTAAGCGTTTTTCATTTTTCAATTAATGACGAAATCCAAGATAGCTGCCATTGAAAGTGGTCGGGTGTGCTTCACAAGTGAGAACAACTGCGAAGGTTTCTATTTGTTTATTTGTTTGTGTGTGTGTTTTTTTTCCAGTTCGAAATAATCGATTTTGTAGAAACAAACAGAAACGTTTATCAGAACAGACATATTTATTTGGTGCCAATATTATTTGATGTTAATTCGAACTCAACCATTGTTGAAAGGTGACGGTTGATGCAGATATATTTAGTCTGCATATACCAAAGTAAACGTGTCATCATTGTATTAATACATGCATGATTCTTGTCATTAGTGATATTCTTTCACGCCATTACTGTTTCACCAATGCGCCATTACTTCAGCCTTAGTAATTGCATCAGGACTATTTTCATTTTAAGACGAGGATTAATCTCATCAGACACATTCAGTTCATCGATGAGGTAAAAAAAAACTGATTTTCAGTGGTCTTCAGCTGGGTTCATCTTAGCTGCTATATCCTTGACCGGATTGCTATAGAGGTTCTCTCCTTTGCATTTGCAAAACCGAATACAGGTCAGTACATTAGCTTGTGCTGCAACTCGTTTTGCAACTTCAACTTAACAGGTCAAAAACCTTTTGGTGCTCTCAGCTGCATCTCCACAAACCATGTAGCCACAACTGCAGAGGGGTGAAGTCTGGTGGAAATGGGCCACCAATAACTTTCCACTGCAACACTTGATGCTGAATGCGGAGACAGTGTGCCTGATACGGTCCATAGATGGTGGAAAACGAAGCAGCTTTGGCGGGACATATCTCTTGGCTGCAATTTTCTTACTGAAAAGCAACATCTTGTTCAAGAGTGAGACACGATGATGTAGTGAACTATGAATCAGGATTCTATGATTTCTTCCTCTGTTTAATACGTGTCACCAAATCTTGGAAAACCAGAGAACATTACATGTTTAATTTGGTAAGAGTTGTAATGTTGCCAGTGATAGGGTGCGAAGAAAAAGTGTCCCACCCAGTGAGAATATGAACTGCAAGGATGTTCAGCATGCTGCCTTTGGGGATGCTGACGGACAGTATTAAGGGGCATAACATTAACGGTTGGCAAAAATGTCCTCATGAAAGGTACTATACTGACCAGAATTACATGCGTTTCCACGAACAGAATGTCAGAGAGAAATAGCAGTACGTCTGTGTCCTCTGAGTTGACTTTGAATGTTACGATGCCCGGCATTGATTTCCCGAATCATGTGATATGTATTATAACACCAGATTTCTCATGACTGAGAGATGCGTGCTGAATTTCACCTCCCATTTTGTTGGTTGTTGGTTGTGGGTCTGGGTCTATGACAATGAGACATGTACTCTCCGAGTGTTGCATAGACATCCAATGGCCGATAATCATCTGTCTGGTTTGTTCTTTATACGTAGCAACGGTGAGAAAAAGGCTCTGCTGTCAAAAAAAAAGATGATGGGGGACCATGCAGCAGGGCCCTCTACTCAGTTTGAAACTTTGGTCGAAGACCACAATGCAGAACATTAGATGCATTCTCACCACGACTGATAAGTCTATTCACTGCTGAAGTGATAAAACCAGGCACTTTGTTCGGGGAAATCGGCCATAACATAGGTCCACAGGCAGCGAGGGTGACTCTAAAATGCCAAGGCTAAATTTTCATCAGAAATCTTGCACGCTTTGTTTCAACACTGACTTACTAGTTGATCGCATTTCCATCATTTCACAAAAAAAAAAGAGATGGCGATATTGAGTGAGTTCTTATGAGAACAAAGTCTCTAGAGTGATAATTATTTTCCTTTGGTGACCCCATTAGAAACACGTGCTCAGTTGAATTCAGGATCAATATTTAGCTCAAGAGTGGAAGCTGTATCACTGGCCCTACCCTGAAATCACTGAAATACGTTCTCACAACTGCAGCTTTTGCACAATATTCGACATCTCTATGCAAAAATTTCTTTTTTTTTTCTATGCACTGATGAAAGAAAAGTCCACTCTTTAAACTATTTATAGCTACAAACGTAAAAAGATGAGCAATTTCCGAATTTTTTGCTCTCGCCTTTAAGGTTTAGTCCTTTGGACTTATACGGTTTAATATGTGGCTACATAACATGGCCAGCGATTCATTTATCAGTTTTCTGCTGATGCCTTTTTGGGGGGAGGGGGCGGGGGGAGAGCATTTAGTCTGTTTCAATGAAAAGATCTGATAAAATGCTATGCCACACACCGAGTTACGGCGCATAGCAAGTCTACGGGAAAGAAACCTCTTAAAAGCTCAGGGTGAAGCCCTGTACGAAAGGCAGGTAACACAGCCTGCAGTGTGCGTAGCAGTTGTGATCTTCTATGAAAAATATGGCAGCACCCTCACGCTGCAATCAAATGAACTGCCCATACAAAAGCTATATGATAAGCAGTCTCAGTTTCAGTCAAGCAGTTTGTCCATGGCTGCGTCATTCGTTGACATCCCACTTCTCTATTCACTCATGGATGGAGTCTGCCATCGTGCCAATTCAGTGAATTTGGTGGTAAGTCCTAATCTCAAGAGGTTTTTAACGTCTGCGTTCAGTGCTCAGCTCTAAACAGATTGGTCAGTTAGTTTATCGCCTTCCTGTCAGCTAGAATTGTGCCTCACTCAATATTTCCCAAGATCGAGCAGTATCGTGTGCAGGATCGTCAATAGCCGGCATCGATATTGTGACGTCACAATATGGAACATCAAAGGATCGCTAGTGTCGCAGGACCGTGAGTGTCTTGTATCGGTGCTTACGAAAGCCTTGTTAATGACGAAAGCGAAACATTTTTGTCCTCATAAAAAAAATACGCGCCTGGCATCAGGTGGCATCAACTGAACCGAGATCAGTAACCATTTGACAACCTAATTCAGCAATAAAATCAATACGTCCTAACGCTCGACTTAGATAGCCTTATACAGAAGACTAACTCGAACTATATTGTATCAGTTTGAAAACAGTTGTTTTTTTGTGTGTTTTTTTTTTTTTGTTTGTTAAAAGGTAAGAATGGCACCGAGAGCATCTAAAAGCAAAGTAATTGGTAAAGATTAGTAAAACTACAGAAATTGTTTACAGTGGTGGTGGTTATTCTTAGTATGACAGAATCACGGAGCAGGAAATGGGTGCTGTAATTCTTAGTTACAAAAAAGTATAGGATGTTTAGAAAGTCTAAATTTATTTTCCCAGGGGGTTAATGTTGCAATTAGCAAATTAAAAAATGCTTATAGCATCTTCGAAATACATCTGTGGTCAAAATATTGAGAGAGCGCCATATTGGTGGCTTTAAACTGTCATCCGAAATAATCTATTCCAAATTTTCAGATTTTTTCATGTGTACAGAGTTCAGGACTCATAATATGCAGATAATGACAAAATAATACATACGACGCGTTTAATTCCTGGTCTATCTATTTGAGAGTAAGTATGGAGAGTATCAAAGCTTTTTGGGAGAAAACCAAGAAAGTAGTAAATGTTTTCATACTCCGTCCACGTTAAAATTGAACTATATAAATCTAAGTAGAATAGGGGGCATAATCGCGTCTACATTCGAATTACCACCCTTTAGCCAAATATATCCGGCAGTTTCTTGGGCCCCGGGGATCATTTTAAATGAAAATACAACAAACAAAAGTATATTTTTCAGTGCAAGGTTGAATGCTTATTTGAAGAGATAGAGCAAGTTGGCCTCCCGACTATTATCGTGTGAAAGTTTGTAGATCAAAGGGAGAGGTAGAGAGAGAAGGGTGAGAAAACGATTGTATGCCAGGAAATGCCGAGTACCTCATCTAGTATTTAAAAAAGATCAGGGAAATTCGCAGGTTTGAAAACTTCACTTTGCCTGCTGATTTATCGATTAGAAAATCTTAAGATTATGGAAAGTTTAAGATTGCATTCAAAACATTACTGTTAGACGGTACAACAGTCAGTATTCCAGAAAATTGCAGGGGAGTGAGTACACGAGTTTTTAAATGCACTTTTGTAGTTATTGAAGTGCATAATGATTAGAAATGATGTAACAGAGGCCGGCTCTGAGAAAACCGGTCCATGCCAAAGCGAAGCTGTAAGAAATCGAGGTTCAAAGTTTGAGAGTATGCTTGTAAACTTACCATGGCGACCATTGTTTTTGTTTTCAAATTCTTCGCTAGTGGATTCAAAAGTGATTTGCAATAAAACAGAGGCTTTAAAAATGTGGCCACCTTTCCAGAGAAATATTTCAACTTGAACATAGTTCAAATTCTCTCTGGTTTGCCCGTAAACCTTCTCCTCAAATTAGTGAGAAGGGACGCCGAAATTCCAGCTGATCGACAATGACGCAGCCAGCGATAGGTCCGTCACTCATAGCCAGTCGCCTCCATAGATATACACTACTGAACTAGATTCCACGCGTGGCTTCACCAGCTGTCTCTTTCCCTGCTTCGCAAAGCGAGCCGGAATGGTCCGTATTGAAACCCCCTCTCACCATCGTAGACTGGGCTGAGCACTCGATGCTGGCCTAACCCAGCCTAGCCAACGGGTTGAAAAATAGTGGTGATTGTGATTGATTTTGTAACTTTAATCTGATTGTGATTGATTTTGTAATTTTAATTTATTTGTAGTCACCAAAGATCTTAAAATAGTATTAACCGTGAATACTATTTTAAGATCTTTGGTAGTCACTCACATATCATTTCCGTACACTACGACATAAAATTGAATAAAATTCCTCAATTGAAAAAAAAAATTTAAAAAAACAGACTGGTTCAACCGACACATCTCACCACAACTACAATGGTGTTAATGTTACACGGCGACAGAGGGTGGGGTGAGCTTAGAAGGAAGACAACGGATGATGAGAATAGAGAGAGAGAGAGAGAGATAGGCAGATCGATAGACAGATAGATAGAGAGACAGATAGAGAGAGACAGACAGAGAGGCAGAGAGAAAGAGAGACTGAGAAAGAGAGAGAGAGACAGGGACACCGAGAGAGACAGATAGAGAGAGAGGGAGAGACAGAGAGAGACACACAGAGACAGAACGAGACACAGAGACAGATAAAGAGAGATAGATAGAGACAGAGAGAGAGCGAGATAGAGAAAAAGAGCGACACAGAGAAAGAGAGACAAAAGAGAGAGAGAGAGAGATAGAAGAGAGAGAGAGATATATATAAGATTGATAGATAGATAAGATGGATAGAATAGATAGATAGATAGATAGATAGATAGATAGATAGATGATAGATAGATAGAATAGATAGATAGATAAATAGAGATATAGACAGGGAGATTTTATAGGACAGACAAACAGATAAACCATAGAGAGACAGAAAGAGAGACATACATAGAGACAGAGAGAGAGAGATAGAGACAAATAGAGAGAGAGAGAGATAGAGACAGATGGAGAGAGAGTGAGAAAGAGAGAAAGAAGAGAGATAGAATAGATAGATAGATAGATAGATAGATAGATAGATAGATAGATAGATAGATAGACTGATACATAGAACAGATAGCTAGATTAAATACGGCAGACGGACAGACAAACAGGTAAACCATAGAGAGACTGAAAGATACAGAGAGACAGAGAGAGAGAGACAGACAGAGAGACAGAGAGAGAGACAGAGATGGAGACAGATATAGAGAGAGAGATACGATAGATGGATAAGACAGATAGATAAATAGAATAGATAGATAGACAGAATAGATAGATAGATAGATAGAATAAATGGATAGATAGATAGATAGATAGATAGATAGATAGATAGATAGATAGATAGGACACAAACAGACAGACAGACAAACATCAACCTTCTCATACTACTCATAGTCAAAGGCCTACACGCTGCTCCGTTTACAAACACGATGACTCAAATAATGAGTCGCGGCCAGTCCTTTGATGGCCACCAGCGCCTTTTATTAGTTTTAACAATCCCATTTAACCCGTGGCGTGTCTGGGCATTGGTCGCCTCATACAATCACTCATCACCGTTTGGGGGCGGGTAGCGAGAATCTTTTTTAAACTGCGTTGCCGGAAAGCCAAACAAAGCTCTACGTCACCACCCCACCGTTTGTGACGATAATAAAATATCGCCTGCGCGCCTCTCCGTCATCGGCCAACTATAATTTATAGGCAGAATGCGCATGACGTCACAGACTGCTTTTGTTTTGTTTTTTAGCTATCACGATTGTTTAGCCGGTGGATCAGCTGATTAGTTTAGAGATATATCGAAGCGGTTTTGTTAATTAAAATGCCTGCTAGCTGCATTGTCGTTGATTGCTACGCGAGACAGGGGTGGAAAGGATGGATAAAAGTTGGTCAGATTCCCCACCATTCCTGTAAACAAAGGAAAGGAAGTGAAAGAATTGACTGAACGTCGTTCAACTGTGGTGTGGTTGACAAGCTACCAGCAGGAGTGGCATAGATCTAGATCTAGATCTAGTCCTAGACATTTAAAAAAAGTGAAATCGACCCATTCTGTTTCTGCCGAGCACTTCATCTCAGGTACTTGTCAGTTTTTATCATTTATGAATAACGTGATGAAAGTAAGCCCGTCATTTCCGTCACAGAAGAGTTAGATCTAGAATCAGATAAATATGTACTTTAGCGCTGTAGGGTTAGAGGTCTAGCGAGTGCGGTTATTTTCATTTTTACCGCACAATAAAGCCACCGACTTAATAAAATTAAATCTCAGTTATAATTAAAAACTTTCTTGTTGACTTGCTTTTAAGCAGTTCTAGATTCACACTGTAGCCTACAAATGAAATGAAGATGATGCACTGGCAAAATAGGCTACTGATTAAAATTCACCAGAGATAGCCAGAATGCAGTATTATGAGGGAGCGAGTCCTGAGTGATGAGGTATGGAATCACAGTTAGATCTAGATCTGATCACACAGATGTTGAATTGCAGCACTAACAGAATGAGAGACAGAGAGTGCTTGAATTGTGAGATACAACATAATAATTAAATGTATCTGTATCACACAGATATGAATAATAAAATATGAAATCATAGGCCTAAATAAATCTAATCTCCTATCAGTAATCGCAGAGCTGTTGACCAGCAGCAATATTAGAGATTGAGCCGTGAGCGATGAAAGATAAAAGTATGCTTAGATCTACCCAGCATCACACAGATATGAGAATGTGAGGCTTGTCTGATGAGATATGTAAGGATAATTAGATCTATACCACACACTACACAGATATGAGATATGTGAGGCTTGAGTGATGAGATATGTAATGATAATTAGATCTATACCACACACTACACAGATATGAGATATTATGTGAGGCTTGAGTGATGAGATATGTAATGATAATTAGATCTATACACACACTACACAGATATGAGATATGTGAGGCTTGAGTGATGAGATCTGTAGGATAATTAGATCTATACCACACACTACACAGATATGAGATATGTGAGGCTTGAGTGATGAGATATGTAATGATAATTAAATCTAGATCTAGATGTATATCACACAGATATGACAATGTGAGCCTTGAGCCATGACATATTTAATGATATTTAAATCTAGATCTAGATTTATATCACACAGATATGACAGTGTGAACCTTGAATCATGAAATATATGTAATGATATTTAAATCTAGATCTAGATTTATACCATACAGGTATGAAAGTGTGAGCCTTGAGTGATGAGATATGTCTAATGATATTTAAATCTAGATCTAGATTTATACCATGCAGGTATGAGAGTGTGAGCCTTGGGTGATGAGATATATGTAAAGATATTTAAATCTAGATCTAGATTTATACCATACAGGTATGAGAGTGTGAGCCTTGAGTGATGAGATATAATTATATGTAATGATATTTAAATCTAGATCTAGATTTATACCATGCAGGTATGAGAGTATGAGACTTGAGTGATGAGATATATATGTAATGATATTTAAATCTAGGTCTTGATTTGTACCATACAGGTATGAGAGTGTGAGCCTTGATTGATGAGATATGCAAGGATAATTAAATCTAGATTTAGATTTATATCACACAGATATGGGAGTGTGAGCCTATATATTATTGCATAACACGAGAGTGTGAGCCGTGAGTGATTAGATCTAGATTTCCATTACACAGATATGAGAGTGTGAGCCTTGAGTGATGAGATATGTAGCCTAATGATAATTAAATCTAGATCCAGATTTCTATCACACAGATATGAGAGTGTGAGCCTTGAGTGATGAGATATCTAATGACCATTAGATCTAGATCTAGATCTAGATATATACCACACAGGTGTTGAACCACAGCAATGTGTGGGAGTGAGTCTCGAGGGATGAGACGCAAAGAGTGTGTTCAACAACATACTGTCACGCAGGAAAGTTTTTACGTTCTCGCGGCTATTACTGTAGAGTGGGCATTACCCAAGGAATTCACCGTTTGTTCGGCTGTTATAAATTGCCATGTTAAAGGGGGGTGACTCCCAATTCCAATTAATAGGCTTTACCCAAGGAATTCGGTGACGTAATGATCGCCTGTGCGGTTGTTATAAATAGTCATGGGGATTCCAAAGAAGTACCGCCCTTCTGGCAACGCAGTGTAAAAAAGATTCTCGCGGGCGGGTACTGGATCTACGTTCGATTCGGCCGAGGTATGGACAATGATTTAATTTGTTCCCCATTCTTTTTTATCAGCGGTCACTCAAGTTATAAACATGGAATTGTTTTAGGAGAGTGATTTTACCTGCTGCAGCTTGTATTGTCACCTTTAAATTTGTATAAGACGATAGGAAAGGGAAAGATAAGATACGAATGGGTTTCGAGTGTTGTGTCCAGGATGGAATCATTCGTTTTGGCTCCCGAGGAATAGCTTCGTGTCCATAGCTTTGCCCTCATTATCAACGACGAGGTTTCGATCTATTTTAAAGTAAGGATTCATATAACATCAATAACAAGTATGAAATAGGCCTAGATCTAACACTTTTGACCCGACTCGCTTTCCCTCAGACAGCCGATACTCACCGTCGTTATGGGCAAAGTTTGGTCTCAGCATACCAAAGGTCAACCTGTAATACACTGCGCACACACAGTGACCACAGGCCTACTATTGTTTATCTTATGTTTTTGTAATGAAAGGTCACAGACTGGTGCATTTCTTGATGAAAAATACACGTGTATGCTTAGCATCTCGTTGCATTAGAAATTGAATTTAATACATCTAGATCTAGAAATTACAGTGTAATTGCCTGTCTTCTTTCTTTACCTGATAGTACTATTGATTTTGATCCTTTGATTTATTAATACAAAGTCAGTTTAATATTATAATCAAAGCTGTGCAGTTCGCTGATTAATTAACTGACACGATTGATTTAAACATAGACAGTCTGTTTAGCAAGAAAAACGTGATGATTGGAACATTACTTTATAACCCAGCATGAGGAGAAGAGGCGACGGCATGTGTTGTTGGCGCGTTAAGTTTTGTAGGAAAAGTTTATTATGCTTCACCAACCAGTACACTATGAGATCCTTTTGTTTCTCGGGGGCCTCAGCATAATGCTGTTGGCCCCCTGTTCTTTATTGGTTTTCTTTCTTGTAGAACTTCTTCTTGTTTGCCGTTCGTCCTGTTGTCGTCTGTAGTCTTTTCTGGTCTGGTTTTCTATTGTTTTTATTTTATGATGGGCGCCAAAGTAAGGACAAGACAAGTGAGAGCAGAAAAGCAGTTCTAAAACCCTGTCCCTTTCAGGAATTTGATCCCTTTATTGCCAATGAAACATGTCACTAGTTGACTGTTTTCCTCTAGAGCCCCGGTTAAAACAAGTATTAAGATATTGAGGCCTAGCAGGGCTCTGGGGTTTTTGAATTTTGTTCTTTAGTTCTTGGTGCCGCCAGGGAGCTTGGCGGCACCAAAACTAATCCCGCAGGAGAGCATAATTTCAGGGATCTTTATAAAAACTCTGCCTTGGGTGGTCCCGGGTGCACCAACTACTACACAAAATGTATTACTAATGTGTACTTCAGAAATGAACTTCTTGCCATAAGATCAGACATGATAATGATGTAAAAGAGCAGTGTACCATCATCACTACCAATTTCAAAACAGTTTACCCTTCTCTCTCACCAACCAGTAAGAAGACTTACAAATGGAGCATGAAAAGGGATGTAAAGGCCGATTCATACAGCAACTGAAAAAAAGAGGGTGGGGGTTCCACATACAATCTAACATCGGCACAGGCCTTCAGAACAGTTCAGCTCCTATTCAATAACTATCTATTCGCTTTCTTCACTGATTTTTTAAATATAACGATTAAGTTCTTGCCCACAATTCAGAAAGCAAAATTCTTATACATCGTCTCATTAATTTTCTTTAATGATTACCGTATTATTGTATAAGCGAAGTGGCAAAATTTCTTGGGACGAGGTTCAGAGTCCATCCACTCTTACAAATTGGCCATTGGGTAGCCTTTGGCTTATTATCGGATGGGTTTAGAGCTGTCTTCTGCGGTCATTTTTCCTATTCAGTGCCTCAAGGTCACAAACACGTCTTCCATGCCGAAAAGGAAACGAAAATGCCGGGATAGAAAGTTCTCCTCAACCGCTGTGTGCGCGGTGCTTTTCTGGGATTTTAGAGACTCAAATGTCGGGCAACTGAGAATCGCTTGTCTGTGCTCTATAGGATAAAAGTTGTGGTGGGCTGAACGCTTACGAGCATACCGGTGGATCAAGAAAAACAGAAAACGAAATACGGAGTTGAAAATAAGGTGAGGAGGATTTCTGGTTATAGTGTCTTTCTCGGGTAATATGAATTACAACAAGATGACCCTTTCTGATAGAAAACATTTTCAGCGGAGTCATCAATACACATTCTTCTGTTATTTGAGTGGTGCGTGTATAAAGTAAAGAGTACGTCGACCCCTTGATGTGGGGAAGTCGTTTCTGTCAAAAAGTGCCATTACACATAGCAAAACGCGATGCCAACGATCTTAGAATCGACGATATAATGTAAACTGAATTGCTCAGGATCTGATTTTTCTATCCATGCGCCCAAAGCTGGTGTCCAGACGCATATAAAAGTTTGGTTAACAGGCAGGATCGAAATACAACGACTATCGGGGAGTATGAATTGGTTTAATCCTGATGGGATGGGAAAGTGTGTGTTTGGGGGGGGGGGGGGTTGATGTAGAAGGAAGTTGCACGTCATATCGTTGGTACCCTCTGTCGATGAACTTAATTTGCAATATTTTAGACCTTGAGGGTCCGGAATATGGTAGGTACATTTTGATGCTGAAGTGGTGCCATAAACTGGAGGCATGATAGGTGTTCTGGCAGCGTATATTTTCTTTACGGGCATACATTACATGAAAGTTATATTGTTAAAATAATTATATTGGTAAATCAACAACTGAAATTTGACAATATCCATTACATAAAACTACAAAAAAAAGAACCCTTTGCTAGCAATAATGGACTCGAAAACTATTGAAATAGGTACCTATGACTTGCCATGAAATGTGGCATGGAAAAAATGAATTATGGTTGCAGACCATTTATAGCCTAAATAAAAGAATACAATTTTTCGCGACGGAAGAATAATCAGTAAAATGTGCAAACAACTGTACTGCTAATCCCCATGGAAATAAATGAAGCAAGATTTTTTAAAGATAATTTCGCCTCAAACTTTGTCATGGCCTTCTAAACCATTTTGTCTTTGAAAAATATTTCGTCATCCAAACTGCAAGAATATGCACAGAGATTGCTTATAACCTTGTATTACATGTAAAATCGGTAACAGGTGAGTTGTGCGAACACCAGGAGTTTTACCAACACTTGGGAATGATCATGATGTTTGAATCGCGAATACCCAGGAATAACAAAGCATGAGAGATGATGATATCTCAGAGCTAAAACGCGTTGGCTGTTGAAATTGTCCTAAATGATGACGGGAATTACTTATCGCCACTGGCATAAGAAAATTGCCTAAGTCATTTTTCGGTGTTTTGAGATGAAATGCTTGCAAAATCACCTTGAACCTTTCAAAATTGTTTTGTTTCGTTGTCTTGTGGCTTTTTAAACGAAAACCCACATCCACTAAACCACCATTTAGACTGTTATTAGGGGAGCGCAGACTAATGACAAAGCCATATAGAGAAAATACAGAGTTATGTTCACTGTTCAGCCACAGCTTTCTATGTAAAATACTACGCTCCCCTAACAACAGCTACTACGATATTGTAAGTGAACAGTTTTCTTTGATTTTCAGAAAACACCAAGCAATGACCTAGGCAACTACGTTATGATCGTGACCTTATATTGATGAGGTCTTGCTTTCATTCTCATGAATAGGTAAAACTATATAATTATGGTTTGGTCAATATACGATTTTCACAGTGCATGACTGATGCGAATTGGTGAAATTTCAACGTGTTCGCTGTTGAATAGGCACAAGTACTATGATGGCGTAAGTTACTTTCGTAACGATATCTTGCTTTCACCCTCCTACATTCAGTAAAACTCCCAGCGTCCATATTAATCAACTGTGCCTGATTATTATATTAAGTTGTGAAGCTATCTCCTTGTCTACTATAGGGAACCTGAAAATTGGCCTGATATACTAAAAATAGTTAAGGCTAAATACAGCTCAAGATGTCCGGCACAATTACAGCTTATTTGTATTTTGTATTTGTATTTGTATAACTCTTTAATCCCATTTGGGAAATTTTGCCTTTGTGCCATTGCAGCCCAGTTATAACTGGAGCAGGCACGTCGTCGCCACAGTGCAGCGCCGGTCGGCGTTTTTTTTTTTTTTGGGGGGGGGGAGATGAGGGGGGAGGGGGAGGGACTGGTAGAGATGAATTTAATTTAATTTTGCCCGGGCAGCGGCCTGTTCGGCCTGCTCTTTACGATTTCCAACTGCCAAGGTATCTTTAACGTGCGCAACGTGCACACGGGCCCTCCGAATTTTTTCGTCCTTATCCGAGAAGACTAGGTACTCGATCCTACCCCTCAATAGAATCAGGGACACGAAAATATGAGAAAAATCCCAAACTTCCAACATGCCTGCACGGCCCGGGTTTCGAACCCGGGACCCTTGGCACGAGAGGCGAGCACCTTACACTGTTCAAAGGGGACTATGGCCTGAGCAAGAACGATTTTGTTTTATTTGGGAGTAATATACGAGGGGCAAACCAAAGGTTTTCCACCTAAATATGACTGAATAGAGATAAAGTCTTAAAACTTACTGTGGATGCATATCAACATCTTACTAGACGGCATGCAAATTTTCGGAAATTCCCATTCACTAGGCTTGGGGATAGAACACTTCGAGTTAAAGAAGGAGTTGATCTTCTGTTAATTCAGCATTAAAATGGAGAAAATTAATTAAGCTCAGGGCAGTTATAAAGTTTTTATTTTTACAAAGTAAGCAGCCTCTTGACATTCTCATGGAGATGCAGCAATTTATGGAAATGGCTCTCCTTCATATGATATAATAAAAAAAACTTATGTAAGATATTCAAATGTGGAGTAATGTCCATTGAAGATGACCACCGTGGTGGGCGGCCTGGGACAGCGGAGAAATGTTCTGAAACTCAAAAAGCTTGTTGGTTCAGACAGACGTGTGACAATTCAGCAGCAATAAGTCAACTGAAAGAATCCTGAATGACCACTGGAATATGACAAAGATGTCTGCAAGATGGATTCCTCGTCTTCTGACTCCTCCCCAGAAAGTGCAAAGAGTGGAATGTTGCCAAGCGTTGCTTAATCTGTGCGAGCAAAGCCATGGATGAAACTTGGGTTCATCACTATGACCCAGAGTCAAAGTCTGCTTCAGTGCAGTGGAAATCACCTTCATCACCAACACCAAAGAGCAAAGGTGCAGCCCTCAAGTTTAACAGTGATGTTATGCAGTTTTGTTGTTGTTGTTGTTGTTGTTGTTTTGGGAGGGGGGGGCGGGAGGGGGGACCATGAAGGGAGGATAATAATGACAGACAATCTTGAAAATGAGCATACGATCACTGGAGACCATTATTCCAATCAAATGAAAAACTAAAGGCAAACAATTAAAGAAAAATGCAGAGGAAAGCTATGAAAAGGTTTGTAACTGCATCACGACAATGCGCCAGCGCACACTTCAAGGAAAGCATGCAGAAACTGCGTGAGACTGTAGCTTTCAAATTTTATCACATCCACCTTATTCGCCAGATTTTGCCCCACCAAACTTTTATTTGTTCCCAAAACTGAAAAAGCACCTGAAAGGAAGATATTTTGAAAGTGATGATGTAGTGAAAGTAATGATACAAGACTAGTTTTCTAACAGAGAGGGGGTCTTCTATTCTCAAGACCATTCATCAGTGGCAGAAGTGTGTAGCTGTGTAGGCCGGACGACTATATAGAGAAAGACTAAGCTGAGCGCAAAGTTTCAACCCTCAATTTCTATCTATTCAATTCAGGCGGAAAACCTTTTTGTGTGCTTTTCGTATTATTACATTCTACAATTTTTCATAACCTAAATTCTTGCACACTTTGTAAAAACCGTAAATTGCAAAATTAGCTGGGTCTTTAGTGATTCCCAGGGCGGGGACGACTTACATGTGGTGTATCTTAAGATCTAACGTCTGCTATTTCATGCTTTTTTCCCCTACATTTTGCGAGTTCAAAACATGTCGCTGTTATATTGTATTTTGCATCTAGGTGGAATCGTCTCCCGGGAAGAGGAGGGTTTCGGCTGAAAACAAACTCCATAAAAGATAAAAGTAATAACAATGATAATAAATGTTATAGAAACCCCAACTGTCAATTCTACATTGTGTGTGTGGGGGGGGGGGAACCTTGCATAATAAATAATTGTTTTAGTACAGATTTTAAGGAATTGGAATATTTTCAAGTATAGTAGCGATGGACCTAGTAATACAAATTGTCCTAGCATGAAACATTGCTGGCCGTTTTACTAGTCTAAACCTATTTTAGTATGAAGGGAGCCCACAAAACAGCATAAACTGAATGTATCAGCTCTGAACTGTAGAAGCCAAAAATTGAGGCAGTTTATTTCTGCATGAAATGTTAATTCCCACCTATTCGTTTTGAGTAGATGTGGCTGACTTCAGTGAATTTAGATAATACTGAATCGTGACCATAAAAGTTGTATTAAATTTGCTTGAAGAGTTTCGGTTGCAAATAAACTTATTTTTCCATAGATCTTCATATTTGTAATTCACATAAATTCAGCTGTTTGAAATAAAGGAAATACTGTCATCTGTGATCTGATTCTTCAGAAAGTAAATTTTATACCGGTTGAAGTCACAGAAATTCAATAGTTTAAAATCTTTTTCAGAATTATACGGTGGACATCACAATGTTAAAAATACAGGCCTTATGAATTTATATCATGTTCTAAGGGTTTTCTTTTTCATTGCAAGGTTGTCTTTTTTTTTCGTTGTTTTTTGTTTTTCACATGTTGCCTAAATTTAAATGAGACTCTGTACGAATGAAGGAAATGGTGATCAAATCTTTAATGAAAGGAAACTAAAGATCTACATGTACTTAGGTCTAACTGAGCTTCAATGAAAGAAATGTTGATGAAGTATTTAAACTAACAAGGCTTGAAAGAAATTATTTCATGTCATTTGTTGCACAAGGTAAATAATCTCAAGCTGCAGGATACAACCACTTACGTTCTTAGTGGCTCCGTATGTTTACTCGCCGGGTTTACTGACACGCATACGCACATACACACTAACAAATGAACATTCTCAGACAACAAATTAATGGCGTAAATCTTCTGTCGTCATAGCAACAGACTAATGATTGTTGCCCTGTGGCCAATTAGAGGCGCAGCAATATGTTCTCTCTGCGAAAAATATATTTATGGTTTCCACTGAGACTGGGACATGTTGGCAGTGCTGGGGATTTTTTAGGTGGCAAAAATTAAAAACAATGCTCTTTGTTTTTGTGCCAGAGTGCTGTTAGAAATGATAGGGTTTTGTGATTGCTGTAATATTTTCTTTTCCGAGTGGTTGACAAACTCAGGGGGGCCGATGTCCTCCATGAATGATGAGTAAATCGGGATAAACCTGATCTAGACTGACAGGTGAGAATGCAGTCAGTATGAGAAGTCAAATCCCGCACTAAAAACAAACATAGTTCTTGTTCACGTCAGGGCAATAATAAATTATTTTATTTTTTTTTAAAAGCAACAGACTACCAATCTTGACCATCATTTACAGATCAATGCTTGCTGATGGCCACGGAGAAAGATTTCACGTTGTGGAGAAAGTGTGAGGCAGAAAATCACGTATCGTCCATTTATCGTGAATACAAAAATAATGCACAGATACCTTCATGACATTCGCAAGAATAATGCTAAATACAGTGACTGTTTTGTAATTGGTAATCCAAGACAACAGAAGTGCATCATATAAAGTAATTAGATCTATAGTATGCTAAGACAAAATTCGATGGATCATGTTGGGTTAACAGTATTTCTTGTTAGTGAATTCTTTGATAGCTTATTTGTAGAAAGATATTCATTTCATGTGGTTCATGGTTTAATACATTGGATTAGTTTGCAAGGCATTTGAAAGATTGCAGTTATGTGCTACAGTGAGTAAGGGTGTGTCACTTGTGAGTGAAATAAAACAAAAAACAAAAAAAACCGAATGTTGTATTGTAGCGACCGGAAGTAAAGAAAGCGCGAACGGTTAGAACCAGAGAAGGAGAAAGTTCAAGGCAGAGGACACGGAGGAATTGCGACTCAACATTGGTGACCCCGAATTTGACACGCCATGGATATTGCTACGGCATCAATTAAACTACCAGATTTCTGGTCTAAGTCACCAGAGGTCTGGTTCGCCCGCATCGAGGCCCAGTTTGGCACAAAAGGAATTACGTTAGATCAAACTAAGTATGACTACGCCGTTGGCACGCTCAACGCAGACACTGCTGAAGAGATTCAGCATTTGCTTGTCAATCCTCCCACAGACAATAAATATAGGTCCATAAAAAAACTCCTTCTCAAAGTGTTCGGTAAATCTCAGGCCCAAAAGGATCAAGAACTCTTGAACCTCAGTGGCTTGGGGGATAGACGCCCTACTGCCCTCCTACGACGCATCAATGCCTTAAATGATGACCCGCAAACATTGAAGAGAGCACTCTTCCTTGCCAACCTCCCGAATGGCATGCGTAGGATTCTTGCGGGACGTCACATCAGCGATATCGATGCCTTGGCTGAAGCAGCGGATAGCATTTGGGAGGTTCGTCAACAAGGAATTTCGCAGATCCATACTACTGCGGACCTTGATCCAAACATACACGAGGAGCAAGCGTCTCCATTGGTGGAGGCTCTCAACACAGGCAGATCACGGCGTCAGAAATCTCGGTTTCCACAGATGAAACCAACTTCCTCGAGATCAAAGCAGCCTACTACTAGATCTGGTGTGTGTTTCTACCATGACAAGTTTGGACCAGATGCCCGCCGTTGTCAACCCGGATGCAAATTCGCTTCTCTCATTCCAACTCATCAAGGCAACCTATCGGCGGGAAATGGCTCAGCCGGCCGTTAAGCGTGGCAGCGGCCGGCACTTTTAACACTCCAAACACGCTCTCTGTTTACGACCGTTCGACCGGCACAACTTACCTCGTGGACACAGGGGCGGAAGTGTCGGTCTATCCGGCGACCTTGCTGGACCGCAAGCGCACAAGAGCTTCCTCAACCCTGTCAGCAGCAAATGGCACATCCATTAACACATGGGGCCAGCGACAGCTATCATTGTCTTTGGGGGGACATGACCAGGTTTATAAACACAAGTTCTTCCTGGCTGATGTGACCCGCCCAATACTAGGTGCAGATTTCTTCATTAGCAATAACATTATTATAGATCTGAAAGGGAGACGCTTACTGCATTTGGAGAACGTCTTCATTACCCTTAAGGAAAGTGACGACCCCCTTACCCTGTCAGGTTTGTCCGTATCCCCTCGCAGTGTTTACTCGGATCTCCTCATCCAGCACTTTCCGGAGATCACGTTTCAACGCAGATGTAAACAAACATGGTGTAGAGCACCACATTACCATAAGCGGACCCCCAGTGCACGCACGAGCTCGCAGACTGGACACACAGAAACTTGGGGTGGCAAAAGACGAATTTCTCAAAATGGAGCAGATGGGCATAGTTCGACGATCAAAATCACCTTGGTCATCACCTCTACACATGGTCCCAAAACCGGATGGCAACTGGAGACCTTGCGGAGACTATAGGCAGTTGAACACTCAGACGGTAGATGACAGATACCCGTTGCCCCACATTCAGGACTTCAACGGCCATTTGGCGGGTTGCAAGGTTTTCTCTAAAGTGGACCTCATCAGGGGGTACAGCCAAATTCCGATGGCTGATTCTTCCATTGCCAAGACAGCCATCATTACACCATTCGGCCTCTGGGAATTCACAAAGATGCCTTTTGGATTAAAAAATGCCGCTCAAGCATTCCAACGTCTGATGGACAGTATATTGCGAGATCTCCCTTTCGCATTTGCATACATCGACGATATCCTAGTCGCCAGCCGCTCCGTGGAAGAACACCTCTGTCACCTACAGCAGGTTTTCCAGCTCCTATCTGAGAATGGTTTGGTTTTAAACAGATCTAAGTGCCTGTTCGGAGTGACGGAACTGGATTTTTTAGGCCACAGAGTCAATGCTCAAGGAATACTTCCCTTACCTGACCGCATCTCAGCCCTACAAGACTGCAGTGCTCCAACAGATCGAACCGCTTTGCAAAGATTTTTAGGTATGGTCAACTATTACCATAGATTCCTACCTCATATAGCGGCGCATTTGGCACCCTTGCATGCTCAAGCTAGTGGAAAGGGAAAAAAGATACACTGGACGGATGAGTGCCAAAGGGCGTTTGACGAGGCCAAAGATGCCCTTGGCGAAGCCGCACTGCTGCATCACCCAGATCCAGAGGCTGCCACAAGTGTAACCGTTGATGCTTCAGAGGTGGCCATAGGAGCGCAACTAGAACAACGCCAAGGCCAACACTGGGTACCCCTTGCATTTTTCTCTCGCAAGTTGTCGGAGGCAGAGAAAAAGTACAGCGCTTCCGACAGAGAGCCGCTTGCGGCATATGGCGCTATAAAGCACTTTCGACACTTTTTGGAAGGACGCCTTTTCACCATATTCACGGATCACAAGCCTTTAACTATGGCGCCACAATCACGATCACCCAGACAGGCCCGTCAACTCTCCTACATTGCAGAATTCACATCACACATTCAACATATTAAAGGAAAGTTTAATGTAGTAGCAGACGCGCTGTCTCGCATCGGCTCTATACACCCAACCAAAGATGTCATGTATCCATCAGACGAAGACACCCTGACAAAGAACTCTGAGGATTTGGACTTGATTGGGGTAAACAGTGTTGTTGTGGGCAGTTTCAGTGACGTTGCTAGGGATCAACAAGTCTCAGGCAAGATGAACTCATACCGATTGTCTGACACAGGCCTTCATCTGGAAGACATCAATTTTGGTACATCTAGTCTATTATGTGATGTGTCACTCAGAAAGCCAAGGCCTATTTTGCCAAGCAGTTGGACTCGGCCACTATTTCAACAGCTTCATGGTCTCTCTCACCCTGGGGTCAAGCCGACAACCCAAACCATCTCCCACAGATTTGTCTGGCGTGGGATGAAAAGAGATATCCGTCAGTGGTGCCAAGAATGCCATGCCTGCCAGACATCAAAGATCCATCGGCACACTCAAGCCCCATTGCTGAAAAGTCCTCCTCCCTCGGGCAGGTTTAGAAGCCTACACATTGACTTGGTAGGTCCTCTACCCCCTAGTCAAGGAATGACATACCTTCTGACCATCATTGACCGATTCACGAAGTGGCCAGACGCCATACTCTTACGGGACTCTCAAACATCGACTTGCGTCTTTGCTCTTCTCCATCACTGGATAGCTAAGTTCGGTGTGCCTGAAGAAATTACATCAGACCGAGGACCCCAATTCACTTCTTCTCTGTGGAGGGATTTCAACAAACTGCTTGGCATTGACCCACACAATACAACAGCTTACCATCCACAGGCGAACGGACTCGTCGAGCGTTTTCATCGCCAACTCAAGTCAGCTCTAAAGGCTCGGACTATTGGTCCACATTGGTTTGATGAGCTCCCTATCGTACTGTTAGGCATCCGTTCCTCGTGGAGAACAGACCCTGGATGTTCTCCAGCCGAGCTAGTTTTTGGCACAACTCTACAGTTACCGGGAGAATTCTTTCAACATCAGACGAAAGAGCCAGATGCACTTTTTCTGCAACGCTTACGGGAGTGCATGCGAACCGTACAGCCAGCACCCACGTCGTTCCATGGACGGCAACCTAGTTATATTCCTCGAAACTTGGCGACAACAGGATTTGTGTATGTGCGCAATGATGCACACCGCTCACCCCTACAGCGACCATATGATGGTCCTTACGAAATCCTGCAAAAACATGACAAATACTTTGTAATCAACATGAAAGGGCGTAGAGACAAAGTTTCCATAGACCGCCTCAAACCAGCGTTCATAGAGCAACCGAAGCCTCCACCAGCACACCCTCTGTCCGCAGACAGAGCAGCTGAACATTCAAACAATTGGCCAGCTGCGCCCACATCATACAGGACGACAACGCGGTCAGGTCGTGTTTCACGACTACCGCAGAAGTTCCTGTGAGGTTCAATCTTATTTCGCTTCGTACATGGTGTGCTGTCACACGGACAAAAGACTGCATCTGACAACATATCATGTACTCCACTGGGAGGGGGGTTGTGTAGCGACCGGAAGTAAAGAAAGCGCGAACGGTTAGAACCAGAGAAGGAGAAAGTTCACGGCAGAGGACACGGAGGAATTGCGACTCAACAGTATCCTTGAATATTTTGCATCTCTGAATGTGGGAGTACAATCTGGACTGTGGAGATATTGTTTGGTCTAGCCCAAAGTAAACCTCGGGGTATAAACTGGCTTAGCCCAGAATATACCTTGGGGCATAAAATAGGCTAGGCTCCTTTAACCCTTGATGTAGTCTAGCAGGGGTATAATCTGGCCTGCTTCACCAGGGTTAAAGTGGTCTAGTCTATTTTGTACCCCAGGTATATTCTGGGCTAACCCCTACAGCAGGGGTCACCAAACTACGGATACGGCCCGCGACCTCAGTTCATCCGGCCCGCCATGGTACTTGATTTTGTTTGATAAAACCCGGGATATCTAGAGCTACGCTTATGCGGCCCGGTCTTGTAAGTCTGTCAGTTATCCGGCCCTCTGTGAAAAAAGTTTGGTGACCCCTGCCCTGGAGTATACTTTGGGCTAGGCCAAACTGTATCCCACCAGCCCAGATTATGCTCCTACATTCAGCCAAAATATTCAAGGACACAAGATTAAGTTTTTTAAATTTTATTTCACCCGCAAATGACATACATCCACAAGTATTCACTATATATCAGTACATAACTGCAATCTTTCAAACGTCCTGAAAACTAATCCAGTGCCTTAAACCATGAGCTACGTGAAATGTATACCTTTCTACAAATAAGCTATCTAAGAATTTATTAACAAGAAATGTTAACCCAACAAGGCCCATCGAATTTTTGCCGTAACATATTATAATTACTCTATACAATGCACTGTTGTCTCAGTGGATTTAATCAAGACTACTTTGCTAAAGCTTTCTGTCCAGTTCTACTTGAATAGTTGAAAAGCTTTAACACATTTTTATATATAATAGATACACACACATTGCTGCTTATAAATTCTAGAATGATGTGTAGATCATTTTTACATTTCACCTTATCTTTATGTTATTCCAAGATGATGATGATGATGATGATTCTGATATTGATATTTCTCTTTATTTTCAAGTGCAAATAAGATGATTTGGTGCTCTTAGTGTTATTATGTATATTGCTGGTTAGCATACTGTAACATTTCAAGTGGATCTGGACAGGTGGAGTTCGTCATATGAAAACAAATCAGTGCGTATTTAGTTTTATGTGAAGTGTTTGATTTCTGCTGGATGATGGAATGGCACCATCTGTCAGCTGGGTTATTAAATTGTTGTTTTTTTTTTCTATGTGTGTTCTTTTCCGGCCTTTTTTTTTCTGCATCATTGTAACTTTGTATGGAGATCTGATTGTTCTGACACGTTAAGCACATTTCTGATTTTCAAAAATTAAAATAAAATTCAGATGACTTTACATTTATGTCTAATAATTATTTCATACCTTGCCACTAAATGTATGTCGGTGGTGCCAAAACAAAAGAATGCAATGCATATTTAACTAATGGTCAACTAATTATAAAAAATAAAAAAAACCAAGACAAAAAAAAACAATAATAATACCAACGGACACAAGTACAATTAGTGTTAAAGTCTAATCATATCAATTTGTATTGATTTTCAATCCTTTTGTATACCAATGCTTTTTAATGCATTTTTATTTCCTCTTAAATCTACCGGTATCTCAATTTACAGGAGTCAAGAATGTATGCTTCAATAATCTGATGACAGTGACAGTGAACAATATAAACTAAGGTTGAAGTAAACTGTGGTCTTGACTTGTTTAAAGAAAAGAATAGGGGGTATACCCCGGGGTATATTCTGGGCTAGGCCAGTTTAACCCCGGGCAAATCTGGCGGGGTACAACTCTGGCCTGCTACACCGGCAGGGTCAACCGGTGTGACTGTTCTGCGGCGTGGATAAACACTATCATAGTCTTGGAAAGTGCTTGAGATTGCTTTATGTAACAAATACATTCACAATGCAGCTGCCTGACTTCGATTTGCTGTATATTCCTTCCGTAGATAATATATGCCCCCATACACATAGATTGCCCTAAGTGTGTATCATCCGAAGATATTTGAACGTGTTCCATTTCATATCTCTGCCTTTTTTACCAATAAGATTCTAGGCTAATTTATGTTGATACTTCTCTGCCTGTCAGTCTTGATACTTCCCTTTAGGTATGGTTCAATAATCTGATGACAGTGACAGTGAACAATATAAACTAAGGTTGAAGTAAGAGACCTGTAAAGTCATTCTGTCATATAATGCTCCGTTATTTCAAATGTAATTCGAGAAAACAGAGCGCAAATGACATAAATAAAGCTTTTTCACAAGCTGAACATACTGATAAAATTCACGATCCTTCTCGCAATAAACTTTTTTTGCAGGTTGGTAATCAAGGACCAGCAGCTACGAACAAAGACGATTTTTTCTATCAGGGATGGGAATCATTGAAAATTTGGGAGCTGATATTTTTACAATCACTTTAAAAGAAATTTAAAATTGCAGCTGGGAGTGAATCATTTTTTTTATCCCAGGCACACAGTTGGGGCAAATCTATTAAGCTGTCTAGTATCATACAGAGAGTGATTGTAATAGGTTTTTAAAGAATAGACTGCCAGTACGATTTTTAAAGAAAAGTCATTCGTTCTGTTCAAAGAGTGATTAAATCGGGGTTAAATGAACTTGTACAGGTATTATGATCTCTCTCTCTCTCTCTCTCTCTCTCTCTCTCTCTCTCTCTCTCTCTCTCTCGCTCTTTCTCTCGCTCTTTCTCTCTCTATCTTTCTCTCTCTCTCTCTCTCTTCTCTCTCTCTCCTCTCTCTCTCCCGCACACAACATACTCACACACACAGATATACACAAACACTCACACGTGTGGATGCAGTGCATGAGCACAGTTTCACATCACTGGTCACCATGAGCTTTCACCTTTATACCGTAAACCGGTAAGCCTCTCCATAGCCATAGCGTCACTTTAATGTGCTTGGCGTTATAGCTTTCATAGTTGGATTATTTTGTTAAAGAGTATACTTAGATTGACTAGAGACACCAATGGTGAATTTTTAAGTACAATCGACGCATTTTGACATCAGCAGTATCTTCCCTCGCACCCAAAACACAATCACTTTTCGAACGGCCGGAGTAAGGGCAATTGATGTCCCAAGTATAGTGCAGCCTTGATGCCCCTCGGCCCTTGGATATATTAGATTCAAAATTCTGTTTTCTTCCCGGCCAGACCTCATAACTCGATTAAATATTACGTTTTTTTAAAATTCAATTTAATACTATTTAGCAGAAAGCAAGATAAGCCTTATAAATAATAATATGTGTTATGAGGCTTACCGTTAATAAGCAGTTGGATCAACAAAGTATGCAGTCTTACTGTATCGATGTTTTATGTGGTTTTAATTAAATTTATTATGTGTCCTCACGTGAATGAACTGTTGTCAGGTGACGATGCCATTTACCATTTTTGGCTGAACTCGGTGAAATTTCTGATGACTGGTCTGGTGTGCTTGCTTGGAGAGTTTCGTTTTCAGCACTCACAAGTAGATAAGTCAAATCGTCCGTTAATGTGGAGGTGTTATTCAAATCTTGCATAAGCGACATACTCTTGATCATTCTTTATGGAGTTCCTGTCCGTGCCATGAATTTTTTTTAGAAAACTTCAGGTTTAGGACAAAGATTAGGTTTAGCATTAATCTAGACCTCAACAGCATTTTCTTTGTCGACACAGCCACAGTAACTTTTTCGGAATTTGACCACAAGTGGTATTTAAAAAAGCTTTTGTGAGCATTTTGGCCGCATGGTCCAGATAGACTCGGCCTATTCTTTCCAGAAGTTTTAAAGATCACTATGGTTGAGGATCAAACATGCACAAATCAACCGGGAGGAGTGTCATTTGTTGGCAAAGCCACGATAATTCGGATTTTAACAGCGGGAGGAGTACCATATGAATTACAGGACTTTAATAAGGCACATAATTTCATGTTCTGAGCCCCGCTTTTACTATAAAAACATCCACCTAGAAGACACTGCCCCCCCCCCACCACTCCCGCGACCTCCGTTCATGGTCGCTCCTAAAGTGACATCCTCGTAATATCCCCAAAGATATCAGAAACGATAAGATGAGGCGGCTCGGAATTTTCACGTGCACGGTTTCGCAGCACCACCTGGTGGCGTAAGCGTGAGAGATGTGAACAACGGCATTTTTTTTTGGGGGGGGGGGAAAGCCGAATAGAGCAAATGCCGGGTTTTCTTCACTGTTCAGCGATCACCCTAGACCTTGCTGGAAGTCGCTTACTTTGTCATTAGAAAGTAATTCGTTGTTGGTAACCTCTGGGTATTTTTTCCTTTTTAAATTATGGTAACAATGTCACAATCGTTTTATTAATTTACCATCATTCCGAAGATAGATTAGTATATTTTTAGAATAACATGGGCCCGAGGCTGGATTTTCCGTTTATGACGTAACTCGCGCGCCCTGTCTCCCCGCGGCAAATGCAAGTAAGAAAGTAAACAATAGCGGGAACTGTGAAGGGTTTTGAAAAAGTTTAAGGACTTTCCTTTAACAATAGCAGACTAACCTTGGATTTTCCTTCTTCTTCTCGTTCTTCTTCCTCTTCTTTTTCTTGTAATGGAACGTGGGTTTGAAAAGAGAATGAAAATGACCGAAGTTGAAAGAAACATAATTATTGCGAACCCGATCCCCATTCCCAATTAAACCCAGGCCCCAACCCTTGATTTTGTCCGTGCGCCTAATCTTTAACTCACGATGGCTGGATTTTTTTATTATTTTTTTTGGGGGGGGGGGGGGGGAGTTCCATATGTCACATTATAACTATATTACGAGGACTCGACTTTAGGAGCGTCCGCAAACAGGCTTCCCCCACCCCCTCCTTCCCCTGGAGAGTTGGTCGTCTTGGGGTGTTTTTCCAATAAATGAGCGAGTCACGATTAACATACAGCACCCAATTAAAATTGTGTAACTCATATGGTACTCCTCCGGATTCGGTAATTCTCCCCCACCCCGCACCCTCCCCCCTCCCTCACGATTAGGGTTTGGGATAAAAACAGGGTTATGGATAGGTTTAGAGTATCTTGACCGAATGGTCGTGACATAAGTAACTCTTTTCTTCGCACCTTTTTATATAAACCACACCATATTTTCTGAGTGAGAGAGGAAAGGGCCTAATAAATTCATTCGTAGTAAATGTACTATAAGGAATAGCCCTGACACCCTCATACAGCCCCCTTACTTTGCACCACTCCACAGGATCGATACTCTAGTTTTAGGGCTCCCGCTCACGGATCACGCACAGATTGCGTTGGAAAAAATTACTTCCAAGTCCGTAGGAATCTGACGGGGAAAAAAAGCAAACCCTTAGCCCCCGACACGCAAAGGAACATTCAGTGGCCTAATTTGCCTGTTAGCTGACAAGATGATGCTTAGCAGGAAGCAAAAACTAGTCTGTTGGTGATAGTACAAGAGAAAAAAAAACTTCCAAGACATCTCATTTTCAAACAACGTGATGTATTTAGGAGAATGTCTACTACTTGGAGAAGTACTAGTAGGTGACGAGAAATGCACCAAACCTTTCAGAATGAGAAAGCATGGAGCATCCCGGTGTTTATAAAATCCTAGGCAAAAAAGAAAGAAAGAAAGAAATATTAAGACCACTTTCATAAATTCTCTATAGTTTTCTGCATCTATATCTGAATGTCCCTTGATTGCGCCCAAATTACGTGAATTATCACGGGCGCATTGTATAGTATCATGAATGTCCTCTAATCAAACATTTCCGTAAAGCTGACTGTCACTTTGAGCTTCTTCTTTCAATTTCTCCAACAACGTCTGGGTCATACTTTTTCTGACGTATTTTGATGTGGTTTATGAAATGAAAGTGACCTGCGCTGAACCAGTTCAATCAGTTTATCGTCATCCATTGTCAGCTCACTGTGCTGTACGTTGTTTTTGTAGTGTGCGGTAATGAATAGCCTAGCAGTATGAAAGTAGCAACAAAAGTTGGGCTGTTGTTAGGCCCAACTTTTGTTGCTACTCTCAAACAGTGAACAGTTCAGTATTTTCTCTATTTAGCTTTGTAATTAGAATACGTACACCTAATAGTATTCCAGACGTTGACCAGTGATCGCCCCTTACCGACGGACGACGGAAACACTCGAGCATGCAGTATTGGGTGCCCGCCCACAGACCACGGAAAGCAACGGAACGGAACTTATTTTTTCCGCCTTTATCCGTGACAAAAGATAGCACAACGGATACCTCCTCTATAACCTTGTATTGCGGCCCTTGCTGCGCCCACACACCACGCATACGTTGCTAGAATGCAAGTGGGTAATTATTTCGGTAGGTCAAGTGACAAGTAAGCTCATGTAAACATTTCAGTTGGTCGTTATGTCGCGAGGTTGATAATGTAAGTTGGTGGGTAGGTCCATAGCTTGACAGACGGCGACATCAGTTGTACATGGGTAAGTCGATAGGTCAATGGGCAGATAGGTTCATAGGTGTATAGGTCGCTAGGTGGATGTAGTTAAGTCGTTAAGTCAGTGGGTAGACCTCCTGTTCAGCCTGTGTGTCATAAGATCAGCTAAATCAGCTGATTACTCAATAGGTCAGTGGGTAAGTGGATGCCGGATGGTCACTAGGTCGGTTGGTAAATGAACAACTCTACATGTAGCGGTATTGAAATGGCGATTGTCCACACAGCAACTAAACATGCAATAGATCGTTCATTAATTAGTTCAGATTTTAATTCCATGTTTCAAGTTTTGTTTTATTTGTTAAATTTTGACAAGTCGACACTTTTCCATGGATTGTACTGATTCTATAAAATGGACTGCAGTGGAGAATCAACTGTTGGCTCTAAATTTAACTTAACACTGTGGGTTTTTTTCAATGATTCTGAAGCAAAGATATTACCCATTACACAGTAAACAGGTTTACACAAACCAAGCAATTAAAAAATGATAACAGAACGCATTAATCATTCACTACACAATAAATTAACATTTCACTTTGGTATGTAACAGTTCGGTTTGTTTGTTTTTTCGCAATGAGCAGTGGGCAACATTCCTTAGCATGAAATGATTTGGAATCGAAGTTAAACTGTTTGAAAAGGACTCCTGAAAGAATCAACAATTTCTTTTTCATAATCTCTATTAAGGTTGCAAAACCCAACAAGTTTAACAAATGAAGCCTTTCAAGAAAAATAAAGACTCTAGAATTAACCATGTAATAAACGAATGCACTTCCTAGTTTCAGTAGAAAGTTTTGTATACTGAACGGGGAGGAGACGCAAGAATTCAGTTCAGAACAACGATTAAAGGTTTTTCTGTTGGTTCCGCAACTTTGATGTTCATGTCCGAAGACAGATTTTAACTAAGTACGGTATTTAATGAACACAATAACGAGGAAATTTAATCAAATAACAACAATTTAGTTTATTACACATTGCTTCATAACGTTCCTTTGATGTTTCAAGCTGTCGCTTTCTTGGCAATTTTGCAATCACCGAAACAATAGTTGTTCAGTATACAGTTTGGCGAGATCCAAGACAATCATCTTGATCTGTTTCTGTATTCATGGTTATTCTCTCAAGGATTAGCTGATAAAAGACCAATACTTTCATTTAAAACTGCTATCCAAGTGCTTTCAACAGCTGAGTGCCATCGAGCAAGAGATTTCTGGTGTTCGCAACATTCAAATAACTTTTGATCACTGGGTATTCTATTTGAACAATATAGCACCTTGACTCGGATATGGAAAGACTCCTCTCGTGATGGATGCGATGTAACCAATTATAATCAGACTGATATTAACACCGACGCATAGTTCCTTTCACACTTGACACTTCATTTTCTTGTTCTCATTTCACATTGTAACAGGCGTATCCTGCTGGAAATGTCATGGTCCTCAGATGTCTCAAATTTATCTGCTATTATTGAATCAGTGGAAAATTATGTTAAACATTCCACTCCACAATCAAACTTCGTCCAGACAACAGAAAAGTTAGTAACGGTTATGTTATTATTATCCACTGCAAGTTTTACGCATTCGAACATTTTTCTAACATTCAAACTTCACGAAAAATTACGCCATATTTTTCCACCTGCCCATAGTGGCCGAAATGCTCTTCGTTAACAGTCGCTTTAAAATTTGCTTCATGGAATGTGTTTGGCACAAATTTAGTGAAAAAAAAAAAAAACTCTATTTCCAAACCTGCATATATATATAGCGCCTGTTAAAGTATTAGAAGTTTCCTTACTACCGACCAGAAGTTCTCTCCATCGAACCACATTCATACACTACTTAAGCAGATAATTCAGATATGTCTTAGATATTCATATCTTCTGGTGTTAACATAAATTTAGAAGCGTCCTTTAATCGACCACCTTTCAGGGGTGTTTCCACTCCATTTTATAAGGTAAGTACACTTGATTATGGCGATTTTACCTCCCCATCACCCCAACATAATGGGCGAAAGGCCAGTTAGAATCACGAGTGTCCACGTTACTAGATCTTGACGTTCCAGTGCTTTAAGTGGCATTCTGGTGCACTATTTGAGTGTTTCTTTGGAAACATACATTTTCTATAATCCTACAACTTACTTGGTTGAAAATAATATATATTAATACGACCAAACTTTTTAATTCTTTTTGTTATGATTAGAAAGCTCACATGTGTTCTTCAGATACATTCCCATCCTCCCATTTTCATACGTTGGGGGCACCCGCCCCTCCAAACTTTATGGGTGACACCTTTGCCTGTATATGGCAAAGATTTTATTTTATTCATATACTGCTGGTGCTAAAATATTTAATGCTGTCATATTGTTGTATAAGAGTCTCCACAATTTCATCGTTGAAAATTTGCAAAACAAATGTTTGATTCCGCTGGGCTGATCCCGCATATCCTCCTCCTACTTCCCCACCTCCACCTCCACTGGGACGTCCTGATCCAAATGTCATATTACAATATTACAAAAGGACCCCCGATCAAACTAATTTAAGAAAATTAATATGGACTTCCCGGGTCCGAAGTTCCTTGAAAAAATGGATGCCCTCCCCTCCCCTTATGACAGATGATAAATTATTTCAAAATTAATTTAAGGATAGTTGAACCTCCTCCAGTCCAAGTTTTACATGCTAGACGAATCTCCACCCCTCCCTTTGTTTTTTACCTTCCCACCCGGTTGAAAAGTAGATGAAATGGATGGCTCATTCCTCGCTTCCATGCTTATTGAACAGCTCTGATTAGGGGCGCATAGTAGTTTACATTATATGCAGTTGCTGAACACAATGAACACAACTCAGAATTTTCTCTATTTGGCTTTGTAATTGGCCTGCGTTTCCACTTTTGTCATTGTCGTGTCGTCAAAAGCTGGTAGTACTACCATTACTACAAGAGTGACCAAGCTTCGCTTTCGCGTTTCAAGGTGACAAATTAATGTCGAGATTACAGTTAGGTTATCTGAAAGTTTCCCTCATGGAAGTGCAGTGATTTTTTTTTTTATTCTTCACTAATATACTTACTTTTCAAAACTTTCTCCCTCCTTAATTTAGTTAATTACTCATATAAATTACTTTTTCTGGCCATATGTACCGTAAACATCTTTGAAGAAGTTCAAAAAAATTTTAAAATATAATATATAAAAATTTGACTAAGAAAAATTTTATCACTCAGCTTCATTCTTTGCCAAGACGAATGTCATTATTCATTGGGCTGACTGGTATCAGTATGAACACGAATTTCCAGTTTCCAAAATAAAGAACTTTGTGTGGATATCGAGGAGGTTTGAAAATTAAAATGAAATTCAAAGAAACCTAATGTGTTTTCTCAAGCTCTGCTTCCGAACTTTGTAATCATTTGAAGTATAATTATGGCGGCATGTTAGTGTATAGTGTTTACGTGACTGAAAGTTCCACTAACCATCTATTGGCCCCTCTGTAGGGCCACTTGGCCACGAGAAAAGAAATGTTGGCCATTAAGGACAGAAACTAGTTTCCTCAGCCAACCACCTTTCATTTACCAACGCCTGCAGGCCTGGAGAGCAGTCTAATGGCCCTTTACAATGCTCGTTATGACGAAAGTAGGAGTCACAGGCACTTATTGTCTCGCTGAAATCAATACTTAGTGTTTCTAGTAGTTATCTCGTCAGCGATGTACTGAAAGACATTCTGTCGGACAATTAGACGTTCTACACAACTGGTGTGGTATAAAGAAGTAAGGAAAAGACATTCCCGTAAAGTATCTACTAGAACAGTCGAAATTCATTTAGAAACCCTCTGACATTATTATCCTTTAAGATATATGTTTTTTATCTGAAGATGAAGAATTCCCGATACCAAAAGGAAAGGAACACGTCTAAAAGAATTTTCAAAGCATGGCAGTATGCTTATCTACATATCAAACCAGTTTACTTACCACTAACACAAAAGTTATTTTTATTATGTATTACCGGCAAAAGGTGTCGATAACCTACGACAGTTACACCAAAACAAAATGCTATGAAATAATTATAGTTACAAACAAACAAAAATTTGGTAGGTCACTTTCCCCTTCAAACAAACAAAAAATCACGTTTGCTTCCACAATGTCATGTGATCACTGAACTTACAACATGTTGGCAAACTAGATACCAGATTCCTTACTATCTTAAAACATTTAAACATGCTATTTGTCTCCGAAAAACGATAGTTTCGCCTATTTTGGACTTGAAAACAAGAGGAGGAAAGATAATAATTATCTTATGCAGGGTGGGGTGGGGGGGGCGGTAGTAGTCACGGTCACATTGCTTACGAACAAGCAGGGCGAAGGGAAAAAGATAGTGTGTAGGTGAGGGGGGGGGGGACGGGGGTGGAGAGAGGGAGGAGAAAGAGGGGGCAGAGTTTCTCTTCCCTCCTCCTGACTGCCCCTTCCCTCCCTCCCTCTCTCTCTCTCTCTCTCTCTCCCTCTCTCTCTCTCTCTCTCTCTCTCTCTCTCTCTCTCTCTCTCTCTCTCTCCCCAGCCGTCTGTTAAACCGTATGGAGCTAGATACGCTCATATTTTAATTACACGTAGGCGACCTGACGAAGGGGTTGCGATCTATCTTCAAAAGACATTAATTTCTTGAAACTATTGGACTATTCGCAGGATGTGCGAGATGGGCCAGTTTTCCAATAATTATGATATCAGATCTGAATTCAAAGGAAGTTCTGGTTACAGATTTCGCACCCTTTGGCGAGATCTGCTTTCTTTTCCTGTCCTCGGGAGCAAAGATGGGCGATTTCTTAGTATGTCGTATATGAAAGTCATTACTGCAACTGTCATCTTGACTATCCTTCAATAATGTCATTTAATCTTTCGCAAGACAGGGCCATTTTGTATAGCAATAAATGTGCGAGACTGCGTCCTTTTTGATTTTGCTATTTCGAAGTTGGTCCAAATCATCAAACTCGTGAGTCAAAGAAGTCAGTACTTTGAAATTACTCACACAACATGTGCGAACTTGATGTATGTATGTAGGGAATCCCAATTTCACTTTAATTTTGCTGCAAATCTCACATGCTCCAAGGCACAAGGTACTCTTTTTCTTACGAGAAATATTGCACCAAACTGAACGCATGTGTTATAAATGTTTAATACCTTTGCCCATGCGCATTCATCCCTGGAAGGTAAAAACCGTAGCTCTAAGCCAAAGCTTTTAAAAAAAAATGCACAGTTAAGCAAACAAACAGGCAAAAGGACAAACAAACAGTCTGAACGACGCAACTTAGTCCCTGGGCATCCAGTTTGAGCCTCCTCAGGTTAACGCTTTCATTCCTATATAGGTAACAGGCATACAGACACACAGATACTGACTTTTGTAGTGTTAGATAGTATGACTATTATCATTATTATCATTATTATCATTATTTTTTTTTATTATTAACATTGTTATTTTGTATACGCCAATTTTCATCTGAAACGCCATTAATGAGCTGTGAGCTGTATGCTGAAATGGAGGGATATTAATCATTCATATGAATCACGAAATGTTAATCACTTAATATCAGCCTTTGTGAAGTTCAAACAGCGAACACGATGGTGTTGCCACAGACCTAACAACGCTTGGTAGATAGTATGTGTCTAATCTTTAGATTGGGAGGGGAGGGGGGGTAGAATTTAAAAGGAAAACTTCATGGTGGATCTCTACCCACCTTCATGTGGTTGGCATCAACAGCAAGCGTGGAGGCATCAGGAGAAAGACAGAGAGGGATACTGAGACTGTATGGATGTGTGTGCATGTGTGTGGGTGTATGTGTGCCCAATACCTATTTATAAACTCCCTGATCATAGATCAATAACACGAGCACTATTGATTGCAGTTATGGCATCACATCTGTCATAGGATGACTGAAGGTTTTCACTACGAACTGTTACTGCCCGCCTTCTCTCATTATCATCCACCAAGAACCGCATAAAATTTCCGGTAACAGCTCTGAACATGGCACACTTTCTCTTTCCTAGGTTGTTCATCGCTACTGGTCAGTGCCATGTTTGTAGACACCGTATGTTTTTATTGAAAGCCATTACAGCCTCTCTTGAGAGGGTGGAACAAGCTTTATACTGTTTCATTAATTGCATTTAGTAGCTGGACTGTGGATTCAAATACAGTATGGGACGATTTATCGTTCCAGGAGACCGAAAACGAAGAAAGAGCAATCAGGTTTTTTTTTGTTTGGCGGGGAGGACAAAAGGAGGAGACAGGAGGGAGAAAATGTGAATGGGGAAGATTTGGTTGGAAACGTTTTTCTGACAATTTCCGCATCATGTCTTGATCATAAGTTCTGTTCCTGTCACTTTTAAATTCATATTAGTATGTCTGTTACTAGTCTACCATGCAAGAAAAGGAAAAAAAGGAAAATTCCTATCAAGAACATGGTGATCAAATTCCCTTACCATTAAGTATTAGTAGTAGGCCAGTGGTTCTCAATCTTTTTCAGGTAATCACATTCTTAGGTCCCAAATTTCACATCTTAACAATCACAAGTACACAGATCCACACATTATTATTGGTGTTTGAAAGCTTTATCAACGACAATAGAGAGAGTGCCTGTTGCAAGATGGGACGGCCAATAGAGTTTCATTTGCTTCGGGGAAAGAAGAACAAATGCTCTCGTGTTTTGTCCAGAAAACTATGTAGACCGCTTGTTTGAAGATGCCCTGGACTGGGTGCTAGTGCCAAGGCGTAGTAGATAAAATTAATGCAATTAAGGGCACACAGATTTCCAAGATGTTTGGAATCATGTGAACCCAAATTTCATTAATACATTCTTTTTCTTGACTATGCCTCAAATTAACAACAAGCGAGCAAGAGCAACAATATCGCAATCTGCTAGAGATCACAGTAATCAGAAATAAATCAATGCTGTGTAGCTACTGTCCACGGCCACCATACAGTCATGCAGAATGATGTAATTTAGGCTACTCATACAAACAAAATAGGGGAGGTGGGGCGGGGCGTGAGGTATGCTGGGTAACTACTATCTCCTGCTACAATGGTTCTCAACGGCGGCCATACTGCTCCGGGGGTGGAGGCGAAAGCGATGAAAAAGGCGCGGGGAGGGGTGAAAATGAAGAAAGGGAAGAAAATGTGACTGGGTGACAATCTGAGGAGCGAATATTTCACAGCTTTTATGAAGATGGGTGTCTGGCCTTCTTTCTCACTTTCCACGGTGTGATTCACAGACAGCACCTCGCCGTCAGACACCAAGATAAGTTTTAGGCCTAAAGCTAGGTGTAATTTTTTTTCCACATTAAACGGTATCTGTGTCATCTGAAATACGAACACGTAGACTGTTACACTCAGAATTATATTTTCTGCATTTCACCAATAATTATTTACCCTGCACGTGGTGTCATATTTTTGGCCACCACATTTGCTGGAAGGGTGATGATGCATTTGTAAAAAAAATAATAAATAGTAAAAAAAAAACAGTTGAATAAGAGAGAAATTGGTCAATTCTATTAGATCTGGCTGTGAGCAAATCTGTTACACACACGCACACACACACACACACACATACACGCACGCCAGAACGCACACATGCAGGCACACACGCAAAAGTATGTCTTTAAACACGTCTTTTGTGTCCTGACGTGAACAATTTAGCATTCTGTAACACATATTATGTCATCCGGTGGTTCTCAGAGTGGGCGATTTTGATTTTGCGGGGGGGGGGGGGTGCGAAAACGAAGAAAAGCGCGACAAGAGGGAGAAAGACGATGAAAGAGGGCGATAAAGTGAGGGGGGGGGGACATGAATGGAAGACGACTGGGGTTCAAAATACAGAGGACGAGGACAGCCATAGACATGTTCAACAGCAAGAATAGGTGGATTTTTTAGGATAAGGAAAGGCGCGTTTGATAAAGGAGGCTCTCTGCTTTACAATGAATATTCAACGCGCCTATTGTCATTAATAAGGCTTTGAAAACCGTAACCTCTTAATTTGTATGTAGTTAGTCATCTTGCGAACTGTTTCCGTTAGGTTTGAGAGGGGATAAGGCCGGGGGTAGAGAAAGGGGGCTGAAAGAAAATCTGGAGCCTAAGGGGAGGATTGCTTGAAAAAGGTTGAGAACCGCTGAGGTAATCCCTTGTAAACAATTTAAAAATGGACATTCCACCGAGGACGGCGCCACCTTGTCTGTCTCTCTATTCGAATTAGACGTAAGGCCGGGCGCTCACGTGTGAGTTTTTTAGCTGCCCAGCCCAAGAAGCTATTAGGTTACTGAAACAGAACATACGATGATCCTCCTATTAGAAGGACAGGCGGCAACTAAAAATCACCTAATGCTGTATCCTCGGATTATGAAATTCTTGCGGATAAAATTGAAATGCAAAACCAGAAATAAAGAGTACTCGCACAGACTAATGATTTTTCGCAAAGATAATTTGCTCTTGCGCTTGTTTCGTGTTTTGCTGAATAATCAGAATATTTATTCATACATGTATCAGAGGAGGAATTTGGCTTGGCCGTGCAGACGTACAGCGTCAATCATGGACATGAACAATACAAAAGTGGAACTTGTTAATGATGTTTGAATACGGTTCTCTCTCTCTCTCTCTCTCTCTCTCTCTCTCTCTCTCTCTCTCTCTCTCTCTCTCTCTCTCTTTCGCTTCTCTCTCCTTCTCTTTTGCTTTCCTTCTCTCTCTCTCACTCTTTCTTCTCTCTTTCTCAATCATTCTGTTGCTCTCGCTTTTTTTTTTGCCTTCCCACTTTCTGTCGCTCTCTCTCTTTCTCTCTATCTCTTCTCTCTTTTGCTTTCCATCTCTCTCTCTCTCTCTCTTTCGTCTCTCTTTCTCTCTTTCGCCTCTCTCTGTCTCTCTCGTCTCTCCCTGTCTCTTTTTCTTTCTCTTTCATTCTCTTTCTCCCTCCTTTTTTTGGGACTTCCCACTTTCTCTCTCCCTCCCTGCCCTATAATCCCCACTCTCTTTTTCTCTCCTTCTTCCCTCTCTTTCTCTCTCTCTCCTTCTCCCTTTTTCTTTTTCTCTCTTGCTTTCACCGTCTTGTTCTCTTTTTCTGTCTCTCTATCTCTCTCCCTCCTTCCCTCTATCTCTTTCTCCCTCTCACTCCTTCTTTCTCTCTCCTTCCCTTGTTATTTCTTTCTCTCATTCTTTCATTCTCCCTTCCTCCTTCTTTCTCTCATTCTTTCATTCTCCCTTCCTCCTTCTTTCTCCGTGTCATTTCCTTTCTTTCCCTCTCTTTTCCATAGAATTTTTTGAACAAGTAAGGCAGCTGCATATTATGCGAACCCATTTTCCAGTGAGCACTGTTCAGAAGATAAGGCACATGGGAGATCACCTGAGCAACTAATTATAATAGTTAGACTACTGGTGTGAGCAATGCAAGGTGAATTTTTTTTGGAAACTTTAATTACCGTTAACGAAATAGTTTCTCGGACTTGGCAACTAAAAAATCACTTGTGTGCGTCTGGCCTTACTGTAAACTTATTCGCCCCCCACTTCAGTATTTTTCTTACATATTATTATTAAGATGCTTTTGTAAAGGGCATCAAGTGTTTGTAATGACAATTGCAGATACACAGAATGTGCGCGGGTCACACTCAGAAAAGTTTGCGTCGCGCACTTGCTGGTTGAATAGCGTTCAGAGCCAATTGCTTGAACCATTCTACTGACTCGAGATAAAAATGTATTCATATTCATATTTTTTTTAATTCAAGGCAAAGTCTGAACCATGTGGAAAAAGAAATACTGAGTTATATTCGCTGTTCAGCCATAGCTGATAATATAAAATATCATGGTCCCCAAACAATAGTCCATTGGAAACGCTTTAAACAAACAAATTGAAAAGGCTGTACAAAGTGTGGAAGGGATGCGTTTAGAGAAGTATTTTGCTTGTAGTATCACGCTGACCTCAGTCATTAAATCGACAATGTCTATCCTCATTGGCTCTTGTTAGGAGGTTGGTGCCTTTCACGAAGCCGAATGGAAATAACACTTGAGTTGTGTTCACTGTTCAGGCATAGCTTACATTAGACCACGGTGTGGCCCTGGTCACATATGACATAGATTTTACAATTTATTTGCATTTGTTAATCTGCATGTCCACCAAGACTCTTTGTCACAAGTTTACCAAACGCAATGAGTTTCTAAATGAATTTCTTAACCAGTAGTGTTTACTATAATATTTCCTTTTAACGCTGTTTGCCAGCCGGTCAGGTTGCTATAATGACCTATTTCATCCATCATTCATTTGTTCATCCATCCTTCCGTCCATATGTCCGTCTGCCATCCATCCATCAACCCACCCATCTTCTTTTCCATTCACCAGTCCGTCCATCCATCTACCCATCCATCCATCCAACCACCCACCTAGCCATCCACCATTTGTTTATATGTCTAATATGCAATCCGTGTGCATGTGAGTATGCATGCCAGTGTGATTGAATGTATCCCAGAAATATAAACGCTGTGTAATATTCATTTAAGGATACTGAATGTTAAGTAAAAATAAAATGTCCTCTACACTGGCGCTGCTGTTTCCGCGGAATGGAAGAGATTTCGAGCGGGCCATCTGAGGGAAATCGATGACGAGAATAGGAAGCAATTATGCGTCAGTTGATCCCATTGAGACGCAGGAGGGACCCTAAGGTTGCCTCTAGGACCTAACCACACACTTTAACTTGTCGCACCTAAAATATCGCTGCGGAAGAGAGAAGAGAGAGGAAACCAAGCATATAATGTAATGGGGAACGACTCTTCCCACTTTCTTTCATTCCTCTCTTTCTCTGCCAATAGGCGGAGAACCTTTCTTTGCCAATTTCCCTCTTTCAATCTGTCACTTTTTCCCTTTCCCGTGCCCATGGGAGATCTTCAGTAATAGGCAGACTCAATCGATTAAAACAAGATTATGTTTTATGGGATGGGGAAATGGTCGTTCAAGAAAATTTTTTTTTAAAAGCCTTTCCTTGAAGAATGTTATGATTTATCCTTCATATTTTTTGTAAAGTAATCCAGCGGAAGGCATGCATTTGAGTTTGGGTTTTATGGCATTTTTGCATGCAAACAGCTGCATTGCTCCCAAGACTGTGACACATCGAAACAACACCTTTACGTGTTCAAAACAGAAAAACGCTGAAACATGTATAGTCTAGTTTAAACGGTTTGCCTAAACAAGTACCTCCTGTAAACTTACATTTAGTATTGACTTTGGTTAGTGGCGGCCTAACACGTTTGACTTCAATTAATGACGTTGTTAAGACTTAAAGGAAATGAACGATGACAGACACTGGTATAAAATTATAATATGAGATCATTATTAAAATAATGGATATTTCTATAGCACTCTTTCCTTAAATGGGCTCAGAGCACTTAACAAGAACGACTGCATCTCCTAAAAATGTACGTTAGTAAAATCTACTTGATTAATTTTCACAGAAGTATCCAACAATCACGATTACTATAAAATCTGCAGTATTGCCCACCACTAGTTCAAGTGGGGTGGTCTAGGAATTCTTGATCCCTGTGCCTGGAAATACTAGAGTCTGTCACACTCTCTGATCCTGTTTAGCCATAGACTTATTACATCTATGGTCGCCGGTTATTACTTTTTTTTTTTCATCAACGTAGTCGTTGTCTGCTTCTGGCTCAAATTCTTTTACAAGTTTTTTTTTTTTATCCTTGCTCTTTCTTCCATCTGTGAATGTAATTGTTTGATTTTACCTTCCACATTAGATCTATAAATTTCAATAAACTCAAGGACTTTTCCCCTCGGCCTGGTAGAGTGTTAACGAATGTGTGACGTTTACAATTTGGTTAATTTTTATTGTTTTTATTACATAAGGTGCTAAAACGACTTGTGCACCCAGACTCCGCCAAAGTTGCTACTCTGATTACGAAAGTGCTATATCTTTTAGATAATTATGGTGGCTTTAAGATTGTTTTACCACCCGCAGAAAAAAATTCAAAGGAAGCCGCCACAAACATCGCTATCGCCATCACCTGATGTGTGATTATCCGAGTGATAGCAGTGCGTGATTTCTCTCAGATCACGATTTTTTTTAACCTAGAGTCTTTCGGGTTTTCGTACAAGCGCATGAAGATTTATAAGTTGTCTGTAAATAAGCTTAATGAAAAGACTTGATGCGAGAGAGGTCGCATAGAACAACAGTTGTGAGCACCAAAATCAGACAAGAATTGAGACATTCTTCGAAATGGGGACCCACTTTTCCCAATAATCGGGCATAACAAGAAATGAATATTGAATATTGATACTGATTTATATATTGGTGACTCTCGAGTAGTCGGCGACTAAACCGGCTCACCCATCAAGTTTTACTTGATGAGGAGGGTAGTGGATTCCTGCAAGATTTAAAAACAAGACTTGTCAGAGGGCGGATGATCCCAGCAGGGACAACGGCCATCCACAGATCCCCACTGCCTTGTGGGATAGTTCCTTGGAACAAAGGCTAGCGGAGAGTCCGTAAACAAACAGGCAGAAGGCAAAGGGAACCCACTGCCGTATCTTCCCAAGAAAATCATGAACCCTAGAAATAATTAATATAGATAAACACGGAAGATCGCGAGAGATGGAGGGTCATGATCGCCAACGCCTACCGGCAGGGCACTTAATGAATGAATGACTCTAGTATTTGCCCATAAATTACTCATTCTCTCTCTCTCTCTCTCTCTCTCTCTCTCTCTCTCTCTCTCTTTCTCTCTCTCTCTCTCTCTCTCTCTATCTATCTATCTATCTATCTCTCTCCCTCTGTCTCTCTCTCTCTCTCTCTCTCTCTCTCTTTCTCTCTCTCTCTCTCTCTCTCTCTCTCTCTCTCTCTCTCTCTCTCTCTCTCTCTCTCTCTCTCACTCTTTCTAAGACAGATGTGACGTCTATTCTCAAAATGTCAGAGATGATGTCGGGATCACTTTCCCAGAAAACACACCCAGATATGATATTGCATTAGATCTGTAGCTTGTCAGATGACATTTTGTTCCAGATTCCGCAACCTTAAGTGCGCTTTCCCAATCCTCGATGGCAAAAATAGATGATTTTGTATTATATTTGATACAAATATCGAAATTTTTATGTGCGACGTTCTAATCTGTAAGTAAACGTAAGTTACGGATAATTGGTCCATTCTGCATTGTGGTAAAGGCGAGTGATGCAGACGAAATCTATGACTTTCACCAAAAAACATTTATTGAATGGCCTTCAATTTCATGTCCCATCATGGGATGGAAATCCCATCTAAAGCACATCTAGCTGATTACAGAGTTTACATAATTATAGCGTATGGTATGCAATAAGGAGCTTGTTTCGATCCATTTCATCGTTACCAAGACTGATGTTGACAATTGTGCATGTCAGTGAAATCATAAAATCAAGGTCAATAAACATAGCTAACTGCGACCGAATTTCATCAAAATAAACATTATTTAAAAATCAAATAAACGTGGTCTCTGAATTTTCTTCCTATAAACTTTCATGTGTCCAAAGGTGATCCAGTCATTCAGTCAAAAATAACTGAGGTAGAAAAATACATACCTGACATAACAAAAAAATGTTGGGGAAAATAGGCAGTTTTGTTGTTTTTTTCCGAAAGTGAATACTTTTGAAAAGTTTTAATTTTGAAAACGACTCGCTCGATCGATTTAACTGAAGTGAGTGAATGGCAGTCCTTGTAAGTGGTAAATGCCTAAATGATATTCACTTCTGACTGGTCATTAAAAAATTTCAATTTTTTTTTTTTTTATTTGCATTGTTGTTTTTTTAAACTACTGGCTCGATTTAGTTGTAGAGAGTGAATTTTTTTTTCAATCAAAATAAACAGTCTCTCATTTTCTTCCAATTAACTTTCATGTGTCCAAAGGTTGATTTTATTTCAATCATTAAAACAGAGATAGAAAAATTAGAGAAATAAATACATGACATAACAAGGGAAAAGTTGGAGGAAATTGGTATCTAATTTTTTCCGAAAGCAAACACGTTTGAAAAGCTTATACGATGTATTTTGAAAACTACTTAATACATAATTTTAGCTTAGCGAGACACGTTCTGTTCAGTCAGAGCCAAGTATCACTCAGTATAAATCGTTTTGTATGTATTTCTAGCGCTCTCTTTAGTAACATTGCTGGCAATCAGGACAGCGCATAGCTCATGAAGTAGGTGAAAGGTTAAGGCGCAAATTTGTACTGTAATGTATGTGCCCGACAGACAAAATGGATCACTTTTCTGAGGCATTCTCGAGGTTTTTGACGTCATTCCAAAACTATCTATTTATTTGGCTGGTGGTGAACTTGATGGGGGGGGTTTTGAAATTGAAAACTTAGCACATGATTTCGCTGAAGTGACTGAATGCTGGTCCCTGTAAGTGGTAAATGCCTAAATGTTACTTACTTCTAACTTGTCATTAAATAACTTCAAATTATGACTGTGTAATCACGTGAGATGCGTTTATTTCCACTAATTGTAAAGTTTAGGTCATTCTCCTAAGTTGGCCATCTTCAGGGTGGCATTTAGTATGTAGACGCGAGCATGCCCCCAATTTTTGATGAGATAATATGGCTGAATTCGCTACTTTCTTGATTTTCTACCAAAAAAGCTCTCACACTTACTCTCAAATAGACAGACCAGGAATAAAAAGCTTCCTAATACATTTCTAACGAAATGCCGTGTAATGGCCGTCCACCTTTCCGTTCGATTGTTTGAATTTATGTCTCAGGCTACCTGTTGGTAGAGCCATTATCTCCGACTCGTCCACCTAATACCCCAGCGTCCAAGTCTGACCATGGTGGAATCTTTGTGCACGTTTTGAAGGCTCACGAATTTGAGTAGAGCCTTCCCAGTTTCCCCTCTGTATTTTCCTGTAATTTTCCTTTTTTGTATATATTCCAGAGCAAATCTGTCCGCTTGTCAGTCTGTTTGCGATAGACTCACTGGAGGTCCTGCTCGTGTAGAGTAGTGTACCTGTCTGCAGTTCTTATTTTAGAACTCAGTCTATATTTACAGTGCCTATAAGACCTGTCTTAAAGTGCATGTGAACGTTAGAATGCCGTCACCGTTTTCAGGCCATTTTCACTCATGAAGACGCCCTTTCAATCACCCGAAAGTGTTTTAAGCATTTACCCATGGGCGATTGTTCGTGTAGAACAGGATTAACACACGATTATCGGCTCGTCAAATACGTCACGAGAATGCAAGTTTTTCCCGTTTGTGCTCACAGAGACGGAAGTGACGTCACCAAGGCCGTAAAGAATAGCTTAGCCAATGGTGTGTGTTACTGTCAGATGTTGATCAGCAAATAACCTTACATCTTGAGGTGAAATGGTGTGCCTCTGTCTTCGAGCCAGTTGTGGTTGCCTACTAAATGGTTACCTCACCAGACAGCGTTGAATCAGACTAGATGCTGTGCCACCCCCCCCCCCCTCCCCCCTTCAGTCACCAAACAGAACGGAACACAGACAGAAATTCAAACTGTGAAACGCTTCTGTGAAAGAATAGACGAGGTGAAACCACGACACACAGGCAGTCAAACATGATATTATTAGATCATACAATGGTAGTTTAGTAAAATATCTAATAAAAGACTAGATCTAGGCTACCTTATACATGTAAGTGGTAGCCCCGAATCTCTTTCCTCATTCTCTAGGTAAATCTAATTGTCAATGCTTTCATGTTTCAGCTCAATTATTGCTGATGCAAAAGCTAACATGAAGAGTTAGTCTAGACAGTGTTGGGCAGCGTAGCTTAGTGTTCACTAGGCAGTTTTATCTGTTGTTTAATATGGAATTAGGACTGATAATATCACTTCTACTTTTAGTGAAAAATATTATGAAAATTAATATTTCAACATTCAGAGTGACAGATCTACTAGTTTGAGTTTGGGTTTTATGGCGCATCGGTAAGGCAACAGCCACTTTTCTCCCTTCACAATTTACACGCTTTTGTAATTTCACAATGTAATTAAATAGTTTCATAACTGTATCATGTCACAAATCCCAGACTGGGAAATGTAATAAATATGACAGGACAACAATCACGAACGAACAAGTATAACACTTAACAGAACAACCAACCAGACTCACACATTTATTATACATAAAAAATAAAGATATACGTGCATTACATTCTTCAGTTCAAATACCATTCAATGGTCAGTATTCCCGACATTCATTCTTCTATGGGTCCACAACCCGATAATACTTTCTAAAGTATGCTCTGGCCTCAGCCTCACATCTATATACGTACTACTTGCGGGCCTCTCTTATTGGCTCCTGCTCAACCTAATCTCCGTATCTCAATCTCCCCTCGAGGTCTTAATAGCACATTAATATTTCAATAGCACATTATATTCTCAATGGCACATTAACATCTTAATAACAACGTCCCTGTCTGTGGCCAGACTGCCACGACTCATGTGCTCCCGTTGTCCTGCGCGACAGCTTCACTCAGGCAGGCCTGTGGGTAGCCTTCTGCCCAACCCCGGCACCTGTCCGCTCACCGCGGGTGGCTGCTCTGCCCGACCCCGGCACCTATAAAAATAACATTACATTTCTATAACACCATACAATTACTATCCACTTCACCACTCATTACGAACTATCAAGCGTACACACAATAGTCCACCTTTCACTCACCACACCTCTTACGGTAACACACCTCTACCGTACCACACAACACTCAGACTCGCTACGAATCCATGATCCGAACTTACATCTATCGCTCATTGCGCCCATCTCTATACACAGTAATCAATGACTTTCACATTCCTCACATATAACTTATTTACATCATGGTCCTAGGAGAATATAGTACATCAATCATCATAATTATCAATCACAGTTCAACCTACCAGTCATCACTGGAAAACACACAACTGCTCTCTTCACGTCTGTCCCCTTGGACTTTCTTAACTTGCAGTGACTTTTCACTACACAAGATTTACCTCATCGCCTTCACTTTACTCACGTCTTGCACGCTTCCACGCTAACTAACAGAAGTCAATACAGGTGAGCAGCCTCACTATCCCGTGAGTCCATCCTACACTTCCATGCCCCCGTAAACCTTGAATCTCGCTCACTCCACTCGTGACATCATCCCCCAACCCAAAAAAATTAATGCAATTAATTTCCAAATCGCATCAAGATAAATGTCAACGAGTGAGCGTGAGCGATATTTACGTAAAAATGACCCACTCATGCCCACAGCACATATGATACCCAAATCAGAGGAAAACCTGGCGATCAATCTGCCCCGCACCATGCATATACATATCACATCATCAATACCTAACCAAAACATAATACCCAACACAGAATCAAAATCACTCAACCTATCAACCATTCTTCATATAATATTTATAATGTCAATGTTTTAAGATCGACGAATTGTTCCCACAGATCACTGTCAATGTTTATATGTTTCCCAATTTCTGCTGACATACGTTTTCAATTGTGCACCATCTGCGACTCTTCGTTGTTCTGTCTGTCGAATGTTCCTGTCCTCCGATGTGTAAGCCACTGAAATCTTCACCTAGGCTCGACTAAGGTAGTCGGCGATATGATTGCTGGTTCCTGGAATCGGTTGAATGACGGACGATTGGCTGTAAAGCCAATGCCCATCTAGATAAGCGAGGGCTGGATGAACGATTCTTAGACAAAAACGTTAATGGCTTGTGGTCTGTCTGGATGTAGAATTCTCGTCCCATCAGATAACGTCCTAATTTTTGGACGGACCACACAATGGCAAGACACTCCCTCTCTATTACAGAATACTTCCTTTCTCTCTGCAATAACTTTCGACTGACATAACATACAGGATGGAAAGATTCGTTCTTCTCCTGTAGAAGACAAGCGCCGATACCAGAGTCCGATGCATCTGTTCTGAGGATAAATTTAGATCGAAAATCTGGCAGTAAACGATGATAATGCTGTCACCAATTTATCAAATGCTGTCTGACAAACAGACGTCCACCGGACCTTATCGGGCTGTCCCTTCTTAGTAAGGTCAGTAAGAGGAGATGACAAGGAAGAAAAGTTAGGAATGAACTTCCTGTAATAATTTAAAATTCCCACTAAGCTTCTCACTTGTTTCTTTGTCTTAGGGATTTGCAACCCTACTAATTTCTCAATTTTTGTTATCTCAGGTCTCTGAATACCTCTACCCACGAGATGTCCTAAGAATACTATTTCTGGACATGCCAAATACATCCTTGCGGGTTTAGCAGTTAACCCAAAATGATGCAATCGTTTAAAAATTACTGTTAGTGTCTGAATATGTTCAGACCATGACGACGTATGACACGCTCCACTGGTTTCGTCTGAGCACACAGATACGCTGGTCTCTCATAAAATCTCTGCAGCATATTAACATGGAAAACCTTAACTGATCCATCAATCTGAATAGCATAATCTACCTTCGATTATGAGCGAGTCGCTCAATAGTATACGGACCTTTCCATGTCATTAATAACTTATTATGATCCGTAGGCAATAACAATAAAACCTTGTCTCCTGGCTTAAAAATTCGCAGTTTGAACCCTCTATCTTTATAGTTTTTTTTGCTCTTTTTGAAGCGACACTAGAAGCTTCTTCCGCAATAGTGCGCGCTGAAGATAATCTCTCTCTTAAATCAACAAGGTACTGAAACTTGCTCATCGTCTCCCGATGATGGCGACGTCATCATGTCCCGAAGAACATCAGTTGGACCCCTAGGAATACGACCATACAACATCTCAAACGGAGAGAATCCTGTTGACTCCTGACGTACCTCCCTATACGCGAATAATACTGCAGGGATATATCTATCCCAATCTTTAGGGCGATCAGCAGCTACCTTACGCAACATCGACTTTAGCCTGTGGATGATATGGGGTGATAGTGATGGGCTGTATGCTAAATAAGCGAAACAATTCCCTCATCATATCCGACGTAAATTGCGCGCCCCTATCAGACAAAATCTGTTCCGGTATTCCTACTCTAGCGAAGATTCCAAACAACGCTTCCGCGACTACTTCTGACGTTATGGTACAAAGAGGAACCGCCTCTGGCCATCTCGTAGCATTACAAATGACCGTTAAAAAAAACCGATTCCCCCTATCAGTAGCTGGGTGAATGGGGCCAACAAGGTCAATCGAGACCTTCTTAAAAGGCTCTGAAACCGTGGGGATATTCTGAAGAGGAGCCTGGGGTGTACGACCCTTGTGCGTCGTCCTTTGGCACGCACTGCACGTCTTACAGTACAACCGTACATCTCTGTGGATTGATGGCCAATTAAAATTTTTGAGGACTCTCTCCTTGGTTCTAGCTATTCCCATATGACCCGCTAATGGGACATCATGGGCCAACCGCAATACTGTTGCAATTAGCAACGCTGGCACCACGACCTGCTTTAGGACGGAAGCCACTGTGACATACTTACGGAACAGAGTGCCCCCCTGGATAAGAAAGGAAGATGAACCGTTCTTATATTTCCTCGTTTTCTCAGTTCGCGCTTCCCCAAAACATGGACTCAATGATGGATCCTCCTTTTGTAATTTCGCCAAGCGCTCTGGTGTGATATCAAGGTTGACCGCTGGCGTTGCCAAAGGTCTAACTTTACCCTTATCGGCTACCTGTCGACGTGTCTCGACTGCGGCACAAAAGTCAATACCTTTAGACTATGACCATGCCTGTACATGCTCCTCAGAAGGGGAAACTACCCGAGATACATTACCAATGATGAGCTGGGCGCCTGGGAAAAACCCGACGACTGCTTCGACTTCCCCGCTAAGAAAAGGTGTATCAATCACTATCTTTGCCATGGGTAATTTCTCAATGGCCCCTGAAAATTGATGCAGTCTCACCCGTAAGCTGTGACTCGTGAATGCAGTCTCTATGCACTCCTACAACGGTAGATCCTGTATCACGCAAAACCGACAAGGGTTCGTCCCCAACAAACCCCGAATAAACCCTAAGACCACCCCCTGTATGATATGAATTAATAACGGGAATCTTTCTCCCACAAGGCAAAACACCGGAAGATAATAATTTTTCACAACTGGGACACTTAGAATACTGTCCGCCTCCGTTGTCCAATGTAACACACGCGGCCGCATGGTGAAACTTACTAGGGGAACATTGAGTGGAGCTACTATGATTGCCATCCCCGTTCGCCGCTATCCTACCTGCAGGGCAATTCACGTTAATGTGATCTGCTCTTCCGCAGTTCCAACATTTCGCGGCCCGACAATCCCGAGAAAAATGCCCTACGCGTCCGCAAGTCCGCACCTGGGTCCCCGTGACCCATCGCGACCGGAACTAAAGTCCCTCTGCCGTCGATCATCGGCAAAGGTTACGTAACGCCCTCGGCCATTACCGGGATCTCGCCCTCCTGCTCGGTCAAACTTACCGGCTCCATATGCAGGTGATTGGCAATACCCCCTACGTGGGACCTGGGCCTGCCCCTTAAAGCCACCACGCTGACGCGACCTGTCTCTACTATGTCCTGTCGGCGACCCCTCAACCACGGCGACGTAACCAGCATCCTGCACGTACGCCCTCGCGACTGGCTTGGACGGATGTGCCGTACGGTATGCTTCCGCCAACTTTGACGCCTCCTGCACCGTCGCGGGTTCGTATTCTTTGAGAAAAGCCACTAAATCCTTATGGCACGACGCGTATAGCTGGTCACGGATCATTAGGTCCTTCAATTTAGCAAAATCTGTGCCAACATGCGACAAGTCCAACCAGTTCGTAAAATACTCCGTCAATCTGGCGACGAAGGCAGCAAAGTCCTCCCTGGTATCCGCACGTGCTCGCCTAAAATTCTCCCGGAAATATTCCTCCGTACGCGCAAATCGGCGAAGCAGCAAAGACTTCAGCTTATCTTAATCATGCACGTCTTCGCGCTGTAACTCTTTAAAGTAGGTTAACGCTCGACCCTGCAATAAGGATGCCAGGTAGGTGGACCATAATTTCTTATTCTCCCCCCACTGCAGTTGTGCATTTAGCTCGAACCTGTAAAGGAAGGCGTCTACATCGTCCTTCTGGTCGTCGAACGTAGGCAATCCGAACACCACTTTTATTTTGTTCCTGCCGCTCAACTGTTTCCGTTGGCGCATTCTTCTTGCTTTCCAACTCCGCAATTTTTACTTGCGCCTCTAGCTTCTCTTTCTCGCTCTCTATCTTTAGCACGCTCATCGCGCAATTCCGCCTGCTGCTCCTTAATCCAGCTACGTAGCTCTACGCCTTCAAGGCCAAGTTCCGTACCCACTTCCATTAGTTGCTGGAGCTCCGCCATTTCACGGATTTATAATTATACGATTTTAAATATATAATAAGCTGTCTGTGCAGCTAGCATAAACGACGCGACCCGAGACCTGAAATTATGCCACTACAATAACAACCACTATTTTCAAATGCAATTCAGAAAAATACCTAACTGAGCATTCTATAGCATACTCTCTAACTAATTCTATGTTCACAAAATGTATAGCACTATTAAGTAACAAAAGAGAACAGAAAAGACAAGAATGAGGAAATTCAGAAGAAGGACCACAAGGACCTCAAGGACCACGAACCAGACTAGGACAAAGAATTCAAAAAAAATGGAACAAAAAAAAATGCAATCTAACTACGCCGATTACACTACGAACAAGCCTGAAAAAAAGAACGTATCTACAGATAGGTAAGAGAGGGGACAAGAGGATACGTCTTCCTGCAGAACAGAGAAGATATCGACGCTACAACTAAACAATGACAAAGCCCTAAAGACTGTTCACTGTGATGAACGAAGTTCCAAAGTTTAGCCCACCTCCCGAAGAGGATAAATTACGTTCACCACAGCAAACCCACTTCACCGCCCGTATAATCTATGACAACAAAAACAGCAAAAACAGAGAAAAAGACAGATTAAAGGCACAGCCCACAATCCAGGGCACAAAAATTTTTTTAGTTCCACTTAACTTTCAATTTTGAGTTTACTTTTCCCCTTCTCTCGGATCTCTGGCCGCTGGCCTCCTCAGGCTGGCACACACACTGTCTCTCTGAAAATTTAATTACACATATTTATAGCAATACATGCATCAATACATATTCATAAATATACATAAATCATATCATCATGAAATTCCCATTCATAAAACAAACAAAAGACAACAGCACAAATTCCTACCACAACAGAAATACAACTAGATATGACGAATACGCAATGTCAAAATGACCACAGGTAACTAAACGGACGAGCCACAAATGTAATAATTATGACAGGACAACAATCACGAAAGAAACAAGTATAACACTTAACAGAACAACCAACCAGACTCACACATTTATTATACATAAAAAATAAAGATATACGTGCATTACATTCTTCAGTTCAAATACCACCATTCCCCCGACATTCATTCTTCTACGGGTCCACAACCCGATAATACTTTCTAAAGTATGCTCTGGCCTCAGCCTCACATCTATATACGTACTACTTGCGGGCCTCTCTTATTGGCTTCTGCTCAACCTAATCTCCGTATCTCAATCTCCCCTCGAGCTCTTAGTAGCACATTAATATTTCAATAGCACATTATATTCTCAATGGCACATTAACATCTTCCCTGTCTGTGGCCAGACTGCCACGACTCATGTGTCCGCGCGACAGCTTCACTCAGGCAGGCCTGTGGGGTAGCCTTCTGCCCAACCCCGGCACCTGTCCGCTCACCGCGGGTGGCTGCTCTGCCCGACCCCGGCACCTATAAGAATAACATTACATTTCTATAACACCATCCATACAATTACTATCCACTTCACCACTCATTACGAACTATCAAGCGTACACACAATAGTCCACCTTTCACTCACCACACCTCTTACCGTAACACACCTCTACCGTACCACACAACACTCAGACTCGCTACGAATCCATGATCCGAACTTACATCTACCGCTCATTGCGCCCATCTCTATACACAGTAATCAATGACTTTCACATTCCTCACTTATTTACATCATGGTCCTAGGAGAATATAGTACATCAATCATCATAATTATCAATCACAGTTCAACCTACCAGTCATCACTGGAAAACACACAACAATCTCCCGACTGCTCTCTTCACGTCTGTCCCCTTGGACTTTCTTAACTTGCAGTGACTTTTCACTACACAAGATTTACCTTCACTTTACTCACGTCTTCCACGCTAACTAACAGAAGTCAATACAGGTGAGCAGCCTCACTATCCCGTGAGTCCATCCTACACTTCCATGCCCCCGTAATCCTTGAATCTCGCTCACTCCACTCGTGACATATTGGTGAAATTCTCAGAATTGTATATGAACAGAGTTTTGTAAAGAGGTATAAAAGTTTTTTAATTCAGTTGTTGATCTTAGCCTCTCCCAGGAAGGACATGGCGCGCTGCATAGATCTACTAGACTAGATCAAGTCGCAATCGTCATTTTTGTTTTTTTTTTTTGGTCTTTGATATCCAGTCATTTAAAAAGTATCTAAAGTCTTGGCAAAGACATAATATTACCTTGTAAATCTTAAAACATTGTTGTTTGAAATTATTGTCATGTTTAATTTTTTTTTTTTTCATTTCCTACAACAATGATAGAGACAGCTTCGATTGATATTAATAAAAGCACACTCCTGACTTTTCAAAGTAACAGATTTACCTAGCTCTCACTGAATTTACAAGACAAGAACAATCTCAATTCCATCCAGTGCTCATTTATATGTAATTTACTGACATATATTATACTGTTCAGCCATCTGTGATCCATCAGATGTAATATGATGTTTAAAGTTGTCAAATCCTAACTCAGCTGTAGATAATTGACCTGATGTCTCATGATTGATTTATTTGTCACTTAGTAGAGCTGATAAGATAAGATAGATAAATTTTATTCGTCCTTGTACAAGGAAATTTGTTTTGATCATTGAATACATAACAATACACTTACAGAAATTATGATATATAGCGCGCGCACACACACACACACACACACACTCACACCCACACATATATATATATACACGCACACACTAATAAATAAACAAAATTAACAGTGCGCACAATATCCTTCCGTTACTAAAACACATTGACCTGGCACGCAAGACACAATTCAAATGTACACAGATTACATCAGGGTCACAGGGGCGCTAAACTCAGTTTGGAGGGGCTCCGGTGTGGTAAACCAAATTGGAGGATAAGTCTCAGACTTATGTACAGACCACAACAACGGTGTCAAAAAATTCATGAAGACTGGGCCTGACATTAAAGCTTTGGTTTGACAGATGGCATGTTTGCAAAGATAAATTATTGTTAATGATAATTTTAAAATCAAGAATAATGTGTAGAGGTTAGCAGGTATTTATCAGGGGCTTGAAATTAAATGTTTTGATGATGTTGGCAGAAAATCACTAAAGTACAACTGCACACCGCAGAAGGCTAACGAAGAAACCAACATTTACCGCACAATATAAGTAAAAGTTGCCTTTTATAAATTATAAAATTTCATACATCAAGAGGCCAACACAATTTTTTCATATACTGGGAATAAAGTAAGCTGAAAAATAAACATCATGATGCTATTTGTAGCATACTTCTTATTACCACGGATGAGAGTTTGAAAGGACAAAATGTTATTAGTGTACATTCCGACCAAGCAAGAACTCGCAGATGAGTAAACATATTCTGTTTAGATTCTATACATTTCCTATTGAAACCTTTTATTGTCCGATGGTTTTATCTCTTCCATTTTTCTTTTTTTCTATTGTTTTTTTTTTTTCCTTGATGAAGTCGCTAGCCGTAATATCGAACATTTTCTGTAATCTCTTTCAGTTTGCATTGTATCATATGGGCATTATTTCTCACCCGGGGCTTTGGTACATACAGTGTTTTCTTTTTGCCCAATTTTGACATTGTGTAAGGACTACGCCAAATACATACTTTTCCAATTTTGAAATCAAACAGATATTCAGAATAGACTAGAAGTCCTCTTCAACAAGAGAAAGGAACTCAGTTTGCTGAAACTGCGGCGTGCATCATCTCCCACCAAATGGTTGTAAGCAGCAGCAAAGTAGATGTGGGGCATCTTGGAAAGCAACTGTCCATATTGTGTCCATATTATAATCATCTCGCATGAAAAATACTGGCATTTTGTACTATTTTTTTAAATATTGTTGTGCATTATTGTCCTTATTGGTTATAGAAGCAATTTAATAATTAGAAAGAAACATCAACAACATATTGGAAATTTGGATAAATGGATGTTTTCTGTGATATCAATCTTCCACATGTATCTAACGTTTTGCAAGAAAAAGGCTTCTAGATCTTTATCCATTGAAGTTTCGAGAAAAGCAAAGTTATCTGTTTTGGTCTGCCCAAGAGATTTACAAAAAGGCATTTTCATTAATGAAATCTAATTAAGAGACAATAAAGTGAACAATTTTAAAACCAGATGCTAAAAGTAATGTTGGCGAGAACACCTTGTGCAAGTCATTTTGTCACAAAAGTTGCGATAAGTCATACATGTATGAAAAAGAGAGCTCAAAGATCTTGGTGTGATTTTCTAACAAAGATCTGAATGGATTCCTTTTTACCGTCCTTTAAATCTTGCGAGCGCAGTCTTGTACTGAGACAAGAAGTGAAATGCAATTTTGATCAAATCGAAGATGCCAGGTGGGATTCGGGGGACTATTCTAAATTTGTTAGTTCCAGATATTCTTGTCACTTTTCCAAAATTTCCATGTACTCCTGGCAGGATACATTTTCAGCTTGAGTAGCCATCGCTGCTCAATTTTCATATAGTCTTTAACAAAATAAACACACAAAATCATTGTCTATGTAGAAAGTATCAGTCTCGCTGTGCTAAAGGGGTATCAGAATGTGTTTTGAGCGAATAAAACCAGCACGCAAATATTATCGTTCACATGCACGCACTTTAAAGTTAACTCGTGTAGAGCGAGTTATTTATGACTTTCAAGTTCACGTAGAATTTAGTAAATTGTTATATTTCTAGCTCAGCGTACGAAATAAGCTCGAAGTTCATAAGAGACTCTGACATTTCCAGTGTTATATAATCACTTGTTGTTGCAGTACACGTGTTCCCTCTGAGGGCGTTTGAATGGACATGCAATTTCATCTTAAACAATAAACTTCTGCTGTATACGGAAGCTACAGATAAGCTGCACAGCTGAACAGAAAATTAGTTCCTTCACTCTGTAACAGGTGAACAAGAAACTTCTGAGCAGCAATTGCCATTTTCTGGACATGTGGGGTGGGGCGTTGTAAAAAAAAAAACAGTGAATAAACCAAATCTACAAAAATGTCGATTGGAAGCAGTATGCCGCTGATTACTGTCATGACAGTGATTCTCAAGTTTCTGTTTTCCACATCCGAGAATTAATACTTTTTTTTTTGCTCCAATTAATTCGCGAGACTGCCTATTTGGACCAAAAAAAAACACCATACTTGTGATGAAAAGCATAGGAAAACGTTTTCTGAAAATTCAAGATAGTTTGGAAGAATCAAATCATATCTCGAAATGATTGCATACAACAATAACATGGATTAAACGTGAGTCTACAAAGTCATAGGAAACAATATTTATTTACTTAGTGAATCATCAAATCGCTTTAGGTTCCTGTACTCACTGTGTGCCTAAAAGAGAATCTATACCATTTCACATCGCCCTGATGATTCTTTTGTTTAGAAATTCAAAATTCCCAAAAAACTGAACAATTTTTTGGTCGGAATTGTCATTTCTCAGGCTTCATATACCAGAATGCGTAAATTTCCGTGACTCTGAAGGTTAGAAAAACTTATTTACAATATATATTTACACCAGCTTCCAGAACACTACATGTATGGAATCAAATTTTGTAGTGACAGACAGACAAATCCCGTCCTTCTCCCTTCTTCCCATCCTCTCGTGGGTGTTTTGAAAATTCTGAAATCACAATTTCTGCTTTGAAAAACAATTCTCCAGTCTTTACAGACATATTTTCCACATTCGAGAATTAATACATTTTTTTTGTCTGCAATAAATTTACAAGATTACCTGTTTGAAAAAAAAATACACACCAAATCTCCCAAAGAACAAAAAAATTAAATTAGCAAAGTGATGAAAAGCACAGGAAAACACTTTCTGAAAATTCAAAATAGGTTTGAAGAAGCAAACCGCATCTCAAAATCATTGCATATAACAAGTATTAAAAGTGCGTCTAAATATTGAAAATCTACAAATTCTTACCCAATGATATTTGTTTAGTTGGTGGATCGCTAAATTGTTTTAAGTTCTTGTACTCACTGTGTGCCTCCTGGATAGTTCCTATGAATTCGCCTTAAAAAAACGACCAATATCTCTGAAAAGGTCGCTTCACACGTGTTCGCTCTGAGGGCGTTTGAATGGACATGCAATTTCATCTTAAACAATAAACTTCTGCTGTATACGGAAGCTACAGATAAGCTGCACAGCTGAACAGAAAATTAGTTCCTTCACTCTGTAACAGGTGAACAAGAAACTTCTGAGCAGCAATTGCCATTTTCTGGCCATGTGGGGTGGGGCGTTGTAAAAAAAAAAACAGTGAATAAACCAAATCTACAAAAATGTCCATTACAAACAGTATCCCGCTGACTACTGTCATGACAGTGATTCTCAAGTTTCTGTTTTCCACATCCGAGAATTAATACTTTTTTTTTTTCCTCCAATTAATTCGCGAGACTGCCTATTTGGACCAAAAAAAAACACCATACTTATGTCCCAAATAAAAAAGCAAACAGTACGTCAGTAACGTGATGAAAAGCATAGGAAACGTTTTCTGAAAATTCAAGATAGTTTGGAAGAATCAAATCATATCTCGAAATGATTGCATACAACATAACATGGATTAAACGTGAGTCTACAAAGTCATAGGAAACAATATTTATTTACTTAGTGAATCATCAAATCGCTTTAGGTTCCTGTACTCACTGTGTGCCTAAAAGAGAATCTATACCATTTCACATCGCCCTGATGATTCTTTTGTTTAGAAATTCAAAATTCCCAAAAAACTGTGAACAATTTTTTGTTCGGAATTGTCATTTCTGAGGCTTCATATATACCAGAATGCGTAAATTTCCGTGACTCTGAAGGTTAGAAAAACTTATTTACAATATATATTTACACCAGCTTCCAGAACACTACGTGTATGGAATCAAATTTTGTAGTGACAGACAGACAAATCCCGTCCTTCTCCCTTCTTCCCATCCTCTCGTGGGTGTTTTGAAAATTCTGAAATCACAATTTCTGCTTTGAAAAACAATTCTCCAGTCTTTACAGACATATTTTCCACATTCGAGAATTAATACATGTCTGCAATAAATTTACAAGATTACCTGTTTGAAAAAAAAATACACACCAAATCTCCCAAAGAACCAAAAAATTACGTTAGCAAAGTGATGAAAAGCACAGGAAAACACTTTCTGAAAATTCAAAATAGGTTTGAAGAAGCAAACCGCATCTCAAAATCATTGCATATAACAAGTATTAAAAGTGCGTCTAAATATTGAAAATCTACAAATTCTTACCCAATGATATTTGTTTAGTTGGTGGATCGCTAAATTGTTTTAAGTTCTTGTACTCACTGTGTGCCTCCTGGATAGTTCCTACGAATTCGCCTTAAAAAAACCATCAATATCTCTGAAAAGGTCGCTTCACACGTGTTCGCTCTGAGGGCGTTTGAATGGACATGCAATTTCATCTTAAACAATAAACTTCTGCTGTATACGGAAGCTACAGATAAGCTGCACAGCTGAACAGAAAATTAGTTCCTTCACTCTGTAACAGGTGAACAAGAAACTTCTGAGCAGCAATTGCCATTTTCTGGCCATGTGGGGTGGGGCGTTGTAAAAAAAAAAAACAGTGAATAAACCAAATCTACAAAAATGTCCATTGGAAGCAGTATGCCGCTGATTACTGTCATGACAGTGATTCTCAAGTTTCTGTTTTCCACATCCGAGAATTAATACTTTTTTTTTTTCCTCCAATTAATTCGCGAGACTGCCTATTTGGACCAAAAAAAAACACCATACTTATGTCCCAAATAAAAAAACAAACAGTACTTCAGTAACGTGATGAAAAGCATAGGAAAACGTTTTCTGAAAATTCAAGATAGTTTGGAAGAATCAAATCATATCTCGAAATGATTGCATACAACATAACATGGATTAAACGTGAGTCTACAAAGTCATAGGAAACAATATTTATTTACTTAGTGAATCATCAAATCGCTTTAGGTTCCTGTACTCACTGTGTGCCTAAAAGAGAATCTATACCATTTCACATCGCCCTGATGATTCTTTTGTTTAGAAATTCAAAATTCCCAAAAAACTGTGAACAATTTTTTGGTCGGAATTGTCATTTCTGAGGCTTCATATATACCAGAATTCGTAAATTTCCGTGACTCTGAAGGTTAGAAAAACTTATTTACAATATATATTTACACCAGCTTCCAGAACACTACGTGTATGGAATCAAATTTTGTAGTGACAGACAGACAAATCCCGTCCTTCTCCCTTCTTCCCATCCTCTCGTGGGTGTTTTGAAAATTCTGAAATCAAAATTTCTGCTTTGAAAAACAATTCTCCAGTCTTTACAGACATATTTTCCACATTCGAGAATTAATACATGTCTGCAATAAATTTACAAGATTACCTGTTTGAAAAAAAAATACACACCAAATCTCCCAAAGAACAAAAAAATTACGTTAGCAAAGTGATGAAAAGCACAGGAAAACACTTTCTGAAAATTCAAAATAGGTTTGAAGAAGCAAACCGCATCTCAAAATGATTGCATATAACAAGTATTAAAAGTGCGTCTAAATATTGAAATTCTACAAATTCTTACCCAATGATATTTGTTTAGTTGGTGGATCGCTAAATTGTTTTAAGTTCTTGTACTCACTGTGTGCCTCCTGGATAGTTCCTACGAATTCGCCTTAAAAAAACGATCAATATCTCTGAAAAGGTCTCTTCACACGTGTTCGCTCTGAGGGCGTTTGAATGGACATGCAGTTTCATCTTAAACAATAAACTTCTGCTGTATACGGAAGCTACAGATAAGCTGCACAGCTGAAACTGAAAATTAGTTCCTTCACTCTGTAACAGGTGAACAAGAAACTCCTGAGCAGCAATTGCCATTTTCTGGACATGTGGGGTGGGGCGTTGTAAAAAAAAAAACAGTGAATAAACCAAATCTACAAAAATGTCCATTGGAAGCATTATGCCGCTGATTACTGTCATGACAGTGATTCTCAAGTTTCTGTTTTCCACATCCGAGAATTAATACTTTTTTTTTTGCTCCAATTAATTCGCGAGACTGCCTATTCGGACCAAAAAAAAACACCATACTTGTGATGAAAAGCATAGGAAAACGTTTTCTGAAAATTCAAGATAGTTTGGAAGAATCAAATCATATCTCGAAATTATTGCATACAACAATAACATGGATTAAACGTGAGTCTACAAAGTCATAGGAAACAATATTTATTTACTTATTGAATCATCAAATCGCTTTAGGTTCCTGTACTCACTGTGTGCCTAAAAGAGAATCTATACCATTTCACATCGCCCTGATGATTCTTTTGTTTAGAAATTCAAAATTCCCAAAAAACTGAACAATTTTTTGGTCAGAATTGTCATTTCTGAGGCTTCATATACCAGAATGCGTAAATTTCCGTGACTCTGAAGGTTAGAAAAACTTATTTACACCAGCTTCGTGTATGGAATCAAATTTTGTAGTGACAAACAGAGAAATCCCGTCCTTCTCCCTTCTTCCCAGCCACTCGTGGGTGTTTTGAAAATTCTGAAATCACAATTTCTGCTTTGAAAAACAATTCTCGAGTCTTTACAGACATATTTTCCACATTCGAGAATTAATACATTTTTTTTTTGTCTGCAATAAATTTACATGATTACCTGTTTGAAAAAAAAACACACCAAAGAAAAAAAAAATTACGTTAGCAAAGTGATGAAAAGCACAGGAAAACACTTTCTGAAAATTCAAAATAGGTTTGAAGAAGCAAACCGCATCTCAAAATGATTGCATATAATAAGTATTAAAAGTGCGTCTAAATATTGAAAATCTACAAATACTTACCCAATGATATTTGTTTAGTTGGTGGATCGCTAAATTGTTTTAAGTTCTTGTACTCACTGTGTGCCTCCTGGATAGTTCCTACGAATTCGCCTTAAAAAAACGATCAATATCTCTGAAAAGGTCGCTTCACACGTGTTCGCTCTGAGGGCGTTTGAATGGACATGCAATTTCATCTTAAACAATAAACTTCTGCTGTATACGGAAGCTACAGATAAGCTGCACAGCTGAACAGAAAATTAGTTCCTTCACAGGTTCACAGGTGAACAAGAAACTTCTGAGCAGCAATTGCCATTTTCTGGCCATGTGGGGTGGGGCGTTGTAAAAAAAAAAAACAGTGAATAAACCAAATCTACAAAAATGTCCATTGGAAGCAGTATGCCGCTGATTACTGTCATGACAGTGATTCTCAAGTTTCTGTTTTGCACATCCTAGAATTAATACTTTTTTTTTTCCTCCAATTAATTCGCGAGACTGCCTATTTGGACCAAAAAAAAACACCATACTTATGTCCCAAATAAAAAAGCAAACAGTACGTCAGTAACGTGATGAAAAGCATAGGAAAACGTTTTCTGAAAATTCAAGATAGTTTGGAAGAATCAAATCATATCTCGAAATGATTGCATACAACATGATTAAACGTGAGTCTACAAAGTCATAGGAAACAATATTTATTTACTTAGTGAATCATCAAATCGCTTTAGGTTCCTGTACTCACTGTGTGCCTAAAAGAGAATCTATACCATTTCACATCGCCCTGATGATTCTTTTGTTTAGAAATTCAAAATTCCCAAAAAACTGTGAACAATTTTTTGGTCGGAATTGTCATTTCTGAGGCTTCATATATACCAGAATGCGTAAATTTCCGTGACTCTGAAGGTTAGAAAAACTTATTTACAATATATATTTACACCAGCTTCCAGAACACTACGTGTATGGAATCAAATTTTGTAGTGACAGACAGACAAATCCCGTCCTTCTCCCTTCTTCCCATCCTCTCGTGGGTGTTTTGAAAATTCTGAAATCACAATTTCTGCTTTGAAAAACAATTCTCCAGTCTTTACAGACATATTTTCCACATTTGAGAATTAATACATTTTTTTTGTCCGCAATAAATTTACAAGATTACCTGTTTGAAAAAAAAATACACACCAAATCTCCCAAAGAACAAAAAAATTACGTTAGCAAAGTGATGAAAAGCACAGGAAAACACTTTCTGAAAATTCAAAATAGGTTTGAAGAAGCAAACCGCATCTCAAAATGATTGCATATAACAAGTACTAAAAGTGCGTCTAAATATTGAAATTCTACAAATTCTTACCCAATGATATTTGTTTAGTTGGTGGATCGCTAAATTGTTTTAAGTTCTTGTACTCACTGTGTGCCTTCTTCATAGTTCCTACGAATTCGCCTTAAAAAAACGATCAATATCTCTGAAAAGGTCTCTTCACACGTGTTCGCTCTGAGGGCGTTTGAATGGACATGCAATTTCATCTTAAACAATAAACTTCTGCTGTATACGGAAGCTACAGATAAGCTGCACAGCTGAACAGAAAATTAGTTCCTTCACTCTGTAACAGGTGAACAAGAAACTTCTGAGCAGCAATTGCCATTTTCTGGCCATGTGGGGTGGGGCGTTGTAAAAAAAAAAACAGTGAATAAACCAAATCTACAAAAATGTCCATTGGAAGCAATATGCCGCTGATTACTGTCATGACAGTGATTCTCAAGTTTCTGTTTTCCACATCCGAGAATTAATACTTTTTTTTTTTCCTCCAATTAATTCGCGAGACTGCCTATTTGGACCAAAAAAAAACACCATACTTATGTCCCAAATAAAAAAGCAAACAGTACGTCAGTAACGTGAAGAAAAGCATAGGAAAACGTTTTCTGAAAATTCAAGATAGTTTGGAAGAATCAAATCATATCTCGAAATGATTGCATACAACATAACATGGATTAAACGTGAGTCTACAAAGTCATAGGAAACAATATTTATTTACTTAGTGAATCATCAAATCGCTTTAGGTTCCTGTACTCACTGTGTGCCTAAAAGAGAATCTATACCATTTCACATCGCCTTGATGATTCTTTTGTTTAGAAATTCAAAATTCCCAAAAAACTGTGAACAATTTTTTGGTCGGAATTGTCATTTCTGAGGCTTCATATATACCAGAATGCGTAAATTTCCGTGACTCTGAAGGTTAGAAAAACTTATTTACAATATATATTTACACCAGCTTCCAGAACACTACATGTATGGAATCAAATTTTGTAGTGACAGACAGACAAATCCCGTCCTTCTCCCTTCTTCCCATCCTCTCGTGGGTGTTTTGAAAATTCTGAAATCACAATTTCTGCTTTGAAAAACAATTCTCCAGTCTTTACAGACATATTTTCCACATTCGAGAATTAATACATTTTTTTTGTCTGCAATAAATTTACAAGATTACCTGTTTGAAAAAAAAATACACACCAAATCTCCCAAAGAACAAAAAAATTACGTTAGCAAAGTGATGAAAAGCACAGGAAAACACTTTCTGAAAATTCAAAATAGGTTTGAAGAAGGAAACCGCATCTCAAAATGATTGCATATAACAAGTATTAAAAGTGCGTCTAAATATTGAAATTCTACAAATTCTTACCCAATGATATTTGTTTAGTTGGTGGATCGCTAAATTGTTTTAAGTTCTTGTACTCACTGTGTGCCTCCTTCATAGTTCCTACGAATTCGCATTAAAAAAACGATCAATATCTCTGAAAAGGTCTCTTCACACGTGTTCGCTCTGAGGGCGTTTGAATGGACATGCAATTTCATCTTAAACAATAAACTTCTGCTGTATACGGAAGCTACAGATAAGCTGCACAGCTGAACAGAAAATTAGTTCCTTCACTCTGTAACAGGTGAACAAGAAACTTCTGAGCAGCAATTGCCATTTTCTGGCCATGTGGGGTGGGGCGTTGTAAAAAAAAAAACAGTGAATAAACCAAATCTACAAAAATGTCCATTGGAAGCAATATGCCGCTGATTACTGTCATGACAGTGATTCTCAAGTTTCTGTTTTCCACATCCGAGAATTAATACTTTTTTTTTTCCCTCCAATTAATTCGCGAGACTGCCTATTTGGACCAAAAAAAAACACCATACTTATGTCCCAAATAAAAAAGCAAACAGTACGTCAGTAACGTGAAGAAAAGCATAGGAAAACGTTTTCTGAAAATTCAAGATAGTTTGGAAGAATCAAATCATATCTCGAAATGATTGCATACAACATAACATGGATTAAACGTGAGTCTACAAAGTCATAGGAAACAATATTTATTTACTTAGTGAATCATCAAATCGCTTTAGGTTCCTGTACTCACTGTGTGCCTAAAAGAGAATCTATACCATTTCACATCGCCCTGATGATTCTTTTGTTTAGAAATTCAAAATTCCCAAAAAACTGTGAACAATTTTTTGTTCGGAATTGTCATTTCTGAGGCTTCATATATACCAGAATGCGTAAATTTCCGTGACTCTGAAGGTTAGAAAAACTTATTTACAATATATATTTACACCAGCTTCCAGAACACTACATGTATGGAATCAAATTTTGTAGTGACAGACAGACAAATCCCGTCCTTCTCCCTTCTTCCCATCCTCTCGTGGGTGTTTTGAAAATTCTGAAATCACAATTTCTGCTTTGAAAAACAATTCTCCAGTCTTTACAGACATATTTTCCACATTCGAGAATTAATACATTTTTTTTGTCTGCAATAAATTTACAAGATTACCTGTTTGAAAAAAAAATACACACCAAATCTCCCAAAGAACAAAAAAATTACGTTAGCAAAGTGATGAAAAGCACAGGAAAACACTTTCTGAAAATTCAAAATACGTTTGAAGAAGCAAACCGCATCTCAAAATGATTGCATATAACAAGTATTAAAAGTGCGTCTAAATATTGAAATTCTACAAATTCTTACCCAATGATATTTGTTTAGTTGGTGGATCGCTAAATTGTTTTAAGTTCTTGTACTCACTGTGTGCCTCCTTCATAGTTCCTACGAATTCGCATTAAAAAAACGATCAATATCTCTGAAAAGGTCTCTTCACACGTGTTCGCTCTGAGGGCGTTTGAATGGACATGCAATTTCATCTTAAACAATAAACTTCTGCTGTATACGGAAGCTACAGATAAGCTGCACAGCTGAACAGAAAATTAGTTCCTTCACTCTGTAACAGGTGAACAAGAAACTTCTGAGCAGCAATTGCCATTTTCTGGCCATGTGGGGTGGGGCGTTGTAAAAAAAAAAAAACAGTGAATAAACCAAATCTACAAAAATGTCCATTGGAAGCAATATGCCGCTGATTACTGTCATGACAGTGATTCTCAAGTTTCTGTTTTCCACATCCGAGAATTAATACTTTTTTTTTTTCCTCCAATTAATTCGCGAGACTGCCTATTTGGACCAAAAAAAAACACCATACTTATGTCCCAAATAAAAAAGCAAACAGTACGTCAGTAACGTGAAGAAAAGCATAGGAAAACGTTTTCTGAAAATTCAAGATAGTTTGGAAGAATCAAATCATATCTCGAAATGATTGCATACAACATAACATGGATTAAACGTGAGTCTACAAAGTCATAGGAAACAATATTTATTTACTTAGTGAATCATCAAATCGCTTTAGGTTCCTGTACTCACTGTGTGCCTAAAAGAGAATCTATACCATTTCACATCGCCCTGATGATTCTTTTGTTTAGAAATTCAAAATTCCCAAAAAACTGTGAACAATTTTTTGGTTGGAATTGTCATTTCTGAGGCTTCATATATACCAGAATGCGTAAATTTCCGTGACTCTGAAGGTTAGAAAAACTTATTTACAATATATATTTACACCAGCTTCCAGAACACTACGTGTATGGAATCAAATTTTGTAGTGACAGACAGACAAATCCCGTCCTTCTCCCTTCTTCCCATCCTCTCGTGGGTGTTTTGAAAATTCTGAAATCACAATTTCTGCTTTGAAAAACAATTCTCGAGTCTTTACAGACATATTTTCCACATTCGAGAATTAATACATTTTTTTTGAAAAAAAAATACACACCAAATCTCCCAAAGAACAAAAAAATTACGTTAGCAAAGTGATGAAAACCACAGGAAAACACTTTCTGAAAATTCAAAATAGGTTTGAAGAAGCAAACCTCATCTCAAAATGATTGCATATAACAAGTATTAAAAGTGCGTCTAAATATTGAAATTCTACAAATTCTTACCCAATGATATTTGTTTAGTTGGTGGATCACTAAATTGTTTTAAGTTCTTGTACTCACTGTGTGCCTCCTTCATAGTTCCTACGAATTCGCCTTAAAAAAACGATCAATATCTCTGAAAAGGTCTCTTCACACGTGTTCGCTCTGAGGGCGTTTGAATGGACATGCAATTTCATCTTAAACAATAAACTTCTGCTGTATACGGAAGCTACAGATAAGCTGCACAGCTGAACAGAAAATTAGTTCCTTCACTCTGTAACAGGTGAACAAGAAACTTCTGAGCAGCAATTGCCATTTTCTGGCCATGTGGGGTGGGGCGTTGTAAAAAAAAAAACAGTGAATAAACCAAATCTACAAAAATGTCCATTGGAAGCAATATGCCGCTGATTACTGTCATGACAGTGATTCTCAAGTTTCTGTTTTCCACATCCGAGAATTAATACTTTTTTTTTTCCCTCCAATTAATTCGCGAGACTGCCTATTTGGACCAAAAAAAAACACCATACTTATGTCCCAAATAAAAAAGCAAACAGTACGTCAGTAACGTGATGAAAAGCATAGGAAAACGTTTTCTGAAAATTCAAGATAGTTTGGAAGAATCAAATCATATCTCGAAATGATTGCATACAACATAACATGGATTAAACGTGAGTCTACAAAGTCATAGGAAACAATATTTATTTACTTAGTGAATCATCAAATCGCTTTAGGTTCCTGTACTCACTGTGTGCCTAAAAGAGAATCTATACCATTTCACATCGCCCTGATGATTCTTTTGTTTAGAAATTCAAAATTCCCAAAAAACTGTGAACAATTTTTTGGTCGGAATTGTCATTTCTGAGGCTTCATATATACCAGAATGCGTAAATTTCCGTGACTCTGAAGGTTAGAAAAACTTATTTACAATATATATTTACACCAGCTTCCAGAACACTACATGTATGGAATCAAATTTTGTAGTGACAGACAGACAAATCCCGTCCTTCTCCCTTCTTCCCATCCTCTCGTGGGTGTTTTGAAAATTCTGAAATCACAATTTCTGCTTTGAAAAACAATTCTCCAGTCTTTACAGACATATTTTCCACATTCGAGAATTAATACATTTTTTTTGTCTGCAATAAATTTACAAGATTACCTGTTTGAAAAAAAAATACACACCAAATCTCCCAAAGAACAAAAAAATTACGTTAGCAAAGTGATGAAAAGCACAGGAAAACACTTTCTGAAAATTCAAAATACGTTTGAAGAAGCAAACCGCATCTCAAAATGATTGCATATAACAAGTATTAAAAGTGCGTCTAAATATTGAAATTCTACAAATTCTTACCCAATGATATTTGTTTAGTTGGTGGATCGCTAAATTGTTTTAAGTTCTTGTACTCACTGTGTGCCTCCTTCATAGTTCCTACGAATTCGCATTAAAAAAACGATCAATATCTCTGAAAAGGTCTCTTCACACGTGTTCGCTCTGAGGGCGTTTGAATGGACATGCAATTTCATCTTAAACAATAAACTTCTGCTGTATACGGAAGCTACAGAAAAGCTGCACAGCTGAACAGAAAATTAGTTCCTTCACTCTGTAACAGGTGAACAAGAAACTTCTGAGCAGCAATTGCCATTTTCTGGCCATGTGGGGTGGGGCGTTGTAAAAAAAAAAAAACAGTGAATAAACCAAATCTACAAAAATGTCCATTGGAAGATATATGCCGCTGATTACTGTCATGACAGTGATTCTCAAGTTTCTGTTTTCCACATCCGAGAATTAATACTTTTTTTTTTTCCTCCAATTAATTCGCGAGACTGCCTATTTGGACCAAAAAAAAACACCATACTTATGTCCCAAATAAAAAAGCAAACAGTACGTCAGTAACGTGAAGAAAAGCATAGGAAAACGTTTTCTGAAAATTCAAGATAGTTTGGAAGAATCAAATCATATCTCGAAATGATTGCATACAACATAACATGGATTAAACGTGAGTCTACAAAGTCATAGGAAACAATATTTATTTACTTAGTGAATCATCAAATCGCTTTAGGTTCCTGTACTCACTGTGTGCCTAAAAGAGAATCTATACCATTTCACATCGCCCTGATGATTCTTTTGTTTAGAAATTCAAAATTCCCAAAAAACTGTGAACAATTTTTTGGTTGGAATTGTCATTTCTGAGGCTTCATATATACCAGAATGCGTAAATTTCCGTGACTCTGAAGGTTAGAAAAACTTATTTACAATATATATTTACACCAGCTTCCAGAACACTACGTGTATGGAATCAAATTTTGTAGTGACAGACAGACAAATCCCGTCCTTCTCCCTTCTTCCCATCCTCTCGTGGGTGTTTTGAAAATTCTGAAATCACAATTTCTGCTTTGAAAAACAATTCTCGAGTCTTTACAGACATATTTTCCACATTCGAGAATTAATACATTTTTTTTGAAAAAAAAATACACACCAAATCTCCCAAAGAACAAAAAAATTACGTTAGCAAAGTGATGAAAAGCACAGGAAAACACTTTCTGAAAATTCAAAATAGGTTTGAAGAAGCAAACCTCATCTCAAAATGATTGCATATAACAAGTATTAAAAGTGCGTCTAAATATTGAAATTCTACAAATTCTTACCCAATGATATTTGTTTAGTTGGTGGATCGCTAAATTGTTTTAAGTTCTTGTACTCACTGTGTGCCTCCTTCATAGTTCCTACGAATTCGCCTTAAAAAAACGATCAATATCTCTGAAAAGGTCTCTTCACACGTGTTCGCTCTGAGGGCGTTTGAATGGACATGCAATTTCATCTTAAACAATAAACTTCTGCTGTATACGGAAGCTACAGATAAGCTGCACAGCTGAACAGAAAATTAGTTCCTTCACTCTGTAACAGGTGAACAAGAAACTTCTGAGCAGCAATTGCCATTTTCTGGCCATGTGGGGTGGGGCGTTGTAAAAAAAAAAACAGTGAATAAACCAAATCTACAAAAATGTCCATTGGAAGCAATATGCCGCTGATTACTGTCATGACAGTGATTCTCAAGTTTCTGTTTTCCACATCCGAGAATTAATACTTTTTTTTTTCCCTCCAATTAATTCGCGAGACTGCCTATTTGGACCAAAAAAAAACACCATACTTATGTCCCAAATAAAAAAGCAAACAGTACGTCAGTAACGTGATGAAAAGCATAGGAAAACGTTTTCTGAAAATTCAAGATAGTTTGGAAGAATCAAATCATATCTCGAAATGATTGCATACAACATAACATGGATTAAACGTGAGTCTACAAAGTCATAGGAAACAATATTTATTTACTTAGTGAATCATCAAATCGCTTTAGGTTCCTGTACTCACTGTGTGCCTAAAAGAGAATCTATACCATTTCACATCGCCCTGATGATTCTTTTGTTTAGAAATTCAAAATTCCCAAAAAACTGTGAACAATTTTTTGGTCGGAATTGTCATTTCTGAGGCTTCATATATACCAGAATGCGTAAATTTCCGTGACTCTGAAGGTTAGAAAAACTTATTTACAATATATATTTACACCAGCTTCCAGAACACTACGTGTATGGAATCAAATTTTGTAGTGACAGACAGACAAATCCCGTCCTTCTCCCTTCTTCCCATCCTCTCGTGGGCGTTTTGAAAATTCTGAAATCACAATTTCTGCTTTGAAAAACAATTCTCGAGTCTTTACAGACATATTTTCCACATTCGAGAATTAATACATTTTTTTTGAAAAAAAAATACACACCAAATCTCCCAAAGAACAAAAAAATTACGTTAGCAAAGTGATGAAAAGCACAGGAAAACACTTTCTGAAAATTCAAAATAGGTTTGAAGAAGTAAACCTCATCTCAAAATGATTGCATATAACAAGTATTAAAAGTGCGTCTAAATATTGAAATTCTACAAATTCTTACCCAATGATATTTGTTTAGTTGGTGGATCGCTAAATTGTTTTAAGTTCTTGTACTCACTGTGTGCCTCCTTCATAGTTCCTACGAATTCGCCTTAAAAAAACGATCAATATCTCTGAAAAGGTCTCTTCACACGTGTTCGCTCTGAGGGCGTTTGAATGGACATGCAATTTCATCTTAAACAATAAACTTCTGCTGTATACGGAAGCTACAGATAAGCTGCACAGCTGAACAGAAAATTAGTTCCTTCACTCTGTAACAGGTGAACAAGAAACTTCTGAGCAGCAATTGCCATTTTCTGGCCATGTGGGGTGGGGCGTTGTAAAAAAAAAAACAGTGAATAAACCAAATCTACAAAAATGTCCATTGGAAGCAATATGCCGCTGATTACTGTCATGACAGTGATTCTCAAGTTTCTGTTTTCCACATCCGAGAATTAATACTTTTTTTTTTCCCTCCAATTAATTCGCGAGACTGCCTATTTGGACCAAAAAAAAACACCATACTTATGTCCCAAATAAAAAAGCAAACAGTACGTCAGTAACGTGATGAAAAGCATAGGAAAACGTTTTCTGAAAATTCAAGATAGTTTGGAAGAATCAAATCATATCTCGAAATGATTGCATACAACATAACATGGATTAAACGTGAGTCTACAAAGTCATAGGAAACAATATTTATTTACTTAGTGAATCATCAAATCGCTTTAGGTTCCTGTACTCACTGTGTGCCTAAAAGAGAATCTATACCATTTCACATCGCCCTGATGATTCTTTTGTTTAGAAATTCAAAATTCCCAAAAAACTGTGAACAATTTTTTGGTCGGAATTGTCATTTCTGAGGCTTCATATATACCAGAAGGCGTAAATTTCCGTGACTCTGAAGGTTAGAAAAACTTATTTACAATATATATTTACACCAGCTTCCAGAACACTACGTGTATGGAATCAAATTTTGTAGTGACAGACAGACAAATCCCGTCCTTCTCCCTTCTTCCCATCCTCTCGTGGGTGTTTTGAAAATTCTGAAATCACAATTTCTGCTTTGAAAAACAATTCTCCAGTCTTTACAGACATATTTTCCACATTCGAGAATTAATACATTTTTTTTGAAAAAAAAATACACACCAAATCTCCCAAAGAACAAAAAAATTACGTTAGCAAAGTGATGAAAAGCACAGGAAAACACTTTCTGAAAATTCAAAATAGGTTTGAAGAAGCAAACCGCATCTCAAAATGATTGCATATAACAAGTATTAAAAGTGCGTCTAAATATTGAAATTCTACAAATTCTTACCCAATGATATTTGTTTAGTTGGTGGATCGCTAAATTGTTTTAAGTTCTTGTACTCACTGTGTGCCTTCTTCATAGTTCCTACGAATTCGCCTTAAAAAAACGATCAATATCTCTGAAAATGTCTCTTCACACGTGTTCGCTCTGAGGGCGTTTGAATGGACATGCAATTTCATCTTAAACAATAAACTTCTGCTGTATACGGAAGCTACAGATAAGCTGCACAGCTGAACAGGTGAACAAGAAACTTCTGAGCAGAGCAGCAATTGCCATTTTCTGGCCATGTGGGGTGGGGCGTTGTAAAAAAAAAAAAACAGTGAATAAACCAAATCTACAAAAATGTCCATTGGAAGCAATATGCCGCTGATTACTGTCATGACAGTGATTCTCAAGTTTCTGTTTTCCACATCCGAGAATTAATACTTTTTTTTTTTCCTCCAATTAATTCGCGAGACTGCCTATTTGGACCAAAAAAAAACACCATACTTATGTCCCAAATAAAAAAGCAAACAGTACGTCAGTAACGTGAAGAAAAGCATAGGAAAACGTTTTCTGAAAATTCAAGATAGTTTGGAAGAATCAAATCATATCTCGAAATGATTGCATACAACATAACATGGATTAAACGTGAGTCTACAAAGTCATAGGAAACAATATTTATTTACTTAGTGAATCATCAAATCGCTTTAGGTTCCTGTACTCACTGTGTGCCTAAAAGAGAATCTATACCATTTCACATCGCCCTGATGATTCTTTTGTTTAGAAATTCAAAATTCCCAAAAAACTGTGAACAATTTTTTGGTTGGAATTGTCATTTCTGAGGCTTCATATATACCAGAATGCGTAAATTTCCGTGACTCTGAAGGTTAGAAAAACTTATTTACAATATATATTTACACCAGCTTCCAGAACACTACGTGTATGGAATCAAATTTTGTAGTGACAGACAGACAAATCCCGTCCTTCTCCCTTCTTCCCATCCTCTCGTGGGTGTTTTGAAAATTCTGAAATCACAATTTCTGCTTTGAAAAACAATTCTCGAGTCTTTACAGACATATTTTCCACATTCGAGAATTAATACATTTTTTTTGAAAAAAAAATACACACCAAATCTCCCAAAGAACAAAAAAATTACGTTAGCAAAGTGATGAAAAGCACAGGAAAACACTTTCTGAAAATTCAAAATAGGTTTGAAGAAGCAAACCTCATCTCAAAATGATTGCATATAACAAGTATTAAAAGTGCGTCTAAATATTGAAATTCTACAAATTCTTACCCAATGATATTTGTTTAGTTGGTGGATCGCTAAATTGTTTTAAGTTCTTGTACTCACTGTGTGCCTCCTTCATAGTTCCTACGAATTCGCCTTAAAAAAACGATCAATATCTCTGAAAAGGTCTCTTCACACGTGTTCGCTCTGAGGGCGTTTGAATGGACATGCAATTTCATCTTAAACAATAAACTTCTGCTGTATACGGAAGCTACAGATAAGCTGCACAGCTGAACAGAAAATTAGTTCCTTCACTCTGTAACAGGTGAACAAGAAACTTCTGAGCAGCAATTGCCATTTTCTGGCCATGTGGGGTGGGGCGTTGTAAAAAAAAAAACAGTGAATAAACCAAATCTACAAAAATGTCCATTGGAAGCAATATGCCGCTGATTACTGTCATGACAGTGATTCTCAAGTTTCTGTTTTCCACATCCGAGAATTAATACTTTTTTTTTTCCCTCCAATTAATTCGCGAGACTGCCTATTTGGACCAAAAAAAAACACCATACTTATGTCCCAAATAAAAAAGCAAACAGTACGTCAGTAACGTGATGAAAAGCATAGGAAAACGTTTTCTGAAAATTCAAGATAGTTTGGAAGAATCAAATCATATCTCGAAATGATTGCATACAACATAACATGGATTAAACGTGAGTCTACAAAGTCATAGGAAACAATATTTATTTACTTAGTGAATCATCAAATCGCTTTAGGTTCCTGTACTCACTGTGTGCCTAAAAGAGAATCTATACCATTTCACATCGCCCTGATGATTCTTTTGTTTAGAAATTCAAAATTCCCAAAAAACTGTGAACAATTTTTTGGTCGGAATTGTCATTTCTGAGGCTTCATATATACCAGAATGCGTAAATTTCCGTGACTCTGAAGGTTAGAAAAACTTATTTACAATATATATTTACACCAGCTTCCAGAACACTACGTGTATGGAATCAAATTTTGTAGTGACAGACAGACAAATCCCGTCCTTCTCCCTTCTTCCCATCCTCTCGTGGGCGTTTTGAAAATTCTGAAATCACAATTTCTGCTTTGAAAAACAATTCTCGAGTCTTTACAGACATATTTTCCACATTCGAGAATTAATACATTTTTTTTGAAAAAAAAATACACACCAAATCTCCCAAAGAACAAAAAAAATACGTTAGCAAAGTGATGAAAAGCACAGGAAAACACTTTCTGAAAATTCAAAATAGGTTTGAAGAAGCAAACCTCATCTCAAAATGATTGCATATAACAAGTATTAAAAGTGCGTCTAAATATTGAAATTCTACAAATTCTTACCCAATGATATTTGTTTGGTTGGTGGATCGCTAAATTGTTTTAAGTTCTTGTACTCACTGTGTGCCTCCTTCATAGTTCCTACGAATTCGCCTTAAAAAAACGATCAACATCTCTGAAAAGGTCTCTTCACACGTGTTCGCTCTGAGGGCGTTTGAATGGACATGCAATTTCATCTTAAACAATAAACTTCTGCTGTATACGGAAGCTACAGATAAGCTGCACAGCTGAACAGAAAATTAGTTCCTTCACTCTGTAACAGGTGAACAAGAAACTTCTGAGCAGCAATTGCCATTTTCTGGCCATGTGGGGTGGGGCGTTGTAAAAAAAAAAAAACAGTGAATAAACCAAATCTACAAAAATGTCCATTGGAAGCAATATGCCGCTGATTACTGTCATGACAGTGATTCTCAAGTTTCTGTTTTCCACATCCGAGAATTAATACTTTTTTTTTTTCCTCCAATTAATTCGCGAGACTGCCTATTTGGACCAAAAAAAAACACCATACTTATGTCCCAAATAAAAAAGCAAACAGTACGTCAGTAACGTGAAGAAAAGCATAGGAAAACGTTTTCTGAAAATTCAAGATAGTTTGGAAGAATCAAATCATATCTCGAAATGATTGCATACAACATAACATGGATTAAACGTGAGTCTACAAAGTCATAGGAAACAATATTTATTTACTTAGTGAATCATCAAATCGCTTTAGGTTCCTGTACTCACTGTGTGCCTAAAAGAGAATCTATACCATTTCACATCGCCCTGATGATTCTTTTGTTTAGAAATTCAAAATTCCCAAAAAACTGTGAACAATTTTTTGGTTGGAATTGTCATTTCTGAGGCTTCATATATACCAGAATGCGTAAATTTCCGTGACTCTGAAGGTTAGAAAAACTTATTTACAATATATATTTACACCAGCTTCCAGAACACTACGTGTATGGAATCAAATTTTGTAGTGACAGACAGACAAATCCCGTCCTTCTCCCTTCTTCCCATCCTCTCGTGGGTGTTTTGAAAATTCTGAAATCACAATTTCTGCTTTGAAAAACAATTCTCGAGTCTTTACAGACATATTTTCCACATTCGAGAATTAATACATTTTTTTTGAAAAAAAAATACACACCAAATCTCCCAAAGAACAAAAAAATTACGTTAGCAAAGTGATGAAAAGCACAGGAAAACACTTTCTGAAAATTCAAAATAGGTTTGAAGAAGCAAACCTCATCTCAAAATGATTGCATATAACAAGTATTAAAAGTGCGTCTAAATATTGAAATTCTACAAATTCTTACCCAATGATATTTGTTTAGTTGGTGGATCGCTAAATTGTTTTAAGTTCTTGTACTCACTGTGTGCCTCCTTCATAGTTCCTACGAATTCGCCTTAAAAAAACGATCAATATCTCTGAAAAGGTCTCTTCACACGTGTTCGCTCTGAGGGCGTTTGAATGGACATGCAATTTCATCTTAAACAATAAACTTCTGCTGTATACGGAAGCTACAGATAAGCTGCACAGCTGAACAGAAAATTAGTTCCTTCACTCTGTAACAGGTGAACAAGAAACTTCTGAGCAGCAATTGCCATTTTCTGGCCATGTGGGGTGGGGCGTTGTAAAAAAAAAAACAGTGAATAAACCAAATCTACAAAAATGTCCATTGGAAGCAATATGCCGCTGATTACTGTCATGACAGTGATTCTCAAGTTTCTGTTTTCCACATCCGAGAATTAATACTTTTTTTTTTCCCTCCAATTAATTCGCGAGACTGCCTATTTGGACCAAAAAAAAACACCATACTTATGTCCCAAATAAAAAAGCAAACAGTACGTCAGTAACGTGATGAAAAGCATAGGAAAACGTTTTCTGAAAATTCAAGATAGTTTGGAAGAATCAAATCATATCTCGAAATGATTGCATACAACATAACATGGATTAAACGTGAGTCTACAAAGTCATAGGAAACAATATTTATTTACTTAGTGAATCATCAAATCGCTTTAGGTTCCTGTACTCACTGTGTGCCTAAAAGAGAATCTATACCATTTCACATCGCCCTGATGATTCTTTTGTTTAGAAATTCAAAATTCCCAAAAAACTGTGAACAATTTTTTGGTCGGAATTGTCATTTCTGAGGCTTCATATATACCAGAATGCGTAAATTTCCGTGACTCTGAAGGTTAGAAAAACTTATTTACAATATATATTTACACCAGCTTCCAGAACACTACGTGTATGGAATCAAATTTTGTAGTGACAGACAGACAAATCCCGTCCTTCTCCCTTCTTCCCATCCTCTCGTGGGCGTTTTGAAAATTCTGAAATCACAATTTCTGCTTTGAAAAACAATTCTCGAGTCTTTACAGACATATTTTCCACATTCGAGAATTAATACATTTTTTTTGAAAAAAAAATACACACCAAATCTCCCAAAGAACAAAAAAATTACGTTAGCAAAGTGATGAAAAGCACAGGAAAACACTTTCTGAAAATTCAAAATAGGTTTGAAGAAGTAAACCTCATCTCAAAATGATTGCATATAACAAGTATTAAAAGTGCGTCTAAATATTGAAATTCTACAAATTCTTACCCAATGATATTTGTTTAGTTGGTGGATCGCTAAATTGTTTTAAGTTCTTGTACTCACTGTGTGCCTCCTTCATAGTTCCTACGAATTCGCCTTAAAAAAACGATCAATATCTCTGAAAAGGTCTCTTCACACGTGTTCGCTCTGAGGGCGTTTGAATGGACATGCAATTTCATCTTAAACAATAAACTTCTGCTGTATACGGAAGCTACAGATAAGCTGCACAGCTGAACAGAAAATTAGTTCCTTCACTCTGTAACAGGTGAACAAGAAACTTCTGAGCAGCAATTGCCATTTTCTGGCCATGTGGGGTGGGGCGTTGTAAAAAAAAAAACAGTGAATAAACCAAATCTACAAAAATGTCCATTGGAAGCAATATGCCGCTGATTACTGTCATGACAGTGATTCTCAAGTTTCTGTTTTCCACATCCGAGAATTAATACTTTTTTTTTTCCCTCCAATTAATTCGCGAGACTGCCTATTTGGACCAAAAAAAAACACCATACTTATGTCCCAAATAAAAAAGCAAACAGTACGTCAGTAACGTGATGAAAAGCATAGGAAAACGTTTTCTGAAAATTCAAGATAGTTTGGAAGAATCAAATCATATCTCGAAATGATTGCATACAACATAACATGGATTAAACGTGAGTCTACAAAGTCATAGGAAACAATATTTATTTACTTAGTGAATCATCAAATCGCTTTAGGTTCCTGTACTCACTGTGTGCCTAAAAGAGAATCTATACCATTTCACATCGCCCTGATGATTCTTTTGTTTAGAAATTCAAAATTCCCAAAAAACTGTGAACAATTTTTTGGTCGGAATTGTCATTTCTGAGGCTTCATATATACCAGAAGGCGTAAATTTCCGTGACTCTGAAGGTTAGAAAAACTTATTTACAATATATATTTACACCAGCTTCCAGAACACTACGTGTATGGAATCAAATTTTGTAGTGACAGACAGACAAATCCCGTCCTTCTCCCTTCTTCCCATCCTCTCGTGGGTGTTTTGAAAATTCTGAAATCACAATTTCTGCTTTGAAAAACAATTCTCCAGTCTTTACAGACATATTTTCCACATTCGAGAATTAATACATTTTTTTTGAAAAAAAAATACACACCAAATCTCCCAAAGAACAAAAAAATTACGTTAGCAAAGTGATGAAAAGCACAGGAAAACACTTTCTGAAAATTCAAAATAGGTTTGAAGAAGCAAACCGCATCTCAAAATGATTGCATATAACAAGTATTAAAAGTGCGTCTAAATATTGAAATTCTACAAATTCTTACCCAATGATATTTGTTTAGTTGGTGGATCGCTAAATTGTTTTAAGTTCTTGTACTCACTGTGTGCCTTCTTCATAGTTCCTACGAATTCGCCTTAAAAAAACGATCAATATCTCTGAAAATGTCTCTTCACACGTGTTCGCTCTGAGGGCGTTTGAATGGACATGCAATTTCATCTTAAACAATAAACTTCTGCTGTATACGGAAGCTACAGATAAGCTGCACAGCTGAACAGGTGAACAAGAAACTTCTGAGCAGCAATTGCCATTTTCTGGCCATGTGGGGTGGGGCGTTGTAAAAAAAAAAAAACAGTGAATAAACCAAATCTACAAAAATGTCCATTGGAAGCAATATGCCGCTGATTACTGTCATGACAGTGATTCTCAAGTTTCTGTTTTCCACATCCGAGAATTAATACTTTTTTTTTTTCCTCCAATTAATTCGCGAGACTGCCTATTTGGACCAAAAAAAAACACCATACTTATGTCCCAAATAAAAAAGCAAACAGTACGTCAGTAACGTGAAGAAAAGCATAGGAAAACGTTTTCTGAAAATTCAAGATAGTTTGGAAGAATCAAATCATATCTCGAAATGATTGCATACAACATAACATGGATTAAACGTGAGTCTACAAAGTCATAGGAAACAATATTTATTTACTTAGTGAATCATCAAATCGCTTTAGGTTCCTGTACTCACTGTGTGCCTAAAAGAGAATCTATACCATTTCACATCGCCCTGATGATTCTTTTGTTTAGAAATTCAAAATTCCCAAAAAACTGTGAACAATTTTTTGGTTGGAATTGTCATTTCTGAGGCTTCATATATACCAGAATGCGTAAATTTCCGTGACTCTGAAGGTTAGAAAAACTTATTTACAATATATATTTACACCAGCTTCCAGAACACTACGTGTATGGAATCAAATTTTGTAGTGACAGACAGACAAATCCCGTCCTTCTCCCTTCTTCCCATCCTCTCGTGGGTGTTTTGAAAATTCTGAAATCACAATTTCTGCTTTGAAAAACAATTCTCCAGTCTTTACAGACATATTTTCCACATTCGAGAATTAATACATTTTTTTTGAAAAAAAAATACACACCAAATCTCCCAAAGAACAAAAAAATTACGTTAGCAAAGTGATGAAAAGCACAGGAAAACACTTTCTGAAAATTCAAAATAGGTTTGAAGAAGCAAACCGCATCTCAAAATGATTGCATATAACAAGTATTAAAAGTGCGTCTAAATATTGAAATTCTACAAATTCTTACCCAATGATATTTGTTTAGTTGGTGGATCGCTAAATTGTTTTAAGTTCTTGTACTCACTGTGTGCCTTCTTCATAGTTCCTACGAATTCGCCTTAAAAAAACGATCAATATCTCTGAAAATGTCTCTTCACACGTGTTCGCTCTGAGGGCGTTTGAATGGACATGCAATTTCATCTTAAACAATAAACTTCTGCTGTATACGGAAGCTACAGATAAGCTGCACAGCTGAACAGGTGAACAAGAAACTTCTGAGCAGCAATTGCCATTTTCTGGCCATGTGGGGTGGGGCGTTGTAAAAAAAAAAAAACAGTGAATAAACCAAATCTACAAAAATGTCCATTGGAAGCAATATGCCGCTGATTACTGTCATGACAGTGATTCTCAAGTTTCTGTTTTCCACATCCGAGAATTAATACTTTTTTTTTTTCCTCCAATTAATTCGCGAGACTGCCTATTTGGACCAAAAAAAAACACCATACTTATGTCCCAAATAAAAAAGCAAACAGTACGTCAGTAACGTGAAGAAAAGCATAGGAAAACGTTTTCTGAAAATTCAAGATAGTTTGGAAGAATCAAATCATATCTCGAAATGATTGCATACAACATAACATGGATTAAACGTGAGTCTACAAAGTCATAGGAAACAATATTTATTTACTTAGTGAATCATCAAATCGCTTTAGGTTCCTGTACTCACTGTGTGCCTAAAAGAGAATCTATACCATTTCACATCGCCCTGATGATTCTTTTGTTTAGAAATTCAAAATTCCCAAAAAACTGTGAACAATTTTTTGGTTGGAATTGTCATTTCTGAGGCTTCATATATACCAGAATGCGTAAATTTCCGTGACTCTGAAGGTTAGAAAAACTTATTTACAATATATATTTACACCAGCTTCCAGAACACTACGTGTATGGAATCAAATTTTGTAGTGACAGACAGACAAATCCCGTCCTTCTCCCTTCTTCCCATCCTCTCGTGGGTGTTTTGAAAATTCTGAAATCACAATTTCTGCTTTGAAAAACAATTCTCGAGTCTTTACAGACATATTTTCCACATTCGAGAATTAATACATTTTTTTTGAAAAAAAAATACACACCAAATCTCCCAAAGAACAAAAAAATTACGTTAGCAAAGTGATGAAAAGCACAGGAAAACACTTTCTGAAAATTCAAAATAGGTTTGAAGAAGCAAACCTCATCTCAAAATGATTGCATATAACAAGTATTAAAAGTGCGTCTAAATATTGAAATTCTACAAATTCTTACCCAATGATATTTGTTTAGTTGGTGGATCGCTAAATTGTTTTAAGTTCTTGTACTCACTGTGTGCCTCCTTCATAGTTCCTACGAATTCGCCTTAAAAAAACGATCAATATCTCTGAAAAGGTCTCTTCACACGTGTTCGCTCTGAGGGCGTTTGAATGGACATGCAATTTCATCTTAAACAATAAACTTCTGCTGTATACGGAAGCTACAGATAAGCTGCACAGCTGAACAGAAAATTAGTTCCTTCACTCTGTAACAGGTGAACAAGAAACTTCTGAGCAGCAATTGCCATTTTCTGGCCATGTGGGGTGGGGCGTTGTAAAAAAAAAACAGTGAATAAACCAAATCTACAAAAATGTCCATTGGAAGCAATATGCCGCTGATTACTGTCATGACAGTGATTCTCAAGTTTCTGTTTTCCACATCCGAGAATTAATACTTTTTTTTTTCCCTCCAATTAATTCGCGAGACTGCCTATTTGGACCAAAAAAAAACACCATACTTATGTCCCAAATAAAAAAGCAAACAGTACGTCAGTAACGTGATGAAAAGCATAGGAAAACGTTTTCTGAAAATTCAAGATAGTTTGGAAGAATCAAATCATATCTCGAAATGATTGCATACAACATAACATGGATTAAACGTGAGTCTACAAAGTCATAGGAAACAATATTTATTTACTTAGTGAATCATCAAATCGCTTTAGGTTCCTGTACTCACTGTGTGCCTAAAAGAGAATCTATACCATTTCACATCGCCCTGATGATTCTTTTGTTTAGAAATTCAAAATTCCCAAAAAACTGTGAACAATTTTTTGGTCGGAATTGTCATTTCTGAGGCTTCATATATACCAGAATGCGTAAATTTCCGTGACTCTGAAGGTTAGAAAAACTTATTTACAATATATATTTACACCAGCTTCCAGAACACTACGTGTATGGAATCAAATTTTGTAGTGACAGACAGACAAATCCCGTCCTTCTCCCTTCTTCCCATCCTCTCGTGGGCGTTTTGAAAATTCTGAAATCACAATTTCTGCTTTGAAAAACAATTCTCGAGTCTTTACAGACATATTTTCCACATTCGAGAATTAATACATTTTTTTTGAAAAAAAAATACACACCAAATCTCCCAAAGAACAAAAAAATTACGTTAGCAAAGTGATGAAAAGCACAGGAAAACACTTTCTGAAAATTCAAAATAGGTTTGAAGAAGTAAACCTCATCTCAAAATGATTGCATATAACAAGTATTAAAAGTGCGTCTAAATATTGAAATTCTACAAATTCTTACCCAATGATATTTGTTTAGTTGGTGGATCGCTAAATTGTTTTAAGTTCTTGTACTCACTGTGTGCCTCCTTCATAGTTCCTACGAATTCGCCTTAAAAAAACGATCAATATCTCTGAAAAGGTCTCTTCACACGTGTTCGCTCTGAGGGCGTTTGAATGGACATGCAATTTCATCTTAAACAATAAACTTCTGCTGTATACGGAAGCTACAGATAAGCTGCACAGCTGAACAGAAAATTAGTTCCTTCACTCTGTAACAGGTGAACAAGAAACTTCTGAGCAGCAATTGCCATTTTCTGGCCATGTGGGGTGGGGCGTTGTAAAAAAAAAAACAGTGAATAAACCAAATCTACAAAAATGTCCATTGGAAGCAATATGCCGCTGATTACTGTCATGACAGTGATTCTCAAGTTTCTGTTTTCCACATCCGAGAATTAATACTTTTTTTTTTCCCTCCAATTAATTCGCGAGACTGCCTATTTGGACCAAAAAAAAACACCATACTTATGTCCCAAATAAAAAAGCAAACAGTACGTCAGTAACGTGATGAAAAGCATAGGAAAACGTTTTCTGAAAATTCAAGATAGTTTGGAAGAATCAAATCATATCTCGAAATGATTGCATACAACATAACATGGATTAAACGTGAGTCTACAAAGTCATAGGAAACAATATTTATTTACTTAGTGAATCATCAAATCGCTTTAGGTTCCTGTACTCACTGTGTGCCTAAAAGAGAATCTATACCATTTCACATCGCCCTGATGATTCTTTTGTTTAGAAATTCAAAATTCCCAAAAAACTGTGAACAATTTTTTGGTCGGAATTGTCATTTCTGAGGCTTCATATATACCAGAATGCGTAAATTTCCGTGACTCTGAAGGTTAGAAAAACTTATTTACAATATATATTTACACCAGCTTCCAGAACACTACGTGTATGGAATCAAATTTTGTAGTGACAGACAGACAAATCCCGTCCTTCTCCCTTCTTCCCATCCTCTCGTGGGTGTTTTGAAAATTCTGAAATCACAATTTCTGCTTTGAAAAACAATTCTCCAGTCTTTACAGACATATTTTCCACATTCGAGAATTAATACATTTTTTTTGAAAAAAAAATACACACCAAATCTCCCAAAGAACAAAAAAAATACGTTAGCAAAGTGATGAAAAGCACAGGAAAACACTTTCTGAAAATTCAAAATAGGTTTGAAGAAGCAAACCTCATCTCAAAATGATTGCATATAACAAGTATTAAAAGTGCGTCTAAATATTGAAATTCTACAAATTCTTACCCAATGATATTTGTTTGGTTGGTGGATCGCTAAATTGTTTTAAGTTCTTGTACTCACTGTGTGCCTCCTTCATAGTTCCTACGAATTCGCCTTAAAAAAACGATCAACATCTCTGAAAAGGTCTCTTCACACGTGTTCGCTCTGAGGGCGTTTGAATGGACATGCAATTTCATCTTAAACAATAAACTTCTGCTGTATACGGAAGCTACAGATAAGCTGCACAGCTGAACAGAAAATTAGTTCCTTCACTCTGTAACAGGTGAACAAGAAACTTCTGAGCAGCAATTGCCATTTTCTGGCCATGTGGGGTGGGGCGTTGTAAAAAAAAAAAACAGTGAATAAACCAAATCTACAAAAATGTCCATTGGAAGCAATATGCCGCTGATTACTGTCATGACAGTGATTCTCAAGTTTCTGTTTTCCACATCCGAGAATTAATACTTTTTTTTTTTCCTCCAATTAATTCGCGAGACTGCCTATTTGGACCAAAAAAAAACACCATACTTATGTCCCAAATAAAAAAGCAAACAGTACGTCAGTAACGTGATGAAAAGCATAGGAAAACGTTTTCTGAAAATTCAAGATAGTTTGGAAGAATCAAATCATATCTCGAAATGATTGCATACAACATAACATGGATTAAACGTGAGTCTACAAAGTCATAGGAAACAATATTTATTTACTTAGTGAATCATCAAATCGCTTTAGGTTCCTGTACTCACTGTGTGCCTAAAAGAGAATCTATACCATTTCACATCGCCCTGATGATTCTTTTGTTTAGAAATTCAAAATTCCCAAAAAACTGTGAACAATTTTTTGGTCGGAATTGTCATTTCTGAGGCTTCATATATACCAGAATGCGTAAATTTCCGTGACTCTGAAGGTTAGAAAAACTTATTTACAATATATATTTACACCAGCTTCCAGAACACTACGTGTATGGAATCAAATTTTGTAGTGACAGACAGACAAATCCCGTCCTTCTCCCTTCTTCCCATCCTCTCGTGGGTGTTTTAAAAATTCTGAAATCACAATTTCTGCTTTGAAAAACAATTCTCGAGTCTTTACAGACATATTTTCCACATTCGAGAATTAATACATTTTTTTTGAAAAAAAAATACACACCAAATCTCCCAAAGAACAAAAAAATTACGTTAGCAAAGTGATGAAAAGCACAGGAAAACACTTTCTGAAAATTCAAAATAGGTTTGAAGAAGCAAACCTCATCTCAAAATGATTGCATATAACAAGTATTAAAAGTGCGTCTAAATATTGAAATTCTACAAATTCTTACCCAATGATATTTGTTTGGTTGGTGGATCGCTAAATTGTTTTAAGTTCTTGTACTCACTGTGTGCCTCCTTCATAGTTCCTACGAATTTGCCTTAAAAAAACGATCAACATCTCTGAAAAGGTCTCTTCACACGTGTTCGCTCTGAGGGCGTTTGAATGGACATGCAATTTCATCTTAAACAATAAACTTCTGCTGTATACGGAAGCTACAGATAAGCTGCACAGCTGAACAGAAAATTAGTTCCTTCACTCTGTAACAGGTGAACAAGAAACTTCTGAGCAGCAATTGCCATTTTCTGGCCATGTGGGGTGGGGCGTTGTAAAAAAAAAAACAGTGAATAAACCAAATCTACAAAAATGTCCATTGGAAGCAATATGCCGCTGATTACTGTCATGACAGTGATTCTCAAGTTTCTGTTTTCCACATCCGAGAATTAATACTTTTTTTTTTTCCTCCAATTATTTCGCGAGACTGCCTATTTGGACCAAAAAAAAACACCATACTTATGTCCCAAATAAAAAAGCAAACAGTACGTCAGTAACGTGATGAAAAGCATAGGAAAACGTTTTCTGAAAATTCAAGATAGTTTGGAAGAATCAAATCATATCTCGAAATGATTGCATACAACATAACATGGATTAAACGTGAGTCTACAAAGTCATAGGAAACAATATTTATTTACTTAGTGAATCATCAAATCGCTTTAGGTTCCTGTACTCACTGTGTGCCTAAAAGAGAATCTATACCATTTCACATCGCCCTGATGATTCTTTTGTTTAGAAATTCAAAATTCCCAAAAAACTGTGAACAATTTTTTGGTCGGAATTGTCATTTCTGAGGCTTCATATATACCAGAATGCGTAAATTTCCGTGACTCTGAAGGTTAGAAAAACTTATTTACAATATATATTTACACCAGCTTCCAGAACACTACGTGTATGGAATCAAATTTTGTAGTGACAGACAGACAAATCCCGTCCTTCTCCCTTCTTCCCATCCTCTCGTGGGTGTTTTGAAAATTCTGAAATCACAATTTCTGCTTTGAAAAACAATTCTCCAGTCTTTACAGACATATTTTCCACATTCGAGAATTAATACATTTTTTTTGAAAAAAAAATACACACCAAATCTCCCAAAGAACAAAAAAAATACGTTAGCAAAGTGATGAAAAGCACAGGAAAACACTTTCTGAAAATTCAAAATAGGTTTGAAGAAGCAAACCTCATCTCAAAATGATTGCATATAACAAGTATTAAAAGTGCGTCTAAATATTGAAATTCTACAAATTCTTACCCAATGATATTTGTTTGGTTGGTGGATCGCTAAATTGTTTTAAGTTCTTGTACTCACTGTGTGCCTCCTTCATAGTTCCTACGAATTCGCCTTAAAAAAACGATCAACATCTCTGAAAAGGTCTCTTCACACGTGTTCGCTCTGAGGGCGTTTGAATGGACATGCAATTTCATCTTAAACAATAAACTTCTGCTGTATACGGAAGCTACAGATAAGCTGCACAGCTGAACAGAAAATTAGTTCCTTCACTCTGTAACAGGTGAACAAGAAACTTCTGAGCAGCAATTGCCATTTTCTGGCCATGTGGGGTGGGGCGTTGTAAAAAAAAAAAACAGTGAATAAACCAAATCTACAAAAATGTCCATTGGAAGCAATATGCCGCTGATTACTGTCATGACAGTGATTCTCAAGTTTCTGTTTTCCACATCCGAGAATTAATACTTTTTTTTTTTCCTCCAATTAATTCGCGAGACTGCCTATTTGGACCAAAAAAAAACACCATACTTATGTCCCAAATAAAAAAGCAAACAGTACGTCAGTAACGTGATGAAAAGCATAGGAAAACGTTTTCTGAAAATTCAAGATAGTTTGGAAGAATCAAATCATATCTCGAAATGATTGCATACAACATAACATGGATTAAACGTGAGTCTACAAAGTCATAGGAAACAATATTTATTTACTTAGTGAATCATTAAATCGCTTTAGGTTCCTGTACTCACTGTGTGCCTAAAAGAGAATCTATACCATTTCACATCGCCCTGATGATTCTTTTGTTTAGAAATTCAAAATTCCCAAAAAACTGTGAACAATTTTTTGGTCGGAATTGTCATTTCTGAGGCTTCATATATACCAGAATGCGTAAATTTCCGTGACTCTGAAGGTTAGAAAAACTTATTTACAATATATATTTACACCAGCTTCCAGAACACTACGTGTATGGAATCAAATTTTGTAGTGACAGACAGACAAATCCCGTCCTTCTCCCTTCTTCCCATCCTCTCGTGGGTGTTTTAAAAATTCTGAAATCACAATTTCTGCTTTGAAAAACAATTCTCGAGTCTTTACAGACATATTTTCCACATTCGAGAATTAATACATTTTTTTTGAAAAAAAAATACACACCAAATCTCCCAAAGAACAAAAAAATTACGTTAGCAAAGTGATGAAAAGCACAGGAAAACACTTTCTGAAAATTCAAAATAGGTTTGAAGAAGCAAACCTCATCTCAAAATGATTGCATATAACAAGTATTAAAAGTGCGTCTAAATATTGAAATTCTACAAATTCTTACCCAATGATATTTGTTTGGTTGGTGGATCGCTAAATTGTTTTAAGTTCTTGTACTCACTGTGTGCCTCCTTCATAGTTCCTACGAATTTGCCTTAAAAAAACGATCAACATCTCTGAAAAGGTCTCTTCACACGTGTTCGCTCTGAGGGCGTTTGAATGGACATGCAATTTCATCTTAAACAATAAACTTCTGCTGTATACGGAAGCTACAGATAAGCTGCACAGCTGAACAGAAAATTAGTTCCTTCACTCTGTAACAGGTGAACAAGAAACTTCTGAGCAGCAATTGCCATTTTCTGGCCATGTGGGGTGGGGCGTTGTAAAAAAAAAAACAGTGAATAAACCAAATCTACAAAAATGTCCATTGGAAGCAATATGCCGCTGATTACTGTCATGACAGTGATTCTCAAGTTTCTGTTTTCCACATCCGAGAATTAATACTTTTTTTTTTTCCTCCAATTATTTCGCGAGACTGCCTATTTGGACCAAAAAAAAACACCATACTTATGTCCCAAATAAAAAAGCAAACAGTACGTCAGTAACGTGATGAAAAGCATAGGAAAACGTTTTCTGAAAATTCAAGATAGTTTGGAAGAATCAAATCATATCTCGAAATGATTGCATACAACATAACATGGATTAAACGTGAGTCTACAAAGTCATAGGAAACAATATTTATTTACTTAGTGAATCATCAAATCGCTTTAGGTTCCTGTACTCACTGTGTGCCTAAAAGAGAATCTATACCATTTCACATCGCCCTGATGATTCTTTTGTTTAGAAATTCAAAATTCCCAAAAAACTGTGAACAATTTTTTGGTCGGAATTGTCATTTCTGAGGCTTCATATATACCAGAATGCGTAAATTTCCGTGACTCTGAAGGTTAGAAAAACTTATTTACAATATATATTTACACCAGCTTCCAGAACACTACGTGTATGGAATCAAATTTTGTAGTGACAGACAGACAAATCCCGTCCTTCTCCCTTCTTCCCATCCTCTCGTGGGTGTTTTGAAAATTCTGAAATCACAATTTCTGCTTTGAAAAACAATTCTCCAGTCTTTACAGACATATTTTCCACATTCGAGAATTAATACATTTTTTTGGAAAAAAAAATACACACCAAATCTCCCAAAGAACAAAAAAATTACGTTAGCAAAGTGATGAAAAGCACAGGAAAACACTTTCTGAAAATTCAAAATAGGTTTGAAGAAGCAAACCTCATCTCAAAATGATTGCATATAACAAGTATTAAAAGTGCGTCTAAATATTGAAATTCTACAAATTCTTACCCAATGATATTTGTTTGGTTGGTGGATCGCTAAATTGTTTTAAGTTCTTGTACTCACTGTGTGCCTCCTTCATAGTTCCTACGAATTCGCCTTAAAAAAACGATCAACATCTCTGAAAAGGTCTCTTCACACGTGTTCGCTCTGAGGGCGTTTGAATGGACATGCAATTTCATCTTAAACAATAAACTTCTGCTGTATACGGAAGCTACAGATAAGCTGCACAGCTGAACAGAAAATTAGTTCCTTCACTCTGTAACAGGTGAACAAGAAACTTCTGAGCAGCAATTGCCATTTTCTGGCCATGTGGGGTGGGGCGTTGTAAAAAAAAAAACAGTGAATAAACCAAATCTACAAAAATGTCCATTGGAAGCAATATGCCGCTGATTACTGTCATGACAGTGATTCTCAAGTTTCTGTTTTCCACATCCGAGAATTAATACTTTTTTTTTTTCCTCCAATTATTTCGCGAGACTGCCTATTTGGACCAAAAAAAAACACCATACTTATGTCCCAAATAAAAAAGCAAACAGTACGTCAGTAACGTGATGAAAAGCATAGGAAAACGTTTTCTGAAAATTCAAGATAGTTTGGAAGAATCAATATCTCGAAATGATTGCATACAACATAACATGGATTAAACGTGAGTCTACAAAGTCATAGGAAACAATATTTATTTACTTAGTGAATCATCAAATCGCTTTAGGTTCCTGTACTCACTGTGTGCCTAAGAGAGAATCTATACCATTTCACATCGCCCTGATGATTCTTTTGTTTAGAAATTCAAAATTCCCAAAAAACTGTGAACAATTTTTTGGTCGGAATTGTCATTTCTGAGGCTTCATATATACCAGAATGCCTAAATTTCCGTGACTCTGAAGGTTAGAAAAACTTATTTACAATATATATTTACACCAGCTTCCAGAACAATACGTGTATGGAATCAAATTTTGTAGTGACAGACAGACAAATCCCGTCCTTCTCCCTTCTTCCCATCCTCTCGTGGGTGTTTTGAAAATTCTGAAATCACAATTTCTGCTTTGAAAAACAATTCTCGAGTCTTTACAGACATATTTTCCACATTCGAGAATTAATACATTTTTTTGTCTGCAATAAATTTACAAGATTACCTGTTTAAAAAAAAAATACACACCAAATCTCCCAAAGAACAAAAAAATTACGTTAGCAAAGTGATGAAAAGCACAGGAAAACACTTTCTGAAAATTCAAAATAGGTTTGAAGAAGCAAACCGCATCTCAAAATGATTGCATATAACAAGTATTAAAAGTGCGTCTAAATATTGAAATTCTACAAATTCTTACCCAATGATATTTGTTTAGTTGGTGGATCGCTAAATTGTTTTAAGTTCTTGTACTCACTGTGTGCCTCCTTCATAGTTCCTACGAATTCGCCTTAAAAAAACGATCAATATCTCTGAAAAGGTCTCTTCACACGTGTTCGCTCTGAGGGCGTTTGAATGGACATGCAATTTCATCTTAAACAATAAACTTCTGCTGTATACGGAAGCTACAGATAAGCTGCACAGCTGAACAGAAAATTAGTTCCTTCACTGTGTAACAGGTGAACAAGAAACTTCTGAGCAGCAATTGCCATTTTCTGGCCATGTGGGGTGGGGCGTTGTAAAAAAAAAAACAGTGAATAAACCAAACCTACAAAAATGTCCATTGGAAGCAATATGCCGCTGATTACTGTCATGACAGTGATTCTCAAGTTTCTGTTTTCCACATCCGAGAATTAATACTTTTTTTTTTTCCTCCAATTATTTCGCGAGACTGCCTATTTGGACCAAAAAAAAACACCATACTTATGTCCCAAATAAAAAAGCAAACAGTACGTCAGTAACGTGATGAAAAGCATAGGAAAACGTTTTCTGAAAATTCAAGATAGTTTGGAAGAATCAAATCATATCTCGAAATGATTGCATACAACATAACATGGATTAAACGTGAGTCTACAAAGTCATAGGAAACAATATTTATTTACTTAGTGAATCATCAAATCGCTTTAGGTTCCTGTACTCACTGTGTGCCTAAAAGAGAATCTATACCATTTCACATCGCCCTGATGATTCTTTTGTTTAGAAATTCAAAATTCCCAAAAAACTGTGAACAATTTTTTGGTCGGAATTGTCATTTCTGAGGCTTCATATATACCAGAATGCGTAAATTTCCGTGACTCTGAGGGTTTGAAAAACTTATTTACAATATATATTTACACCAGCTTCCAGAACATTACGTGTATGGAATCAAATTTTGTAGTGACAGACAGACAAATCCCGTCCTTCTCCCTTCTTCCCATCCTCTCGTGGGTGTTTTGAAAATTCTGAAATCACAATTTCTGCTTTGAAAAACAATTCTCCAGTCTTTACAGACATATTTTCCACATTCGAGAATTAATACATTTTTTTTGAAAAAAAAATACACACCAAATCTCCCAAAGAACAAAAAAATTACGTTAGCAAAGTGATGAAAAGCACAGGAAAACACTTTCTGAAAATTCAAAATAGGTTTGAAGAAGCAAACCGCATCTCAAAATGATTGCATATAACAAGTATTAAAAGTGCGTCTAAATATTGAAATTCTACAAATTCTTACCCAATGATATTTGTTTAGTTGGTGGATCGCTAAATTGTTTTAAGTTCTTGTACTCACTGTGTGCCTCCTTCATAGTTCCTACGAATTCGCCTTAAAAAAACGATCAATATCTCTGAAAAGGTCGCTTCACACGTGTTCGCTCTGAGGGCGTTTGAATGGACATGCAATTTCATCTTAAACAATAAACTTCTGCTGTATACGGAAGCTACAGATAAGCTGCACAGCTGAACAGAAAATTAGTTCCTTCACTCTGTAACAGGTGAACAAGAAAATTCTGAGCAGCAATTGCCATTTTCTGGCCATGTGGGGTGGGGCGTTGTAAAAAAAAAAAAACAGTGAATAAACCAAATCTACAAAAATGTCCATTGGAAGCAATATGCCGCTGATTACTGTCATGACAGTGATTCTCAAGTTTCTGTTTTCCACATCCGAGAATTAATACTTTTTTTTTTTCCTCCAATTAATTCGCGAGACTGCCTATTTGGACCAAAAAAAAACACCATACTTATGTCCCAAATAAAAAAGCAAACAGTACGTCAGTAACGTGATGAAAAGCATAGGAAAACGTTTTCTGAAAATTCAAGATAGTTTGGAAGAATCAAATCGTATCTCGAAATGATTGCATACAACATAACATGGATTAAACGTGAGTCTACAAAGTCATAGGAAACAATATTTATTTACTTAGTGAATCATCAAATCGCTTTAGGTTCCTGTACTCACTGTGTGCCTAAAAGAGAATCTATACCATTTCACATCGCCCTGATGATTCTTTTGTTTAGAAATTCAAAATTCCCAAAAAACTGTGAACAATTTTTTGGTCGGAATTGTCATTTCTGAGGCTTCATATATACCAGAATGCGTAAATTTCCGTGACTCTGAAGGTTTGAAAAACTTATTTACAATATATATTTACACCAGCTTCCAGAACACTACGTGTATGGAATCAAATTTTGTAGTGACAGACAGACAAATCCCGTCCTTCTCCCTTCTTCCCATCCTCTCGTGGGTGTTTTGAAAATTCTGAAATCACAATTTCTGCTTTGAAAAACAATTCTCCAGTCTTTACAGACATATTTTCCACATTCGAGAATTAATACATTTTTTTTGAAAAAAAAATACACACCAAATCTCCCAAAGAACAAAAAAATTACGTTAGCAAAGTGATGAAAAGCACAGGAAAACACTTTCTGAAAATTCAAAATAGGTTTGAAGAAGCAAACCGCATCTCAAAATGATTGCATATAACAAGTATTAAAAGTGCGTCTAAATATTGAAATTCTACAAATTCTTACCCAATGATATTTGTTTAGTTGGTGGATCGCTAAATTGTTTTAAGTTCTTGTACTCACTGTGTGCCTTCTTCATAGTTCCTACGAATTCGCCTTAAAAAAACGATCAATATCTCTGAAAAGGTCTCTTCACACGTGTTCGCTCTGAGGGCGTTTGAATGGACATGCAATTTCATCTTAAACAATAAACTTCTGCTGTATGCGGAAGCTACAGATAAGCTGCACAGCTGAACAGAAAATTAGTTCCTTCACTCTGTAACAGGTGAACAAGAAAATTCTGAGCAGCAATTGCCATTTTCTGGCCATGTGGGGTGGGGTGTTGTAAAAAAAAAAAAACAGTGAATAAACCAAATCTACAAAAATGTCCATTGGAAGCAATATGCCGCTGATTACTGTCATGACAGTGATTCTCAAGTTTCTGTTTTCCACATCCGAGAATTAATACTTTTTTTTTTCCTCCAATTATTTCGCGAGACTGCCTATTTGGACCAAAAAAAAACACCATACTTATGTCCCAAATAAAAAAGCAAACAGTACGTCAGTAACGTGATGAAAAGCATAGGAAAACGTTTTCTGAAAATTCAAGATAGTTTGGAAGAATCAAATCATATCTCGAAATGATTGCATACAACATAACATGGATTAAACGTGAGTCTACAAAGTCATAGGAAACAATATTTATTTACTTAGTGAATCATCAAATCGCTTTAGGTTCCTGTACTCACTGTGTGCCTAAAAGAGAATCTATACCATTTCACATCGCCCTGATGATTCTTTTGTTTAGAAATTCAAAATTCCCAAAAAACTGTGAACAATTTTTTGGTCGGAATTGTCATTTCTGAGGCTTCATATATACCAGAATGCGTAAATTTCCGTGACTCTGAAGGTTAGAAAAACTTATTTACAATATATATTTACACCAGCTTCCAGAACACTACGTGTATGGAATCAAATTTTGTAGTGACAGACAGACAAATCCCGTCCTTCTCCCTTCTTCCCATCCTCTCGTGGGTGTTTTAAAAATTCTGAAATCACAATTTCTGCTTTGAAAAACAATTCTCGAGTCTTTACAGACATATTTTCCACATTCGAGAATTAATACATTTTTTTTGAAAAAAAAATACACACCAAATCTCCCAAAGAACAAAAAAATTACGTTAGCAAAGTGATGAAAAGCACAGGAAAACACTTTCTGAAAATTCAAAATAGGTTTGAAGAAGCAAACCTCATCTCAAAATGATTGCATATAACAAGTATTAAAAGTGCGTCTAAATATTGAAATTCTACAAATTCTTACCCAATGATATTTGTTTGGTTGGTGGATCGCTAAATTATTTTAAGTTCTTGTACTCACTGTGTGCCTCCTTCATAGTTCCTACGAATTTGCCTTAAAAAAACGATCAACATCTCTGAAAAGGTCTCTTCACACGTGTTCGCTCTGAGGGCGTTTGAATGGACATGCAATTTCATCTTAAACAATAAACTTCTGCTGTATACGGAAGCTACAGATAAGCTGCACAGCTGAACAGAAAATTAGTTCCTTCACTCTGTAACAGGTGAACAAGAAACTTCTGAGCAGCAATTGCCATTTTCTGGCCATGTGGGGTGGGGCGTTGTAAAAAAAAAAACAGTGAATAAACCAAATCTACAAAAATGTCCATTGGAAGCAATATGCCGCTGATTACTGTCATGACAGTGATTCTCAAGTTTCTGTTTTCCACATCCGAGAATTAATACTTTTTTTTTTTCCTCCAATTATTTCGCGAGACTGCCTATTTGGACCAAAAAAAAACACCATACTTATGTCCCAAATAAAAAAGCAAACAGTACGTCAGTAACGTGATGAAAAGCATAGGAAAACGTTTTCTGAAAATTCAAGATAGTTTGGAAGAATCAAATCATATCTCGAAATGATTGCATACAACATAACATGGATTAAACGTGAGTCTACAAAGTCATAGGAAACAATATTTATTTACTTAGTGAATCATCAAATCGCTTTAGGTTCCTGTACTCACTGTGTGCCTAAAAGAGAATCTATACCATTTCACATCGCCCTGATGATTCTTTTGTTTAGAAATTCAAAATTCCCAAAAAACTGTGAACAATTTTTTGGTCGGAATTGTCATTTCTGAGGCTTCATATATACCAGAATGCGTAAATTTCCGTGACTCTGAAGGTTAGAAAAACTTATTTACAATATATATTTACACCAGCTTCCAGAACACTACGTGTATGGAATCAAATTTTGTAGTGACAGACAGACAAATCCCGTCCTTCTCCCTTCTTCCCATCCTCTCGTGGGTGTTTTGAAAATTCTGAAATCACAATTTCTGCTTTGAAAAACAATTCTCCAGTCTTTACAGACATATTTTCCACATTCGAGAATTAATACATTTTTTTTTAAAAAAAAATACGCACCAAATCTCCCAAAGAACAAAAAAATTACGTTAGCAAAGTGATGAAAAGCACAGGAAAACACTTTCTGAAAATTCAAAATAGGTTTGAAGAAGCAAACCTCATCTCAAAATGATTGCATATAACAAGTATTAAAAGTGCGTCTAAATATTGAAATTCTACAAATTCTTACCCAATGATATTTGTTTGGTTGGTGGATCGCTAAATTGTTTTAAGTTCTTGTACTCACTGTGTGCCTCCTTCATAGTTCCTACGCATTCGCCTTAAAAAAACGATCAACATCTCTGAAAAGGTCTCTTCACACGTGTTCGCTCTGAGGGCGTTTGAATGGACATGCAATTTCATCTTAAACAATAAACTTCTGCTGTATACGGAAGCTACAGATAAGCTGCACAGCTGAACAGAAAATTAGTTCCTTCACTCTGTAACAGGTGAACAAGAAACTTCTGAGCAGCAATTGCCATTTTCTGGCCATGTGGGGTGGGGCGTTGTAAAAAAAAAAAACAGTGAATAAACCAAATCTACAAAAATGTCCATTGGAAGCAATATGCCGCTGATTACTGTCATGACAGTGATTCTCAAGTTTCTGTTTTCCACATCCGAGAATTAATACTTTTTTTTTTTCCTCCAATTATTTCGCGAGACTGCCTATTTGGACCAAAAAAAAACACCATACTTATGTCCCAAATAAAAAAGCAAACAGTACGTCAGTAACGTGATGAAAAGCATAGGAAAACGTTTTCTGAAAATTCAAGATAGTTTGGAAGAATCAAATCATATCTCGAAATGATTGCATACAACATAACATGGATTAAACGTGAGTCTACAAAGTCATAGGAAACAATATTTATTTACTTAGTGAATCATCAAATCGCTTTAGGTTCCTGTACTCACTGTGTGCCTAAAAGAGAATCTATACCATTTCACATCGCCCTGATGATTCTTTTGTTTAGAAATTCAAAATTCCCAAAAAACTGTGAACAATTTTTTCGTCGGAATTGTCATTTCTGAGGCTTCATATATACCAGAATGCGTAAATTTCCGTGACTCTGAAGGTTAGAAAAACTTATTTACAATATATATTTACACCAGCTTCCAGAACACTACGTGTATGGAATCAAATTTTGTAGTGACAGACAGACAAATCCCGTCCTTCTCCCTTCTTCCCATCCTCTCGTGGGTGTTTTAAAAATTCTGAAATCACAATTTCTGCTTTGAAAAACAATTCTCGAGTCTTTACAGACATATTTTCCACATTCGAGAATTAATACATTTTTTTTGAAAAAAAAATACACACCAAATCTCCCAAAGAGCAAAAAAATTACGTTAGCAAAGTGATGAAAAGCACAGGAAAACACTTTCTGAAAATTCAAAATAGGTTTGAAGAAGCAAACCTCATCTCAAAATGATTGCATATAACAAGTATTAAAAGTGCGTCTAAATATTGAAATTCTACAAATTCTTACCCAATGATATTTGTTTGGTTGGTGGATCGCTAAATTATTTTAAGTTCTTGTACTCACTGTGTGCCTCCTTCATAGTTCCTACGAATTTGCCTTAAAAAAACGATCAACATCTCTGAAAAGGTCTCTTCACACGTGTTCGCTCTGAGGGCGTTTGAATGGACATGCAATTTCATCTTAAACAATAAACTTCTGCTGTATACGGAAGCTACAGATAAGCTGCACAGCTGAACAGAAAATTAGTTCCTTCACTCTGTAACAGGTGAACAAGAAACTTCTGAGCAGCAATTGCCATTTTCTGGCCATGTGGGGTGGGGCGTTGTAAAAAAAAAAACAGTGAATAAACCAAATCTACAAAAATGTCCATTGGAAGCAATATGCCGCTGATTACTGTCATGACAGTGATTCTCAAGTTTCTGTTTTCCACATCCGAGAATTAATACTTTTTTTTTTTCCTCCAATTATTTCGCGAGACTGCCTATTTGGACCAAAAAAAAACACCATACTTATGTCCCAAATAAAAAAGCAAACAGTACGTCAGTAACGTGATGAAAAGCATAGGAAAACGTTTTCTGAAAATTCAAGATAGTTTGGAAGAATCAAATCATATCTCGAAATGATTGCATACAACATAACATGGATTAAACGTGAGTCTACAAAGTCATAGGAAACAATATTTATTTACTTAGTGAATCATCAAATCGCTTTAGGTTCCTGTACTCACTGTGTGCCTAAAAGAGAATCTATACCATTTCACATCGCCCTGATGATTCTTTTGTTTAGAAATTCAAAATTCCCAAAAAACTGTGAACAATTTTTTGGTCGGAATTGTCATTTCTGAGGCTTCATATATACCAGAATGCGTAAATTTCCGTGACTCTGAAGGTTAGAAAAACTTATTTACAATATATATTTACACCAGCTTCCAGAACACTACGTGTATGGAATCAAATTTTGTAGTGACAGACAGACAAATCCCGTCCTTCTCCCTTCTTCCCATCCTCTCGTGGGTGTTTTGAAAATTCTGAAATCACAATTTCTGCTTTGAAAAACAATTCTCCAGTCTTTACAGACATATTTTCCACATTCGAGAATTAATACATTTTTTTTAAAAAAAAAATACGCACCAAATCTCCCAAAGAACAAAAAAATTACGTTAGCAAAGTGATGAAAAGCACAGGAAAACACTTTCTGAAAATTCAAAATAGGTTTGAAGAAGCAAACCTCATCTCAAAATGATTGCATATAACAAGTATTAAAAGTGCGTCTAAATATTGAAATTCTACAAATTCTTACCCAATGATATTTGTTTAGTTGGTGGATCGCTAAATTGTTTTAAGTTCTTGTACTCACTGTGTGCCTCCTTCATAGTTCCTACGCATTCGCCTTAAAAAAACGATCAACATCTCTGAAAAGGTCTCTTCACACGTGTTCGCTCTGAGGGCGTTTGAATGGACATGCAATTTCATCTTAAACAATAAACTTCTGCTGTATACGGAAGCTACAGATAAGCTGCACAGCTGAACAGAAAATTAGTTCCTTCACTCTGTAACAGGTGAACAAGAAACTTCTGAGCAGCAATTGCCATTTTCTGGCCATGTGGGTTGGGGCGTTGTAAAAAAAAAAAACAGTGAATAAACCAAATCTACAAAAATGTCCATTGGAAGCAATATGCCGCTGATTACTGTCATGACAGTGATTCTCAAGTTTCTGTTTTCCACATCCGAGAATTAATACTTTTTTTTTTTCCTCCAATTAATTCGCGAGACTGCCTATTTGGACCAAAAAAAAACACCATACTTATGTCCCAAATAAAAAAGCAAACAGTACGTCAGTAACGTGATGAAAAGCATAGGAAAACGTTTTCTGAAAATTCAAGATAGTTTGGAAGAATCAAATCATATCTCGAAATGATTGCATACAACATAACATGGATTAAACGTGAGTCTACAAAGTCATAGGAAACAATATTTATTTACTTAGTGAATCATCAAATCGCTTTAGGTTCCTGTACTCACTGTGTGCCTAAAAGAGAATCTATACCATTTCACATCGCCCTGATGATTCTTTTGTTTAGAAATTCAAAATTCCCAAAAAACTGTGAACAATTTTTTGGTCGGAATTGTCATTTCTGAGGCTTCATATATACCAGAATGCGTAAATTTCCGTGACTCTGAAGGTTAGAAAAACTTATTTACAATATATATTTACACCAGCTTCCAGAACACTACGTGTATGGAATCAAATTTTGTAGTGACAGACAGACAAATCCCGTCCTTCTCCCTTCTTCCCATCCTCTCGTGGGTGTTTTGAAAATTCTGAAATCACAATTTCTGCTTTGAAAAACAATTCTCCAGTCTTTACAGACATATTTTCCACATTCGAGAATTAATACATTTTTTTTGAAAAAAAAATACACACCAAATCTCCCAAAGAACAAAAAAAATACGTTAGCAAAGTGATGAAAAGCACAGGAAAACACTTTCTGAAAATTCAAAATAGGTTTGAAGAAGCAAACCTCATCTCAAAATGATTGCATATAACAAGTATTAAAAGTGCGTCTAAATATTGAAATTCTACAAATTCTTACCCAATGATATTTGTTTGGTTGGTGGATCGCTAAATTGTTTTAAGTTCTTGAACTCACTGTGTGCCTCCTTCATAGTTCCTACGAATTCGCCTTAAAAAAACGATCAACATCTCTGAAAAGGTCTCTTCACACGTGTTCGCTCTGAGGGCGTTTGAATGGACATGCAATTTCATCTTAAACAATAAACTTCTGCTGTATACGGAAGCTACAGATAAGCTGCACAGCTGAACAGAAAATTAGTTCCTTCACTCTGTAACAGGTGAACAAGAAACTTCTGAGCAGCAATTGCCATTTTCTGGCCATGTGGGGTGGGGCGTTGTAAAAAAAAAAAACAGTGAATAAACCAAATCTACAAAAATGTCCATTGGAAGCAATATGCCGCTGATTACTGTCATGACAGTGATTCTCAAGTTTCTGTTTTCCACATCCGAGAATTAATACTTTTTTTTTTTCCTCCAATTAATTCGCGAGACTGCCTATTTGGACCAAAAAAAAACACCATACTTATGTCCCAAATAAAAAAGCAAACAGTACGTCAGTAACGTGATGAAAAGCATAGGAAAACGTTTTCTGAAAATTCAAGATAGTTTGGAAGAATCAAATCATATCTCGAAATGATTGCATACAACATAACATGGATTAAACGTGAGTCTACAAAGTCATAGGAAACAATATTTATTTACTTAGTGAATCATCAAATCGCTTTAGGTTCCTGTACTCACTGTGTGCCTAAAAGAGAATCTATACCATTTCACATCGCCCTGATGATTCTTTTGTTTAGAAATTCAAAATTCCCAAAAAACTGTGAACAATTTTTTGGTCGGAATTGTCATTTCTGAGGCTTCATATATACCAGAATGCGTAAATTTCCGTGACTCTGAAGGTTAGAAAAACTTATTTACAATATATATTTACACCAGCTTCCAGAACACTACGTGTATGGAATCAAATTTTGTAGTGACAGACAGACAAATCCCGTCCTTCTCCCTTCTTCCCATCCTCTCGTGGGTGTTTTAAAAATTCTGAAATCACAATTTCTGCTTTGAAAAACAATTCTCGAGTCTTTACAGACATATTTTCCACATTCGAGAATTAATACATTTTTTTTGAAAAAAAAATACACACCAAATCTCCCAAAGAACAAAAAAATTACGTTAGCAAAGTGATGAAAAGCACAGGAAAACACTTTCTGAAAATTCAAAATAGGTTTGAAGAAGCAAACCTCATCTCAAAATGATTGCATATAACAAGTATTAAAAGTGCGTCTAAATATTGAAATTCTACAAATTCTTACCCAATGATATTTGTTTGGTTGGTGGATCGCTAAATTGTTTTAAGTTCTTGTACTCACTGTGTGCCTCCTTCATAGTTCCTACGAATTTGCCTTAAAAAAACGATCAACATCTCTGAAAAGGTCTCTTCACACGTGTTCGCTCTGAGGGCGTTTGAATGGACATGCAATTTCATCTTAAACAATAAACTTCTGCTGTATACGGAAGCTACAGATAAGCTGCACAGCTGAACAGAAAATTAGTTCCTTCACTCTGTAACAGGTGAACAAGAAACTTCTGAGCAGCAATTGCCATTTTCTGGCCATGTGGGGTGGGGCGTTGTAAAAAAAAAAACAGTGAATAAACCAAATCTACAAAAATGTCCATTGGAAGCAATATGCCGCTGATTACTGTCATGACAGTGATTCTCAAGTTTCTGTTTTCCACATCCGAGAATTAATACTTTTTTTTTTTCCTCCAATTATTTCGCGAGACTGCCTATTTGGACCAAAAAAAAACACCATACTTATGTCCCAAATAAAAAAGCAAACAGTACGTCAGTAACGTGATGAAAAGCATAGGAAAACGTTTTCTGAAAATTCAAGATAGTTTGGAAGAATCAAATCATATCTCGAAATGATTGCATACAACATAACATGGATTAAACGTGAGTCTACAAAGTCATAGGAAACAATATTTATTTACTTAGTGAATCATCAAATCGCTTTAGGTTCCTGTACTCACTGTGTGCCTAAAAGAGAATCTATACCATTTCACATCGCCCTGATGATTCTTTTGTTTAGAAATTCAAAATTCCCAAAAAACTGTGAACAATTTTTTGGTCGGAATTGTCATTTCTGAGGCTTCATATATACCAGAATGCGTAAATTTCCGTGACTCTGAAGGTTAGAAAAACTTATTTACAATATATATTTACACCAGCTTCCAGAACACTACGTGTATGGAATCAAATTTTGTAGTGACAGACAGACAAATCCCGTCCTTCTCCCTTCTTCCCATCCTCTCGTGGGTGTTTTGAAAATTCTGAAATCACAATTTCTGCTTTGAAAAACAATTCTCCAGTCTTTACAGACATATTTTCCACATTCGAGAATTAATACATTTTTTTGGAAAAAAAAATACACACCAAATCTCCCAAAGAACAAAAAAATTACGTTAGCAAAGTGATGAAAAGCACAGGAAAACACTTTCTGAAAATTCAAAATAGGTTTGAAGAAGCAAACCTCATCTCAAAATGATTGCATATAACAAGTATTAAAAGTGCGTCTAAATATTGAAATTCTACAAATTCTTACCCAATGATATTTGTTTGGTTGGTGGATCGCTAAATTGTTTTAAGTTCTTGTACTCACTGTGTGCCTCCTTCATAGTTCCTACGAATTCGCCTTAAAAAAACGATCAACATCTCTGAAAAGGTCTCTTCACACGTGTTCGCTCTGAGGGCGTTTGAATGGACATGCAATTTCATCTTAAACAATAAACTTCTGCTGTATACGGAAGCTACAGATAAGCTGCACAGCTGAACAGAAAATTAGTTCCTTCACTCTGTAACAGGTGAACAAGAAACTTCTGAGCAGCAATTGCCATTTTCTGGCCATGTGGGGTGGGGCGTTGTAAAAAAAAAAACAGTGAATAAACCAAATCTACAAAAATGTCCATTGGAAGCAATATGCCGCTGATTACTGTCATGACAGTGATTCTCAAGTTTCTGTTTTCCACATCCGAGAATTAATACTTTTTTTTTTTCCTCCAATTATTTCGCGAGACTGCCTATTTGGACCAAAAAAAAACACCATACTTATGTCCCAAATAAAAAAGCAAACAGTACGTCAGTAACGTGATGAAAAGCATAGGAAAACGTTTTCTGAAAATTCAAGATAGTTTGGAAGAATCAATATCTCGAAATGATTGCATACAACATAACATGGATTAAACGTGAGTCTACAAAGTCATAGGAAACAATATTTATTTACTTAGTGAATCATCAAATCGCTTTAGGTTCCTGTACTCACTGTGTGCCTAAGAGAGAATCTATACCATTTCACATCGCCCTGATGATTCTTTTGTTTAGAAATTCAAAATTCCCAAAAAACTGTGAACAATTTTTTGGTCGGAATTGTCATTTCTGAGGCTTCATATATACCAGAATGCCTAAATTTCCGTGACTCTGAAGGTTAGAAAAACTTATTTACAATATATATTTACACCAGCTTCCAGAACAATACGTGTATGGAATCAAATTTTGTAGTGACAGACAGACAAATCCCGTCCTTCTCCCTTCTTCCCATCCTCTCGTGGGTGTTTTGAAAATTCTGAAATCACAATTTCTGCTTTGAAAAACAATTCTCGAGTCTTTACAGACATATTTTCCACATTCGAGAATTAATACATTTTTTTGTCTGCAATAAATTTACAAGATTACCTGTTTAAAAAAAAAATACACACCAAATCTCCCAAAGAACAAAAAAATTACGTTAGCAAAGTGATGAAAAGCACAGGAAAACACTTTCTGAAAATTCAAAATAGGTTTGAAGAAGCAAACCGCATCTCAAAATGATTGCATATAACAAGTATTAAAAGTGCGTCTAAATATTGAAATTCTACAAATTCTTACCCAATGATATTTGTTTAGTTGGTGGATCGCTAAATTGTTTTAAGTTCTTGTACTCACTGTGTGCCTCCTTCATAGTTCCTACGAATTCGCCTTAAAAAAACGATCAATATCTCTGAAAAGGTCTCTTCACACGTGTTCGCTCTGAGGGCGTTTGAATGGACATGCAATTTCATCTTAAACAATAAACTTCTGCTGTATACGGAAGCTACAGATAAGCTGCACAGCTGAACAGAAAATTAGTTCCTTCACTGTGTAACAGGTGAACAAGAAACTTCTGAGCAGCAATTGCCATTTTCTGGCCATGTGGGGTGGGGCGTTGTAAAAAAAAAAACAGTGAATAAACCAAACCTACAAAAATGTCCATTGGAAGCAATATGCCGCTGATTACTGTCATGACAGTGATTCTCAAGTTTCTGTTTTCCACATCCGAGAATTAATACTTTTTTTTTTCCTCCAATTATTTCGCGAGACTGCCTATTTGGACCAAAAAAAAACACCATACTTATGTCCCAAATAAAAAAGCAAACAGTACGTCAGTAACGTGATGAAAAGCATAGGAAAACGTTTTCTGAAAATTCAAGATAGTTTGGAAGAATCAAATCATATCTCGAAATGATTGCATACAACATAACATGGATTAAACGTGAGTCTACAAAGTCATAGGAAACAATATTTATTTACTTAGTGAATCATCAAATCGCTTTAGGTTCCTGTACTCACTGTGTGCCTAAAAGAGAATCTATACCATTTCACATCGCCCTGATGATTCTTTTGTTTAGAAATTCAAAATTCCCAAAAAACTGTGAACAATTTTTTGGTCGGAATTGTCATTTCTGAGGCTTCATATATACCAGAATGCGTAAATTTCCGTGACTCTGAGGGTTTGAAAAACTTATTTACAATATATATTTACACCAGCTTCCAGAACATTACGTGTATGGAATCAAATTTTGTAGTGACAGACAGACAAATCCCGTCCTTCTCCCTTCTTCCCATCCTCTCGTGGGTGTTTTGAAAATTCTGAAATCACAATTTCTGCTTTGAAAAACAATTCTCCAGTCTTTACAGACATATTTTCCACATTCGAGAATTAATACATTTTTTTTGAAAAAAAAATACACACCAAATCTCCCAAAGAACAAAAAAATTACGTTAGCAAAGTGATGAAAAGCACAGGAAAACACTTTCTGAAAATTCAAAATAGGTTTGAAGAAGCAAACCGCATCTCAAAATGATTGCATATAACAAGTATTAAAAGTGCGTCTAAATATTGAAATTCTACAAATTCTTACCCAATGATATTTGTTTAGTTGGTGGATCGCTAAATTGTTTTAAGTTCTTGTACTCACTGTGTGCCTCCTTCATAGTTCCTACGAATTCGCCTTAAAAAAACGATCAATATCTCTGAAAAGGTCGCTTCACACGTGTTCGCTCTGAGGGCGTTTGAATGGACATGCAATTTCATCTTAAACAATAAACTTCTGCTGTATACGGAAGCTACAGATAAGCTGCACAGCTGAACAGAAAATTAGTTCCTTCACTCTGTAACAGGTGAACAAGAAAATTCTGAGCAGCAATTGCCATTTTCTGGCCATGTGGGGTGGGGCGTTGTAAAAAAAAAAAAACAGTGAATAAACCAAATCTACAAAAATGTCCATTGGAAGCAATATGCCGCTGATTACTGTCATGACAGTGATTCTCAAGTTTCTGTTTTCCACATCCGAGAATTAATACTTTTTTTTTTTCCTCCAATTAATTCGCGAGACTGCCTATTTGGACCAAAAAAAAACACCATACTTATGTCCCAAATAAAAAAGCAAACAGTACGTCAGTAACGTGATGAAAAGCATAGGAAAACGTTTTCTGAAAATTCAAGATAGTTTGGAAGAATCAAATCGTATCTCGAAATGATTGCATACAACATAACATGGATTAAACGTGAGTCTACAAAGTCATAGGAAACAATATTTATTTACTTAGTGAATCATCAAATCGCTTTAGGTTCCTGTACTCACTGTGTGCCTAAAAGAGAATCTATACCATTTCACATCGCCCTGATGATTCTTTTGTTTAGAAATTCAAAATTCCCAAAAAACTGTGAACAATTTTTTGGTCGGAATTGTCATTTCTGAGGCTTCATATATACCAGAATGCGTAAATTTCCGTGACTCTGAAGGTTTGAAAAACTTATTTACAATATATATTTACACCAGCTTCCAGAACACTACGTGTATGGAATCAAATTTTGTAGTGACAGACAGACAAATCCCGTCCTTCTCCCTTCTTCCCATCCTCTCGTGGGTGTTTTGAAAATTCTGAAATCACAATTTCTGCTTTGAAAAACAATTCTCCAGTCTTTACAGACATATTTTCCACATTCGAGAATTAATACATTTTTTTTGAAAAAAAAATACACACCAAATCTCCCAAAGAACAAAAAAATTACGTTAGCAAAGTGATGAAAAGCACAGGAAAACACTTTCTGAAAATTCAAAATAGGTTTGAAGAAGCAAACCGCATCTCAAAATGATTGCATATAACAAGTATTAAAAGTGCGTCTAAATATTGAAATTCTACAAATTCTTACCCAATGATATTTGTTTAGTTGGTGGATCGCTAAATTGTTTTAAGTTCTTGTACTCACTGTGTGCCTTCTTCATAGTTCCTACGAATTCGCCTTAAAAAAACGATCAATATCTCTGAAAAGGTCTCTTCACACGTGTTCGCTCTGAGGGCGTTTGAATGGACATGCAATTTCATCTTAAACAATAAACTTCTGCTGTATACGGAAGCTACAGATAAGCTGCACAGCTGAACAGAAAATTAGTTCCTTCACTCTGTAACAGGTGAACAAGAAAATTCTGAGCAGCAATTGCCATTTTCTGGCCATGTGGGGTGGGGTGTTGTAAAAAAAAAAAAACAGTGAATAAACCAAATCTACAAAAATGTCCATTGGAAGCAATATGCCGCTGATTACTGTCATGACAGTGATTCTCAAGTTTCTGTTTTCCACATCCGAGAATTAATACTTTTTTTTTTTCCTCCAATTATTTCGCGAGACTGCCTATTTGGACCAAAAAAAAACACCATACTTATGTCCCAAATAAAAAAGCAAACAGTACGTCAGTAACGTGATGAAAAGCATAGGAAAACGTTTTCTGAAAATTCAAGATAGTTTGGAAGAATCAAATCATATCTCGAAATGATTGCATACAACATAACATGGATTAAACGTGAGTCTACAAAGTCATAGGAAACAATATTTATTTACTTAGTGAATCATCAAATCGCTTTAGGTTCCTGTACTCACTGTGTGCCTAAAAGAGAATCTATACCATTTCACATCGCCCTGATGATTCTTTTGTTTAGAAATTCAAAATTCCCAAAAAACTGTGAACAATTTTTTCGTCGGAATTGTCATTTCTGAGGCTTCATATATACCAGAATGCGTAAATTTCCGTGACTCTGAAGGTTAGAAAAACTTATTTACAATATATATTTACACCAGCTTCCAGAACACTACGTGTATGGAATCAAATTTTGTAGTGACAGACAGACAAATCCCGTCCTTCTCCCTTCTTCCCATCCTCTCGTGGGTGTTTTAAAAATTCTGAAATCACAATTTCTGCTTTGAAAAACAATTCTCGAGTCTTTACAGACATATTTTCCACATTCGAGAATTAATACATTTTTTTTGAAAAAAAAATACACACCAAATCTCCCAAAGAACAAAAAAATTACGTTAGCAAAGTGATGAAAAGCACAGGAAAACACTTTCTGAAAATTCAAAATAGGTTTGAAGAAGCAAACCTCATCTCAAAATGATTGCATATAACAAGTATTAAAAGTGCGTCTAAATATTGAAATTCTACAAATTCTTACCCAATGATATTTGTTTGGTTGGTGGATCGCTAAATTATTTTAAGTTCTTGTACTCACTGTGTGCCTCCTTCATAGTTCCTACGAATTTGCCTTAAAAAAACGATCAACATCTCTGAAAAGGTCTCTTCACACGTGTTCGCTCTGAGGGCGTTTGAATGGACATGCAATTTCATCTTAAACAATAAACTTCTGCTGTATACGGAAGCTACAGATAAGCTGCACAGCTGAACAGAAAATTAGTTCCTTCACTCTGTAACAGGTGAACAAGAAACTTCTGAGCAGCAATTGCCATTTTCTGGCCATGTGGGGTGGGGCGTTGTAAAAAAAAAAACAGTGAATAACCCAAATCTACAAAAATGTCCATTGGAAGCAATATGCCGCTGATTACTGTCATGACAGTGATTCTCAAGTTTCTGTTTTCCACATCCGAGAATTAATACTTTTTTTTTTTCCTCCAATTATTTCGCGAGACTGCCTATTTGGACCAAAAAAAAACACCATACTTATGTCCCAAATAAAAAAGCAAACAGTACGTCAGTAACGTGATGAAAAGCATAGGAAAACGTTTTCTGAAAATTCAAGATAGTTTGGAAGAATCAAATCATATCTCGAAATGATTGCATACAACATAACATGGATTAAACGTGAGTCTACAAAGTCATAGGAAACAATATTTATTTACTTAGTGAATCATCAAATCGCTTTAGGTTCCTGTACTCACTGTGTGCCTAAAAGAGAATCTATACCATTTCACATCGCCCTGATGATTCTTTTGTTTAGAAATTCAAAATTCCCAAAAAACTGTGAACAATTTTTTGGTCGGAATTGTCATTTCTGAGGCTTCATATATACCAGAATGCGTAAATTTCCGTGACTCTGAAGGTTAGAAAAACTTATTTACAATATATATTTACACCAGCTTCCAGAACACTACGTGTATGGAATCAAATTTTGTAGTGACAGACAGACAAATCCCGTCCTTCTCCCTTCTTCCCATCCTCTCGTGGGTGTTTTGAAAATTCTGAAATCACAATTTCTGCTTTGAAAAACAATTCTCCAGTCTTTACAGACATATTTTCCACATTCGAGAATTAATACATTTTTTTTTAAAAAAAAATACGCACCAAATCTCCCAAAGAACAAAAAAATTACGTTAGCAAAGTGATGAAAAGCACAGGAAAACACTTTCTGAAAATTCAAAATAGGTTTGAAGAAGCAAACCTCATCTCAAAATGATTGCATATAACAAGTATTAAAAGTGCGTCTAAATATTGAAATTCTACAAATTCTTACCCAATGATATTTGTTTGGTTGGTGGATCGCTAAATTGTTTTAAGTTCTTGTACTCACTGTGTGCCTCCTTCATAGTTCCTACGCATTCGCCTTAAAAAAACGATCAACATCTCTGAAAAGGTCTCTTCACACGTGTTCGCTCTGAGGGCGTTTGAATGGACATGCAATTTCATCTTAAACAATAAACTTCTGCTGTATACGGAAGCTACAGATAAGCTGCACAGCTGAACAGAAAATTAGTTGATTCACTCTGTAACAGGTGAACAAGAAACTTCTGAGCAGCAATTGCCATTTTCTGGCCATGTGGGGTGGGGCGTTGTAAAAAAAAAAAACAGTGAATAAACCAAATCTACAAAAATGTCCATTGGAAGCAATATGCCGCTGATTACTGTCATGACAGTGATTCTCAAGTTTCTGTTTTCCACATCCGAGAATTAATACTTTTTTTTTTTCCTCCAATTAATTCGCGAGACTGCCTATTTGGACCAAAAAAAAACACCATACTTATGTCCCAAATAAAAAAGCAAACAGTACGTCAGTAACGTGATGAAAAGCATAGGAAAACGTTTTCTGAAAATTCAAGATAGTTTGGAAGAATCAAATCATATCTCGAAATGATTGCATACAACATAACATGGATTAAACGTGAGTCTACAAAGTCATAGGAAACAATATTTATTTACTTAGTGAATCATCAAATCGCTTTAGGTTCCTGTACTCACTGTGTGCCTAAAAGAGAATCTATACCATTTCACATCGCCCTGATGATTCTTTTGTTTAGAAATTCAAAATTCCCAAAAAACTGTGAACAATTTTTTGGTCGGAATTGTCATTTCTGAGGCTTCATATATACCAGAATGCGTAAATTTCCGTGACTCTGAAGGTTAGAAAAACTTATTTACAATATATATTTACACCAGCTTCCAGAACACTACGTGTATGGAATCAAATTTTGTAGTGACAGACAGACAAATCCCGTCCTTCTCCCTTCTTCCCATCCTCTCGTGGGTGTTTTAAAAATTCTGAAATCACAATTTCTGCTTTGAAAAACAATTCTCGAGTCTTTACAGACATATTTTCCACATTCGAGAATTAATACATTTTTTTTGAAAAAAAAATACACACCAAATCTCCCAAAGAACAAAAAAATTACGTTAGCAAAGTGATGAAAAGCACAGGAAAACACTTTCTGAAAATTCAAAATAGGTTTGAAGAAGCAAACCTCATCTCAAAATGATTGCATATAACAAGTATTAAAAGTGCGTCTAAATATTGAAATTCTACAAATTCTTACCCAATGATATTTGTTTGGTTGGTGGATCGCTAAATTATTTTAAGTTCTTGTACTCACTGTGTGCCTCCTTCATAGTTCCTACGAATTTGCCTTAAAAAAACGATCAACATCTCTGAAAAGGTCTCTTCACACGTGTTCGCTCTGAGGGCGTTTGAATGGACATGCAATTTCATCTTAAACAATAAACTTCTGCTGTATACGGAAGCTACAGATAAGCTGCACAGCTGAACAGAAAATTAGTTCCTTCACTCTGTAACAGGTGAACAAGAAACTTCTGAGCAGCAATTGCCATTTTCTGGCCATGTGGGGTGGGGCGTTGTAAAAAAAAAAACAGTGAATAACCCAAATCTACAAAAATGTCCATTGGAAGCAATATGCCGCTGATTACTGTCATGACAGTGATTCTCAAGTTTCTGTTTTCCACATCCGAGAATTAATACTTTTTTTTTTTCCTCCAATTATTTCGCGAGACTGCCTATTTGGACCAAAAAAAAACACCATACTTATGTCCCAAATAAAAAAGCAAACAGTACGTCAGTAACGTGATGAAAAGCATAGGAAAACGTTTTCTGAAAATTCAAGATAGTTTGGAAGAATCAAATCATATCTCGAAATGATTGCATACAACATAACATGGATTAAACGTGAGTCTACAAAGTCATAGGAAACAATATTTATTTACTTAGTGAATCATCAAATCGCTTTAGGTTCCTGTACTCACTGTGTGCCTAAAAGAGAATCTATACCATTTCACATCGCCCTGATGATTCTTTTGTTTAGAAATTCAAAATTCCCAAAAAACTGTGAACAATTTTTTGGTCGGAATTGTCATTTCTGAGGCTTCATATATACCAGAATGCGTAAATTTCCGTGACTCTGAAGGTTAGAAAAACTTATTTACAATATATATTTACACCAGCTTCCAGAACACTACGTGTATGGAATCAAATTTTGTAGTGACAGACAGACAAATCCCGTCCTTCTCCCTTCTTCCCATCCTCTCGTGGGTGTTTTGAAAATTCTGAAATCACAATTTCTGCTTTGAAAAACAATTCTCCAGTCTTTACAGACATATTTTCCACATTCGAGAATTAATACATTTTTTTTTAAAAAAAAATACGCACCAAATCTCCCAAAGAACAAAAAAATTACGTTAGCAAAGTGATGAAAAGCACAGGAAAACACTTTCTGAAAATTCAAAATAGGTTTGAAGAAGCAAACCTCATCTCAAAATGATTGCATATAACAAGTATTAAAAGTGCGTCTAAATATTGAAATTCTACAAATTCTTACCCAATGATATTTGTTTGGTTGGTGGATCGCTAAATTGTTTTAAGTTCTTGTACTCACTGTGTGCCTCCTTCATAGTTCCTACGCATTCGCCTTAAAAAAACGATCAACATCTCTGAAAAGGTCTCTTCACACGTGTTCGCTCTGAGGGCGTTTGAATGGACATGCAATTTCATCTTAAACAATAAACTTCTGCTGTATACGGAAGCTACAGATAAGCTGCACAGCTGAACAGAAAATTAGTTGATTCACTCTGTAACAGGTGAACAAGAAACTTCTGAGCAGCAATTGCCATTTTCTGGCCATGTGGGGTGGGGCGTTGTAAAAAAAAAAAACAGTGAATAAACCAAATCTACAAAAATGTCCATTGGAAGCAATATGCCGCTGATTACTGTCATGACAGTGATTCTCAAGTTTCTGTTTTCCACATCCGAGAATTAATACTTTTTTTTTTTCCTCCAATTAATTCGCGAGACTGCCTATTTGGACCAAAAAAAAACACCATACTTATGTCCCAAATAAAAAAGCAAACAGTACGTCAGTAACGTGATGAAAAGCATAGGAAAACGTTTTCTGAAAATTCAAGATAGTTTGGAAGAATCAAATCATATCTCGAAATGATTGCATACAACATAACATGGATTAAACGTGAGTCTACAAAGTCATAGGAAACAATATTTATTTACTTAGTGAATCATCAAATCGCTTTAGGTTCCTGTACTCACTGTGTGCCTAAAAGAGAATCTATACCATTTCACATCGCCCTGATGATTCTTTTGTTTAGAAATTCAAAATTCCCAAAAAACTGTGAACAATTTTTTGGTCGGAATTGTCATTTCTGAGGCTTCATATATACCAGAATGCGTAAATTTCCGTGACTCTGAAGGTTAGAAAAACTTATTTACAATATATATTTACACCAGCTTCCAGAACACTACGTGTATGGAATCAAATTTTGTAGTGACAGACAGACAAATCCCGTCCTTCTCCCTTCTTCCCATCCTCTCGTGGGTGTTTTAAAAATTCTGAAATCACAATTTCTGCTTTGAAAAACAATTCTCGAGTCTTTACAGACATATTTTCCACATTCGAGAATTAATACATTTTTTTTGAAAAAAAAATACACACCAAATCTCCCAAAGAACAAAAAAATTACGTTAGCAAAGTGATGAAAAGCACAGGAAAACACTTTCTGAAAATTCAAAATAGGTTTGAAGAAGCAAACCTCATCTCAAAATGATTGCATATAACAAGTATTAAAAGTGCGTCTAAATATTGAAATTCTACAAATTCTTACCCAATGATATTTGTTTGGTTGGTGGATCGCTAAATTATTTTAAGTTCTTGTACTCACTGTGTGCCTCCTTCATAGTTCCTACGAATTTGCCTTAAAAAAACGATCAACATCTCTGAAAAGGTCTCTTCACACGTGTTCGCTCTGAGGGCGTTTGAATGGACATGCAATTTCATCTTAAACAATAAACTTCTGCTGTATACGGAAGCTACAGATAAGCTGCACAGCTGAACAGAAAATTAGTTCCTTCACTCTGTAACAGGTGAACAAGAAACTTCTGAGCAGCAATTGCCATTTTCTGGCCATGTGGGGTGGGGCGTTGTAAAAAAAAAAACAGTGAATAAACCAAATCTACAAAAATGTCCATTGGAAGCAATATGCCGCTGATTACTGTCATGACAGTGATTCTCAAGTTTCTGTTTTCCACATCCGAGAATTAATACTTTTTTTTTTTCCTCCAATTATTTCGCGAGACTGCCTATTTGGACCAAAAAAAAACACCATACTTATGTCCCAAATAAAAAAGCAAACAGTACGTCAGTAACGTGATGAAAAGCATAGGAAAACGTTTTCTGAAAATTCAAGATAGTTTGGAAGAATCAAATCATATCTCGAAATGATTGCATACAACATAACATGGATTAAACGTGAGTCTACAAAGTCATAGGAAACAATATTTATTTACTTAGTGAATCATCAAATCGCTTTAGGTTCCTGTACTCACTGTGTGCCTAAAAGAGAATCTATACCATTTCACATCGCCCTGATGATTCTTTTGTTTAGAAATTCAAAATTCCCAAAAAACTGTGAACAATTTTTTGGTCGGAATTGTCATTTCTGAGGCTTCATATATACCAGAATGCGTAAATTTCCGTGACTCTGAAGGTTAGAAAAACTTATTTACAATATATATTTACACCAGCTTCCAGAACACTACGTGTATGGAATCAAATTTTGTAGTGACAGACAGACAAATCCCGTCCTTCTCCCTTCTTCCCATCCTCTCGTGGGTGTTTTGAAAATTCTGAAATCACAATTTCTGCTTTGAAAAACAATTCTCCAGTCTTTACAGACATATTTTCCACATTCGAGAATTAATACATTTTTTTTAAAAAAAAAATACGCACCAAATCTCCCAAAGAACAAAAAAATTACGTTAGCAAAGTGATGAAAAGCACAGGAAAACACTTTCTGAAAATTCAAAATAGGTTTGAAGAAGCAAACCTCATCTCAAAATGATTGCATATAACAAGTATTAAAAGTGCGTCTAAATATTGAAATTCTACAAATTCTTACCCAATGATATTTGTTTGGTTGGTGGATCGCTAAATTGTTTTAAGTTCTTGTACTCACTGTGTGCCTCCTTCATAGTTCCTACGCATTCGCCTTAAAAAAACGATCAACATCTCTGAAAAGGTCTCTTCACACGTGTTCGCTCTGAGGGCGTTTGAATGGACATGCAATTTCATCTTAAACAATAAACTTCTGCTGTATACGGAAGCTACAGATAAGCTGCACAGCTGAACAGAAAATTAGTTCCTTCACTCTGTAACAGGTGAACAAGAAACTTCTGAGCAGCAATTGCCATTTTCTGGCCATGTGGGGTGGGGCGTTGTAAAAAAAAAAAACAGTGAATAAACCAAATCTACAAAAATGTCCATTGGAAGCAATATGCCGCTGATTACTGTCATGACAGTGATTCTCAAGTTTCTGTTTTCCACATCCGAGAATTAATACTTTTTTTTTTTCCTCCAATTAATTCGCGAGACTGCCTATTTGGACCAAAAAAAAACACCATACTTATGTCCCAAATAAAAAAGCAAACAGTACGTCAGTAACGTGATGAAAAGCATAGGAAAACGTTTTCTGAAAATTCAAGATAGTTTGGAAGAATCAAATCATATCTCGAAATGATTGCATACAACATAACATGGATTAAACGTGAGTCTACAAAGTCATAGGAAACAATATTTATTTACTTAGTGAATCATCAAATCGCTTTAGGTTCCTGTACTCACTGTGTGCCTAAAAGAGAATCTATACCATTTCACATCGCCCTGATGATTCTTTTGTTTAGAAATTCAAAATTCCCAAAAAACTGTGAACAATTTTTTGGTCGGAATTGTCATTTCTGAGGCTTCATATATACCAGAATGCGTAAATTTCCGTGACTCTGAAGGTTAGAAAAACTTATTTACAATATATATTTACACCAGCTTCCAGAACACTACGTGTATGGAATCAAATTTTGTAGTGACAGACAGACAAATCCCGTCCTTCTCCCTTCTTCCCATCCTCTCGTGGGTGTTTTGAAAATTCTGAAATCACAATTTCTGCTTTGAAAAACAATTCTCCAGTCTTTACAGACATATTTTCCACATTCGAGAATTAATACATTTTTTTTGAAAAAAAAATACACACCAAATCTCCCAAAGAACAAAAAAAATACGTTAGCAAAGTGATGAAAAGCACAGGAAAACACTTTCTGAAAATTCAAAATAGGTTTGAAGAAGCAAACCTCATCTCAAAATGATTGCATATAACAAGTATTAAAAGTGCGTCTAAATATTGAAATTCTACAAATTCTTACCCAATGATATTTGTTTGGTTGGTGGATCGCTAAATTGTTTTAAGTTCTTGAACTCACTGTGTGCCTCCTTCATAGTTCCTACGAATTCGCCTTAAAAAAACGATCAACATCTCTGAAAAGGTCTCTTCACACGTGTTCGCTCTGAGGGCGTTTGAATGGACATGCAATTTCATCTTAAACAATAAACTTCTGCTGTATACGGAAGCTACAGATAAGCTGCACAGCTGAACAGAAAATTAGTTCCTTCACTCTGTAACAGGTGAACAAGAAACTTCTGAGCAGCAATTGCCATTTTCTGGCCATGTGGGGTGGGGCGTTGTAAAAAAAAAAAACAGTGAATAAACCAAATCTACAAAAATGTCCATTGGAAGCAATATGCCGCTGATTACTGTCATGACAGTGATTCTCAAGTTTCTGTTTTCCACATCCGAGAATTAATACTTTTTTTTTTTCCTCCAATTAATTCGCGAGACTGCCTATTTGGACCAAAAAAAAACACCATACTTATGTCCCAAATAAAAAAGCAAACAGTACGTCAGTAACGTGATGAAAAGCATAGGAAAACGTTTTCTGAAAATTCAAGATAGTTTGGAAGAATCAAATCATATCTCGAAATGATTGCATACAACATAACATGGATTAAACGTGAGTCTACAAAGTCATAGGAAACAATATTTATTTACTTAGTGAATCATCAAATCGCTTTAGGTTCCTGTACTCACTGTGTGCCTAAAAGAGAATCTATACCATTTCACATCGCCCTGATGATTCTTTTGTTTAGAAATTCAAAATTCCCAAAAAACTGTGAACAATTTTTTGGTCGGAATTGTCATTTCTGAGGCTTCATATATACCAGAATGCGTAAATTTCCGTGACTCTGAAGGTTAGAAAAACTTATTTACAATATATATTTACACCAGCTTCCAGAACACTACGTGTATGGAATCAAATTTTGTAGTGACAGACAGACAAATCCCGTCCTTCTCCCTTCTTCCCATCCTCTCGTGGGTGTTTTGAAAATTCTGAAATCACAATTTCTGCTTTGAAAAACAATTCTCCAGTCTTTACAGACATATTTTCCACATTCGAGAATTAATACATTTTTTTTGAAAAAAAAATACACACCAAATCTCCCAAAGAACAAAAAAAATACGTTAGCAAAGTGATGAAAAGCACAGGAAAACACTTTCTGAAAATTCAAAATAGGTTTGAAGAAGCAAACCTCATCTCAAAATGATTGCATATAACAAGTATTAAAAGTGCGTCTAAATATTGAAATTCTACAAATTCTTACCCAATGATATTTGTTTGGTTGGTGGATCGCTAAATTGTTTTAAGTTCTTGAACTCACTGTGTGCCTCCTTCATAGTTCCTACGAATTCGCCTTAAAAAAACGATCAACATCTCTGAAAAGGTCTCTTCACACGTGTTCGCTCTGAGGGCGTTTGAATGGACATGCAATTTCATCTTAAACAATAAACTTCTGCTGTATACGGAAGCTACAGATAAGCTGCACAGCTGAACAGAAAATTAGTTCCTTCACTCTGTAACAGGTGAACAAGAAACTTCTGAGCAGCAATTGCCATTTTCTGGCCATGTGGGGTGGGGCGTTGTAAAAAAAAAAAACAGTGAATAAACCAAATCTACAAAAATGTCCATTGGAAGCAATATGCCGCTGATTACTGTCATGACAGTGATTCTCAAGTTTCTGTTTTCCACATCCGAGAATTAATACTTTTTTTTTTTCCTCCAATTAATTCGCGAGACTGCCTATTTGGACCAAAAAAAAACACCATACTTATGTCCCAAATAAAAAAGCAAACAGTACGTCAGTAACGTGATGAAAAGCATAGGAAAACGTTTTCTGAAAATTCAAGATAGTTTGGAAGAATCAAATCATATCTCGAAATGATTGCATACAACATAACATGGATTAAACGTGAGTCTACAAAGTCATAGGAAACAATATTTATTTACTTAGTGAATCATCAAATCGCTTTAGGTTCCTGTACTCACTGTGTGCCTAAAAGAGAATCTATACCATTTCACATCGCCCTGATGATTCTTTTGTTTAGAAATTCAAAATTCCCAAAAAACTGTGAACAATTTTTTGGTCGGAATTGTCATTTCTGAGGCTTCATATATACCAGAATGCGTAAATTTCCGTGACTCTGAAGGTTAGAAAAACTTATTTACAATATATATTTACACCAGCTTCCAGAACACTACGTGTATGGAATCAAATTTTGTAGTGACAGACAGACAAATCCCGTCCTTCTCCCTTCTTCCCATCCTCTCGTGGGTGTTTTAAAAATTCTGAAATCACAATTTCTGCTTTGAAAAACAATTCTCGAGTCTTTACAGACATATTTTCCACATTCGAGAATTAATACATTTTTTTTGAAAAAAAAATACACACCAAATCTCCCAAAGAACAAAAAAATTACGTTAGCAAAGTGATGAAAAGCACAGGAAAACACTTTCTGAAAATTCAAAATAGGTTTGAAGAAGCAAACCTCATCTCAAAATGATTGCATATAACAAGTATTAAAAGTGCGTCTAAATATTGAAATTCTACAAATTCTTACCCAATGATATTTGTTTGGTTGGTGGATCGCTAAATTGTTTTAAGTTCTTGTACTCACTGTGTGCCTCCTTCATAGTTCCTACGAATTTGCCTTAAAAAAACGATCAACATCTCTGAAAAGGTCTCTTCACACGTGTTCGCTCTGAGGGCGTTTGAATGGACATGCAATTTCATCTTAAACAATAAACTTCTGCTGTATACGGAAGCTACAGATAAGCTGCACAGCTGAACAGAAAATTAGTTCCTTCACTCTGTAACAGGTGAACAAGAAACTTCTGAGCAGCAATTGCCATTTTCTGGCCATGTGGGGTGGGGCGTTGTAAAAAAAAAAACAGTGAATAAACCAAATCTACAAAAATGTCCATTGGAAGCAATATGCCGCTGATTACTGTCATGACAGTGATTCTCAAGTTTCTGTTTTCCACATCCGAGAATTAATACTTTTTTTTTTTCCTCCAATTATTTCGCGAGACTGCCTATTTGGACCAAAAAAAAACACCATACTTATGTCCCAAATAAAAAAGCAAACAGTACGTCAGTAACGTGATGAAAAGCATAGGAAAACGTTTTCTGAAAATTCAAGATAGTTTGGAAGAATCAAATCATATCTCGAAATGATTGCATACAACATAACATGGATTAAACGTGAGTCTACAAAGTCATAGGAAACAATATTTATTTACTTAGTGAATCATCAAATCGCTTTAGGTTCCTGTACTCACTGTGTGCCTAAAAGAGAATCTATACCATTTCACATCGCCCTGATGATTCTTTTGTTTAGAAATTCAAAATTCCCAAAAAACTGTGAACAATTTTTTGGTCGGAATTGTCATTTCTGAGGCTTCATATATACCAGAATGCGTAAATTTCCGTGACTCTGAAGGTTAGAAAAACTTATTTACAATATATATTTACACCAGCTTCCAGAACACTACGTGTATGGAATCAAATTTTGTAGTGACAGACAGACAAATCCCGTCCTTCTCCCTTCTTCCCATCCTCTCGTGGGTGTTTTGAAAATTCTGAAATCACAATTTCTGCTTTGAAAAACAATTCTCCAGTCTTTACAGACATATTTTCCACATTCGAGAATTAATACATTTTTTTTGAAAAAAAAATACACACCAAATCTCCCAAAGAACAAAAAAATTACGTTAGCAAAGTGATGAAAAGCACAGGAAAACACTTTCTGAAAATTCAAAATAGGTTTGAAGAAGCAAACCTCATCTCAAAATGATTGCATATAACAAGTATTAAAAGTGCGTCTAAATATTGAAATTCTACAAATTCTTACCCAATGATATTTGTTTGGTTGGTGGATCGCTAAATTGTTTTAAGTTCTTGTACTCACTGTGTGCCTCCTTCATAGTTCCTACGAATTCGCCTTAAAAAAACGATCAACATCTCTGAAAAGGTCTCTTCACACGTGTTCGCTCTGAGGGCGTTTGAATGGACATGCAATTTCATCTTAAACAATAAACTTCTGCTGTATACGGAAGCTACAGATAAGCTGCACAGCTGAACAGAAAATTAGTTCCTTCACTCTGTAACAGGTGAACAAGAAACTTCTGAGCAGCAATTGCCATTTTCTGGCCATGTGGGGTGGGGCGTTGTAAAAAAAAAAACAGTGAATAAACCAAATCTACAAAAATGTCCATTGGAAGCAATATGCCGCTGATTACTGTCATGACAGTGATTCTCAAGTTTCTGTTTTCCACATCCGAGAATTAATACTTTTTTTTTTTCCTCCAATTAATTCGCGAGACTGCCTATTTGGACCAAAAAAAAACACCATACTTATGTCCCAAATAAAAAAGCAAACACTACGTCAGTAACGTGATGAAAAGCATAGGAAAACGTTTTCTGAAAATTCAAGATAGTTTGGAAGAATCAAATCATATCTCGAAATGATTGCATACAACATAACATGGATTAAACGTGAGTCTACCAAGTCATAGGAAACAATATTTATTTACTTAGTGAATCATCAAATCGCTTTAGGTTCCTGTACTCACTGTGTGCCTAAAAGAGAATCTATACCATTTCACATCGCCCTGATGATTCTTTTGTTTAGAAATTCAAAATTCCCAAAAAACTGTGAACAATTTTTTGGTCGGAATTGTCATTTCTGAGGCTTCATATATACCAGAATGCGTAAATTTCCGTGACTCTGAAGGTTAGAAAAACTTATTTACAATATATATTTACACCAGCTTCCAGAACACTACGTGTATGGAATCAAATTTTGTAGTGACAGACAGACAAATCCCGTCCTTCTCCCTTCTTCCCATCCTCTCGTGGGTGTTTTGAAAATTCTGAAATCATAATTTCTGCTTTGAAAAACAATTCTCCAGTCTTTACAGACATATTTTCCACATTCGAGAATTAATACATTTTTTTTGTCTGCAATAAATTTACAAGATTACCTGTTTAAAAAAAAAATACACACCAAATCTCCCAAAGAACAAAAAAATTACGTTAGCAAAGTGATGAAAAGCACAGGAAAACACTTTCTGAAAATTCAAAATAGGTTTGAAGAAGCAAACCGCATCTCAAAATGATTGCATATAACAAGTATTAAAAGTGCGTCTAAATATTGAAATTCTACAAATTCTTACCCAATGATATTTGTTTAGTTGGTGGATCGCTAAATTGTTTTAAGTTCTTGTACTCACTGTGTGCCTCCTTCATAGTTCCTACGAATTTGCCTTAAAAAAACGATCAACATCTCTGAAAAGGTCTCTTCACACGTGTTCGCTCTGAGGGCGTTTGAATGGACATGCAATTTCATCTTAAACAATAAACTTCTGCTGTATACGGAAGCTACAGATAAGCTGCACAGCTGAACAGAAAATTAGTTCCTTCACTCTGTAACAGGTGAACAAGAAACTTCTGAGCAGCAATTGCCATTTTCTGGCCATGTGGGGTGGGGCGTTGTAAAAAAAAAAACAGTGAATAAACCAAACCTACAAAAATGTCCATTGGAAGCAATATGCCGCTGATTACTGTCATGACAGTGATTCTCAAGTTTCTGTTTTCCACATCCGAGAATTAATACTTTTTTTTTTTCCTCCAATTATTTCGCGAGACTGCCTATTTGGACCAAAAAAAAACACCATACTTATGTCCCAAATAAAAAAGCAAACAGTACGTCAGTAACGTGATGAAAAGCATAGGAAAACGTTTTCTGAAAATTCAAGATAGTTTGGAAGAATCAAATCATATCTCGAAATGATTGCATACAACATAACATGGATTAAACGTGAGTCTACAAAGTCATAGGAAACAATATTTATTTACTTAGTGAATCATCAAATCGCTTTAGGTTCCTGTACTCACTGTGTGCCTAAAAGAGAATCTATACCATTTCACATCGCCCTGATGATTCTTTTGTTTAGAAATTCAAAATTCCCAAAAAACTGTGAACAATTTTTTGGTCGGAATTGTCATTTCTGAGGCTTCATATATACCAGAATGCGTAAATTTCCGTGACTCTGAAGGTTAGAAAAACTTATTTACAATATATATTTACACCAGCTTCCAGAACACTACGTGTATGGAATCAAATTTTGTAGTGACAGACAGACAAATCCCGTCCTTCTCCCTTCTTCCCATCCTCTCGTGGGTGATTTGAAAATTCTGAAATCACAATTTCTGCTTTGAAAAACAATTCTCCAGTCTTTACAGACATATTTTCCACATTCGAGAATTAATACATTTTTTTTGAAAAAAAAATACACACCAAATCTCCCAAAGAACAAAAAAATTACGTTAGCAAAGTGATGAAAAGCACAGGAAAACACTTTCTGAAAATTCAAAATAGGTTTGAAGAAGCAAACCTCATCTCAAAATGATTGCATATAACAAGTATTAAAAGTGCGTCTAAATATTGAAATTCTACAAATTCTTACCCAATGATATTTGTTTGGTTGGTGGATCGCTAAATTGTTTTAAGTTCTTGTACTCACTGTGTGCCTTCTTCATAGTTCCTACGAATTCGCCTTAAAAAAACGATCAACATCTCTGAAAAGGTCTCTTCACACGTGTTCGCTCTGAGGGCGTTTGAATGGACATGCAATTTCATCTTAAACAATAAACTTCTGCTGTATACGGAAGCTACAGATAAGCTGCACAGCTGAACAGAAAATTAGTTCCTTCACTCTGTAACAGGTGAACAAGAAACTTCTGAGCAGCAATTGCCATTTTCTGGCCATGTGGGGTGGGGCGTTGTAAAAAAAAAAACAGTGAATAAACCAAATCTACAAAAATGTCCATTGGAAGCAATATGCCGCTGATTACTGTCATGACAGTGATTCTCAAGTTTCTGTTTTCCACATCCGAGAATTAATACTTTTTTTTTTTCCTCCAATTATTTCGCGAGACTGCCTATTTGGACCAAAAAAAAACACCATACTTATGTCCCAAATAAAAAAGCAAACAGTACGTCAGTAACGTGATGAAAAGCATAGGAAAACGTTTTCTGAAAATTCAAGATAGTTTGGAAGAATCAAATCATATCTCGAAATGATTGCATACAACATAACATGGATTAAACGTGAGTCTACAAAGTCATAGGAAACAATATTTATTTACTTAGTGAATCATCAAATCGCTTTAGGTTCCTGTACTCACTGTGTGCCTAAAAGAGAATCTATACCATTTCACATCGCCCTGATGATTCTTTTGTTTAGAAATTCAAAATTCCCAAAAAACTGTGAACAATTTTTTGGTCGGAATTGTCATTTCTGAGGCTTCATATATACCAGAATGCGTAAATTTCCGTGACTCTGAAGGTTAGAAAAACTTATTTACAATATATATTTACACCAGCTTCCAGAACACTACGTGTATGGAATCAAATTTTGTAGTGACAGACAGACAAATCCCGTCCTTCTCCCTTCTTCCCATCCTCTCGTGGGTGTTTTGAAAATTCTGAAATCACAATTTCTGCTTTGAAAAACAATTCTCCAGTCTTTACAGACATATTTTCCACATTCGAGAATTAATACATTTTTTTTGAAAAAAAAATACACACCAAATCTCCCAAAGAACAAAAAAATTACGTTAGCAAAGTGATGAAAAGCACAGGAAAACACTTTCTGAAAATTCAAAATAGGTTTGAAGAAGCAAACCTCATCTCAAAATGATTGCATATAACAAGTATTAAAAGTGCGTCTAAATATTGAAATTCTACAAATTCTTACCCAATGATATTTGTTTGGTTGGTGGATCGCTAAATTGTTTTAAGTTCTTGTACTCACTGTGTGCCTCCTTCATAGTTCCTACGAATTCGCCTTAAAAAAACGATCAACATCTCTGAAAAGGTCTCTTCACACGTGTTCGCTCTGAGGGCGTTTGAATGGACATGCAATTTCATCTTAAACAATAAACTTCTGCTGTATACGGAAGCTGCAGATAAGCTGCACAGCTGAACAGAAAATTAGTTCCTTCACTCTGTAACAGGTGAACAAGAAACTTCTGAGCAGCAATTGCCATTTTCTGGCCATGTGGGGTGGGGCGTTGTAAAAAAAAAAACAGTGAATAAACCAAATCTACAAAAATGTCCATTGGAAGCAATATGCCGCTGATTACTGTCATGACAGTGATTCTCAAGTTTCTGTTTTCCACATCCGAGAATTAATACTTTTTTTTTTTCCTCCAATTATTTCGCGAGACTGCCTATTTGGACCAAAAAAAAACACCATACTTATGTCCCAAATAAAAAAGCAAACAGTACGTCAGTAACGTGATGCAAAGCATAGGAAAACGTTTTCTGAAAATTCAAGATAGTTTGGAAGAATCAATATCTCGAAATGATTGCATACAACATAACATGGATTAAACGTGAGTCTACAAAGTCATAGGAAACAATATTTATTTACTTAGTGAATCATCAAATCGCTTTAGGTTCCTGTACTCACTGTGTGCCTAAGAGAGAATCTATACCATTTCACATCGCCCTGATGATTCTTTTGTTTAGAAATTCAAAATTCCCAAAAAACTGTGAACAATTTTTTGGTCGGAATTGTCATTTCTGAGGCTTCATATATACCAGAATGCCTAAATTTCCGTGACTCTGAAGGTTAGAAAAACTTATTTACAACATATATTTACACCAGCTTCCAGAACAATACGTGTATGGAATCAAATTTTGTAGTGACAGACAGACAAATCCCGTCCTTCTCCCTTCTTCCCATCCTCTCGTGGGTGTTTTGAAAATTCTGAAATCACAATTTCTGCTTTGAAAAACAATTCTCCAGTCTTTACAGACATATTTTCCACATTCGAGAATTAATACATTTTTTTGTCTGCAATAAATTTACAAGATTACCTGTTTAAAAAAAAAATACACACCAAATCTCCCAAAGAACAAAAAAATTACGTTAGCAAAGTGATGAAAAGCACAGGAAAACACTTTCTGAAAATTCAAAATAGGTTTGAAGAAGCAAACCGCATCTCAAAATGATTGCATATAACAAGTATTAAAAGTGCGTCTAAATATTGAAATTCTACAAATTCTTACCCAATGATATTTGTTTAGTTGGTGGATCGCTAAATTGTTTTAAGTTCTTGTACTCACTGTGTGCCTCCTTCATAGTTCCTACGAATTCGCCTTAAAAAAACGATCAATATCTCTGAAAAGGTCTCTTCACACGTGTTCGCTCTGAGGGCGTTTGAATGGACATGCAATTTCATCTTAAACAATAAACTTCTGCTGTATACGGAAGCTACAGATAAGCTGCACAGCTGAACAGAAAATTAGTTCCTTCACTGTGTAACAGGTGAACAAGAAACTTCTGAGCAGCAATTGCCATTTTCTGGCCATGTGGGGTGGGGCGTTGTAAAAAAAAAAAACAGTGAATAAACCAAATCTACAAAAATGTCCATTGGAAGCAATATGCCGCTGATTACTGTCATGACAGTGATTCTCAAGTTTCTGTTTTCCACATCCGAGAATTAATACTTTTTTTTTTTCCTCCAATTAATTCGCGAGACTGCCTATTTGGACCAAAAAAAAACACCATACTTATGTCCCAAATAAAAAAGCAAACACTACGTCAGTAACGTGATGAAAAGCATAGGAAAACATTTTCTGAAAATTCAAGATAGTTTGGAAGAATCAAATCATATCTCGAAATGATTGCATACAACATAACATGGATTAAACGTGAGTCTACAAAGTCATAGGAAACAATATTTATTTACTTAGTGAATCATCAAATCGCTTTAGGTTCCTGTACTCACTGTGTGCCTAAAAGAGAATCTATACCATTTCACATCGCCCTGATGATTCTTTTGTTTAGAAATTCAAAATTCCCAAAAAACTGTGAACAATTTTTTGGTCGGAATTGTCATTTCTGAGGCTTCATATATACCAGAATGCGTAAATTTCCGTGACTCTGAAGGTTTGAAAAACTTATTTACAATATATATTTACACCAGCTTCCAGAACACTACGTGTATGGAATCAAATTTTGTAGTGACAGACAGACAAATCCCGTCCTTCTCCCTTCTTCCCATCCTCTCGTGGGTGTTTTGAAAATTCTGAAATCACAATTTCTGCTTTGAAAAACAATTCTCCAGTCTTTACAGACATATTTTCCACATTCGAGAATTAATACATTTTTTTTGAAAAAAAAATACACACCAAATCTCCCAAAGAACAAAAAAATTACGTTAGCAAAGTGATGAAAAGCACAGGAAAACACTTTCTGAAAATTCAAAATAGGTTTGAAGAAGCAAACCTCATCTCAAAATGATTGCATATAACAAGTATTAAAAGTGCGTCTAAATATTGAAATTCTACAAATTCTTACCCAATGATATTTGTTTGGTTGGTGGATCGCTAAATTGTTTTAAGTTCTTGTACTCACTGTGTGCCTCCTTCATAGTTCCTACGCATTCGCCTTAAAAAAACGATCAACATCTCTGAAAAGGTCTCTTCACACGTGTTCGCTCTGAGGGCGTTTGAATGGACATGCAATTTCATCTTAAACAATAAACTTCTGCTGTATACGGAAGCTACAGATAAGCTGCACAGCTGAACAGAAAATTAGTTCCTTCACTCTGTAACAGGTGAACAAGAAACTTCTGAGCAGCAATTGCCATTTTCTGGCCATGTGGGGTGGGGCGTTGTAAAAAAAAAAAACAGTGAATAAACCAAATCTACAAAAATGTCCATTGGAAGCAATATGCCGCTGATTACTGTCATGACAGTGATTCTCAAGTTTCTGTTTTCCACATCCGAGAATTAATACTTTTTTTTTTTCCTCCAATTATTTCGCGAGACTGCCTATTTGGACCAAAAAAAAACACCATACTTATGTCCCAAATAAAAAAGCAAACAGTACGTCAGTAACGTGATGAAAAGCATAGGAAAACGTTTTCTGAAAATTCAAGATAGTTTGGAAGAATCAAATCATATCTCGAAATGATTGCATACAACATAACATGGATTAAACGTGAGTCTACAAAGTCATAGGAAACAATATTTATTTACTTAGTGAATCATCAAATCGCTTTAGGTTCCTGTACTCACTGTGTGCCTAAAAGAGAATCTATACCATTTCACATCGCCCTGATGATTCTTTTGTTTAGAAATTCAAAATTCCCAAAAAACTGTGAACAATTTTTTGGTCGGAATTGTCATTTCTGAGGCTTCATATATACCAGAATGCGTAAATTTCCGTGACTCTGAAGGTTAGAAAAACTTATTTACAATATATATTTACACCAGCTTCCAGAACACTACGTGTATGGAATCAAATTTTGTAGTGACAGACAGACAAATCCCGTCCTTCTCCCTTCTTCCCATCCTCTCGTGGGTGATTTGAAAATTCTGAAATCACAATTTCTGCTTTGAAAAACAATTCTCCAGTCTTTACAGACATATTTTCCACATTCGAGAATTAATACATTTTTTTTGAAAAAAAAATACACACCAAATCTCCCAAAGAACAAAAAAATTACGTTAGCAAAGTGATGAAAAGCACAGGAAAACACTTTCTGAAAATTCAAAATAGGTTTGAAGAAGCAAACCTCATCTCAAAATGATTGCATATAACAAGTATTAAAAGTGCGTCTAAATATTGAAATTCTACAAATTCTTACCCAATGATATTTGTTTGGTTGGTGGATCGCTAAATTGTTTTAAGTTCTTGTACTCACTGTGTGCCTTCTTCATAGTTCCTACGAATTCGCCTTAAAAAAACGATCAACATCTCTGAAAAGGTCTCTTCACACGTGTTCGCTCTGAGGGCGTTTGAATGGACATGCAATTTCATCTTAAACAATAAACTTCTGCTGTATACGGAAGCTACAGATAAGCTGCACAGCTGAACAGAAAATTAGTTCCTTCACTCTGTAACAGGTGAACAAGAAACTTCTGAGCAGCAATTGCCATTTTCTGGCCATGTGGGGTGGGGCGTTGTAAAAAAAAAAACAGTGAATAAACCAAATCTACAAAAATGTCCATTGGAAGCAATATGCCGCTGATTACTGTCATGACAGTGATTCTCAAGTTTCTGTTTTCCACATCCGAGAATTAATACTTTTTTTTTTTCCTCCAATTATTTCGCGAGACTGCCTATTTGGACCAAAAAAAAACACCATACTTATGTCCCAAATAAAAAAGCAAACAGTACGTCAGTAACGTGATGCAAAGCATAGGAAAACGTTTTCTGAAAATTCAAGATAGTTTGGAAGAATCAATATCTCGAAATGATTGCATACAACATAACATGGATTAAACGTGAGTCTACAAAGTCATAGGAAACAATATTTATTTACTTAGTGAATCATCAAATCGCTTTAGGTTCCTGTACTCACTGTGTGCCTAAGAGAGAATCTATACCATTTCACATCGCCCTGATGATTCTTTTGTTTAGAAATTCAAAATTCCCAAAAAACTGTGAACAATTTTTTGGTCGGAATTGTCATTTCTGAGGCTTCATATATACCAGAATGCCTAAATTTCAGTGACTCTGAAGGTTAGAAAAACTTATTTACAACATATATTTACACCAGCTTCCAGAACAATACGTGTATGGAATCAAATTTTGTAGTGACAGACAGACAAATCCCGTCCTTCTCCCTTCTTCCCATCCTCTCGTGGGTGTTTTGAAAATTCTGAAATCACAATTTCTGCTTTGAAAAACAATTCTCGAGTCTTTACAGACATATTTTCCACATTCGAGAATTAATACATTTTTTTGTCTGCAATAAATTTACAAGATTACCTGTTTAAAAAAAAAATACACACCAAATCTCCCAAAGAACAAAAAAATTACGTTAGCAAAGTGATGAAAAGCACAGGAAAACACTTTCTGAAAATTCAAAATAGGTTTGAAGAAGCAAACCGCATCTCAAAATGATTGCATATAACAAGTATTAAAAGTGCGTCTAAATATTGAAATTCTACAAATTCTTACCCAATGATATTTGTTTAGTTTAGATCGCTAAATTGTTTTAAGTTCTTGTACTCACTGTGTGCCTCCTTCATAGTTCCTACGAATTCGCCTTAAAAAAACGATCAATATCTCTGAAAAGGTCTCTTCACACGTGTTCGCTCTGAGGGCGTTTGAATGGACATGCAATTTCATCTTAAACAATAAACTTCTGCTGTATACGGAAGCTACAGATAAGCTGCACAGCTGAACAGAAAATTAGTTCCTTCACTGTGTAACAGGTGAACAAGAAACTTCTGAGCAGCAATTGCCATTTTCTGGCCATGTGGGGTGGGGCGTTGTAAAAAAAAAAAACAGTGAATAAACCAAATCTACAAAAATGTCCATTGGAAGCAATATGCCGCTGATTACTGTCATGACAGTGATTCTCAAGTTTCTGTTTTCCACATCCGAGAATTAATACTTTTTTTTTTTCCTCCAATTAATTCGCGAGACTGCCTATTTGGACCAAAAAAAAACACCATACTTATGTCCCAAATAAAAAAGCAAACACTACGTCAGTAACGTGATGAAAAGCATAGGAAAACATTTTCTGAAAATTCAAGATAGTTTGGAAGAATCAAATCATATCTCGAAATGATTGCATACAACATAACATGGATTAAACGTGAGTCTACAAAGTCATAGGAAACAATATTTATTTACTTAGTGAATCATCAAATCGCTTTAGGTTCCTGTACTCACTGTGTGCCTAAAAGAGAATCTATACCATTTCACATCGCCCTGATGATTCTTTTGTTTAGAAATTCAAAATTCCCAAAAAACTGTGAACAATTTTTTGGTCGGAATTGTCATTTCTGAGGCTTCATATATACCAGAATGCGTAAATTTCCGTGACTCTGAAGGTTTGAAAAACTTATTTACAATATATATTTACACCAGCTTCCAGAACACTACGTGTATGGAATCAAATTTTGTAGTGACAGACAGACAAATCCCGTCCTTCTCCCTTCTTCCCATCCTCTCGTGGGTGTTTTGAAAATTCTGAAATCACAATTTCTGCTTTGAAAAACAATTCTCCAGTCTTTACAGACATATTTTCCACATTCGAGAATTAATACATTTTTTTTGAAAAAAAAATACACACCAAATCTCCCAAAGAACAAAAAAATTACGTTAGCAAAGTGATGAAAAGCACAGGAAAACACTTTCTGAAAATTCAAAATAGGTTTGAAGAAGCAAACCGCATCTCAAAATGATTGCATATAACAAGTATTAAAAGTGCGTCTAAATATTGAAATTCTACAAATTCTTACCCAATGATATTTGTTTAGTTGGTGGATCGCTAAATTGTTTTAAGTTCTTGTACTCACTGTGTGCCTTCTTCATAGTTCCTACGAATTCGCCTTAAAAAAACGATCAATATCTCTGAAAAGGTCTCTTCACACGTGTTCGCTCTGAGGGCGTTTGAATGGACATGCAATTTCATCTTAAACAATAAACTTCTGCTGTATACGGAAGCTACAGATAAGCTGCACAGCTGAACAGAAAATTAGTTCCCTCACTCTGTAACAGGTGAACAAGAAAATTCTGAGCAGCAATTGCCATTTTCTGGCCATGTGGGGTGGGGCGTTGTAAAAAAAAAAACAGTGAATAAACCAAATCTACAAAAATGTCCATTGGAAGCAATATGCCGCTGATTACTGTCATGACAGTGATTCTCAAGTTTCTGTTTTCCACATCCGAGAATTAATACTTTTTTTTTTTCCTCCAATTATTTCGCGAGACTGCCTATTTGGACCAAAAAAAAACACCATACTTATGTCCCAAATAAAAAAGCAAACACTACGTCAGTAACGTGATGAAAAGCATAGGAAAACGTTTTCTGAAAATTCAAGATAGTTTGGAAGAATCAAATCATATCTCGAAATGATTGCATACAACATAACATGGATTAAACGTGAGTCTACAAAGTCATAGGAAACAATATTTATTTACTTAGTGAATCATCAAATCGCTTTAGGTTCCTGTACTCACTGTGTGCCTAAGAGAGAATCTATACCATTTCACATCGCCCTGATGATTCTTTTGTTTAGAAATTCAAAATTCCCAAAAAACTGTGAACAATTTTTTGGTCGGAATTGTCATTTCTGAGGCTTCATATATACCAGAATGCGTAAATTTCCGTGACTCTGAAGGTTAGAAAAACTTATTTACAATATATATTTACACCAGCTTCCAGAACACTACGTGTATGGAATCAAATTTTGTAGTGACAGACAGACAAATCCCGTCCTTCTCCCTTCTTCCCATCCTCTCGTGGGTGTTTTGAAAATTCTGAAATCACAATTTCTGCTTTGAAAAACAATTCTCCAGTCTTTACAGACATATTTTCCACATTCGAGAATTAATACATTTTTTTTAAAAAAAAAATACGCACCAAATCTCCCAAAGAACAAAAAAATTACGTTAGCAAAGTGATGAAAAGCACAGGAAAACACTTTCTGAAAATTCAAAATAGGTTTGAAGAAGCAAACCTCATCTCAAAATGATTGCATATAACAAGTATTAAAAGTGCGTCTAAATATTGAAATTCTACAAATTCTTACCCAATGATATTTGTTTGGTTGGTGGATCGCTAAATTGTTTTAAGTTCTTGTACTCACTGTGTGCCTCCTTCATAGTTCCTACGCATTCGCCTTAAAAAAACGATCAACATCTCTGAAAAGGTCTCTTCACACGTGTTCGCTCTGAGGGCGTTTGAATGGACATGCAATTTCATCTTAAACAATAAACTTCTGCTGTATACGGAAGCTACAGATAAGCTGCACAGCTGAACAGAAAATTAGTTCCTTCACTCTGTAACAGGTGAACAAGAAACTTCTGAGCAGCAATTGCCATTTTCTGGCCATGTGGGGTGGGGCGTTGTAAAAAAAAAAAACAGTGAATAAACCAAATCTACAAAAATGTCCATTGGAAGCAATATGCCGCTGATTACTGTCATGACAGTGATTCTCAAGTTTCTGTTTTCCACATCCGAGAATTAATACTTTTTTTTTTTCCTCCAATTAATTCGCGAGACTGCCTATTTGGACCAAAAAAAAACACCATACTTATGTCCCAAATAAAAAAGCAAACAGTACGTCAGTAACGTGATGAAAAGCATAGGAAAACGTTTTCTGAAAATTCAAGATAGTTTGGAAGAATCAAATCATATCTCGAAATGATTGCATACAACATAACATGGATTAAACGTGAGTCTACAAAGTCATAGGAAACAATATTTATTTACTTAGTGAATCATCAAATCGCTTTAGGTTCCTGTACTCACTGTGTGCCTAAAAGAGAATCTATACCATTTCACATCGCCCTGATGATTCTTTTGTTTAGAAATTCAAAATTCCCAAAAAACTGTGAACAATTTTTTGGTCGGAATTGTCATTTCTGAGGCTTCATATATACCAGAATGCGTAAATTTCCGTGACTCTGAAGGTTTGAAAAACTTATTTACAATATATATTTACACCAGCTTCCAGAACACTACGTGTATGGAATCAAATTTTGTAGTGACAGACAGACAAATCCCGTCCTTCTCCCTTCTTCCCATCCTCTCGTGGGTGTTTTGAAAATTCTGAAATCACAATTTCTGCTTTGAAAAACAATTCTCCAGTCTTTACAGACATATTTTCCACATTCGAGAATTAATACATTTTTTTTGAAAAAAAAATACACACCAAATCTCCCAAAGAACAAAAAAATTACGTTAGCAAAGTGATGAAAAGCACAGGAAAACACTTTCTGAAAATTCAAAATAGGTTTGAAGAAGCAAACCGCATCTCAAAATGATTGCATATAACAAGTATTAAAAGTGCGTCTAAATATTGAAATTCTACAAATTCTTACCCAATGATATTTGTTTGGTTGGTGGATCGCTAAATTGTTTTAAGTTCTTGTACTCACTGTGTGCCTCCTTCATAGTTCCTACGAATTCGCCTTAAAAAAACGATCAACATCTCTGAAAAGGTCTCTTCACACGTGTTCGCTCTGAGGGCGTTTGAATGGACATGCAATTTCATCTTAAACAATAAACTTCTGCTGTATACGGAAGCTGCAGATAAGCTGCACAGCTGAACAGAAAATTAGTTCCTTCACTCTGTAACAGGTGAACAAGAAACTTCTGAGCAGCAATTGCCATTTTCTGGCCATGTGGGGTGGGGCGTTGTAAAAAAAAAAACAGTGAATAAACCAAATCTACAAAAATGTCCATTGGAAGCAATATGCCGCTGATTACTGTCATGACAGTGATTCTCAAGTTTCTGTTTTCCACATCCGAGAATTAATACTTTTTTTTTTTCCTCCAATTATTTCGCGAGACTGCCTATTTGGACCAAAAAAAAACACCATACTTATGTCCCAAATAAAAAAGCAAACAGTACGTCAGTAACGTGATGAAAAGCATAGGAAAACGTTTTCTGAAAATTCAAGATAGTTTGGAAGAATCAATATCTCGAAATGATTGCATACAACATAACATGGATTAAACGTGAGTCTACAAAGTCATAGGAAACAATATTTATTTACTTAGTGAATCATCAAATCGCTTTAGGTTCCTGTACTCACTGTGTGCCTAAGAGAGAATCTATACCATTTCACATCGCCCTGATGATTCTTTTGTTTAGAAATTCAAAATTCCCAAAAAACTGTGAACAATTTTTTGGTCGGAATTGTCATTTCTGAGGCTTCATATATACCAGAATGCCTAAATTTCCGTGACTCTGAAGGTTAGAAAAACTTATTTACAACATATATTTACACCAGCTTCCAGAACAATACGTGTATGGAATCAAATTTTGTAGTGACAGACAGACAAATCCCGTCCTTCTCCCTTCTTCCCATCCTCTCGTGGGTGTTTTGAAAATTCTGAAATCACAATTTCTGCTTTGAAAAACAATTCTCCAGTCTTTACAGACATATTTTCCACATTCGAGAATTAATACATTTTTTTGTCTGCAATAAATTTACAAGATTACCTGTTTAAAAAAAAAATACACACCAAATCTCCCAAAGAACAAAAAAATTACGTTAGCAAAGTGATGAAAAGCACAGGAAAACACTTTCTGAAAATTCAAAATAGGTTTGAAGAAGCAAACCGCATCTCAAAATGATTGCATATAACAAGTATTAAAAGTGCGTCTAAATATTGAAATTCTACAAATTCTTACCCAATGATATTTGTTTAGTTGGTGGATCGCTAAATTGTTTTAAGTTCTTGTACTCACTGGGTCCTTCATAGTTCCTACGAATTCGCCTTAAAAAAACGATCAATATCTCTGAAAAGGTCTCTTCACACGTGTTCGCTCTGAGGGCGTTTGAATGGACATGCAATTTCATCTTAAACAATAAACTTCTGCTGTATACGGAAGCTACAGATAAGCTGCACAGCTGAACAGAAAATTAGTTCCTTCACTGTGTAACAGGTGAACAAGAAACTTCTGAGCAGCAATTGCCATTTTCTGGCCATGTGGGGTGGGGCGTTGTAAAAAAAAAAAACAGTGAATAAACCAAATCTACAAAAATGTCCATTGGAAGCAATATGCCGCTGATTACTGTCATGACAGTGATTCTCAAGTTTCTGTTTTCCACATCCGAGAATTAATACTTTTTTTTTTTCCTCCAATTAATTCGCGAGACTGCCTATTTGGACCAAAAAAAAACACCATACTTATGTCCCAAATAAAAAAGCAAACACTACGTCAGTAACGTGATGAAAAGCATAGGAAAACATTTTCTGAAAATTCAAGATAGTTTGGAAGAATCAAATCATATCTCGAAATGATTGCATACAACATAACATGGATTAAACGTGAGTCTACAAAGTCATAGGAAACAATATTTATTTACTTAGTGAATCATCAAATCGCTTTAGGTTCCTGTACTCACTGTGTGCCTAAAAGAGAATCTATACCATTTCACATCGCCCTGATGATTCTTTTGTTTAGAAATTCAAAATTCCCAAAAAACTGTGAACAATTTTTTGGTCGGAATTGTCATTTCTGAGGCTTCATATATACCAGAATGCGTAAATTTCCGTGACTCTGAAGGTTTGAAAAACTTATTTACAATATATATTTACACCAGCTTCCAGAACACTACGTGTATGGAATCAAATTTTGTAGTGACAGACAGACAAATCCCGTCCTTCTCCCTTCTTCCCATCCTCTCGTGGGTGTTTTGAAAATTCTGAAATCACAATTTCTGCTTTGAAAAACAATTCTCCAGTCTTTACAGACATATTTTCCACATTCGAGAATTAATACATTTTTTTTGAAAAAAAAATACACACCAAATCTCCCAAAGAACAAAAAAATTACGTTAGCAAAGTGATGAAAAGCACAGGAAAACACTTTCTGAAAATTCAAAATAGGTTTGAAGAAGCAAACCGCATCTCAAAATGATTGCATATAACAAGTATTAAAAGTGCGTCTAAATATTGAAATTCTACAAATTCTTACCCAATGATATTTGTTTAGTTGGTGGATCGCTAAATTGTTTTAAGTTCTTGTACTCACTGTGTGCCTTCTTCATAGTTCCTACGAATTCGCCTTAAAAAAACGATCAATATCTCTGAAAAGGTCTCTTCACACGTGTTCGCTCTGAGGGCGTTTGAATGGACATGCAATTTCATCTTAAACAATAAACTTCTGCTGTATACGGAAGCTACAGATAAGCTGCACAGCTGAACAGAAAATTAGTTCCCTCACTCTGTAACAGGTGAACAAGAAAATTCTGAGCAGCAATTGCCATTTTCTGGCCATGTGGGGTGGGGCGTTGTAAAAAAAAAAACAGTGAATAAACCAAATCTACAAAAATGTCCATTGGAAGCAATATGCCGCTGATTACTGTCATGACAGTGATTCTCAAGTTTCTGTTTTCCACATCCGAGAATTAATACTTTTTTTTTTTCCTCCAATTATTTCGCGAGACTGCCTATTTGGACCAAAAAAAAACACCATACTTATGTCCCAAATAAAAAAGCAAACACTACGTCAGTAACGTGATGAAAAGCATAGGAAAACGTTTTCTGAAAATTCAAGATAGTTTGGAAGAATCAAATCATATCTCGAAATGATTGCATACAACATAACATGGATTAAACGTGAGTCTACAAAGTCATAGGAAACAATATTTATTTACTTAGTGAATCATCAAATCGCTTTAGGTTCCTGTACTCACTGTGTGCCTAAGAGAGAATCTATACCATTTCACATCGCCCTGATGATTCTTTTGTTTAGAAATTCAAAATTCCCAAAAAACTGTGAACAATTTTTTGGTCGGAATTGTCATTTCTGAGGCTTCATATATACCAGAATGCGTAAATTTCCGTGACTCTGAAGGTTAGAAAAACTTATTTACAATATATATTTACACCAGCTTCCAGAACACTACGTGTATGGAATCAAATTTTGTAGTGACAGACAGACAAATCCCGTCCTTCTCCCTTCTTCCCATCCTCTCGTGGGTGTTTTGAAAATTCTGAAATCACAATTTCTGCTTTGAAAAACAATTCTCCAGTCTTTACAGACATATTTTCCACATTCGAGAATTAATACATTTTTTTTTAAAAAAAAATACGCACCAAATCTCCCAAAGAACAAAAAAATTACGTTAGCAAAGTGATGAAAAGCACAGGAAAACACTTTCTGAAAATTCAAAATAGGTTTGAAGAAGCAAACCTCATCTCAAAATGATTGCATATAACAAGTATTAAAAGTGCGTCTAAATATTGAAATTCTACAAATTCTTACCCAATGATATTTGTTTGGTTGGTGGATCGCTAAATTGTTTTAAGTTCTTGTACTCACTGTGTGCCTCCTTCATAGTTCCTACGCATTCGCCTTAAAAAAACGATCAACATCTCTGAAAAGGTCTCTTCACACGTGTTCGCTCTGAGGGCGTTTGAATGGACATGCAATTTCATCTTAAACAATAAACTTCTGCTGTATACGGAAGCTACAGATAAGCTGCACAGCTGAACAGAAAATTAGTTCCTTCACTCTGTAACAGGTGAACAAGAAACTTCTGAGCAGCAATTGCCATTTTCTGGCCATGTGGGGTGGGGCGTTGTAAAAAAAAAAAACAGTGAATAAACCAAATCTACAAAAATGTCCATTGGAAGCAATATGCCGCTGATTACTGTCATGACAGTGATTCTCAAGTTTCTGTTTTCCACATCCGAGAATTAATACTTTTTTTTTTTCCTCCAATTAATTCGCGAGACTGCCTATTTGGACCAAAAAAAAACACCATACTTATGTCCCAAATAAAAAAGCAAACAGTACGTCAGTAACGTGATGAAAAGCATAGGAAAACGTTTTCTGAAAATTCAAGATAGTTTGGAAGAATCAAATCATATCTCGAAATGATTGCATACAACATAACATGGATTAAACGTGAGTCTACAAAGTCATAGGAAACAATATTTATTTACTTAGTGAATCATCAAATCGCTTTAGGTTCCTGTACTCACTGTGTGCCTAAAAGAGAATCTATACCATTTCACATCGCCCTGATGATTCTTTTGTTTAGAAATTCAAAATTCCCAAAAAACTGTGAACAATTTTTTGGTCGGAATTGTCATTTCTGAGGCTTCATATATACCAGAATGCGTAAATTTCCGTGACTCTGAAGGTTTGAAAAACTTATTTACAATATATATTTACACCAGCTTCCAGAACACTACGTGTATGGAATCAAATTTTGTAGTGACAGACAGACAAATCCCGTCCTTCTCCCTTCTTCCCATCCTCTCGTGGGTGTTTTGAAAATTCTGAAATCACAATTTCTGCTTTGAAAAACAATTCTCCAGTCTTTACAGACATATTTTCCACATTCGAGAATTAATACATTTTTTTTGAAAAAAAAATACACACCAAATCTCCCAAAGAACAAAAAAATTACGTTAGCAAAGTGATGAAAAGCACAGGAAAACACTTTCTGAAAATTCAAAATAGGTTTGAAGAAGCAAACCGCATCTCAAAATGATTGCATATAACAAGTATTAAAAGTGCGTCTAAATATTGAAATTCTACAAATTCTTACCCAATGATATTTGTTTAGTTGGTGGATCGCTAAATTGTTTTAAGTTCTTGTACTCACTGTGTGCCTCCTTCATAGTTCCTACGAATTCGCCTTAAAAAAACGATCAATATCTCTGAAAAGGTCGCTTCACACGTGTTCGCTCTGAGGGCGTTTGAATGGACATGCAATTTCATCTTAAACAATAAACTTCTGCTGTATACGGAAGCTACAGATAAGCTGCACAGCTGAACAGAAAATTAGTTCCTTCACTCTGTAACAGGTGAACAAGAAAATTCTGAGCAGCAATTGCCATTTTCTGGCCATGTGGGGTGGGGTGTTGTAAAAAAAAAAAAACAGTGAATAAACCAAATCTACAAAAATGTCCATTGGAAGCAATATGCCGCTGATTACTGTCATGACAGTGATTCTCAAGTTTCTGTTTTCCACATCCGAGAATTAATACTTTTTTTTTTTCCTCCAATTATTTCGCGAGACTGCCTATTTGGACCAAAAAAAAACACCATACTTATGTCCCAAATAAAAAAGCAAACAGTACGTCAGTAACGTGATGAAAAGCATAGGAAAACGTTTTCTGAAAATTCAAGATAGTTTGGAAGAATCAATATCTCGAAATGATTGCATACAACATAACATGGATTAAACGTGAGTCTACAAAGTCATAGGAAACAATATTTATTTACTTAGTGAATCATCAAATCGCTTTAGGTTCCTGTACTCACTGTGTGCCTAAGAGAGAATCTATACCATTTCACATCGCCCTGATGATTCTTTTGTTTAGAAATTCAAAATTCCCAAAAAACTGTGAACAATTTTTTGGTCGGAATTGTCATTTCTGAGGCTTCATATATACCAGAATGCCTAAATTTCCGTGACTCTGAAGGTTAGAAAAACTTATTTACAATATATATTTACACCAGCTTCCAGAACACTACGTGTATGGAATCAAATTTTGTAGTGACAGACAGACAAATCCCGTCCTTCTCCCTTCTTCCCATCCTCTCGTGGGTGTTTTGAAAATTCTGAAATCACAATTTCTGCTTTGAAAAACAATTCTCGAGTCTTTACAGACATATTTTCCACATTCGAGAATTAATACATTTTTTTGTCTGCAATAAATTTACAAGATTACCTGTTTAAAAAAAAAATACACACCAAATCTCCCAAAGAACAAAAAAATTACGTTAGCAAAGTGATGAAAAGCACAGGAAAACACTTTCTGAAAATTCAAAATAGGTTTGAAGAAGCAAACCGCATCTCAAAATGATTGCATATAACAAGTATTAAAAGTGCGTCTAAATATTGAAATTCTACAAATTCTTACCCAATGATATTTGTTTGGTTGGTGGATCGCTAAATTGTTTTAAGTTCTTGTACTCACTGTGTGCCTCCTTCATAGTTCCTACGAATTTGCCTTAAAAAAACGATCAACATCTCTGAAAAGGTCTCTTCACACGTGTTCGCTCTGAGGGCGTTTGAATGGACATGCAATTTCATCTTAAACAATAAACTTCTGCTGTATACGGAAGCTACAGATAAGCTGCACAGCTGAACAGAAAATTAGTTCCTTCACTCTGTAACAGGTGAACAAGAAACTTCTGAGCAGCAATTGCCATTTTCTGGCCATGTGGGGTGGGGCGTTGTAAAAAAAAAAACAGTGAATAAACCAAATCTACAAAAATGTCCATTGGAAGCAATATGCCGCTGATTACTGTCATGACAGTGATTCTCAAGTTTCTGTTTTCCACATCCGAGAATTAATACTTTTTTTTTTTCCTCCAATTATTTCGCGAGACTGCCTATTTGGACCAAAAAAAAACACCATACTTATGTCCCAAATAAAAAAGCAAACAGTACGTCAGTAACGTGATGAAAAGCATAGGAAAACGTTTTCTGAAAATTCAAGATAGTTTGGAAGAATCAAATCATATCTCGAAATGATTGCATACAACATAACATGGATTAAACGTGAGTCTACAAAGTCATAGGAAACAATATTTATTTACTTAGTGAATCATCAAATCGCTTTAGGTTCCTGTACTCACTGTGTGCCTAAAAGAGAATCTATACCATTTCACATCGCCCTGATGATTCTTTTGTTTAGAAATTCAAAATTCCCAAAAAACTGTGAACAATTTTTTGGTCGGAATTGTCATTTCTGAGGCTTCATATATACCAGAATGCGTAAATTTCCGTGACTCTGAAGGTTAGAAAAACTTATTTACAATATATATTTACACCAGCTTCCAGAACACTACGTGTATGGAATCAAATTTTGTAGTGACAGACAGACAAATCCCGTCCTTCTCCCTTCTTCCCATCCTCTCGTGGGTGTTTTGAAAATTCTGAAATCACAATTTCTGCTTTGAAAAACAATTCTCCAGTCTTTACAGACATATTTTCCACATTCGAGAATTAATACATTTTTTTTGAAAAAAAAATACACACCAAATCTCCCAAAGAACAAAAAAATTACGTTAGCAAAGTGATGAAAAGCACAGGAAAACACTTTCTGAAAATTCAAAATAGGTTTGAAGAAGCAAACCTCATCTCAAAATGATTGCATATAACAAGTATTAAAAGTGCGTCTAAATATTGAAATTCTACAAATTCTTACCCAATGATATTTGTTTGGTTGGTGGATCGCTAAATTGTTTTAAGTTCTTGTACTCACTGTGTGCCTCCTTCATAGTTCCTACGAATTCGCCTTAAAAAAACGATCAACATCTCTGAAAAGGTCTCTTCACACGTGTTCGCTCTGAGGGCGTTTGAATGGACATGCAATTTCATCTTAAACAATAAACTTCTGCTGTATACGGAAGCTGCAGATAAGCTGCACAGCTGAACAGAAAATTAGTTCCTTCACTCTGTAACAGGTGAACAAGAAACTTCTGAGCAGCAATTGCCATTTTCTGGCCATGTGGGGTGGGGCGTTGTAAAAAAAAAAACAGTGAATAAACCAAATCTACAAAAATGTCCATTGGAAGCAATATGCCGCTGATTACTGTCATGACAGTGATTCTCAAGTTTCTGTTTTCCACATCCGAGAATTAATACTTTTTTTTTTTCCTCCAATTATTTCGCGAGACTGCCTATTTGGACCAAAAAAAAACACCATACTTATGTCCCAAATAAAAAAGCAAACAGTACGTCAGTAACGTGATGAAAAGCATAGGAAAACGTTTTCTGAAAATTCAAGATAGTTTGGAAGAATCAATATCTCGAAATGATTGCATACAACATAACATGGATTAAACGTGAGTCTACAAAGTCATAGGAAACAATATTTATTTACTTAGTGAATCATCAAATCGCTTTAGGTTCCTGTACTCACTGTGTGCCTAAGAGAGAATCTATACCATTTCACATCGCCCTGATGATTCTTTTGTTTAGAAATTCAAAATTCCCAAAAAACTGTGAACAATTTTTTGGTCGGAATTGTCATTTCTGAGGCTTCATATATACCAGAATGCCTAAATTTCCGTGACTCTGAAGGTTAGAAAAACTTATTTACAATATATATTTACACCAGCTTCCAGAACACTACGTGTATGGAATCAAATTTTGTAGTGACAGACAGACAAATCCCGTCCTTCTCCCTTCTTCCCATCCTCTCGTGGGTGTTTTGAAAATTCTGAAATCACAATTTCTGCTTTGAAAAACAATTCTCGAGTCTTTACAGACATATTTTCCACATTCGAGAATTAATACATTTTTTTGTCTGCAATAAATTTACAAGATTACCTGTTTAAAAAAAAAATACACACCAAATCTCCCAAAGAACAAAAAAATTACGTTAGCAAAGTGATGAAAAGCACAGGAAAACACTTTCTGAAAATTCAAAATAGGTTTGAAGAAGCAAACCGCATCTCAAAATGATTGCATATAACAAGTATTAAAAGTGCGTCTAAATATTGAAATTCTACAAATTCTTACCCAATGATATTTGTTTGGTTGGTGGATCGCTAAATTGTTTTAAGTTCTTGTACTCACTGTGTGCCTCCTTCATAGTTCCTACGAATTTGCCTTAAAAAAACGATCAACATCTCTGAAAAGGTCTCTTCACACGTGTTCGCTCTGAGGGCGTTTGAATGGACATGCAATTTCATCTTAAACAATAAACTTCTGCTGTATACGGAAGCTACAGATAAGCTGCACAGCTGAACAGAAAATTAGTTCCTTCACTCTGTAACAGGTGAACAAGAAACTTCTGAGCAGCAATTGCCATTTTCTGGCCATGTGGGGTGGGGCGTTGTAAAAAAAAAAACAGTGAATAAACCAAATCTACAAAAATGTCCATTGGAAGCAATATGCCGCTGATTACTGTCATGACAGTGATTCTCAAGTTTCTGTTTTCCACATCCGAGAATTAATACTTTTTTTTTTTCCTCCAATTATTTCGCGAGACTGCCTATTTGGACCAAAAAAAAACACCATACTTATGTCCCAAATAAAAAAGCAAACAGTACGTCAGTAACGTGATGAAAAGCATAGGAAAACGTTTTCTGAAAATTCAAGATAGTTTGGAAGAATCAAATCATATCTCGAAATGATTGCATACAACATAACATGGATTAAACGTGAGTCTACAAAGTCATAGGAAACAATATTTATTTACTTAGTGAATCATCAAATCGCTTTAGGTTCCTGTACTCACTGTGTGCCTAAAAGAGAATCTATACCATTTCACATCGCCCTGATGATTCTTTTGTTTAGAAATTCAAAATTCCCAAAAAACTGTGAACAATTTTTTGGTCGGAATTGTCATTTCTGAGGCTTCATATATACCAGAATGCGTAAATTTCCGTGACTCTGAAGGTTAGAAAAACTTATTTACAATATATATTTACACCAGCTTCCAGAACACTACGTGTATGGAATCAAATTTTGTAGTGACAGACAGACAAATCCCGTCCTTCTCCCTTCTTCCCATCCTCTCGTGGGTGTTTTGAAAATTCTGAAATCACAATTTCTGCTTTGAAAAACAATTCTCCAGTCTTTACAGACATATTTTCCACATTCGAGAATTAATACATTTTTTTTGAAAAAAAAATACACACCAAATCTCCCAAAGAACAAAAAAATTACGTTAGCAAAGTGATGAAAAGCACAGGAAAACACTTTCTGAAAATTCAAAATAGGTTTGAAGAAGCAAACCTCATCTCAAAATGATTGCATATAACAAGTATTAAAAGTGCGTCTAAATATTGAAATTCTACAAATTCTTACCCAATGATATTTGTTTGGTTGGTGGATCGCTAAATTGTTTTAAGTTCTTGTACTCACTGTGTGCCTCCTTCATAGTTCCTACGAATTCGCCTTAAAAAAACGATCAACATCTCTGAAAAGGTCTCTTCACACGTGTTCGCTCTGAGGGCGTTTGAATGGACATGCAATTTCATCTTAAACAATAAACTTCTGCTGTATACGGAAGCTACAGATAAGCTGCACAGCTGAACAGAAAATTAGTTCCTTCACTCTGTAACAGGTGAACAAGAAACTTCTGAGCAGCAATTGCCATTTTCTGGCCATGTGGGGTGGGGCGTTGTAAAAAAAAAAACAGTGAATAAACCAAATCTACAAAAATGTCCATTGGAAGCAATATGCCGCTGATTACTGTCATGACAGTGATTCTCAAGTTTCTGTTTTCCACATCCGAGAATTAATACTTTTTTTTTTTCCTCCAATTATTTCGCGAGACTGCCTATTTGGACCAAAAAAAAACACCATACTTATGTCCCAAATAAAAAAGCAAACAGTACGTCAGTAACGTGATGAAAAGCATAGGAAAACGTTTTCTGAAAATTCAAGATAGTTTGGAAGAATCAAATCATATCTCGAAATGATTGCATACAACATAACATGGATTAAACGTGAGTCTACAAAGTCATAGGAAACAATATTTATTTACTTAGTGAATCATCAAATCGCTTTAGGTTCCTGTACTCACTGTGTGCCTAAAAGAGAATCTATACCATTTCACATCGCCCTGATGATTCTTTTGTTTAGAAATTCAAAATTCCCAAAAAACTGTGAACAATTTTTTGGTCGGAATTGTCATTTCTGAGGCTTCATATATACCAGAATGCGTAAATTTCCGTGACTCTGAAGGTTTGAAAAACTTATTTACAATATATATTTACACCAGCTTCCAGAACACTACGTGTATGGAATCAAATTTTGTAGTGACAGACAGACAAATCCCGTCCTTCTCCCTTCTTCCCATCCTCTCGTGGGTGTTTTGAAAATTCTGAAATCACAATTTCTGCTTTGAAAAACAATTCTCCAGTCTTTACAGACATATTTTCCACATTCGAGAATTAATACATTTTTTTTGAAAAAAAAATACACACCAAATCTCCCAAAGAACAAAAAAATTACGTTAGCAAAGTGATGAAAAGCACAGGAAAACACTTTCTGAAAATTCAAAATAGGTTTGAAGAAGCAAACCTCATCTCAAAATGATTGCATATAACAAGTATTAAAAGTGCGTCTAAATATTGAAATTCTACAAATTCTTACCCAATGATATTTGTTTGGTTGGTGGATCGCTAAATTGTTTTAAGTTCTTGTACTCACTGTGTGCCTCCTTCATAGTTCCTACGAATTCGCCTTAAAAAAACGATCAACATCTCTGAAAAGGTCTCTTCACACGTGTTCGCTCTGAGGGCGTTTGAATGGACATGCAATTTCATCTTAAACAATAAACTTCTGCTGTATACGGAAGCTACAGATAAGCTGCACAGCTGAACAGAAAATTAGTTCCTTCACTCTGTAACAGGTGAACAAGAAACTTCTGAGCAGCAATTGCCATTTTCTGGCCATGTGGGGTGGGGCGTTGTAAAAAAAAAAACAGTGAATAAACCAAATCTACAAAAATGTCCATTGGAAGCAATATGCCGCTGATTACTGTCATGACAGTGATTCTCAAGTTTCTGTTTTCCACATCCGAGAATTAATACTTTTTTTTTTTCCTCCAATTAATTCGCGAGACTGCCTATTTGGACCAAAAAAAAACACCATACTTATGTCCCAAATAAAAAAGCAAACACTACGTCAGTAACGTGATGAAAAGCATAGGAAAACGTTTTCTGAAAATTCAAGATAGTTTGGAAGAATCAAATCATATCTCGAAATGATTGCATACAACATAACATGGATTAAACGTGAGTCTACCAAGTCATAGGAAACAATATTTATTTACTTAGTGAATCATCAAATCGCTTTAGGTTCCTGTACTCACTGTGTGCCTAAAAGAGAATCTATACCATTTCACATCGCCCTGATGATTCTTTTGTTTAGAAATTCAAAATTCCCAAAAAACTGTGAACAATTTTTTGGTCGGAATTGTCATTTCTGAGGCTTCATATATACCAGAATGCGTAAATTTCCGTGACTCTGAAGGTTAGAAAAACTTATTTACAATATATATTTACACCAGCTTCCAGAACACTACGTGTATGGAATCAAATTTTGTAGTGACAGACAGACAAATCCCGTCCTTCTCCCTTCTTCCCATCCTCTCGTGGGTGTTTTGAAAATTCTGAAATCATAATTTCTGCTTTGAAAAACAATTCTCCAGTCTTTACAGACATATTTTCCACATTCCAGAATTAATACATTTTTTTTGTCTGCAATAAATTTACAAGATTACCTGTTTAAAAAAAAAATACACACCAAATCTCCCAAAGAACAAAAAAATTACGTTAGCAAAGTGATGAAAAGCACAGGAAAACACTTTCTGAAAATTCAAAATAGGTTTGAAGAAGCAAACCGCATCTCAAAATGATTGCATATAACAAGTATTAAAAGTGCGTCTAAATATTGAAATTCTACAAATTCTTACCCAATGATATTTGTTTAGTTGGTGGATCGCTAAATTGTTTTAAGTTCTTGTACTCACTGTGTGCCTCCTTCATAGTTCCTACGAATTTGCCTTAAAAAAACGATCAACATCTCTGAAAAGGTCTCTTCACACGTGTTCGCTCTGAGGGCGTTTGAATGGACATGCAATTTCATCTTAAACAATAAACTTCTGCTGTATACGGAAGCTACAGATAAGCTGCACAGCTGAACAGAAAATTAGTTCCTTCACTCTGTAACAGGTGAACAAGAAACTTCTGAGCAGCAATTGCCATTTTCTGGCCATGTGGGGTGGGGCGTTGTAAAAAAAAAAACAGTGAATAAACCAAATCTACAAAAATGTCCATTGGAAGCAATATGCCGCTGATTACTGTCATGACAGTGATTCTCAAGTTTCTGTTTTCCACATCCGAGAATTAATACTTTTTTTTTTTCCTCCAATTATTTCGCGAGACTGCCTATTTGGACCAAAAAAAAACACCATACTTATGTCCCAAATAAAAAAGCAAACAGTACGTCAGTAACGTGATGAAAAGCATAGGAAAACGTTTTCTGAAAATTCAAGATAGTTTGGAAGAATCAATATCTCGAAATGATTGCATACAACATAACATGGATTAAACGTGAGTCTACAAAGTCATAGGAAACAATATTTATTTACTTAGTGAATCATCAAATCGCTTTAGGTTCCTGTACTCACTGTGTGCCTAAGAGAGAATCTATACCATTTCACATCGCCCTGATGATTCTTTTGTTTAGAAATTCAAAATTCCCAAAAAACTGTGAACAATTTTTTGGTCGGAATTGTCATTTCTGAGGCTTCATATATACCAGAATGCCTAAATTTCCGTGACTCTGAAGGTTAGAAAAACTTATTTACAACATATATTTACACCAGCTTCCAGAACAATACGTGTATGGAATCAAATTTTGTAGTGACAGACAGACAAATCCCGTCCTTCTCCCTTCTTCCCATCCTCTCGTGGGTGTTTTGAAAATTCTGAAATCACAATTTCTGCTTTGAAAAACAATTCTCCAGTCTTTACAGACATATTTTCCACATTCGAGAATTAATACATTTTTTTGTCTGCAATAAATTTACAAGATTACCTGTTTAAAAAAAAAATACACACCAAATCTCCCAAAGAACAAAAAAATTACGTTAGCAAAGTGATGAAAAGCACAGGAAAACACTTTCTGAAAATTCAAAATAGGTTTGAAGAAGCAAACCGCATCTCAAAATGATTGCATATAACAAGTATTAAAAGTGCGTCTAAATATTGAAATTCTACAAATTCTTACCCAATGATATTTGTTTAGTTGGTGGATCGCTAAATTGTTTTAAGTTCTTGTACTCACTGTGTGCCTCCTTCATAGTTCCTACGAATTCGCCTTAAAAAAACGATCAATATCTCTGAAAAGGTCTCTTCACACGTGTTCGCTCTGAGGGCGTTTGAATGGACATGCAATTTCATCTTAAACAATAAACTTCTGCTGTATACGGAAGCTACAGATAAGCTGCACAGCTGAACAGAAAATTAGTTCCTTCACTGTGTAACAGGTGAACAAGAAACTTCTGAGCAGCAATTGCCATTTTCTGGCCATGTGGGGTGGGGCGTTGTAAAAAAAAAAAACAGTGAATAAACCAAATCTACAAAAATGTCCATTGGAAGCAATATGCCGCTGATTACTGTCATGACAGTGATTCTCAAGTTTCTGTTTTCCACATCCGAGAATTAATACTTTTTTTTTTTCCTCCAATTAATTCGCGAGACTGCCTATTTGGACCAAAAAAAAACACCATACTTATGTCCCAAATAAAAAAGCAAACAGTACGTCAGTAACGTGATGAAAAGCATAGGAAAACATTTTCTGAAAATTCAAGATAGTTTGGAAGAATCAAATCATATCTCGAAATGATTGCATACAACATAACATGGATTAAACGTGAGTCTACAAAGTCATAGGAAACAATATTTATTTACTTAGTGAATCATCAAATCGCTTTAGGTTCCTGTACTCACTGTGTGCCTAAAAGAGAATCTATACCATTTCACATCGCCCTGATGATTCTTTTGTTTAGAAATTCAAAATTCCCAAAAAACTGTGAACAATTTTTTGGTCGGAATTGTCATTTCTGAGGCTTCATATATACCAGAATGCGTAAATTTCCGTGACTCTGAAGGTTTGAAAAACTTATTTACAATATATATTTACACCAGCTTCCAGAACACTACGTGTATGGAATCAAATTTTGTAGTGACAGACAGACAAATCCCGTCCTTCTCCCTTCTTCCCATCCTCTCGTGGGTGTTTTGAAAATTCTGAAATCACAATTTCTGCTTTGAAAAACAATTCTCCAGTCTTTACAGACATATTTTCCACATTCGAGAATTAATACATTTTTTTTGAAAAAAAAATACACACCAAATCTCCCAAAGAACAAAAAAATTACGTTAGCAAAGTGATGAAAAGCACAGGAAAACACTTCCTGAAAATTCAAAATAGGTTTGAAGAAGCAAACCGCATCTCAAAATGATTGCATATAACAAGTATTAAAAGTGCGTCTAAATATTGAAATTCTACAAATTCTTACCCAATGATATTTGTTTAGTTGGTGGATCGCTAAATTGTTTTAAGTTCTTGTACTCACTGTGTGCCTTCTTCATAGTTCCTACGAATTCGCCTTAAAAAAACGATCAATATCTCTGAAAAGGTCTCTTCACACGTGTTCGCTCTGAGGGCGTTTGAATGGACATGCAATTTCATCTTAAACAATAAACTTCTGCTGTATACGGAAGCTACAGATAAGCTGCACAGCTGAACAGAAAATTAGTTCCCTCACTCTGTAACAGGTGAACAAGAAACTTCTGAGCAGCAATTGCCATTTTCTGGCCATGTGGGGTGGGGCGTTGTAAAAAAAAAAACAGTGAATAAACCAAATCTACAAAAATGTCCATTGGAAGCAATATGCCGCTGATTACTGTCATGACAGTGATTCTCAAGTTTCTGTTTTCCACATCCGAGAATTAATACTTTTTTTTTTTCCTCCAATTATTTCGCGAGACTGCCTATTTGGACCAAAAAAAAACACCATACTTATGTCCCAAATAAAAAAGCAAACACTACGTCAGTAACGTGATGAAAAGCATAGGAAAACGTTTTCTGAAAATTCAAGATAGTTTGGAAGAATCAAATCATATCTCGAAATGATTGCATACAACATAACATGGATTAAACGTGAGTCTACAAAGTCATAGGAAACAATATTTATTTACTTAGTGAATCATCAAATCGCTTTAGGTTCCTGTACTCACTGTGTGCCTAAGAGAGAATCTATACCATTTCACATCGCCCTGATGATTCTTTTGTTTAGAAATTCAAAATTCCCAAAAAACTGTGAACAATTTTTTGGTCGGAATTGTCATTTCTGAGGCTTCATATATACCAGAATGCGTAAATTTCCGTGACTCTGAAGGTTAGAAAAACTTATTTACAATATATATTTACACCAGCTTCCAGAACACTACGTGTATGGAATCAAATTTTGTAGTGACAGACAGACAAATCCCGTCCTTCTCCCTTCTTCCCATCCTCTCGTGGGTGTTTTGAAAATTCTGAAATCACAATTTCTGCTTTGAAAAACAATTCTCCAGTCTTTACAGACATATTTTCCACATTCGAGAATTAATACATTTTTTTTTAAAAAAAAATACGCACCAAATCTCCCAAAGAACAAAAAAATTACGTTAGCAAAGTGATGAAAAGCACAGGAAAACACTTTCTGAAAATTCAAAATAGGTTTGAAGAAGCAAACCTCATCTCAAAATGATTGCATATAACAAGTATTAAAAGTGCGTCTAAATATTGAAATTCTACAAATTCTTACCCAATGATATTTGTTTGGTTGGTGGATCGCTAAATTGTTTTAAGTTCTTGTACTCACTGTGTGCCTCCTTCATAGTTCCTACGCATTCGCCTTAAAAAAACGATCAACATCTCTGAAAAGGTCTCTTCACACGTGTTCGCTCTGAGGGCGTTTGAATGGACATGCAATTTCATCTTAAACAATAAACTTCTGCTGTATACGGAAGCTACAGATAAGCTGCACAGCTGAACAGAAAATTAGTTCCTTCACTCTGTAACAGGTGAACAAGAAACTTCTGAGCAGCAATTGCCATTTTCTGGCCATGTGGGGTGGGGCGTTGTAAAAAAAAAAAACAGTGAATAAACCAAATCTACAAAAATGTCCATTGGAAGCAATATGCCGCTGATTACTGTCATGACAGTGATTCTCAAGTTTCTGTTTTCCACATCCGAGAATTAATACTTTTTTTTTTTCCTCCAATTAATTCGCGAGACTGCCTATTTGGACCAAAAAAAAACACCATACTTATGTCCCAAATAAAAAAGCAAACAGTACGTCAGTAACGTGATGAAAAGCATAGGAAAACGTTTTCTGAAAATTCAAGATAGTTTGGAAGAATCAAATCATATCTCGAAATGATTGCATACAACATAACATGGATTAAACGTGAGTCTACAAAGTCATAGGAAACAATATTTATTTACTTAGTGAATCATCAAATCGCTTTAGGTTCCTGTACTCACTGTGTGCCTAAAAGAGAATCTATACCATTTCACATCGCCCTGATGATTCTTTTGTTTAGAAATTCAAAATTCCCAAAAAACTGTGAACAATTTTTTGGTCGGAATTGTCATTTCTGAGGCTTCATATATACCAGAATGCGTAAATTTCCGTGACTCTGAAGGTTTGAAAAACTTATTTACAATATATATTTACACCAGCTTCCAGAACACTACGTGTATGGAATCAAATTTTGTAGTGACAGACAGACAAATCCCGTCCTTCTCCCTTCTTCCCATCCTCTCGTGGGTGTTTTGAAAATTCTGAAATCACAATTTCTGCTTTGAAAAACAATTCTCCAGTCTTTACAGACATATTTTCCACATTCGAGAATTAATACATTTTTTTTGAAAAAAAAATACACACCAAATCTCCCAAAGAACAAAAAAATTACGTTAGCAAAGTGATGAAAAGCACAGGAAAACACTTTCTGAAAATTCAAAATAGGTTTGAAGAAGCAAACCTCATCTCAAAATGATTGCATATAACAAGTATTAAAAGTGCGTCTAAATATTGAAATTCTACAAATTCTTACCCAATGATATTTGTTTGGTTGGTGGATCGCTAAATTGTTTTAAGTTCTTGTACTCACTGTGTGCCTCCTTCATAGTTCCTACGAATTCGCCTTAAAAAAACGATCAACATCTCTGAAAAGGTCTCTTCACACGTGTTCGCTCTGAGGGCGTTTGAATGGACATGCAATTTCATCTTAAACAATAAACTTCTGCTGTATACGGAAGCTGCAGATAAGCTGCACAGCTGAACAGAAAATTAGTTCCTTCACTCTGTAACAGGTGAACAAGAAACTTCTGAGCAGCAATTGCCATTTTCTGGCCATGTGGGGTGGGGCGTTGTAAAAAAAAAAACAGTGAATAAACCAAATCTACAAAAATGTCCATTGGAAGCAATATGCCGCTGATTACTGTCATGACAGTGATTCTCAAGTTTCTGTTTTCCACATCCGAGAATTAATACTTTTTTTTTTTCCTCCAATTATTTCGCGAGACTGCCTATTTGGACCAAAAAAAAACACCATACTTATGTCCCAAATAAAAAAGCAAACAGTACGTCAGTAACGTGATGAAAAGCATAGGAAAACGTTTTCTGAAAATTCAAGATAGTTTGGAAGAATCAATATCTCGAAATGATTGCATACAACATAACATGGATTAAACGTGAGTCTACAAAGTCATAGGAAACAATATTTATTTACTTAGTGAATCATCAAATCGCTTTAGGTTCCTGTACTCACTGTGTGCCTAAGAGAGAATCTATACCATTTCACATCGCCCTGATGATTCTTTTGTTTAGAAATTCAAAATTCCCAAAAAACTGTGAACAATTTTTTGGTCGGAATTGTCATTTCTGAGGCTTCATATATACCAGAATGCCTAAATTTCCGTGACTCTGAAGGTTAGAAAAACTTATTTACAATATATATTTACACCAGCTTCCAGAACACTACGTGTATGGAATCAAATTTTGTAGTGACAGACAGACAAATCCCGTCCTTCTCCCTTCTTCCCATCCTCTCGTGGGTGTTTTGAAAATTCTGAAATCACAATTTCTGCTTTGAAAAACAATTCTCGAGTCTTTACAGACATATTTTCCACATTCGAGAATTAATACATTTTTTTGTCTGCAATAAATTTACAAGATTACCTGTTTAAAAAAAAAATACACACCAAATCTCCCAAAGAACAAAAAAATTACGTTAGCAAAGTGATGAAAAGCACAGGAAAACACTTTCTGAAAATTCAAAATAGGTTTGAAGAAGCAAACCGCATCTCAAAATGATTGCATATAACAAGTATTAAAAGTGCGTCTAAATATTGAAATTCTACAAATTCTTACCCAATGATATTTGTTTGGTTGGTGGATCGCTAAATTGTTTTAAGTTCTTGTACTCACTGTGTGCCTCCTTCATAGTTCCTACGAATTTGCCTTAAAAAAACGATCAACATCTCTGAAAAGGTCTCTTCACACGTGTTCGCTCTGAGGGCGTTTGAATGGACATGCAATTTCATCTTAAACAATAAACTTCTGCTGTATACGGAAGCTACAGATAAGCTGCACAGCTGAACAGAAAATTAGTTCCTTCACTCTGTAACAGGTGAACAAGAAACTTCTGAGCAGCAATTGCCATTTTCTGGCCATGTGGGGTGGGGCGTTGTAAAAAAAAAAACAGTGAATAAACCAAATCTACAAAAATGTCCATTGGAAGCAATATGCCGCTGATTACTGTCATGACAGTGATTCTCAAGTTTCTGTTTTCCACATCCGAGAATTAATACTTTTTTTTTTTCCTCCAATTAATTCGCGAGACTGCCTATTTGGACCAAAAAAAAACACCATACTTATGTCCCAAATAAAAAAGCAAACACTACGTCAGTAACGTGATGAAAAGCATAGGAAAACATTTTCTGAAAATTCAAGATAGTTTGGAAGAATCAAATCATATCTCGAAATGATTGCACATGGATTAAACGTGAGTCTACAAAGTCATAGGAAACAATATTTATTTACTTAGTGAATCATCAAATCGCTTTAGGTTCCTGTACTCACTGTGTGCCTAAAAGAGAATCTATACCATTTCACATCGCCCTGATGATTCTTTTGTTTAGAAATTCAAAATTCCCAAAAAACTGTGAACAATTTTTTGGTCGGAATTGTCATTTCTGAGGCTTCATATATACCAGAATGCGTAAATTTCCGTGACTCTGAAGGTTAGAAAAACTTATTTACAATATATATTTACACCAGCTTCCAGAACACTACGTGTATGGAATCAAATTTTGTAGTGACAGACAGACAAATCCCGTCCTTCTCCCTTCTTCCCATCCTCTCGTGGGTGTTTTGAAAATTCTGAAATCACAATTTCTGCTTTGAAAAACAATTCTCCAGTCTTTACAGACATATTTTCCACATTCGAGAATTAATACATTTTTTTTGAAAAAAAAATACACACCAAATCTCCCAAAGAACAAAAAAATTACGTTAGCAAAGTGATGAAAAGCACAGGAAAACACTTTCTGAAAATTCAAAATAGGTTTGAAGAAGCAAACCTCATCTCAAAATGATTGCATATAACAAGTATTAAAAGTGCGTCTAAATATTGAAATTCTACAAATTCTTACCCAATGATATTTGTTTGGTTGGTGGATCGCTAAATTGTTTTAAGTTCTTGTACTCACTGTGTGCCTCCTTCATAGTTCCTACGAATTCGCCTTAAAAAAACGATCAACATCTCTGAAAAGGTCTCTTCACACGTGTTCGCTCTGAGGGCGTTTGAATGGACATGCAATTTCATCTTAAACAATAAACTTCTGCTGTATACGGAAGCTACAGATAAGCTGCACAGCTGAACAGAAAATTAGTTCCTTCACTCTGTAACAGGTGAACAAGAAACTTCTGAGCAGCAATTGCCATTTTCTGGCCATGTGGGGTGGGGCGTTGTAAAAAAAAAAACAGTGAATAAACCAAATCTACAAAAATGTCCATTGGAAGCAATATGCCGCTGATTACTGTCATGACAGTGATTCTCAAGTTTCTGTTTTCCACATCCGAGAATTAATACTTTTTTTTTTTCCTCCAATTAATTCGCGAGACTGCCTATTTGGACCAAAAAAAAACACCATACTTATGTCCCAAATAAAAAAGCAAACAGTACGTCAGTAACGTGATGAAAAGCATAGGAAAACGTTTTCTGAAAATTCAAGATAGTTTGGAAGAATCAAATCATATCTCGAAATGATTGCATACAACATAACATGGATTAAACGTGAGTCTACCAAGTCATAGGAAACAATATTTATTTACTTAGTGAATCATCAAATCGCTTTAGGTTCCTGTACTCACTGTGTGCCTAAAAGAGAATCTATACCATTTCACATCGCCCTGATGATTCTTTTGTTTAGAAATTCAAAATTCCCAAAAAACTGTGAACAATTTTTTGGTCGGAATTGTCATTTCTGAGGCTTCATATATACCAGAATGCGTAAATTTCCGTGACTCTGAAGGTTTGAAAAACTTATTTACAATATATATTTACACCAGCTTCCAGAACACTACGTGTATGGAATCAAATTTTGTAGTGACAGACAGACAAATCCCGTCCTTCTCCCTTCTTCCCATCCTCTCGTGGGTGTTTTGAAAATTCTGAAATCATAATTTCTGCTTTGAAAAACAATTCTCCAGTCTTTACAGACATATTTTCCACATTCCAGAATTAATACATTTTTTTTGTCTGCAATAAATTTACAAGATTACCTGTTTAAAAAAAAAATACACACCAAATCTCCCAAAGAACAAAAAAATTACGTTAGCAAAGTGATGAAAAGCACAGGAAAACACTTTCTGAAAATTCAAAATAGGTTTGAAGAAGCAAACCGCATCTCAAAATGATTGCATATAACAAGTATTAAAAGTGCGTCTAAATATTGAAATTCTACAAATTCTTACCCAATGATATTTGTTTAGTTGGTGGATCGCTAAATTGTTTTAAGTTCTTGTACTCACTGTGTGCCTCCTTCATAGTTCCTACGAATTTGCCTTAAAAAAACGATCAACATCTCTGAAAAGGTCTCTTCACACGTGTTCGCTCTGAGGGCGTTTGAATGGACATGCAATTTCATCTTAAACAATAAACTTCTGCTGTATACGGAAGCTACAGATAAGCTGCACAGCTGAACAGAAAATTAGTTCCTTCACTCTGTAACAGGTGAACAAGAAACTTCTGAGCAGCAATTGCCATTTTCTGGCCATGTGGGCTGGGGCGTTGTAAAAAAAAAAACAGTGAATAAACCAAACCTACAAAAATGTCCATTGGAAGCAATATGCCGCTGATTACTGTCATGACAGTGATTCTCAAGTTTCTGTTTTCCACATCCGAGAATTAATACTTTTTTTTTTTCCTCCAATTATTTCGCGAGACTGCCTATTTGGACCAAAAAAAAACACCATACTTATGTCCCAAATAAAAAAGCAAACAGTACGTCAGTAACGTGATGAAAAGCATAGGAAAACGTTTTCTGAAAATTCAAGATAGTTTGGAAGAATCAAATCATATCTCGAAATGATTGCATACAACATAACATGGATTAAACGTGAGTCTACAAAGTCATAGGAAACAATATTTATTTACTTAGTGAATCATCAAATCGCTTTAGGTTCCTGTACTCACTGTGTGCCTAAAAGAGAATCTATACCATTTCACATCGCCCTGATGATTCTTTTGTTTAGAAATTCAAAATTCCCAAAAAACTGTGAACAATTTTTTGGTCGGAATTGTCATTTCTGAGGCTTCATATATACCAGAATGCGTAAATTTCCGTGACTCTGAAGGTTAGAAAAACTTATTTACAATATATATTTACACCAGCTTCCAGAACACTACGTGTATGGAATCAAATTTTGTAGTGACAGACAGACAAATCCCGTCCTTCTCCCTTCTTCCCATCCTCTCGTGGGTGATTTGAAAATTATGAAATCACAATTTCTGCTTTGAAAAACAATTCTCCAGTCTTTACAGACATATTTTCCACATTCGAGAATTAATACATTTTTTTTGAAAAAAAAATACACACCAAATCTCCCAAAGAACAAAAAAATTACGTTAGCAAAGTGATGAAAAGCACAGGAAAACACTTTCTGAAAATTCAAAATAGGTTTGAAGAAGCAAACCTCATCTCAAAATGATTGCATATAACAAGTATTAAAAGTGCGTCTAAATATTGAAATTCTACAAATTCTTACCCAATGATATTTGTTTGGTTGGTGGATCGCTAAATTGTTTTAAGTTCTTGTACTCACTGTGTGCCTCCTTCATAGTTCCTACGCATTCGCCTTAAAAAAACGATCAACATCTCTGAAAAGGTCTCTTCACACGTGTTCGCTCTGAGGGCGTTTGAATGGACATGCAATTTCATCTTAAACAATAAACTTCTGCTGTATACGGAAGCTACAGATAAGCTGCACAGCTGAACAGAAAATTAGTTCCTTCACTCTGTAACAGGTGAACAAGAAACTTCTGAGCAGCAATTGCCATTTTCTGGCCATGTGGGGTGGGGCGTTGTAAAAAAAAAAAACAGTGAATAAACCAAATCTACAAAAATGTCCATTGGAAGCAATATGCCGCTGATTACTGTCATGACAGTGATTCTCAAGTTTCTGTTTTCCACATCCGAGAATTAATACTTTTTTTTTTTCCTCCAATTAATTCGCGAGACTGCCTATTTGGACCAAAAAAAAACACCATACTTATGTCCCAAATAAAAAAGCAAACAGTACGTCAGTAACGTGATGAAAAGCATAGGAAAACGTTTTCTGAAAATTCAAGATAGTTTGGAAGAATCAAATCATATCTCGAAATGATTGCATACAACATAACATGGATTAAACGTGAGTCTACAAAGTCATAGGAAACAATATTTATTTACTTAGTGAATCATCAAATCGCTTTAGGTTCCTGTACTCACTGTGTGCCTAAAAGAGAATCTATACCATTTCACATCGCCCTGATGATTCTTTTGTTTAGAAATTCAAAATTCCCAAAAAACTGTGAACAATTTTTTGGTCGGAATTGTCATTTCTGAGGCTTCATATATACCAGAATGCGTAAATTTCCGTGACTCTGAAGGTTTGAAAAACTTATTTACAATATATATTTACACCAGCTTCCAGAACACTACGTGTATGGAATCAAATTTTGTAGTGACAGACAGACAAATCCCGTCCTTCTCCCTTCTTCCCATCCTCTCGTGGGTGTTTTGAATATTCTGAAATCACAATTTCTGCTTTGAAAAACAATTCTCCAGTCTTTACAGACATATTTTCCACATTCGAGAATTAATACATTTTTTTTGAAAAAAAAATACACACCAAATCTCCCAAAGAACAAAAAAATTACGTTAGCAAAGTGATGAAAAGCACAGGAAAACACTTTCTGAAAATTCAAAATAGGTTTGAAGAAGCAAACCTCATCTCAAAATGATTGCATATAACAAGTATTAAAAGTGCGTCTAAATATTGAAATTCTACAAATTCTTACCCAATGATATTTGTTTGGTTGGTGGATCGCTAAATTGTTTTAAGTTCTTGTACTCACTGTGTGCCTCCTTCATAGTTCCTACGAATTCGCCTTAAAAAAACGATCAACATCTCTGAAAAGGTCTCTTCACACGTGTTCGCTCTGAGGGCGTTTGAATGGACATGCAATTTCATCTTAAACAATAAACTTCTGCTGTATACGGAAGCTGCAGATAAGCTGCACAGCTGAACAGAAAATTAGTTCCTTCACTCTGTAACAGGTGAACAAGAAACTTCTGAGCAGCAATTGCCATTTTCTGGCCATGTGGGGTGGGGCGTTGTAAAAAAAAAAACAGTGAATAAACCAAATCTACAAAAATGTCCATTGGAAGCAATATGCCGCTGATTACTGTCATGACAGTGATTCTCAAGTTTCTGTTTTCCACATCCGAGAATTAATACTTTTTTTTTTTCCTCCAATTATTTCGCGAGACTGCCTATTTGGACCAAAAAAAAACACCATACTTATGTCCCAAATAAAAAAGCAAACAGTACGTCAGTAACGTGATGAAAAGCATAGGAAAACGTTTTCTGAAAATTCAAGATAGTTTGGAAGAATCAATATCTCGAAATGATTGCATACAACATAACATGGATTAAACGTGAGTCTACAAAGTCATAGGAAACAATATTTATTTACTTAGTGAATCATCAAATCGCTTTAGGTTCCTGTACTCACTGTGTGCCTAAGAGAGAATCTATACCATTTCACATCGCCCTGATGATTCTTTTGTTTAGAAATTCAAAATTCCCAAAAAACTGTGAACAATTTTTTGGTCGGAATTGTCATTTCTGAGGCTTCATATATACCAGAATGCCTAAATTTCCGTGACTCTGAAGGTTAGAAAAACTTATTTACAATATATATTTACACCAGCTTCCAGAACACTACGTGTATGGAATCAAATTTTGTAGTGACAGACAGACAAATCCCGTCCTTCTCCCTTCTTCCCATCCTCTCGTGGGTGTTTTGAAAATTCTGAAATCACAATTTCTGCTTTGAAAAACAATTCTCGAGTCTTTACAGACATATTTTCCACATTCGAGAATTAATACATTTTTTTGTCTGCAATAAATTTACAAGATTACCTGTTTAAAAAAAAAATACACACCAAATCTCCCAAAGAACAAAAAAATTACGTTAGCAAAGTGATGAAAAGCACAGGAAAACACTTTCTGAAAATTCAAAATAGGTTTGAAGAAGCAAACCGCATCTCAAAATGATTGCATATAACAAGTATTAAAAGTGCGTCTAAATATTGAAATTCTACAAATTCTTACCCAATGATATTTGTTTGGTTGGTGGATCGCTAAATTGTTTTAAGTTCTTGTACTCACTGTGTGCCTCCTTCATAGTTCCTACGAATTTGCCTTAAAAAAACGATCAACATCTCTGAAAAGGTCTCTTCACACGTGTTCGCTCTGAGGGCGTTTGAATGGACATGCAATTTCATCTTAAACAATAAACTTCTGCTGTATACGGAAGCTACAGATAAGCTGCACAGCTGAACAGAAAATTAGTTCCTTCACTCTGTAACAGGTGAACAAGAAACTTCTGAGCAGCAATTGCCATTTTCTGGCCATGTGGGGTGGGGCGTTGTAAAAAAAAAAACAGTGAATAAACCAAATCTACAAAAATGTCCATTGGAAGCAATATGCCGCTGATTACTGTCATGACAGTGATTCTCAAGTTTCTGTTTTCCACATCCGAGAATTAATACTTTTTTTTTTTCCTCCAATTAATTCGCGAGACTGCCTATTTGGACCAAAAAAAAACACCATACTTATGTCCCAAATAAAAAAGCAAACACTACGTCAGTAACGTGATGAAAAGCATAGGAAAACATTTTCTGAAAATTCAAGATAGTTTGGAAGAATCAAATCATATCTCGAAATGATTGCACATGGATTAAACGTGAGTCTACAAAGTCATAGGAAACAATATTTATTTACTTAGTGAATCATCAAATCGCTTTAGGTTCCTGTACTCACTGTGTGCCTAAAAGAGAATCTATACCATTTCACATCGCCCTGATGATTCTTTTGTTTAGAAATTCAAAATTCCCAAAAAACTGTGAACAATTTTTTGGTCGGAATTGTCATTTCTGAGGCTTCATATATACCAGAATGCGTAAATTTCCGTGACTCTGAAGGTTAGAAAAACTTATTTACAATATATATTTACACCAGCTTCCAGAACACTACGTGTATGGAATCAAATTTTGTAGTGACAGACAGACAAATCCCGTCCTTCTCCCTTCTTCCCATCCTCTCGTGGGTGTTTTGAAAATTCTGAAATCACAATTTCTGCTTTGAAAAACAATTCTCCAGTCTTTACAGACATATTTTCCACATTCGAGAATTAATACATTTTTTTTGAAAAAAAAATACACACCAAATCTCCCAAAGAACAAAAAAATTACGTTAGCAAAGTGATGAAAAGCACAGGAAAACACTTTCTGAAAATTCAAAATAGGTTTGAAGAAGCAAACCTCATCTCAAAATGATTGCATATAACAAGTATTAAAAGTGCGTCTAAATATTGAAATTCTACAAATTCTTACCCAATGATATTTGTTTGGTTGGTGGATCGCTAAATTGTTTTAAGTTCTTGTACTCACTGTGTGCCTCCTTCATAGTTCCTACGAATTCGCCTTAAAAAAACGATCAACATCTCTGAAAAGGTCTCTTCACACGTGTTCGCTCTGAGGGCGTTTGAATGGACATGCAATTTCATCTTAAACAATAAACTTCTGCTGTATACGGAAGCTACAGATAAGCTGCACAGCTGAACAGAAAATTAGTTCCTTCACTCTGTAACAGGTGAACAAGAAACTTCTGAGCAGCAATTGCCATTTTCTGGCCATGTGGGGTGGGGCGTTGTAAAAAAAAAAACAGTGAATAAACCAAATCTACAAAAATGTCCATTGGAAGCAATATGCCGCTGATTACTGTCATGACAGTGATTCTCAAGTTTCTGTTTTCCACATCCGAGAATTAATACTTTTTTTTTTTCCTCCAATTAATTCGCGAGACTGCCTATTTGGACCAAAAAAAAACACCATACTTATGTCCCAAATAAAAAAGCAAACAGTACGTCAGTAACGTGATGAAAAGCATAGGAAAACGTTTTCTGAAAATTCAAGATAGTTTGGAAGAATCAAATCATATCTCGAAATGATTGCATACAACATAACATGGATTAAACGTGAGTCTACCAAGTCATAGGAAACAATATTTATTTACTTAGTGAATCATCAAATCGCTTTAGGTTCCTGTACTCACTGTGTGCCTAAAAGAGAATCTATACCATTTCACATCGCCCTGATGATTCTTTTGTTTAGAAATTCAAAATTCCCAAAAAACTGTGAACAATTTTTTGGTCGGAATTGTCATTTCTGAGGCTTCATATATACCAGAATGCGTAAATTTCCGTGACTCTGAAGGTTTGAAAAACTTATTTACAATATATATTTACACCAGCTTCCAGAACACTACGTGTATGGAATCAAATTTTGTAGTGACAGACAGACAAATCCCGTCCTTCTCCCTTCTTCCCATCCTCTCGTGGGTGTTTTGAAAATTCTGAAATCATAATTTCTGCTTTGAAAAACAATTCTCCAGTCTTTACAGACATATTTTCCACATTCCAGAATTAATACATTTTTTTTGTCTGCAATAAATTTACAAGATTACCTGTTTAAAAAAAAAATACACACCAAATCTCCCAAAGAACAAAAAAATTACGTTAGCAAAGTGATGAAAAGCACAGGAAAACACTTTCTGAAAATTCAAAATAGGTTTGAAGAAGCAAACCGCATCTCAAAATGATTGCATATAACAAGTATTAAAAGTGCGTCTAAATATTGAAATTCTACAAATTCTTACCCAATGATATTTGTTTAGTTGGTGGATCGCTAAATTGTTTTAAGTTCTTGTACTCACTGTGTGCCTCCTTCATAGTTCCTACGAATTTGCCTTAAAAAAACGATCAACATCTCTGAAAAGGTCTCTTCACACGTGTTCGCTCTGAGGGCGTTTGAATGGACATGCAATTTCATCTTAAACAATAAACTTCTGCTGTATACGGAAGCTACAGATAAGCTGCACAGCTGAACAGAAAATTAGTTCCTTCACTCTGTAACAGGTGAACAAGAAACTTCTGAGCAGCAATTGCCATTTTCTGGCCATGTGGGCTGGGGCGTTGTAAAAAAAAAAACAGTGAATAAACCAAACCTACAAAAATGTCCATTGGAAGCAATATGCCGCTGATTACTGTCATGACAGTGATTCTCAAGTTTCTGTTTTCCACATCCGAGAATTAATACTTTTTTTTTTTCCTCCAATTATTTCGCGAGACTGCCTATTTGGACCAAAAAAAAACACCATACTTATGTCCCAAATAAAAAAGCAAACAGTACGTCAGTAACGTGATGAAAAGCATAGGAAAACGTTTTCTGAAAATTCAAGATAGTTTGGAAGAATCAAATCATATCTCGAAATGATTGCATACAACATAACATGGATTAAACGTGAGTCTACAAAGTCATAGGAAACAATATTTATTTACTTAGTGAATCATCAAATCGCTTTAGGTTCCTGTACTCACTGTGTGCCTAAAAGAGAATCTATACCATTTCACATCGCCCTGATGATTCTTTTGTTTAGAAATTCAAAATTCCCAAAAAACTGTGAACAATTTTTTGGTCGGAATTGTCATTTCTGAGGCTTCATATATACCAGAATGCGTAAATTTCCGTGACTCTGAAGGTTAGAAAAACTTATTTACAATATATATTTACACCAGCTTCCAGAACACTACGTGTATGGAATCAAATTTTGTAGTGACAGACAGACAAATCCCGTCCTTCTCCCTTCTTCCCATCCTCTCGTGGGTGATTTGAAAATTATGAAATCACAATTTCTGCTTTGAAAAACAATTCTCCAGTCTTTACAGACATATTTTCCACATTCGAGAATTAATACATTTTTTTTGAAAAAAAAATACACACCAAATCTCCCAAAGAACAAAAAAATTACGTTAGCAAAGTGATGAAAAGCACAGGAAAACACTTTCTGAAAATTCAAAATAGGTTTGAAGAAGCAAACCTCATCTCAAAATGATTGCATATAACAAGTATTAAAAGTGCGTCTAAATATTGAAATTCTACAAATTCTTACCCAATGATATTTGTTTGGTTGGTGGATCGCTAAATTGTTTTAAGTTCTTGTACTCACTGTGTGCCTTCTTCATAGTTCCTACGAATTCGCCTTAAAAAAACGATCAACATCTCTGAAAAGGTCTCTTCACACGTGTTCGCTCTGAGGGCGTTTGAATGGACATGCAATTTCATCTTAAACAATAAACTTCTGCTGTATACGGAAGCTACAGATAAGCTGCACAGCTGAACAGAAAATTAGTTCCTTCACTCTGTAACAGGTGAACAAGAAACTTCTGAGCAGCAATTGCCATTTTCTGGCCATGTGGGGTGGGGCGTTGTAAAAAAAAAAACAGTGAATAAACCAAATCTACAAAAATGTCCATTGGAAGCAATATGCCGCTGATTACTGTCATGACAGTGATTCTCAAGTTTCTGTTTTCCACATCCGAGAATTAATACTTTTTTTTTTTCCTCCAATTATTTCGCGAGACTGCCTATTTGGACCAAAAAAAAACACCATACTTATGTCCCAAATAAAAAAGCAAACAGTACGTCAGTAACGTGATGAAAAGCATAGGAAAACGTTTTCTGAAAATTCAAGATAGTTTGGAAGAATCAAATCATATCTCGAAATGATTGCATACAACATAACATGGATTAAACGTGAGTCTACAAAGTCATAGGAAACAATATTTATTTACTTAGTGAATCATCAAATCGCTTTAGGTTCCTGTACTCACTGTGTGCCTAAAAGAGAATCTATACCATTTCACATCGCCCTGATGATTCTTTTGTTTAGAAATTCAAAATTCCCAAAAAACTGTGAACAATTTTTTGGTCGGAATTGTCATTTCTGAGGCTTCATATATACCAGAATGCGTAAATTTCCGTGACTCTGAAGGTTAGAAAAACTTATTTACAATATATATTTACACCAGCTTCCAGAACACTACGTGTATGGAATCAAATTTTGTAGTGACAGACAGACAAATCCCGTCCTTCTCCCTTCTTCCCATCCTCTCGTGGGTGTTTTGAAAATTCTGAAATCACAATTTCTGCTTTGAAAAACAATTCTCCAGTCTTTACAGACATATTTTCCACATTCGAGAATTAATACATTTTTTTTTGAAAAAAAAATACACACCAAATCTCCCAAAGAACAAAAAAATTACGTTAGCAAAGTGATGAAAAGCACAGGAAAACACTTTCTGAAAATTCAAAATAGGTTTGAAGAAGCAAACCTCATCTCAAAATGATTGCATATAACAAGTATTAAAAGTGCGTCTAAATATTGAAATTCTACAAATTCTTACCCAATGATATTTGTTTGGTTGGTGGATCGCTAAATTGTTTTAAGTTCTTGTACTCACTGTGTGCCTCCTTCATAGTTCCTACGAATTCGCCTTAAAAAAACGATCAACATCTCTGAAAAGGTCTCTTCACACGTGTTCGCTCTGAGGGCGTTTGAATGGACATGCAATTTCATCTTAAACAATAAACTTCTGCTGTATACGGAAGCTGCAGATAAGCTGCACAGCTGAACAGAAAATTAGTTCCTTCACTCTGTAACAGGTGAACAAGAAACTTCTGAGCAGCAATTGCCATTTTCTGGCCATGTGGGGTGGGGCGTTGTAAAAAAAAAAACAGTGAATAAACCAAATCTACAAAAATGTCCATTGGAAGCAATATGCCGCTGATTACTGTCATGACAGTGATTCTCAAGTTTCTGTTTTCCACATCCGAGAATTAATACTTTTTTTTTTTCCTCCAATTATTTCGCGAGACTGCCTATTTGGACCAAAAAAAAACACCATACTTATGTCCCAAATAAAAAAGCAAACAGTACGTCAGTAACGTGATGAAAAGCATAGGAAAACGTTTTCTGAAAATTCAAGATAGTTTGGAAGAATCAAATCATATCTCGAAATGATTGCATACAACATAACATGGATTAAACGTGAGTCTACCAAGTCATAGGAAACAATATTTATTTACTTAGTGAATCATCAAATCGCTTTAGGTTCCTGTACTCACTGTGTGCCTAAAAGAGAATCTATACCATTTCACATCGCCCTGATGATTCTTTTGTTTAGAAATTCAAAATTCCCAAAAAACTGTGAACAATTTTTTGGTCGGAATTGTCATTTCTGAGGCTTCATATATACCAGAATGCGTAAATTTCCGTGACTCTGAAGGTTAGAAAAACTTATTTACAATATATATTTACACCAGCTTCCAGAACACTACGTGTATGGAATCAAATTTTGTAGTGACAGACAGACAAATCCCGTCCTTCTCCCTTCTTCCCATCCTCTCGTGGGTGTTTTGAAAATTCTGAAATCATAATTTCTGCTTTGAAAAACAATTCTCCAGTCTTTACAGACATATTTTCCACATTCCAGAATTAATACATTTTTTTTGTCTGCAATAAATTTACAAGATTACCTGTTTAAAAAAAAAATACACACCAAATCTCCCAAAGAACAAAAAAATTACGTTAGCAAAGTGATGAAAAGCACAGGAAAACACTTTCTGAAAATTCAAAATAGGTTTGAAGAAGCAAACCGCATCTCAAAATGATTGCATATAACAAGTATTAAAAGTGCGTCTAAATATTGAAATTCTACAAATTCTTACCCAATGATATTTGTTTAGTTGGTGGATCGCTAAATTGTTTTAAGTTCTTGTACTCACTGTGTGCCTCCTTCATAGTTCCTACGAATTCGCCTTAAAAAAACGATCAATATCTCTGAAAAGGTCTCTTCACACGTGTTCGCTCTGAGGGCGTTTGAATGGACATGCAATTTCATCTTAAACAATAAACTTCTGCTGTATACGGAAGCTACAGATAAGCTGCACAGCTGAACAGAAAATTAGTTCCTTCACTGTGTAACAGGTGAACAAGAAACTTCTGAGCAGCAATTGCCATTTTCTGGCCATGTGGGGTGGGGCGTTGTAAAAAAAAAAAACAGTGAATAAACCAAATCTACAAAAATGTCCATTGGAAGCAATATGCCGCTGATTACTGTCATGACAGTGATTCTCAAGTTTCTGTTTTCCACATCCGAGAATTAATACTTTTTTTTTTTCCTCCAATTAATTCGCGAGACTGCCTATTTGGACCAAAAAAAAACACCATACTTATGTCCCAAATAAAAAAGCAAACACTACGTCAGTAACGTGATGAAAAGCATAGGAAAACATTTTCTGAAAATTCAAGATAGTTTGGAAGAATCAAATCATATCTCGAAATGATTGCATACAACATAACATGGATTAAACGTGAGTCTACAAAGTCATAGGAAACAATATTTATTTACTTAGTGAATCATCAAATCGCTTTAGGTTCCTGTACTCACTGTGTGCCTAAAAGAGAATCTATACCATTTCACATCGCCCTGATGATTCTTTTGTTTAGAAATTCAAAATTCCCAAAAAACTGTGAACAATTTTTTGGTCGGAATTGTCATTTCTGAGGCTTCATATATACCAGAATGCGTAAATTTCCGTGACTCTGAAGGTTTGAAAAACTTATTTACAATATATATTTACACCAGCTTCCAGAACACTACGTGTATGGAATCAAATTTTGTAGTGACAGACAGACAAATCCCGTCCTTCTCCCTTCTTCCCATCCTCTCGTGGGTGTTTTGAAAATTCTGAAATCACAATTTCTGCTTTGAAAAACAATTCTCCAGTCTTTACAGACATATTTTCCACATTCGAGAATTAATACATTTTTTTTGAAAAAAAAATACACACCAAATCTCCCAAAGAACAAAAAAATTACGTTAGCAAAGTGATGAAAAGCACAGGAAAACACTTTCTGAAAATTCAAAATAGGTTTGAAGAAGCAAACCGCATCTCAAAATGATTGCATATAACAAGTATTAAAAGTGCGTCTAAATATTGAAATTCTACAAATTCTTACCCAATGATATTTGTTTAGTTGGTGGATCGCTAAATTGTTTTAAGTTCTTGTACTCACTGTGTGCCTTCTTCATAGTTCCTACGAATTCGCCTTAAAAAAACGATCAATATCTCTGAAAAGGTCTCTTCACACGTGTTCGCTCTGAGGGCGTTTGAATGGACATGCAATTTCATCTTAAACAATAAACTTCTGCTGTATACGGAAGCTACAGATAAGCTGCACAGCTGAACAGAAAATTAGTTCCCTCACTCTGTAACAGGTGAACAAGAAAATTCTGAGCAGCAATTGCCATTTTCTGGCCATGTGGGGTGGGGCGTTGTAAAAAAAAAAACAGTGAATAAACCAAATCTACAAAAATGTCCATTGGAAGCAATATGCCGCTGATTACTGTCATGACAGTGATTCTCAAGTTTCTGTTTTCCACATCCGAGAATTAATACTTTTTTTTTTTCCTCCAATTATTTCGCGAGACTGCCTATTTGGACCAAAAAAAAACACCATACTTATGTCCCAAATAAAAAAGCAAACACTACGTCAGTAACGTGATGAAAAGCATAGGAAAACGTTTTCTGAAAATTCAAGATAGTTTGGAAGAATCAAATCATATCTCGAAATGATTGCATACAACATAACATGGATTAAACGTGAGTCTACAAAGTCATAGGAAACAATATTTATTTACTTAGTGAATCATCAAATCGCTTTAGGTTCCTGTACTCACTGTGTGCCTAAGAGAGAATCTATACCATTTCACATCGCCCTGATGATTCTTTTGTTTAGAAATTCAAAATTCCCAAAAAACTGTGAACAATTTTTTGGTCGGAATTGTCATTTCTGAGGCTTCATATATACCAGAATGCGTAAATTTCCGTGACTCTGAAGGTTAGAAAAACTTATTTACAATATATATTTACACCAGCTTCCAGAACACTACGTGTATGGAATCAAATTTTGTAGTGACAGACAGACAAATCCCGTCCTTCTCCCTTCTTCCCATCCTCTCGTGGGTGTTTTGAAAATATGGAAATCACAATTTCTGCTTTGAAAAACAATTCTCCAGTCTTTACAGACACATTTTCCACATTCGAGAATTAATACATTTTTTTGTCTGCAATAAATTTACAAGATTACCTGTTTAAAAAAAAAATACACACCAAATCTCCCAAAGAACAAAAAAATTACGTTAGCAAAGTGATGAAAAGCACAGGAAAACACTTTCTGAAAATTCAAAATAGGTTTGAAGAAGCAAACCTCATCTCAAAATGATTGCATATAACAAGTATTAAAAGTGCGTCTAAATATTGAAATTCTACAAATTCTTACCCAATGGTATTTGTTTGGTTGGTGGATCGCTAAATTGTTTTAAGTTCTTGTACTCACTGTGTGCCTTCTTCATAGTTCCTACGAATTCGCCTTAAAAAAACGATCAACATCTCTGAAAAGGTCTCTTCACACGTGTTCGCTCTGAGGGCGTTTGAATGGACATGCAATTTCATCTTAAACAATAAACTTCTGCTGTATACGGAAGCTACAGATAAGCTGCACAGCTGAACAGAAAATTAGTTCCTTCACTCTGTAACAGGTGAACAAGAAACTTCTGAGCAGCAATTGCCATTTTCTGGCCATGTGGGGTGGGGCGTTGTAAAAAAAAAAACAGTGAATAAACCAAATCTACAAAAATGTCCATTGGAAGCAATATGCCGCTGATTACTGTCATGACAGTGATTCTCAAGTTTCTGTTTTCCACATCCGAGAATTAATACTTTTTTTTTTTCCTCCAATTATTTCGCGAGACTGCCTATTTGGACCAAAAAAAAACACCATACTTATGTCCCAAATAAAAAAGCAAACAGTACGTCAGTAACGTGATGAAAAGCATAGGAAAACGTTTTCTGAAAATTCAAGATAGTTTGGAAGAATCAAATCATATCTCGAAATGATTGCATACAACATAACATGGATTAAACGTGAGTCTACAAAGTCATAGGAAACAATATTTATTTACTTAGTGAATCATCAAATCGCTTTAGGTTCCTGTACTCACTGTGTGCCTAAAAGAGAATCTATACCATTTCACATCGCCCTGATGATTCTTTTGTTTAGAAATTCAAAATTCCCAAAAAACTGTGAACAATTTTTTGGTCGGAATTGTCATTTCTGAGGCTTCATATATACCAGAATGCGTAAATTTCCGTGACTCTGAAGGTTAGAAAAACTTATTTACAATATATATTTACACCAGCTTCCAGAACACTACGTGTATGGAATCAAATTTTGTAGTGACAGACAGACAAATCCCGTCCTTCTCCCTTCTTCCCATCCTCTCGTGGGTGTTTTGAAAATTCTGAAATCACAATTTCTGCTTTGAAAAACAATTCTCCAGTCTTTACAGACATATTTTCCACATTCGAGAATTAATACATTTTTTTTGAAAAAAAAATACACACCAAATCTCCCAAAGAACAAAAAAATTACGTTAGCAAAGTGATGAAAAGCACAGGAAAACACTTTCTGAAAATTCAAAATAGGTTTGAAGAAGCAAACCTCATCTCAAAATGATTGCATATAACAAGTATTAAAAGTGCGTCTAAATATTGAAATTCTACAAATTCTTACCCAATGATATTTGTTTGGTTGGTGGATCGCTAAATTGTTTTAAGTTCTTGTACTCACTGTGTGCCTCCTTCATAGTTCCTACGAATTCGCCTTAAAAAAACGATCAACATCTCTGAAAAGGTCTCTTCACACGTGTTCGCTCTGAGGGCGTTTGAATGGACATGCAATTTCATCTTAAACAATAAACTTCTGCTGTATACGGAAGCTACAGATAAGCTGCACAGCTGAACAGAAAATTAGTTCCTTCACTCTGTAACAGGTGAACAAGAAACTTCTGAGCAGCAATTGCCATTTTCTGGCCATGTGGGGTGGGGCGTTGTAAAAAAAAAAACAGTGAATAAACCAAATCTACAAAAATGTCCATTGGAAGCAATATGCCGCTGATTACTGTCATGACAGTGATTCTCAAGTTTCTGTTTTCCACATCCGAGAATTAATACTTTTTTTTTTTCCTCCAATTATTTCGCGAGACTGCCTATTTGGACCAAAAAAAAACACCATACTTATGTCCCAAATAAAAAAGCAAACAGTACGTCAGTAACGTGATGAAAAGCATAGGAAAACGTTTTCTGAAAATTCAAGATAGTTTGGAAGAATCAAATCATATCTCGAAATGATTGCATACATCATAACATGGATTAAACGTGAGTCTACAAAGTCATAGGAAACAATATTTATTTACTTAGTGAATCATCAAATCGCTTTAGGTTCCTGTACTCACTGTGTGCCTAAAAGAGAATCTATACCATTTCACATCGCCCTGATGATTCTTTTGTTTAGAAATTCAAAATTCCCAAAAAACTGTGAACAATTTTTTGGTCGGAATTGTCATTTCTGAGGCTTCATATATACCAGAATGCGTAAATTTCCGTGACTCTGAAGGTTAGAAAAACTTATTTACAATATATATTTACACCAGCTTCCAGAACACTACGTGTATGGAATCAAATTTTGTAGTGACAGACAGACAAATCCCGTCCTTCTCCCTTCTTCCCATCCTCTCGTGGGTGTTTTGAAAATTCTGAAATCACAATTTCTGCTTTGAAAAACAATTCTCCAGTCTTTACAGACATATTTTCCACATTCGAGAATTAATACATTTTTTTTGAAAAAAAAATACACACCAAATCTCCCAAAGAACAAAAAAATTACGTTAGCAAAGTGATGAAAAGCACAGGAAAACACTTTCTGAAAATTCAAAATAGGTTTGAAGAAGCAAACCTCATCTCAAAATGATTGCATATAACAAGTATTAAAAGTGCGTCTAAATATTGAAATTCTACAAATTCTTACCCAATGATATTTGTTTGGTTGGTGGATCGCTAAATTGTTTTAAGTTCTTGTACTCACTGTGTGCCTCCTTCATAGTTCCTACGAATTCGCCTTAAAAAAACGATCAACATCTCTGAAAAGGTCTCTTCACACGTGTTCGCTCTGAGGGCGTTTGAATGGACATGCAATTTCATCTTAAACAATAAACTTCTGCTGTATACGGAAGCTACAGATAAGCTGCACAGCTGAACAGAAAATTAGTTCCTTCACTCTGTAACAGGTGAACAAGAAACTTCTGAGCAGCAATTGCCATTTTCTGGCCATGTGGGGTGGGGCGTTGTAAAAAAAAAAACAGTGAATAAACCAAATCTACAAAAATGTCCATTGGAAGCAATATGCCGCTGATTACTGTCATGACAGTGATTCTCAAGTTTCTGTTTTCCACATCCGAGAATTAATACTTTTTTTTTTTCCTCCAATTATTTCGCGAGACTGCCTATTTGGACCAAAAAAAAACACCATACTTATGTCCCAAATAAAAAAGCAAACAGTACGTCAGTAACGTGATGAAAAGCATAGGAAAACGTTTTCTGAAAATTCAAGATAGTTTGGAAGAATCAAATCATATCTCGAAATGATTGCATACATCATAACATGGATTAAACGTGAGTCTACAAAGTCATAGGAAACAATATTTATTTACTTAGTGAATCATCAAATCGCTTTAGGTTCCTGTACTCACTGTGTGCCTAAAAGAGAATCTATACCATTTCACATCGCCCTGATGATTCTTTTGTTTAGAAATTCAAAATTCCCAAAAAACTGTGAACAATTTTTTGGTCGGAATTGTCATTTCTGAGGCTTCATATATACCAGAATGCGTAAATTTCCGTGACTCTGAAGGTTAGAAAAACTTATTTACAATATATATTTACACCAGCTTCCAGAACACTACGTGTATGGAATCAAATTTTGTAGTGACAGACAGACAAATCCCGTCCTTCTCCCTTCTTCCCATCCTCTCGTGGGTGTTTTGAAAATTCTGAAATCACAATTTCTGCTTTGAAAAACAATTCTCCAGTCTTTACAGACATATTTTCCACATTCGAGAATTAATACATTTTTTTTGAAAAAAAAATACACACCAAATCTCCCAAAGAACAAAAAAATTACGTTAGCAAAGTGATGAAAAGCACAGGAAAACACTTTCTGAAAATTCAAAATAGGTTTGAAGAAGCAAACCTCATCTCAAAATGATTGCATATAACAAGTATTAAAAGTGCGTCTAAATATTGAAATTCTACAAATTCTTACCCAATGATATTTGTTTGGTTGGTGGATCGCTAAATTGTTTTAAGTTCTTGTACTCACTGTGTGCCTCCTTCATAGTTCCTACGAATTCGCCTTAAAAAAACGATCAACATCTCTGAAAAGGTCTCTTCACACGTGTTCGCTCTGAGGGCGTTTGAATGGACATGCAATTTCATCTTAAACAATAAACTTCTGCTGTATACGGAAGCTGCAGATAAGCTGCACAGCTGAACAGAAAATTAGTTCCTTCACTCTGTAACAGGTGAACAAGAAACTTCTGAGCAGCAATTGCCATTTTCTGGCCATGTGGGGTGGGGCGTTGTAAAAAAAAAAACAGTGAATAAACCAAATCTACAAAAATGTCCATTGGAAGCAATATGCCGCTGATTACTGTCATGACAGTGATTCTCAAGTTTCTGTTTTCCACATCCGAGAATTAATACTTTTTTTTTTTCCTCCAATTATTTCGCGAGACTGCCTATTTGGACCAAAAAAAAACACCATACTTATGTCCCAAATAAAAAAGCAAACAGTACGTCAGTAACGTGATGAAAAGCATAGGAAAACGTTTTCTGAAAATTCAAGATAGTTTGGAAGAATCAATATATCGAAATGATTGCATACAACATAACATGGATTAAACGTGAGTCTACAAAGTCATAGGAAACAATATTTATTTACTTAGTGAATCATCAAATCGCTTTAGGTTCCTGTACTCACTGTGTGCCTAAGAGAGAATCTATACCATTTCACATCGCCCTGATGATTCTTTTGTTTAGAAATTCAAAATTCCCAAAAAACTGTGAACAATTTTTTGGTCGGAATTGTCATTTCTGAGGCTTCATATATACCAGAATGCCTAAATTTCCGTGACTCTGAAGGTTAGAAAAACTTATTTACAACATATATTTACACCAGCTTCCAGAACAATACGTGTATGGAATCAAATTTTGTAGTGACAGACAGACAAATCCCGTCCTTCTCCCTTCTTCCCATCCTCTCGTGGGTGTTTTGAAAATTCTGAAATCACAATTTCTGCTTTGAAAAACAATTCTCGAGTCTTTACAGACATATTTTCCACATTCGAGAATTAATACATTTTTTTGTCTGCAATAAATTTACAAGATTACCTGTTTAAAAAAAAAATACACACCAAATCTCCCAAAGAACAAAAAAATTACGTTAGCAAAGTGATGAAAAGCACAGGAAAACACTTTCTGAAAATTCAAAATAGGTTTGAAGAAGCAAACCGCATCTCAAAATGATTGCATATAACAAGTATTAAAAGTGCGTCTAAATATTGAAATTCTACAAATTCTTACCCAATGATATTTGTTTAGTTGGTGGATCGCTAAATTGTTTTAAGTTCTTGTACTCACTGTGTGCCTCCTTCATAGTTCCTACGAATTCGCCTTAAAAAAACGATCAATATCTCTGAAAAGGTCTCTTCACACGTGTTCGCTCTGAGGGCGTTTGAATGGACATGCAATTTCATCTTAAACAATAAACTTCTGCTGTATACGGAAGCTACAGATAAGCTGCACAGCTGAACAGAAAATTAGTTCCTTCACTGTGTAACAGGTGAACAAGAAACTTCTGAGCAGCAATTGCCATTTTCTGGCCATGTGGGGTGGGGCGTTGTAAAAAAAAAAAACAGTGAATAAACCAAATCTACAAAAATGTCCATTGGAAGCAATATGCCGCTGATTACTGTCATGACAGTGATTCTCAAGTTTCTGTTTTCCACATCAGAGAATTAATACTTTTTTTTTTTCCTCCAATTAATTCGCGAGACTGCCTATTTGGACCAAAAAAAAACACCATACTTATGTCCCAAATAAAAAAGCAAACACTACGTCAGTAACGTGATGAAAAGCATAGGAAAACATTTTCTGAAAATTCAAGATAGTTTGGAAGAATCAAATCATATCTCGAAATGATTGCATACAACATAACATGGATTAAACGTGAGTCTACAAAGTCATAGGAAACAATATTTATTTACTTAGTGAATCATCAAATCGCTTTAGGTTCCTGTACTCACTGTGTGCCTAAAAGAGAATCTATACCATTTCACATCGCCCTGATGATTCTTTTGTTTAGAAATTCAAAATTCCCAAAAAACTGTGAACAATTTTTTGGTCGGAATTGTCATTTCTGAGGCTTCATATATACCAGAATGCGTAAATTTCCGTGACTCTGAAGGTTAGAAAAACTTATTTACAATATATATTTACACCAGCTTCCAGAACACTACGTGTATGGAATCAAATTTTGTAGTGACAGACAGACAAATCCCGTCCTTCTCCCTTCTTCCCATCCTCTCGTGGGTGTTTTGAAAATATGGAAATCACAATTTCTGCTTTGAAAAACAATTCTCCAGTCTTTACAGACACATTTTCCACATTCGAGAATTAATACATTTTTTTGTCTGCAATAAATTTACAAGATTACCTGTTTAAAAAAAAAATACACACCAAATCTCCCAAAGAACAAAAAAATTACGTTAGCAAAGTGATGAAAAGCACAGGAAAACACTTTCTGAAAATTCAAAATAGGTTTGAAGAAGCAAACCTCATCTCAAAATGATTGCATATAACAAGTATTAAAAGTGCGTCTAAATATTGAAATTCTACAAATTCTTACCCAATGATATTTGTTTGGTTGGTGGATCGCTAAATTGTTTTAAGTTCTTGTACTCACTGTGTGCCTTCTTCATAGTTCCTACGAATTCGCCTTAAAAAAACGATCAACATCTCTGAAAAGGTCTCTTCACACGTGTTCGCTCTGAGGGCGTTTGAATGGACATGCAATTTCATCTTAAACAATAAACTTCTGCTGTATACGGAAGCTACAGATAAGCTGCACAGCTGAACAGAAAATTAGTTCCTTCACTCTGTAACAGGTGAACAAGAAACTTCTGAGCAGTAATTGCCATTTTCTGGCCATGTGGGGTGGGGCGTTGTAAAAAAAAAAAAACAGTGAATAAACCAAATCTACAAAAATGTCCATTGGAAGCAATATGCCGCTGATTACTGTCATGACAGTGATTCTCAAGTTTCTGTTTTCCACATCCGAGAATTAATACTTTTTTTTTTTCCTCCAATTAATTCGCGAGACTGCCTATTTGGACCAAAAAAAAACACCATACTTATGTCCCAAATAAAAAAGCAAACACTACGTCAGTAACGTGATGAAAAGCATAGGAAAACGTTTTCTGAAAATTCAAGATAGTTTGGAAGAATCAAATCGTATCTCGAAATGATTGCATACAACATAACATGGATTAAACGTGAGTCTACAAAGTCATAGGAAACAATATTTATTTACTTAGTGAATCATCAAATCGCTTTAGGTTCCTGTACTCACTGTGTGCCTAAGAGAGAATCTATACCATTTCACATCGCCCTGATGATTCTTTTGTTTAGAAATTCAAAATTCCCAAAAAACTTGTGAACAATTTTTTGGTCGGAATTGTCATTTCTGAGGCTTCATATATACCAGAATGCGTAAATTTCCGTGACTCTGAAGGTTAGAAAAACTTATTTACAATATATATTTACACCAGCTTCCAGAACACTACGTGTATGGAATCAAATTTTGTAGTGACAGACAGACAAATCCCGTCCTTCTCCCTTCTTCCCATCCTCTCGTGGGTGTTTTGAAAATTCTGAAATCACAATTTCTGCTTTGAAAAACAATTCTCCAGTCTTTACAGACATATTTTCCACATTCGAGAATTAATACATTTTTTTTGAAAAAAAAATACACACCAAATCTCCCAAAGAACAAAAAAATTACGTTAGCAAAGTGATGAAAAGCACAGGAAAACACTTTCTGAAAATTCAAAATAGGTTTGAAGAAGCAAACCTCATCTCAAAATGATTGCATATAACAAGTATTAAAAGTGCGTCTAAATATTGAAATTCTACAAATTCTTACCCAATGATATTTGTTTGGTTGGTGGATCGCTAAATTGTTTTAAGTTCTTGTACTCACTGTGTGCCTCCTTCATAGTTCCTACGAATTCGCCTTAAAAAAACGATCAACATCTCTGAAAAGGTCTCTTCACACGTGTTCGCTCTGAGGGCGTTTGAATGGACATGCAATTTCATCTTAAACAATAAACTTCTGCTGTATACGGAAGCTACAGATAAGCTGCACAGCTGAACAGAAAATTAGTTCCTTCACTCTGTAACAGGTGAACAAGAAACTTCTGAGCAGCAATTGCCATTTTCTGGCCATGTGGGGTGGGGCGTTGTAAAAAAAAAAACAGTGAATAAACCAAATCTACAAAAATGTCCATTGGAAGCAATATGCCGCTGATTACTGTCATGACAGTGATTCTCAAGTTTCTGTTTTCCACATCAGAGAATTAATACTTTTTTTTTTTCCTCCAATTATTTCGCGAGACTGCCTATTTGGACCAAAAAAAAACACCATACTTATGTCCCAAATAAAAAAGCAAACAGTACGTCAGTAACGTGATCAAAAGCATAGGAAAACGTTTTCTGAAAATTCAAGATAGTTTGGAAGAATCAATATCTCGAAATGATTGCATACAACATAACATGGATTAAACGTGAGTCTACAAAGTCATAGGAAACCATATTTATTTACTTAGTGAATCATCAAATCGCTTTAGGTTCCTGTACTCACTGTGTGCCTAAGAGAGAATCTATACCATTTCACATCGCCCTGATGATTCTTTTGTTTAGAAATTCAAAATTCCCAAAAAACTGTGAACAATTTTTTGGTCGGAATTGTCATTTCTGAGGCTTCATATATACCAGAATGCGTAAATTTCCGTGACTCCCCTGAAGGTTAGAAAAACTTATTTACAATATATATTTACACCAGCTTCCAGAACACTACGTGTATGGAATCAAATTTTGTAGTGACAGACAGACAAATCCCGTCCTTCTCCCTTCTTCCCATCCTCTCGTGGGTGTTTTGAAAATTCTGAAATCACAATTTCTGCTTTGAAAAACAATTCTCCAGTCTTTACAGACATATTTTCCACATTCGAGAATTAATACATTTTTTTTGAAAAAAAAATACACACCAAATCTCCCAAAGAACAAAAAAATTACGTTAGCAAAGAAAGTGATGAAAAGCACAGGAAAACACTTTCTGAAAATTCAAAATAGGTTTGAAGAAGCAAACCGCATCTCAAAATGATTGCATATAACAAGTATTAAAAGTGCGTCTAAATATTGAAATTCTACAAATTCTTACCCAATGATATTTGTTTAGTTGGTGGATCGCTAAATTGTTTTAAGTTCTTGTACTCACTGTGTGCCTTCTTCATAGTTCCTACGAATTCGCCTTAAAAAAACGATCAATATCTCTGAAAAGGTCTCTTCACACGTGTTCGCTCTGAGGGCGTTTGAATGGACATGCAATTTCATCTTAAACAATAAACTTCTGCTGTATACGGAAGCTACAGATAAGCTGCACAGCTGAACAGAAAATTAGTTCCTTCACTCTGTAACAGGTGAATAAGAAAATTCTGAGCAGTAATTGCCATTTTCTGGCCATGTGGGGTGGGGCGTTGTAAAAAAAAAAAAAACAGTGAATAAACCAAATCTACAAAAATGTCCATTGGAAGCAATATGCCGCTGATTACTGTCATGACAGTGATTCTCAAGTTTCTGTTTTCCACATCCGAGAATTAATACTTTTTTTTTTCCTCCAATTAATTCGCGAGATTGCCTATTTGGACCAAAAAAAAACACCATACTTATGTCCCAAATAAAAAAGCAAACAGTACGTCAGTAACGTGATGAAAATTCAAGATAGTTTGGAAGAATCAAATCGTATCTCGAAATGATTGCATACAACATAACATGGATTAAACGTGAGTCTACAAAGTCATAGGAAACAATATTTATTTACTTAGTGAATCATCAAATCGCTTTAGGTTCCTGTACTCACTGTGTGCCTAAGAGAGAATCTATACCATTTCACATCGCCCTGATGATTCTTTTGTTTAGAAATTCAAAATTCCCAAAAAACTGTGAACAATTTTTTGGTCGGAATTGTCATTTCTGAGGCTTCATATATACCAGAATGCGTAAATTTCCGTGACTCTGAAGGTTAGAAAAACTTATTTACAATATATATTTACACCAGCTTCCAGAACAATACGTGTATGGAATCAAATTTTGTAGTGACAGACAGACAAATCCCATCCTTCTCCCTTCTTCCCATCCTCTCGTGGGTGTTTTGAAAATTCTGAAATCACAATTTCTGCTTTGAAAAACAATTCTCGAGTCTTTACAGACATATTTTCCACATTCGAGAATTAATACATTTTTTTGTCTGCAATAAATTTACAAGATTACCTGTTTAAAAAAAAAATACACACCAAATCTCCCAAAGAACCAAAAAATTACCTTAGCAAAGTGATGAAAAGCACAGGAAAACACTTTCTGAAAATTCAAAATAGGTTTGAAGAAGCAAACCGCATCTCAAAATGATTGCATATAACAAGTATTAAAAGTGCGTCTAAATATTGAAATTCTACAAATTCTTACCCAATGATATTTGTTTAGTTGGTGGATCGCTAAATTGTTTTAAGTTCTTGTACTCACTGTGTGCCTCCTTCATAGTTCCTACGAATTCGCCTTAAAAAAACGATCAATATCTCTGAAAAGGTCTCTTCACACGAGTTCGCTCTGAGGGCGTTTGAATGGGCATGCAATTTCATCTTAAACAATAAACTTCTGCTGTATACGGAAGCTACAGATAAGCTGCACAGCTGAACAGAAAATTAGTTCCTTCACTGTGTAACAGGTGAACAAGAAACTTCTGAGCAGCAATTGCCATTTTCTGGCCATGTGGGGTGGGGCGTTGTAAAAAAAAAAAACAGTGAATAAACCAAATCTACAAAAATGTCCATTGGAAGCAATATGCCGCTGATTACTGTCATGACAGTGATTCTCAAGTTTCTGTTTTCCACATCCGAGAATTAATACTTTTTTTTTTTCCTCCAATTAATTCGCGAGACTGCCTATTTGGACCAAAAAAAAACACCATACTTATGTCCCAAATAAAAAAGCAAACACTACGTCAGTAACGTGATGAAAAGCATAGGAAAACGTTTTCTGAAAATTCAAGATAGTTTGGAAGAATCAAATCATATCTCGAAATGATTGCATACAACATAACATGGATTAAACGTGAGTCTACAAAGTCATAGGAAACAATATTTATTTACTTAGTGAATCATCAAATCGCTTTAGGTTCCTGTACTCACTGTGTGCCTAAAAGAGAATCTATACCATTTCACATCGCCCTGATGATTCTTTTGTTTAGAAATTCAAAATTCCCAAAAAACTGAACAATTTTTTGGTCGGAATTGTCATTTCTGAGGCTTCATATATACCAGAATGCGTAAATTTCCGTGACTCTGAAGGTTAGAAAAACTTATTTACAATATATATTTACACCAGCTTCCAGAACACTACGTGTATGGAATCAAATTTTGTAGTGACAGACAGACAAATCCCGTCCTTCTACCTTCTTCCCATCCTCTCGTGGGTGTTTTGAAAATTCTGAAATCATAATTTCTGCTTTGAAAAACAATTCTCCAGTCTTTACAGACATATTTTCCACATTCGAGAATTAATACATTTTTTTTGTCTGCAATAAATTTACAAGATTACCTGTTTAAAAAAAAAATACACACCAAATCTCCCAAAGAACCAAAAAATTACGTTAGCAAAGTGATGAAAAGCACAGGAAAACACTTTCTGAAAATTCAAAATAGGTTTGAAGAAGCAAACCGCATCTCAAAATGATTGCATATAACAAGTATTAAAAGTGCGTCTAAATATTGAAATTCTACAAATTCTTACCCAATGATATTTGTTTAGTTGGTGGATCGCTAAATTGTTTTAAGTTCTTGTACTCACTGTGTGCCTCCTTCATAGTTCCTACGAATTCGCCTTAAAAAAACGATCAATATCTCTGAAAAGGTCGCTTCACACGTGTTCGCTCTGAGGGCGTTTGAATGGACATGCAATTTCATCTTAAACAATAAACTTCTGCTGTATACGGAAGCTACAGATAAGCTGCACAGCTGAACAGAAAATTAGTTCCTTCACTCTGTAACAGGTGAACAAGAAACTTCTGAGCAGCAATTGCCATTTTCTGGCCATGTGGGGTGGGGCGTTGTAAAAAAAAAAAACAGTGAATAAACCAAATCTACAAAAATGTCCATTGGAAGCAATATGCCGCTGATTACTGTCATGACAGTGATTCTCAAGTTTCTGTTTTCCACATCCGAGAATTAATACTTTTTTTTTTTCCTCCAATTAATTCGCGAGACTGCCTATTTGGACCAAAAAAAAACACCATACTTATGTCCCAAATAAAAAAGCAAACAGTACGTCAGTAACGTGATGAAAAGCATAGGAAAACGTTTTCTGAAAATTCAAGATAGTTTGGAAGAATCAAATCATATCTCGAAATGATTGCATACAACATAACATGGATTAAATGTGAGTCTACAAAGTCATAGGAAACAATATTTATTTACTTAGTGAATCATCAAATCGCTTTAGGTTCCTGTACTCACTGTGTGCCTTTTTAGAATCTATACCATTTCACATCGCCCTGATGATTCTTTTGTTTAGAAATTCAAAATTCACAAAAAACTGTGAACAATTTTTTGGTCGGAATTGTCATTTCTGAGGCTTCATATATACCAGAATGCGTAAATTTCCGTGACTCTGAAGGTTAGAAAAACTTATTTACAATATATATTTACACCAGCTTCCAAAACACTACGTGTATTAAATCAAATTTTGTAGTGACAGACAGACAAATCCCGTCCTTCTCCCTCCTTCCCATCCTCTCGTGGGTGTTTTGAAAATTCTGAAATCACAATTTCTGCTTTGAAAAACGATTCTCCAGTCTTTACAGACATATTTTCCACATTCGAGAATTAATACATTTTTTTTGTCTGCAATAAATTTACAAGATTACCTGTTTGAAAAAAAAATACACACCAAATCTCCAAAAGAAAAAAAAAATTACATTAGCAAAGTGATGAAAAGCACAGGAAAATACTTTCTGAAAATTCAAAATAGGTTTGAAGAAGCATGTCCATTCAAACGCCCTCAGAGCGAACACGTGTGAAGAGACCTTTTCAGAGATATTGATCGTTTTTTTAAGGCGAATTCGTAGGAACTATCCAGGAGGCACACAGTGAGTACAAGAACTTAAAACAATTTAGCGATCCACCAACTAAACAAATATCATTGGTTAAGAATTTTTAGATTTTAAATATCTAGACGCACTTTTAATACTTGTTATATGAAATTATTGTGAGATGCGGTTTGCTTCTTCAAACCTATTTTGAATTTTCAGAAAGTGTTTTCCTGTGCTTTTCATCACTTTGCTAACGTAATTTTTTTGTTCTTTGGGAGATTTGGTGTGTATTTTTTTTTCAAACAGGTAATCTTGTAAATTTATTGCAGACAAAAAAAATGTATTAATTCTCGAATGTGGAAAATATGTCTGTAAAGACTCGAGAATTGTTTTTCAAAGCAGAAATTGTGATTTCAGAATTTTCAAAACACCCACGAGAGGATGGGAAGGAGGGAGAAGGACATGATTTGTCTGTCTGTCACTACAAACTTTGATTCCATACACGTAGTGTTCTGGAAGCTGGTGTAAATATATATTGTAAATAAGTTTTTCTAACCTTCAGAGTCACGGAAATTTACGCATTCTGGTATATATGAAGCCTCAGAAATGACAATTCCGACCAAAAAATTGTTCACAGTTTTTTGGGAATTTTGAATTTCTAAACAAAAGAATCATCAGGGCGATGTGAAATGGTATAAATTCTCTTTTAGGCACACAGTGAGTACAGGAACCTAAAGCGATTTGATGATTCACTAAGTAAATAAATATTGTTTCCTATGACTTTGTAGACTCACGTTTAATCCATGTTATGTGTATGCAATCATTTCGAGATATGATTTGATTCTTCCAAACTATCTTGAATTTTCAGAAAACGTTTTCCTATGCTTTTCATCACGTTACTGACGTACTGTTAGCATTTTTATTTGGGACATAAGTATGGTTTTTTTTTTGGTCCAAATAGGCAGTCTCGCGAATTAATTGGAGGAAAAAAAAAAAGTATTAATTCTCGGATGTGGAAAACAGAAACTTGAGAATCACTGTCATGACAGTAATCAGCGGCATACAATGGACATTTTTGTAGATTTGGTTTATTCACTGTTTTTTTTTTTACAACGCCCCACCCCACATGGCCAGAAAATGGCAATTGCTGCTCAGAAGTTTCTTGTTCACCTGTTACAGAGTGAAGGAACTAATTTTCTGTTCAGCTGTGCAGCTTATCTGTAGCTTCCGTATACAGCAGAAGTTTATTGTTTAAGATGAAATTGCATGTCCATTCAAACGCCCCCAGAGCGAACACGTGTGAAGAGACCTTTTCAGAGATATTGATCGTTTTTTTAAGGCGAATTCGTAGGAACTATCCAGTAGGCACACAGTGAGTACAAGAACTTAAAACAATTTAGCGATCCACCAACTAAACAAATATCATTGGGTAAGAATTTGTAGAATTTCAATATTTAGACGCACTTTTAATACTTGTTATATGCAATCATTTTGAGATGCGGTTTGCTTCTTCAAACCTATTTTGAATTTTCAAAAAGTGTTTTCCTGTGCTATTCATCACTTTGCTAACGTAATTTTTTTGTTCTTTGGGAGATTTGGTGTGTATTTTTTTTTCAAACAGGTAATCTTGTAAATTTATTGCAGACAAAAAAAATGTATTAATTCTCGAATGTGGAAAATATGTCTGTAAAGACTGGAGAATTGTTTTTCAAAGCAGAAATTGTGATTTCAGAATTTTCAAAACACCCACGAGAGGATGGGAAGAAGGGAGAAGGACATGATTTGTCTGTCTGTCACTACAAAATTTGATTCCATACACGTAGTGTTCTGGAAGCTGGTGTAAATATATATTGTAAATAAGTTTTTCTAACCTTCAGAGTCACGGAAATTTACGCATTCTGGTAAAGAAGCCTCAGAAATGACAATTCCGACCAAAAAATTGTTCACAGTTTTTTGGGAATTTTGAATTTCTAAAAAAAAGAATCATCAGGGCGATGTGAAATGGTATAGATTCTCTTTTAGGCACACAGTGAGTACAGGAACCTAAAGCGATTTGATGATTCACTAAGTAAATAAATATTGTTTCCTATGACTTTGTAGACTCACGTTTAATCCATGTTATGTTGTATGCAATCATTTCGAGATATGATTTGATTCTTCCAAACTATCTTGAATTTTCAGAAAACGTTTTCCTATGCTTTTCATCACGTTACTGACGTACTGTTTGCTTTTTTATTTGGGACATAAGTATGGTGTTTTTTTTTGGTCCAAATAGGCAGTCTCGCGAATTAATTGGAGGAAAAAAAAAAAGTATTAATTCTCGGATGTGGAAAACAGAAACTTGAGAATCACTGTCATGACAGTAATCAGCGGCATACAATGGACATTTTTGTAGATTTGGTTTATTCAGTTTTTTTTTTACAACGCCCCACCCCACATGGCCAGAAAATGGCAATTGCTGCTCAGAAGTTTCTTGTTCACCTGTTACAGAGTGAAGGAACTAATTTTCTGTTCAGCTGTGCAGCTTATCTGTAGCTTCCGTATACAGCAGAAGTTTATTGTTTAAGATGAAATTGCTTGTCCATTCAAACGCCCTCAGAGCGAACACGTGTGAAGCGACCTTTTCAGAGATATTGATCGTTTTTTTAAGGCGAATTCGTAGGAACTATCTAGGAGGCACACAGTGAGTACAAGAACTTAAAACAGCTAAACAAATATCATTGGGTAAAAATTTCTAGAATTTCAATATTTAGACGCACTTTTAATACTTGTTATATGCAATCATTTTGAGATGCGGTTTGCTTCTTCAAACCTATTTTGAATTTTCAGAAAGTGTTTTCCTGTGCTTTTCATCACTTTGCTAACGTAATTTTTTTGTTCTTTGGGAGATTTGGTGTGTATTTTTTTTTCAAACAGGTAATCTTGTAAATTTATTGCAGACAAAAAAAATGTATTAATTCTCGAATGTAGAAAATATGTCTGTATAGACTCGAGAATTGTTTTTCAAAGCAGAAATTGTGATTTCAGAATTTTCAAAACACCCACGAGTGGATGGGAAGAAGGGAGAAAGACGGGATTTCTCAGTCTGTCACTATAAACTTTGATTCCATACAAGTAGTGTTCTGGAAGCTGGTGTAAATATATATTGTAAATAAGTTTCTCTAACCTTCAGAGTCACGGAAATTTACACATTCTGGTATATGAAGCCTCAGAAATGACAATTCCGACCAAAAAATTGTTCACAGTTTTTTGGGAATTTTGAATTTCTAAACAAAAGAATCATCAGGGCGATGTGAAATGGTATAGATTCTCTTTTAGGCACACAGTTAGTACAGGAACCTAAAGCGATTTGATGATTCACTAAGTAAATAAATATTGTTTTCTATGACTTTGTAGACTCACGTTTAATCCATGTTATGTTGTATGCAATCATTTCGAGACATGATTTGATTCTTCCAAACTATCTTGAATTTTCAGAAAATGTTTTCCTATGCTTTTCATCACAAGTATGGTGGGTTTTTTTTGTCCAAATAGGCAGTCTCGCGAATTAATTGCAGAAAAAAAAAACGTATTAATTCTCGGATGTGGAAAATATGTCTTTAAAGACTCGAGAATTGTTTTTCAAAGCAGAAATTGTGATTTCAGAATTTTCAAAACACCCAATAGTGGATGAGAAGAAAGGAGAAGGACGGGATTTCTGTGTCTGTCACTACAAGCTTTGATTCCATACATGTAGTGTTCTGGAAGCTGGTGTAAATATATATTGTAAATAAGTTTTTCTAACCTTCAGAGTCACGGAAATTTACGCATTCTGGTAAAGAAGCCTCAGAAATGACAATTCCGACCAAAAAATTGTTCACAGTTTTTTGGGAATTTTGAATTTCTAAACAAAAGAATCATCAGGGCGATGTGAAATGGTATAGATTCTCTTTTAGGCACACAGTTAGTACAGGAACCTAAAGCGATTTGATGATTCACTAAGTAAATAAATATTGTTTTCTATGACTTTGTAGACTCACGTTTAATCCATGTTATGTTGTATGCAATCATTTCGAGATATGATTTGATTCTTCCAAACTATCTTGAATTTTCAGAAAACGTTTTCCTATGCTTTTCATCACGTTACTGACGTACTGTTTGCTTTTTTATTTGGGACATAAGTATGGTGTTTTTTTTTGGTCCAAATAGGCAGTCTCGCGAAATAATTGGAGGAAAAAAAAAAAGTATTAATTCTCGGATGTGGAAAACAGAAACTTGAGAATCACTGTCATGACAGTAATCAGCGGCATATTGCTTCCAATGGACATTTTTGTAGATTTGGTTTATTCACTGTTTTTTTTTTTACAACGCCCCACCCCACATGGCCAGAAAATGGCAATTGCTGCTCAGAAGTTTCTTGTTCACCTGTTACAGAGTGAAGGAACTAATTTTCTGTTCAGCTGTGCAGCTTATCTGTAGCTTCCGTATACAGCAGAAGTTTATTGTTTAAGATGAAATTGCATGTCCATTCAAACGCCCTCAGAGCGAACACGTGTGAAGAGACCTTTTCAGAGATGTTGATCGTTTTTTTAAGGCGAATTCGTAGGAACTATGAAGGAGGCACACAGTGAGTACAAGAACTTAAAACAATTTAGCGATCCACCAACCAAACAAATATCATTGGGTAAGAATTTGTAGAATTTCAATATTTAGACGCACTTTTAATACTTGTTATATGCAATCATTTTGAGATGAGGTTTGCTTCTTCAAACCTATTTTGAATTTTCAGAAAGTGTTTTCCTGTGCTTTTCATCACTTTGCTAACGTAATTTTTTTGTTCTTTGGGAGATTTGGTGTGTATTTTTTTTTCAAAAAAAATGTATTAATTCTCGAATGTGGAAAATATGTCTGTAAAGACTCGAGAATTGTTTTTCAAAGCAGAAATTGTGATTTCAGAATTTTCAAAATACCCACGAGAGGATGGGAAGAAGGGAGAAGGACGGGATTTGTCTGTCTGTCACTACAAAATTTGATTCCATACACGTAGTGTTCTGGAAGCTGGTGTAAATATATATTGTAAATAAGTTTTTCTAACCTTCAGAGTCACGGAAATTTACGCATTCTGGTATATATGAAGCCTCAGAAATGACAATTCCGACCAAAAAATTGTTCACAGTTTTTTGGGAATTTTCAATTTCTAAACAAAAGAATCATCAGGGCGATGTGAAATGGTATAGATTCTCTTTTAGGCACACAGTGAGTACAGGAACCTAAAGCGATTTGATGATTCACTAAGTAAATAAATATTGTTTCCTATGACTTTGTAGACTCACGTTTAATCCATGTTATGTTGTATGCAATCATTTCGAGATACGATTTGATTCTTCCAAACTATCTTGAATTTTCAGAAAACGTTTTCCTATGCTTTTCATCACGTTACTGACGTACTGTTTGGTTTTTTATTTGGGACATAAGTATGGTGTTTTTTTTTGGTCCAAATAGGCAGTCTCGCGAATTAATTGGAGGAAAAAAAAAAAGTATTAATTCTCGGATGTGGAAAACAGAAACTTGAGAATCACTGTCATGACAGTAATCAGCGGCATATTGCTTCCAATGGACATTTTTGTAGATTTGGTTTATTCACTGTTTTTTTTTTTTTACAACGCCCCACCCCACATGGCCAGAAAATGGCAATTACTGCTCAGAATTTTCTTATTCACCTGTTACAGAGTGAAGGAACTAATTTTCTGTTCAGCTGTGCAGCTTATCTGTAGCTTCCGTATACAGCAGAAGTTTATTGTTTAAGATGAAATTGCATGTCCATTCAAACGCCCTCAGAGCGAACACGTGTGAAGAGACCTTTTCAGAGATATTGATCGTTTTTTTAAGGCGAATTCGTAGGAACTATGAAGAAGGCACACAGTGAGTACAAGAACTTAAAACAATTTAGCGATCCACCAACTAAACAAATATCATTGGGTAAGAATTTGTAGAATTTCAATATTTAGACGCACTTTTAATACTTGTTATATGCAATCATTTTGAGATGCGGTTTGCTTCTTTAAACCTATTTTGAATTTTCAGAAAGTGTTTTCCTGTGCTTTTCATCACTTTGCTAACGTAATTTTTTTGTTCTTTGGGAGATTTGGTGTGTATTTTTTTTTCAAAAAAAATGTATTAATTCTCGAATGTGGAAAATATGTCTGTAAAGACTGGAGAATTGTTTTTCAAAGCAGAAATTGTGATTTCAGAATTTTCAAAACACCCACGAGAGGATGGGAAGAAGGGAGAAGGACGGGATTTGTCTGTCTGTCACTACAAAATTTGATTCCATACACGTAGTGTTCTGGAAGCTGGTGTAAATATATATTGTAAATAAGTTTTTCTAACCTTCAGAGTCACGGAAATTTACGCATTCTGGTATATATGAAGCCTCAGAAATGACAATTCCGACCAAAAAATTGTTCACAGTTTTTTGGGAATTTTGAATTTCTAAACAAAAGAATCATCAGGGCGATGTGAAATGGTATAGATTCTCTTTTAGGCACACAGTGAGTACAGGAACCTAAAGCGATTTGATGATTCACTAAGTAAATAAATATTGTTTCCTATGACTTTGTAGACTCACGTTTAATCCATGTTATGTTGTATGCAATCATTTCGAGATACGATTTGATTCTTCCAAACTATCTTGAATTTTCAGAAAACGTTTTCCTATGCTTTTCATCACGTTACTGACGTACTGTTTGCTTTTTTATTTGGGACATAAGTATGGTGTTTTTTTTTGGTCCAAATAGGCAGTCTCGCGAATTAATTGGAGGAAAAAAAAAAAGTATTAATTCTCGGATGTGGAAAACAGAAACTTGAGAATCACTGTCATGACAGTAATCAGCGGCATATTGCTTCCAATGGACATTTTTGTAGATTTGGTTTATTCACTGTTTTTTTTTTTTTACAACGCCCCACCCCACATGGCCAGAAAATGGCAATTACTGCTCAGAATTTTCTTGTTCACCTGTTACAGAGTGAAGGAACTAATTTTCTGTTCAGCTGTGCAGCTTATCTGTAGCTTCCGTATACAGCAGAAGTTTATTGTTTAAGATGAAATTGCATGTCCATTCAAACGCCCTCAGAGCGAACACGTGTGAAGAGACCTTTTCAGAGATATTGATCGTTTTTTTAAGGCGAATTCGTAGGAACTATGAAGAAGGCACACAGTGAGTACAAGAACTTAAAACAATTTAGCGATCCACCAACTAAACAAATATCATTGGGTAAGAATTTGTAGAATTTCAATATTTAGACGCACTTTTAATACTTGTTATATGCAATCATTTTGAGATGCGGTTTGCTTCTTCAAACCTATTTTGAATTTTCAGAAAGTGTTTTCCTGTGCTTTTCATCACTTTGCTAACGTAATTTTTTTGTTCTTTGGGAGATTTGGTGTGTATTTTTTTTTCAAAAAAAATGTATTAATTCTCGAATGTGGAAAATATGTCTGTAAAGACTGGAGAATTGTTTTTCAAAGCAGAAATTGTGATTTCAGAATTTTCAAAACACCCACGAGAGGATGGGAAGAAGGGAGAAGGACGGGATTTGTCTGTCTGTCACTACAAAATTTGATTCCATACACGTAGTGTTCTGGAAGCTGGTGTAAATATATATTGTAAATAAGTTTTTCTAACCTTCAGAGTCACGGAAATTTACGCATTCTGGTATATATGAAGCCTCAGAAATGACAATTCCGACCAAAAAATTGTTCACAGTTTTTTGGGAATTTTGAATTTCTAAACAAAAGAATCATCAGGGCGATGTGAAATGGTATAGATTCTCTTTTAGGCACACAGTGAGTACAGGAACCTAAAGCGATTTGATGATTCACTAAGTAAATAAATATTGTTTCCTATGACTTTGTAGACTCACGTTTAATCCATGTTATGTTGTATGCAATCATTTCGAGATATGATTTGATTCTTCCAAACTATCTTGAATTTTCAGAAAACGTTTTCCTATGCTTTTCATCACGTTACTGACGTAGTGTTTGCTTTTTTATTTGGGACATAAGTATGGTGTTTTTTTTTGGTCCAAATAGGCAGTCTCGCGAATTAATTGGAGGAAAAAAAAAAAGTATTAATTCTCGGATGTGGAAAACAGAAACTTGAGAATCACTGTCATGACAGTAATCAGCGGCATATTGCTTCCAATGGACATTTTTGTAGATTTGGTTTATTCACTGTTTTTTTTTTTTACAACGCCCCACCCCACATGGCCAGAAAATGGCAATTGCTGCTCAGAAGTTTCTTGTTCACCTGTTACACAGTGAAGGAACTAATTTTCTGTTCAGCTGTGCAGCTTATCTGTAGCTTCCGTATACAGCAGAAGTTTATTGTTTAAGATGAAATTGCATGTCCATTCAAACGCCCTCAGAGCGAACACGTGTGAAGAGACCTTTTCAGAGATGTTGATCGTTTTTTTAAGGCGAATTCGTAGGAACTATGAAGGAGGCACACAGTGAGTACAAGAACTTAAAACAATTTAGCGATCCACCAACTAAACAAATATCACTGGGTAAGAATTTGTAGAATTTCAATATTTAGACGCACTTTTAATACTTGTTATATGCAATCATTTTGAGATGCGGTTTGCTTCTTCAAACCTATTTTGAATTTTCAGAAAGTGTTTTCCTGTGCTTTTCATCACTTTGCTAACGTAATTCTTTTGTTCTTTGGGAGATTTGGTGTGTATTTTTTTTTTAAACAGGTAATCTTGTAAATTTATTGCAGACAAAAAAATGTATTAATTCTCGAATGTGGAAAATATGTCTGTAAAGACTGGAGAATTGTTTTTCAAAGCAGAAATTGTGATTTCAGAATTTTCAAAACACCCACGAGAGGATGGGAAGAAGGGAGAAGGACGGGATTTGTCTGTCTGTCACTACAAAATTTGATTCCATACACGTAGTGTTCTGGAAGCTGGTGTAAATATATATTGTAAATAAGTTTTTCTAACCTTCAGAGTCACGGAAATTTACGCATTCTGGTATATATGAAGCCTCAGAAATGACAATTCCGACCAAAAAATTGTTCACAGTTTTTTGGGAATTTTGAATTTCTAAACAAAAGAATCATCAGGGCGATGTGAAATGGTATAGATTCTCTCTTAGGCACACAGTGAGTACAGGAACCTAAAGCGATTTGATGATTCACTAAGTAAATAAATATTGTTTCCTATGACTTTGTAGACTCACGTTTAATCCATGTTATGTTGTATGCAATCATTTCGAGATATGATTTGATTCTTCCAAACTATCTTGAATTTTCAGAAAACGTTTTCCTATGCTTTTCATCACGTTACTGACGTACTGTTTGCTTTTTTATTTGGGACATAAGTATGGTGTTTTTTTTTGGTCCAAATAGGCAGTCTCGCGAAATAATTGGAGGAAAAAAAAAAAGTATTAATTCTCGGATGTGGAAAACAGAAACTTGAGAATCACTGTCATGACAGTAATCAGCGGCATATTGCTTCCAATGGACATTTTTGTAGATTTGGTTTATTCACTGTTTTTTTTTTTACAACGCCCCACCCCACATGGCCAGAAAATGGCAATTGCTGCTCAGAATTTTCTTGTTCACCTGTTACAGAGTGAAGGAACTAATTTTCTGTTCAGCTGTGCAGCTTATCTGTAGCTTCCGTATACAGCAGAAGTTTATTGTTTAAGATGAAATTGCATGTCCATTCAAACGCCCTCAGAGCGAACACGTGTGAAGAGACCTTTTCAGAGATATTGATCGTTTTTTTAAGGCGAATTCGTAGGAACTATGAAGAAGGCACACAGTGAGTACAAGAACTTAAAACAATTTAGCGATCCACCAACTAAACAAATATCATTTGGTAAGAATTTGTAGAATTTCAATATTTAGACGCACTTTTAATACTTGTTATATGCAATCATTTTGAGATGCGGTTTGCTTCTTCAAACCTATTTTGAATTTTCAGAAAGTGTTTTCCTGTGCTTTTCATCACTTTGCTAACGCAATTTTTTTGTTCTTTGGGAGATTTGGTGTGTATTTTTTTTTCAAAAAAAATGTATTAATTCTCGAATGTGGAAAATATGTCTGTAAAGACTGGAGAATTGTTTTTCAAAGCAGAAATTGTGATTTCAGAATTTTCAAAACACCCACGAGAGGATGGGAAGAAGGGAGAAGGACGGGATTTGTCTGTCTGTCACTACAAAATTTGATTCCATACACGTAGTGTTCTGGAAGCTGGTGTAAATATATATTGTAAATAAGTTTTTCAAACCTTCAGAGTCACGGAAATTTACGCATTCTGGTATATATGAAGCCTCAGAAATGACAATTCCGACCAAAAAATTGTTCACAGTTTTTTGGGAATTTTGAATTTCTAAACAAAAGAATCATCAGGGCGATGTGAAATGGTATAGATTCTCTTTTAGGCACACAGTGAGTACAGGAACCTAAAGCGATTTGATGATTCACTAAGTAAATAAATATTGTTTCCTATGACTTTGTAGACTCACGTTTAATCCATGTTATGTTGTATGCAATCATTTCGAGATATGATTTGATTCTTCCAAACTATCTTGAATTTTCAGAAAACGTTTTCCTATGCTTTTCATCACGTTACTGACGTAGTGTTTGCTTTTTTATTTGGGACATAAGTATGGTGTTTTTTTTTGGTCCAAATAGGCAGTCTCGCGAATTAATTGGAGGAAAAAAAAAAAGTATTAATTCTCGGATGTGGAAAACAGAAACTTGAGAATCACTGTCATGACAGTAATCAGCGGCATATTGCTTCCAATGGACATTTTTGTAGATTTGGTTTATTCACTGTTTTTTTTTTTTACAACGCCCCACCCCACATGGCCAGAAAATGGCAATTGCTGCTCAGAAGTTTCTTGTTCACCTGTTACACAGTGAAGGAACTAATTTTCTGTTCAGCTGTGCAGCTTATCTGTAGCTTCCGTATACAGCAGAAGTTTATTGTTTAAGATGAAATTGCATGTCCATTCAAACGCCCTCAGAGCGAACACGTGTGAAGAGACCTTTTCAGAGATATTGATCGTTTTTTTAAGGCGAATTCGTAGGAACTATGAAGGAGGCACACAGTGAGTACAAGAACTTAAAACAATTTAGCGATCCACCAACTAAACAAATATGATTGGGTAAGAATTTGTAGAATTTCAATATTTAGACGCACTTTTAATACTTGTTATATGCAATCATTTTGAGATGCGGTTTGCTTCTTCAAACCTATTTTGAATTTTCAGAAAGTGTTTTCCTGTGCTTTTCATCACTTTGCTAACGTAATTTTTTTGTTCTTTGGGAGATTTGGTGTGTATTTTTTTTTTAAACAGGTAATCTTGTAAATTTATTGCAGACAAAAAAATGTATTAATTCTCGAATGTGGAAAATATGTCTGTAAAGACTCGAGAATTGTTTTTCAAAGCAGAAATTGTGATTTCAGAATTTTCAAAACACCCACGAGAGGATGGGAAGAAGGGAGAAGAACGGGATTTGTCTGTCTGTCACTACAAAATTTGATTCCATACACGTATTGTTCTGGAAGCTGGTGTAAATATATATTGTAAATAAGTTTTTCTAACCTTCAGAGTCACGGAAATTTAGGCATTCTGGTATATATGAAGCCTCAGAAATGACAATTCCGACCAAAAAATTGTTCACAGTTTTTTGGGAATTTTGAATTTCTAAACAAAAGAATCATCAGGGCGATGTGAAATGGTATAGATTCTCTCTTAGGCACACAGTGAGTACAGGAACCTAAAGCGATTTGATGATTCACTAAGTAAATAAATATTGTTTCCTATGACTTTGTAGACTCACGTTTAATCCATGTTATGTTGTATGCAATCATTTCGAGATATTGATTCTTCCAAACTATCTTGAATTTTCAGAAAACGTTTTCCTATGCTTTTCATCACGTTACTGACGTACTGTTTGCTTTTTTATTTGGGACATAAGTATGGTGTTTTTTTTTGGTCCAAATAGGCAGTCTCGCGAATTAATTGGAGGAAAAAAAAAAAGTATTAATTCTCGGATGTGGAAAACAGAAACTTGAGAATCACTGTCATGACAGTAATCAGCGGCATATTGCTTCCAATGGACATTTTTGTAGATTTGGTTTATTCACTGTTTTTTTTTTTTTACAACGCCCCACCCCACATGGCCAGAAAATGGCAATTACTGCTCAGAATTTTCTTGTTCACCTGTTACAGAGTGAAGGAACTAATTTTCTGTTCAGCTGTGCAGCTTATCTGTAGCTTCCGTATACAGCAGAAGTTTATTGTTTAAGATGAAATTGCATGTCCATTCAAACGCCCTCAGAGCGAACACGTGTGAAGAGACCTTTTCAGAGATATTGATCGTTTTTTTAAGGCGAATTCGTAGGAACTATGAAGAAGGCACACAGTGAGTACAAGAACTTAAAACAATTTAGCGATCCACCAACTAAACAAATATCATTGGGTAAGAATTTGTAGAATTTCAATATTTAGACGCACTTTTAATACTTGTTATATGCAATCATTTTGAGATGCGGTTTGCTTCTTCAAACCTATTTTGAATTTTCAGAAAGTGTTTTCCTGTGCTTTTCATCACTTTGCTAACGTAATTTTTTTGTTCTTTGGGAGATTTGGTGTGTATTTTTTTTTCAAAAAAAATGTATTAATTCTCGAATGTGGAAAATATGTCTGTAAAGACTGGAGAATTGTTTTTCAAAGCAGAAATTGTGATTTCAGAATTTTCAAAACACCCACGAGAGGATGGGAAGAAGGGAGAAGGACGGGATTTGTCTGTCTGTCACTACAAAATTTGATTCCATACACGTAGTGTTCTGGAAGCTGGTGTAAATATATATTGTAAATAAGTTTTTCTAACCTTCAGAGTCACGGAAATTTACGCATTCTGGTATATATGAAGCCTCAGAAATGACAATTCCGACCAAAAAATTGTTCACAGTTTTTTGGGAATTTTGAATTTCTAAACAAAAGAATCATCAGGGCGATGTGAAATGGTATAGATTCTCTTTTAGGCACACAGTGAGTACAGGAACCTAAAGCGATTTGATGATTCACTAAGTAAATAAATATTGTTTCCTATGACTTTGTAGACTCACGTTTAATCCATGTTATGTTGTATGCAATCATTTCGAGATATGATTTGATTCTTCCAAACTATCTTGAATTTTCAGAAAACGTTTTCCTATGCTTTTCATCACGTTACTGACGTAGTGTTTGCTTTTTTATTTGGGACATAAGTATGGTGTTTTTTTTTGGTCCAAATAGGCAGTCTCGCGAATTAATTGGAGGAAAAAAAAAAAGTATTAATTCTCGGATGTGGAAAACAGAAACTTGAGAATCACTGTCATGACAGTAATCAGCGGCATATTGCTTCCAATGGACATTTTTGTAGATTTGGTTTATTCACTGTTTTTTTTTTTTACAACGCCCCACCCCACATGGCCAGAAAATGGCAATTGCTGCTCAGAAGTTTCTTGTTCACCTGTTACACAGTGAAGGAACTAATTTTCTGTTCAGCTGTGCAGCTTATCTGTAGCTTCCGTATACAGCAGAAGTTTATTGTTTAAGATGAAATTGCATGTCCATTCAAACGCCCTCAGAGCGAACACGTGTGAAGAGACCTTTTCAGAGATATTGATCGTTTTTTTAAGGCGAATTCGTAGGAACTATGAAGGAGGCACACAGTGAGTACAAGAACTTAAAACAATTTAGCGATCCACCAACTAAACAAATATGATTGGGTAAGAATTTGTAGAATTTCAATATTTAGACGCACTTTTAATACTTGTTATATGCAATCATTTTGAGATGCGGTTTGCTTCTTCAAACCTATTTTGAATTTTCAGAAAGTGTTTTCCTGTGCTTTTCATCACTTTGCTAACGTAATTTTTTTGTTCTTTGGGAGATTTGGTGTGTATTTTTTTTTTAAACAGGTAATCTTGTAAATTTATTGCAGACAAAAAAATGTATTAATTCTCGAATGTGGAAAATATGTCTGTAAAGACTCGAGAATTGTTTTTCAAAGCAGAAATTGTGATTTCAGAATTTTCAAAACACCCACGAGAGGATGGGAAGAAGGGAGAAGAACGGGATTTGTCTGTCTGTCACTACAAAATTTGATTCCATACACGTATTGTTCTGGAAGCTGGTGTAAATATATATTGTAAATAAGTTTTTCTAACCTTCAGAGTCACGGAAATTTAGGCATTCTGGTATATATGAAGCCTCAGAAATGACAATTCCGACCAAAAAATTGTTCACAGTTTTTTGGGAATTTTGAATTTCTAAACAAAAGAATCATCAGGGCGATGTGAAATGGTATAGATTCTCTCTTAGGCACACAGTGAGTACAGGAACCTAAAGCGATTTGATGATTCACTAAGTAAATAAATATTGTTTCCTATGACTTTGTAGACTCACGTTTAATCCATGTTATGTTGTATGCAATCATTTCGAGATATTGATTCTTCCAAACTATCTTGAATTTTCAGAAAACGTTTTCCTATGCTTTTCATCACGTTACTGACGTACTGTTTGCTTTTTTATTTGGGACATAAGTATGGTGTTTTTTTTTGGTCCAAATAGGCAGTCTCGCGAATTAATTGGAGGAAAAAAAAAAAGTATTAATTCTCGGATGTGGAAAACAGAAACTTGAGAATCACTGTCATGACAGTAATCAGCGGCATATTGCTTCCAATGGACATTTTTGTAGATTTGGTTTATTCACTGTTTTTTTTTTTTTACAACGCCCCACCCCACATGGCCAGAAAATGGCAATTACTGCTCAGAATTTTCTTGTTCACCTGTTACAGAGTGAAGGAACTAATTTTCTGTTCAGCTGTGCAGCTTATCTGTAGCTTCCGTATACAGCAGAAGTTTATTGTTTAAGATGAAATTGCATGTCCATTCAAACGCCCTCAGAGCGAACACGTGTGAAGAGACCTTTTCAGAGATATTGATCGTTTTTTTAAGGCGAATTCGTAGGAACTATGAAGAAGGCACACAGTGAGTACAAGAACTTAAAACAATTTAGCGATCCACCAACTAAACAAATATCATTGGGTAAGAATTTGTAGAATTTCAATATTTAGACGCACTTTTAATACTTGTTATATGCAATCATTTTGAGATGCGGTTTGCTTCTTCAAACCTATTTTGAATTTTCAGAAAGTGTTTTCCTGTGCTTTTCATCACTTTGCTAACGTAATTTTTTTGTTCTTTGGGAGATTTGGTGTGTATTTTTTTTTCAAAAAAAATGTATTAATTCTCGAATGTGGAAAATATGTCTGTAAAGACTGGAGAATTGTTTTTCAAAGCAGAAATTGTGATTTCAGAATTTTCAAAACACCCACGAGAGGATGGGAAGAAGGGAGAAGGACGGGATTTGTCTGTCTGTCACTACAAAATTTGATTCCATACACGTAGTGTTCTGGAAGCTGGTGTAAATATATATTGTAAATAAGTTTTTCTAACCTTCAGAGTCACGGAAATTTACGCATTCTGGTATATATGAAGCCTCAGAAATGACAATTCCGACCAAAAAATTGTTCACAGTTTTTTGGGAATTTTGAATTTCTAAACAAAAGAATCATCAGGGCGATGTGAAATGGTATAGATTCTCTTTTAGGCACACAGTGAGTACAGGAACCTAAAGCGATTTGATGATTCACTAAGTAAATAAATATTGTTTCCTATGACTTTGTAGACTCACGTTTAATCCATGTTATGTTGTATGCAATCATTTCGAGATATGATTTGATTCTTCCAAACTATCTTGAATTTTCAGAAAACGTTTTCCTATGCTTTTCATCACGTTACTGACGTAGTGTTTGCTTTTTTATTTGGGACATAAGTATGGTGTTTTTTTTTGGTCCAAATAGGCAGTCTCGCGAATTAATTGGAGGAAAAAAAAAAAGTATTAATTCTCGGATGTGGAAAACAGAAACTTGAGAATCACTGTCATGACAGTAATCAGCGGCATATTGCTTCCAATGGACATTTTTGTAGATTTGGTTTATTCACTGTTTTTTTTTTTTACAACGCCCCACCCCACATGGCCAGAAAATGGCAATTGCTGCTCAGAAGTTTCTTGTTCACCTGTTACACAGTGAAGGAACTAATTTTCTGTTCAGCTGTGCAGCTTATCTGTAGCTTCCGTATACAGCAGAAGTTTATTGTTTAAGATGAAATTGCATGTCCATTCAAACGCCCTCAGAGCGAACACGTGTGAAGAGACCTTTTCAGAGATGTTGATCGTTTTTTTAAGGCGAATTCGTAGGAACTATGAAGGAGGCACACAGTGAGTACAAGAACTTAAAACAATTTAGCGATCCACCAACTAAACAAATATCATTGGGTAAGAATTTGTAGAATTTCAATATTTAGACGCACTTTTAATACTTGTTATATGCAATCATTTTGAGATGCGGTTTGCTTCTTCAAACCTATTTTGAATTTTCAGAAAGTGTTTTCCTGTGCTTTTCATCACTTTGCTAACGTAATTCTTTTGTTCTTTGGGAGATTTGGTGTGTATTTTTTTTTTAAACAGGTAATCTTGTAAATTTATTGCAGACAAAAAAATGTATTAATTCTCGAATGTGGAAAATATGTCTGTAAAGACTGGAGAATTGTTTTTCAAAGCAGAAATTGTGATTTCAGAATTTTCAAAACACCCACGAGAGGATGGGAAGAAGGGAGAAGGACGGGATTTGTCTGTCTGTCACTACAAAATTTGATTCCATACACGTAGTGTTCTGGAAGCTGGTGTAAATATATATTGTAAATAAGTTTTTCTAACCTTCAGAGTCACGGAAATTTACGCATTCTGGTATATATGAAGCCTCAGAAATGACAATTCCGACCAAAAAATTGTTCACAGTTTTTTGGGAATTTTGAATTTCTAAACAAAAGAATCATCAGGGCGATGTGAAATGGTATAGATTCTCTCTTAGGCACACAGTGAGTACAGGAACCTAAAGCGATTTGATGATTCACTAAGTAAATAAATATTGTTTCCTATGACTTTGTAGACTCACGTTTAATCCATGTTATGTTGTATGCAATCATTTCGAGATATGATTTGATTCTTCCAAACTATCTTGAATTTTCAGAAAACGTTTTCCTATGCTTTTCATCACGTTACTGACGTACTGTTTGCTTTTTTATTTGGGACATAAGTATGGTGTTTTTTTTTGGTCCAAATAGGCAGTCTCGCGAAATAATTGGAGGAAAAAAAAAAAGTATTAATTCTCGGATGTGGAAAACAGAAACTTGAGAATCACTGTCATGACAGTAATCAGCGGCATATTGCTTCCAATGGACATTTTTGTAGATTTGGTTTATTCACTGTTTTTTTTTTTACAACGCCCCACCCCACATGGCCAGAAAATGGCAATTGCTGCTCAGAATTTTCTTGTTCACCTGTTACAGAGTGAAGGAACTAATTTTCTGTTCAGCTGTGCAGCTTATCTGTAGCTTCCGTATACAGCAGAAGTTTATTGTTTAAGATGAAATTGCATGTCCATTCAAACGCCCTCAGAGCGAACACGTGTGAAGAGACCTTTTCAGAGATATTGATCGTTTTTTTAAGGCGAATTCGTAGGAACTATGAAGAAGGCACACAGTGAGTACAAGAACTTAAAACAATTTAGCGATCCACCAACTAAACAAATATCATTTGGTAAGAATTTGTAGAATTTCAATATTTAGACGCACTTTTAATACTTGTTATATGCAATCATTTTGAGATGCGGTTTGCTTCTTCAAACCTATTTTGAATTTTCAGAAAGTGTTTTCCTGTGCTTTTCATCACTTTGCTAACGCAATTTTTTTGTTCTTTGGGAGATTTGGTGTGTATTTTTTTTTCAAAAAAAATGTATTAATTCTCGAATGTGGAAAATATGTCTGTAAAGACTGGAGAATTGTTTTTCAAAGCAGAAATTGTGATTTCAGAATTTTCAAAACACCCACGAGAGGATGGGAAGAAGGGAGAAGGACGGGATTTGTCTGTCTGTCACTACAAAATTTGATTCCATACACGTAGTGTTCTGGAAGCTGGTGTAAATATATATTGTAAATAAGTTTTTCAAACCTTCAGAGTCACGGAAATTTACGCATTCTGGTATATATGAAGCCTCAGAAATGACAATTCCGACCAAAAAATTGTTCACAGTTTTTTGGGAATTTTGAATTTCTAAACAAAAGAATCATCAGGGCGATGTGAAATGGTATAGATTCTCTTTTAGGCACACAGTGAGTACAGGAACCTAAAGCGATTTGATGATTCACTAAGTAAATAAATATTGTTTCCTATGACTTTGTAGACTCACGTTTAATCCATGTTATGTTGTATGCAATCATTTCGAGATATGATTTGATTCTTCCAAACTATCTTGAATTTTCAGAAAACGTTTTCCTATGCTTTTCATCACGTTACTGACGTAGTGTTTGCTTTTTTATTTGGGACATAAGTATGGTGTTTTTTTTTGGTCCAAATAGGCAGTCTCGCGAATTAATTGGAGGAAAAAAAAAAAGTATTAATTCTCGGATGTGGAAAACAGAAACTTGAGAATCACTGTCATGACAGTAATCAGCGGCATATTGCTTCCAATGGACATTTTTGTAGATTTGGTTTATTCACTGTTTTTTTTTTTTACAACGCCCCACCCCACATGGCCAGAAAATGGCAATTGCTGCTCAGAAGTTTCTTGTTCACCTGTTACACAGTGAAGGAACTAATTTTCTGTTCAGCTGTGCAGCTTATCTGTAGCTTCCGTATACAGCAGAAGTTTATTGTTTAAGATGAAATTGCATGTCCATTCAAACGCCCTCAGAGCGAACACGTGTGAAGAGACCTTTTCAGAGATATTGATCGTTTTTTTAAGGCGAATTCGTAGGAACTATGAAGGAGGCACACAGTGAGTACAAGAACTTAAAACAATTTAGCGATCCACCAACTAAACAAATATGATTGGGTAAGAATTTGTAGAATTTCAATATTTAGACGCACTTTTAATACTTGTTATATGCAATCATTTTGAGATGCGGTTTGCTTCTTCAAACCTATTTTGAATTTTCAGAAAGTGTTTTCCTGTGCTTTTCATCACTTTGCTAACGTAATTTTTTTGTTCTTTGGGAGATTTGGTGTGTATTTTTTTTTTAAACAGGTAATCTTGTAAATTTATTGCAGACAAAAAAATGTATTAATTCTCGAATGTGGAAAATATGTCTGTAAAGACTCGAGAATTGTTTTTCAAAGCAGAAATTGTGATTTCAGAATTTTCAAAACACCCACGAGAGGATGGGAAGAAGGGAGAAGAACGGGATTTGTCTGTCTGTCACTACAAAATTTGATTCCATACACGTATTGTTCTGGAAGCTGGTGTAAATATATATTGTAAATAAGTTTTTCTAACCTTCAGAGTCACGGAAATTTAGGCATTCTGGTATATATGAAGCCTCAGAAATGACAATTCCGACCAAAAAATTGTTCACAGTTTTTTGGGAATTTTGAATTTCTAAACAAAAGAATCATCAGGGCGATGTGAAATGGTATAGATTCTCTCTTAGGCACACAGTGAGTACAGGAACCTAAAGCGATTTGATGATTCACTAAGTAAATAAATATTGTTTCCTATGACTTTGTAGACTCACGTTTAATCCATGTTATGTTGTATGCAATCATTTCGAGATATTGATTCTTCCAAACTATCTTGAATTTTCAGAAAACGTTTTCCTATGCTTTTCATCACGTTACTGACGTACTGTTTGCTTTTTTATTTGGGACATAAGTATGGTGTTTTTTTTTGGTCCAAATAGGCAGTCTCGCGAAATAATTGGAGGAAAAAAAAAAAGTATTAATTCTCGGATGTGGAAAACAGAAACTTGAGAATCACTGTCATGACAGTAATCAGCGGCATATTGCTTCCAATGGACATTTTTGTAGATTTGGTTTATTCACTGTTTTTTTTTTTACAACGCCCCACCCCACATGGCCAGAAAATGGCAATTGCTGCTCAGAAGTTTCTTGTTCACCTGTTACACAGTGAAGGAACTAATTTTCTGTTCAGCTGTGCAGCTTATCTGTAGCTTCCGTATACAGCAGAAGTTTATTGTTTAAGATGAAATTGCATGTCCATTCAAACGCCCTCAGAGCGAACACGTGTGAAGAGACCTTTTCAGAGATGTTGATCGTTTTTTTAAGGCGAATTCGTAGGAACTATGAAGGAGGCACACAGTGAGTACAAGAACTTAAAACAATTTAGCGATCCACCAACCAAACAAATATCATTGGGTAAGAATTTGTAGAATTTCAATATTTAGACGCACTTTTAATACTTGTTATATGCAATCATTTTGAGATGAGGTTTGCTTCTTCAAACCTATTTTGAATTTTCAGAAAGTGTTTTCCTGTGCTTTTCATCACTTTGCTAACGTAATTTTTTTGTTCTTTGGGAGATTTGGTGTGTATTTTTTTTTCAAAAAAAATGTATTAATTCTTGAATGTGGAAAATATGTCTGTAAAGACTCGAGAATTGTTTTTCAAAGCAGAAATTGTGATTTCAGAATTTTCAAAACACCCAATAGTGGATGAGAAGAAAGGAGAAGGACGGGATTTCTGTGTCTGTCACTACAAGCTTTGATTCCATACATGTAGTGTTCTGGAAGCTGGTGTAAATATATATTGTAAATAAGTTTTTCTAAAATTCAGAGTCACGGAAATTTACGCATTCTGGTAAAGAAGCCTCAGAAATGACAATTCCGACCAAAAAATTGTTCACAGTTTTTTGGGAATTTTGAATTTCTAAACAAAAGAATCATCAGGGCGATGTGAAATGGTATAGATTCTCTTTTAGGCACACAGTTAGTACAGGAACCTAAAGCGATTTGATGATTCACTAAGTAAATAAATATTGTTTTCTATGACTTTGTAGACTCACGTTTAATCCATGTTATGTTGTATGCAATCATTTCGAGATATGATTTGATTCTTCCAAACTATCTTGAATTTTCAGAAAACGTTTTCCTATGCTTTTCATCACGTTACTGACGTACTGTTTGCTTTTTTATTTGGGACATAAGTATGGTGTTTTTTTTTGGTCCAAATAGGCAGTCTCGCGAAATAATTGGAGGGAAAAAAAAAAGTATTAATTCTCGGATGTGGAAAACAGAAACTTGAGAATCACTGTCATGACAGTAATCAGCGGCATATTGCTTCCAATGGACATTTTTGTAGATTTGGTTTATTCACTGTTTTTTTTTTTACAACGCCCCACCCCACATGGCCAGAAAATGGCAATTGCTGTTCAGAAGTTTCTTGTTCACCTGTTACAGAGTGAAGGAACTAATTTTCTGTTCAGCTGTGCAGCTTATCTGTAGCTTCCGTATACAGCAGAAGTTTATTGTTTAAGATGAAATTGCATGTCCATTCAAACGCCCTCAGAGCGAACACGTGTGAAAAGACCTTTTCAGAGATGTTGATCGTTTTTTTAAGGCGAATTCGTAGGAACTATGAAAGAGGCACACAGTGAGTACAAGAACTTAAAACAATTTAGCGATCCACCAACCAAACAAATATCATTGGGTAAGAATTTGTAGAATTTCAATATTTAGACGCACTTTTAATACTTGTTATATGCAATCATTTTGAGATGAGGTTTGCTTCTTCAAACCTATTTTGAATTTTCAGAAAGTGTTTTCCTGTGCTTTTCATCACTTTGCTAACGTAATTTTTTTGTTCTTTGGGAGATTTGGTGTGTATTTTTTTTTCAAAAAAAATGTATTAATTCTCGAATGTGGAAAATATGTCTGTAAAGACTCGAGAATTGTTTTTCAAAGCAGAAATTGTGATCTCAGAATTTTCAAAACACCCACGAGAGGATGGGAAGAAGGGAGAAGGACGGGATTTGTCTGTCTGCCACTACAAAATTTGATTCCATACACGTAGTGTTCTGGAAGCTGGTGTAAATATATATTGTAAATAAGTTTTTCTAACCTTCAGAGTCACGGAAATTTACGCATTCTGGTATATATGAAGCCTCAGAAATGACAATTCCGACCAAAAAATTGTTCACAGTTTTTTGGGAATTTTGAATTTCTAAACAAAAGAATCATCAGGGCGATGTGAAATGGTATAGATTCTCTTTTAGGCACACAGTGAGTACAGGAACCTAAAGCGATTTGATGATTCACTAAGTAAATAAATATTGTTTTCTATGACTTTGTAGACTCACGTTTAATCCATGTTATGTTGTATGCAATCATTTCGAGATATGATTTGATTCTTCCAAACTATCTTGAATTTTCAGAAAACGTTTTCCTATGCTTTTCATCACGTTACTGACGTACTGTTTGCTTTTTTATTTGGGACATAAGTATGGTGTTTTTTTTTGGTCCAAATAGGCAGTCTCGCGAAATAATTGGAGGGAAAAAAAAAAGTATTAATTCTCGGATGTGGAAAACAGAAACTTGAGAATCACTGTCATGACAGTAATCAGCGGCATATTGCTTCCAATGGACATTTTTGTAGATTTGGTTTATTCACTGTTTTTTTTTTTACAACGCCCCACCCCACATGGCCAGAAAATGGCAATTGCTGCTCAGAAGTTTCTTGTTCACCTGTTACACAGTGAAGGAACTAATTTTCTGTTCAGCTGTGCAGCTTATCTGTAGCTTCCGTATACAGCAGAAGTTTATTGTTTAAGATGAAATTGCATGTCCATTCAAACGCCCTCAGAGCGAACACGTGTGAAAAGACCTTTTCAGAGATGTTGATCGTTTTTTTAAGGCGAATTCGTAGGAACTATGAAAGAGGCACACAGTGAGTACAAGAACTTAAAACAATTTAGCGATCCACCAACCAAACAAATATCATTGGGTAAGAATTTGTAGAATTTCAATATTTAGACGCACTTTTAATACTTGTTATATGCAATCATTTTGAGATGAGGTTTGCTTCTTCAAACCTATTTTGAATTTTCAGAAAGTGTTTTCCTGTGCTTTTCATCACTTTGCTAACGTAATTTTTTTGTTCTTTGGGAGATTTGGTGTGTATTTTTTTTTCAAAAAAAATGTATTAATTCTCGAATGTGGAAAATATGTCTGTAAAGACTCGAGAATTGTTTTTCAAAGCAGAAATTGTGATCTCAGAATTTTCAAAACACCCACGAGAGGATGGGAAGAAGGGAGAAGGACGGGATTTGTCTGTCTGCCACTACAAAATTTGATTCCATACACGTAGTGTTCTGGAAGCTGGTGTAAATATATATTGTAAATAAGTTTTTCTAACCTTCAGAGTCACGGAAATTTACGCATTCTGGTATATATGAAGCCTCAGAAATGACAATTCCGACCAAAAAATTGTTCACAGTTTTTTGGGAATTTTGAATTTCTAAACAAAAGAATCATCAGGGCGATGTGAAATGGTATAGATTCTCTTTTAGGCACACAGTGAGTACAGGAACCTAAAGCGATTTGATGATTCACTAAGTAAATAAATATTGTTTCCTATGACTTTGTAGACTCACGTTTAATCCATGTTATGTTGTATGCAATCATTTCGAGATATGATTTGATTCTTCCAAACTATCTTGAATTTTCAGAAAACGTTTTCCTATGCTTTTCATCACGTTACTGACGTACTGTTTGCTTTTTTATTTGGGACATAAGTATGGTGTTTTTTTTTGGTCCAAATAGGCAGTCTCGCGAATTAATTGGAGGGAAAAAAAAAAGTATTAATTCTCGGATGTGGAAAACAGAAACTTGAGAATCACTGTCATGACAGTAATCAGCGGCATATTGCTTCCAATGGACATTTTTGTAGATTTGGTTTATTCACTGTTTTTTTTTTTACAACGCCCCACCCCACATGGCCAGAAAATGGCAATTGCTGCTCAGAAGTTTCTTGTTCACCTGTTACAGAGTGAAGGAACTAATTTTCTGTTCAGCTGTGCAGCTTATCTGTAGCTTCCGTATACAGCAGAAGTTTATTGTTTAAGATGAAATTGCATGTCCATTCAAACGCCCTCAGAGCGAACACGTGTGACCTTTTCAGAGATATTGATCGTTTTTTTAAGGCGAATTCGTAGGAACTATGAAGAAGGCACACAGTGAGTACAAGAACTTAAAACAATTTAGCGATCCACCAACTAAACAAATATCATTGGGTAAGAATTTGTAGAATTTCAATATTTAGACGCACTTTTAATACTTGTTATATGCAATCATTTTGAGATGCGGTTTGCTTCTTCAAACCTATTTTGAATTTTCAGAAAGTGTTTTCCTGTGCTTTTCATCACTTTGCTAACGCAATTTTTTTGTTCTTTGGGAGATTTGGTGTGTATTTTTTTTTCAAAAAAAATGTATTAATTCTCGAATGTGGAAAATATGTCTGTAAAGACTGGAGAATTGTTTTTCAAAGCAGAAATTGTGATTTCAGAATTTTCAAAACACCCACGAGAGGATGGGAAGAAGGGAGAAGGACGGGATTTGTCTGTCTGTCACTACAAAATTTGATTCCATACACGTAGTGTTCTGGAAGCTGGTGTAAATATATATTGTAAATAAGTTTTTCAAACCTTCAGAGTCACGGAAATTTACGCATTCTGGTATATATGAAGCCTCAGAAATGACAATTCCGACCAAAAAATTGTTCACAGTTTTTTGGGAATTTTGAATTTCTAAACAAAAGAATCATCAGGGCGATGTGAAATGGTATAGATTCTCTTTTAGGCACACAGTGAGTACAGGAACCTAAAGCGATTTGATGATTCACTAAGTAAATAAATATTGTTTCCTATGACTTTGTAGACTCACGTTTAATCCATGTTATGTTGTATGCAATCATTTCGAGATATGATTTGATTCTTCCAAACTATCTTGAATTTTCAGAAAACGTTTTCCTATGCTTTTCATCACGTTACTGACGTAGTGTTTGCTTTTTTATTTGGGACATAAGTATGGTGTTTTTTTTTGGTCCAAATAGGCAGTCTCGCGAATTAATTGGAGGAAAAAAAAAAAGTATTAATTCTCGGATGTGGAAAACAGAAACTTGAGAATCACTGTCATGACAGTAATCAGCGGCATATTGCTTCCAATGGACATTTTTGTAGATTTGGTTTATTCACTGTTTTTTTTTTTTACAACGCCCCACCCCACATGGCCAGAAAATGGCAATTGCTGCTCAGAAGTTTCTTGTTCACCTGTTACAGAGTGAAGGAACTAATTTTCTGTTCAGCTGTGCAGCTTATCTGTAGCTTCCGTATACAGCAGAAGTTTATTGTTTAAGATGAAATTGCATGTCCATTCAAACGCCCTCAGAGCGAACACGTGTGAAGAGACCTTTTCAGAGATATTGATCGTTTTTTTAAGGCGAATTCGTAGGAACTATGAAGGAGGCACACAGTGAGTACAAGAACTTAAAACAATTTAGCGATCCACCAACTAAACAAATATGATTGGGTAAGAATTTGTAGAATTTCAATATTTAGACGCACTTTTAATACTTGTTATATGCAATCATTTTGAGATGCGGTTTGCTTCTTCAAACCTATTTTGAATTTTCAGAAAGTGTTTTCCTGTGCTTTTCATCACTTTGCTAACGTAATTTTTTTGTTCTTTGGGAGATTTGGTGTGTATTTTTTTTTTAAACAGGTAATCTTGTAAATTTATTGCAGACAAAAAAATGTATTAATTCTCGAATGTGGAAAATATGTCTGTAAAGACTCGAGAATTGTTTTTCAAAGCAGAAATTGTGATTTCAGAATTTTCAAAACACCCACGAGAGGATGGGAAGAAGGGAGAAGAACGGGATTTGTCTGTCTGTCACTACAAAATTTGATTCCATACACGTATTGTTCTGGAAGCTGGTGTAAATATATATTGTAAATAAGTTTTTCTAACCTTCAGAGTCACGGAAATTTAGGCATTCTGGTATATATGAAGCCTCAGAAATGACAATTCCGACCAAAAAATTGTTCACAGTTTTTTGGGAATTTTGAATTTCTAAACAAAAGAATCATCAGGGCGATGTGAAATGGTATAGATTCTCTCTTAGGCACACAGTGAGTACAGGAACCTAAAGCGATTTGATGATTCACTAAGTAAATAAATATTGTTTCCTATGACTTTGTAGACTCACGTTTAATCCATGTTATGTTGTATGCAATCATTTCGAGATATTGATTCTTCCAAACTATCTTGAATTTTCAGAAAACGTTTTCCTATGCTTTTCATCACGTTACTGACGTACTGTTTGCTTTTTTATTTGGGACATAAGTATGGTGTTTTTTTTTGGTCCAAATAGGCAGTCTCGCGAAATAATTGGAGGAAAAAAAAAAAGTATTAATTCTCGGATGTGGAAAACAGAAACTTGAGAATCACTGTCATGACAGTAATCAGCGGCATATTGCTTCCAATGGACATTTTTGTAGATTTGGTTTATTCACTGTTTTTTTTTTTACAACGCCCCACCCCACATGGCCAGAAAATGGCAATTGCTGCTCAGAAGTTTCTTGTTCACCTGTTACACAGTGAAGGAACTAATTTTCTGTTCAGCTGTGCAGCTTATCTGTAGCTTCCGTATACAGCAGAAGTTTATTGTTTAAGATGAAATTGCATGTCCATTCAAACGCCCTCAGAGCGAACACGTGTGAAGAGACCTTTTCAGAGATGTTGATCGTTTTTTTAAGGCGAATTCGTAGGAACTATGAAGGAGGCACACAGTGAGTACAAGAACTTAAAACAATTTAGCGATCCACCAACCAAACAAATATCATTGGGTAAGAATTTGTAGAATTTCAATATTTAGACGCACTTTTAATACTTGTTATATGCAATCATTTTGAGATGAGGTTTGCTTCTTCAAACCTATTTTGAATTTTCAGAAAGTGTTTTCCTGTGCTTTTCATCACTTTGCTAACGTAATTTTTTTGTTCTTTGGGAGATTTGGTGTGTATTTTTTTTTCAAAAAAAATGTATTAATTCTCGAATGTGGAAAATATGTCTGTAAAGACTCGAGAATTGTTTTTCAAAGCAGAAATTGTGATTTCAGAATTTTCAAAACACCCAATAGTGGATGAGAAGAAAGGAGAAGGACGGGATTTCTGTGTCTGTCACTACAAGCTTTGATTCCATACATGTAGTGTTCTGGAAGCTGGTGTAAATATATATTGTAAATAAGTTTTTCTAACCTTCAGAGTCACGGAAATTTACGCATTCTGGTAAAGAAGCCTCAGAAATGACAATTCCGACCAAAAAATTGTTCACAGTTTTTTGGGAATTTTGAATTTCTAAACAAAAGAATCATCAGGGCGATGTGAAATGGTATAGATTCTCTTTTAGGCACACAGTTAGTACAGGAACCTAAAGCGATTTGATGATTCACTAAGTAAATAAATATTGTTTTCTATGACTTTGTAGACTCACGTTTAATCCATGTTATGTTGTATGCAATCATTTCGAGATATGATTTGATTCTTCCAAACTATCTTGAATTTTCAGAAAACGTTTTCTTATGCTTTTCATCACGTTACTGACGTACTGTTTGCTTTTTTATTTGGGACATAAGTATGGTGTTTTTTTTTGGTCCAAATAGGCAGTCTCGCGAAATAATTGGAGGAAAAAAAAAAAGTATTAATTCTCGGATGTGGAAAACAGAAACTTGAGAATCACTGTCATGACAGTAATCAGCGGCATATTGCTTCCAATGGACATTTTTGTAGATTTGGTTTATTCACTGTTTTTTTTTTTACAACGCCCCACCCCACATGGCCAGAAAATGGCAATTGCTGTTCAGAAGTTTCTTGTTCACCTGTTACAGAGTGAAGGAACTAATTTTCTGTTCAGCTGTGCAGCTTATCTGTAGCTTCCGTATACAGCAGAAGTTTATTGTTTAAGATGAAATTGCATGTCCATTCAAACGCCCTCAGAGCGAACACGTGTGAAAAGACCTTTTCAGAGATGTTGATCGTTTTTTTAAGGCGAATTCGTAGGAACTATGAAGGAGGCACACAGTGAGTACAAGAACTTAAAACAATTTAGCGATCCACCAACCAAACAAATATCATTGGGTAAGAATTTGTAGAATTTCAATATTTAGACGCACTTTTAATACTTGTTATATGCAATCATTTTGAGATGAGGTTTGCTTCTTCAAACCTATTTTGAATTTTCAGAAAGTGTTTTCCTGTGCTTTTCATCACTTTGCTAACGTAATTTTTTTGTTCTTTGGGAGATTTGGTGTGTATTTTTTTTTCAAAAAAAATGTATTAATTCTCGAATGTGGAAAATATGTCTGTAAAGACTCGAGAATTGTTTTTCAAAGCAGAAATTGTGATCTCAGAATTTTCAAAACACCCACGAGAGGATGGGAAGAAGGGAGAAGGACGGGATTTGTCTGTCTGCCACTACAAAATTTGATTCCATACACGTAGTGTTCTGGAAGCTGGTGTAAATATATATTGTAAATAAGTTTTTCTAACCTTCAGAGTCACGGAAATTTACGCATTCTGGTATATATGAAGCCTCAGAAATGACAATTCCGACCAAAAAATTGTTCACAGTTTTTTGGGAATTTTGAATTTCTAAACAAAAGAATCATCAGGGCGATGTGAAATGGTATAGATTCTCTTTTAGGCACACAGTGAGTACAGGAACCTAAAGCGATTTGATGATTCACTAAGTAAATAAATATTGTTTCCTATGACTTTGTAGACTCACGTTTAATCCATGTTATGTTGTATGCAATCATTTCGAGATATGATTTGATTCTTCCAAACTATCTTGAATTTTCAGAAAACGTTTTCCTATGCTTTTCATCACGTTACTGACGTACTGTTTGCTTTTTTATTTGGGACATAAGTATGGTGTTTTTTTTTGGTCCAAATAGGCAGTCTCGCGAATTAATTGGAGGGAAAAAAAAAAGTATTAATTCTCGGATGTGGAAAACAGAAACTTGAGAATCACTGTCATGACAGTAATCAGCGGCATATTGCTTCCAATGGACATTTTTGTAGATTTGGTTTATTCACTGTTTTTGTTTTTACAACGCCCCACCCCACATGGCCAGAAAATGGCAATTGCTGCTCAGAAGTTTCTTGTTCACCTGTTACAGAGTGAAGGAACTAATTTTCTGTTCAGCTGTGCAGCTTATCTATAGCTTCCGTATACAGCAGAAGTTTATTGTTTAAGATGAAATTGCATGTCCATTCAAACGCCCTCAGAGCGAACACGTGTGAAGAGACCTTTTCAGAGATATTGATCGTTTTTTTAAGGCGAATTCGTAGGAACTATGAAGGAGGCACACAGTGAGTACAAGAACTTAAAACAATTTAGCGATCCACCAACAAATATCATTGGGTAAGAATTTGTAGAATTTCAATATTTAGACGCACTTTTAATACTTGTTATATGCAATCATTTTGAGATGAGGTTTGCTTCTTCAAACCTATTTTGAATTTTCAGAAAGTGTTTTCCTGTGCTTTTCATCACTTTGCTAACGTAATTTTTTTGTTCTTTGGGAGATTTGGTGTGTATTTTTTTTTCAAAAAAAATGTATTAATTCTCGAATGTGGAAAATATGTCTGTAAAGACTCGAGAATTGTTTTTCAAAGCAGAAATTGTGATTTCAGAATTTTCAAAACGCCCACGAGAGGATGGGAAGAAGGGAGAAGGACGGGATTTGTCTGTCTGTCACTACAACTTTTGATTCCATACACGTAGTGTTCTGGAAGCTGGTGTAAATATATATTGTAAATAAGTTTTTCTAACCTTCAGAGTCACGGAAATTTAGGCATTCTGGTATATATGAAGCCTCAGAAATGACAATTCCGACCAAAAAATTGTTCACAGTTTTTTGGGAATTTTGAATTTCTAAACAAAAGAATCATCAGGGCGATGTGAAATGGTATAGATTCTCTTTTAGGCACACAGTGAGTACAGGAACCTAAAGCGATTTGATGATTCACTAAGTAAATAAATATTGTTTCCTATGACTTTGTAGACTCACGTTTAATCCATGTTATGTTGTATGCAATCATTTCGAGATATGATTTGATTCTTCCAAACTATCTTGAATTTTCAAAAAACGTTTTCCTATGCTTTTCATCACGTTACTGACGTACTGTTTGCTTTTTTATTTGGGACATAAGTATGGTGTTTTTTTTTGGTCCAAATAGGCAGTCTGGCGAAATAATTGGAGGAAAAAAAAAAAGTATTAATTCTCGGATGTGGAAAACAGAAACTTGAGAATCACTGTCATGACAGTAATCAGCGGCATATTGATTCCAATGGACATTTTTGTAGATTTGGTTTATTCACTGTTTTTTTTTTTACAACGCCCCACCCCACATGGCCAGAAAATGGCAATTGCTGCTCAGAAGTTTCTTGTTCACCTGTTACAGAGTGAAGGAACTAATTTTCTGTTCAGCTGTGCAGCTTATCTGTAGCTTCCGTATACAGCAGAAGTTTATTGTTTAAGATGAAATTGCATGTCCATTCAAACGCACTCAGAGCGAACACGTGTGAAGAGACCTTTTCAGAGATGTTGATCGTTTTTTTAATGCGAATTCGTAGGAACTATGAAGGAGGCACACAGTGAGTACAAGAACTTAAAACAATTTAGCGATCCACCAACCAAACAAATATCATTGGGTAAGAATTTGTAGAATTTCAATATTTAGACGCACTTTTAATACTTGTTATATGCAATCATTTTGAGATGAGGTTTGCTTCTTCAAACCTATTTTGAATTTTCAGAAAGTGTTTTCCTGTGCTTTTCATCACTTTGCTAACGTAATTTTTTTGTTCTTTGGGAGATTTGGTGTGTATTTTTTTTTTTCAAAAAAAATGTATTAATTCTCGAATGTGGAAAATATGTCTGTAAAGACTCGAGAATTGTTTTTCAAAGCAGAAATTGTGATTTCAGAATTTTCAAAACACCCAATAGTGGATGAGAAGAAAGGAGAAGGACGGGATTTCTGTGTCTGTCACTACAAGCTTTGATTCCATACATGTAGTGTTCTGGAAGCTGGTGTAAATATATATTGTAAATAAGTTTTTCTAACCTTCAGAGTCACGGAAATTTACGCATTCTGGTAAAGAAGCCTCAGAAATGACAATTCCGACCAAAAAATTGTTCACAGTTTTTTGGGAATTTTGAATTTCTAAACAAAAGAATCATCAGGGCGATGTGAAATGGTATAGATTCTCTTTTAGGCACACAGTTAGTACAGGAACCTAAAGCGATTTGATGATTCACTAAGTAAATAAATATTGTTTTCTATGACTTTGTAGACTCACGTTTAATCCATGTTATGTTGTATGCAATCATTTCGAGATATGATTTGATTCTTCCAAACTATCTTGAATTTTCAGAAAACGTTTTCCTATGCTTTTCATCACGTTACTGACGTACTGTTTGCTTTTTTATTTGGGACATAAGTATGGTGTTTTTTTTTGGTCCAAATAGGCAGTCTCGCGAAATAATTGGAGGAAAAAAAAAAAGTATTAATTCTCGGATGTGGAAAACAGAAACTTGAGAATCACTGTCATGACAGTAATCAGCGGCATATTGCTTCCAATGGACATTTTTGTAGATTTGGTTTATTCACTGTTTTTTTTTTTACAACGCCCCACCCCACATGGCCAGAAAATGGCAATTGCTGTTCAGAAGTTTCTTGTTCACCTGTTACAGAGTGAAGGAACTAATTTTCTGTTCAGCTGTGCAGCTTATCTGTAGCTTCCGTATACAGCAGAAGTTTATTGTTTAAGATGAAATTGCATGTCCATTCAAACGCCCTCAGAGCGAACACGTGTGAAAAGACCTTTTCAGAGATGTTGATCGTTTTTTAAGGCGAATTCGTAGGAACTATGAAGGAGGCACACAGTGAGTACAAGAACTTAAAACAATTTAGCGATCCACCAACCAAACAAATATCATTGGGTAAGAATTTGTAGAATTTCAATATTTAGACGCACTTTTAATACTTGTTATATGCAATCATTTTGAGATGAGGTTTGCTTCTTCAAACCTATTTTGAATTTTCAGAAAGTGTTTTCCTGTGCTTTTCATCACTTTGCTAACGTAATTTTTTTGTTCTTTGGGAGATTTGGTGTGTATTTTTTTTTCAAAAAAAATGTATTAATTCTCGAATGTGGAAAATATGTCTGTAAAGACTCGAGAATTGTTTTTCAAAGCAGAAATTGTGATCTCAGAATTTTCAAAACACCCACGAGAGGATGGGAAGAAGGGAGAAGGACGGGATTTGTCTGTCTGCCACTACAAAATTTGATTCCATACACGTAGTGTTCTGGAAGCTGGTGTAAATATATATTGTAAATAAGTTTTTCTAACCTTCAGAGTCACGGAAATTTACGCATTCTGGTATATATGAAGCCTCAGAAATGACAATTCCGACCAAAAAATTGTTCACAGTTTTTTGGGAATTTTGAATTTCTAAACAAAAGAATCATCAGGGCGATGTGAAATGGTATAGATTCTCTTTTAGGCACACAGTGAGTACAGGAACCTAAAGCGATTTGATGATTCACTAAGTAAATAAATATTGTTTCCTATGACTTTGTAGACTCACGTTTAATCCATGTTATGTTGTATGCAATCATTTCGAGATATGATTTGATTCTTCCAAACTATCTTGAATTTTCAGAAAACGTTTTCCTATGCTTTTCATCACGTTACTGACGTACTGTTTGCTTTTTTATTTGGGACATAAGTATGGTGTTTTTTTTTGGTCCAAATAGGCAGTCTCGCGAATTAATTGGAGGGAAAAAAAAAAGTATTAATTCTCGGATGTGGAAAACAGAAACTTGAGAATCACTGTCATGACAGTAATCAGCGGCATATTGCTTCCAATGGACATTTTTGTAGATTTGGTTTATTCACTGTTTTTTTTTTTACAACGCCCCACCCCACATGGCCAGAAAATGGCAATTGCTGCTCAGAAGTTTCTTGTTCACCTGTTACAGAGTGAAGGAACTAATTTTCTGTTCAGCTGTGCAGCTTATCTGTAGCTTCCGTATACAGCAGAAGTTTATTGTTTAAGATGAAATTGCATGTCCATTCAAACGCCCTCAGAGCGAACACGTGTGAAGAGACCTTTTCAGAGATATTGATCGTTTTTTTAAGGCGAATTCGTAGGAACTATGAAGGAGGCACACAGTGAGTACAAGAACTTAAAACAATTTAGCGATCCACCAACAAATATCATTGGGTAAGAATTTGTAGAATTTCAATATTTAGACGCACTTTTAATACTTGTTATATGCAATCATTTTGAGATGAGGTTTGCTTCTTCAAACCTATTTTGAATTTTCAGAAAGTGTTTTCCTGTGCTTTTCATCACTTTGCTAACGTAATTTTTTTGTTCTTTGGGAGATTTGGTGTGTATTTTTTTTTCAAAAAAAATGTATTAATTCTCGAATGTGGAAAATATGTCTGTAAAGACTCGAGAATTGTTTTTCAAAGCAGAAATTGTGATTTCAGAATTTTCAAAACGCCCACGAGAGGATGGGAAGAAGGGAGAAGGACGGGATTTGTCTGTCTGTCACTACAACTTTTGATTCCATACACGTAGTGTTCTGGAAGCTGGTGTAAATATATATTGTAAATAAGTTTTTCTAACCTTCAGAGTCACGGAAATTTAGGCATTCTGGTATATATGAAGCCTCAGAAATGACAATTCCGACCAAAAAATTGTTCACAGTTTTTTGGGAATTTTGAATTTCTAAACAAAAGAATCATCAGGGCGATGTGAAATGGTATAGATTCTCTTTTAGGCACACAGTGAGTACAGGAACCTAAAGCGATTTGATGATTCACTAAGTAAATAAATATTGTTTCCTATGACTTTGTAGACTCACGTTTAATCCATGTTATGTTGTATGCAATCATTTCGAGATATGATTTGATTCTTCCAAACTATCTTGAATTTTCAGAAAACGTTTTCCTATGCTTTTCATCACGTTACTGACGTACTGTTTGCTTTTTTATTTGGGACATAAGTATGGTGTTTTTTTTTGGTCCAAATAGGCAGTCTCGCGAAATAATTGGAGGAAAAAAAAAAAGTATTAATTCTCGGATGTGGAAAACAGAAACTTGAGAATCACTGTCATGACAGTAATCAGCGGCATATTGCTTCCAATGGACATTTTTGTAGATTTGGTTTATTCACTGTTTTTTTTTTTACAACGCCCCACCCCACATGGCCAGAAAATGGCAATTGCTGTTCAGAAGTTTCTTGTTCACCTGTTACAGAGTGAAGGAACTAATTTTCTGTTCAGCTGTGCAGCTTATCTGTAGCTTCCGTATACAGCAGAAGTTTATTGTTTAAGATGAAATTGCATGTCCATTCAAACGCCCTCAGAGCGAACACGTGTGAAAAGACCTTTTCAGAGATGTTGATCGTTTTTTTAAGGCGAATTCGTAGGAACTATGAAGGAGGCACACAGTGAGTACAAGAACTTAAAACAATTTAGCGATCCACCAACCAAACAAATATCATTGGGTAAGAATTTGTAGAATTTCAATATTTAGACGCACTTTTAATACTTGTTATATGCAATCATTTTGAGATGAGGTTTGCTTCTTCAAACCTATTTTGAATTTTCAGAAAGTGTTTTCCTGTGCTTTTCATCACTTTGCTAACGTAATTTTTTTGTTCTTTGGGAGATTTGGTGTGTATTTTTTTTTCAAAAAAAATGTATTAATTCTCGAATGTGGAAAATATGTCTGTAAAGACTCGAGAATTGTTTTTCAAAGCAGAAATTGTGATCTCAGAATTTTCAAAACACCCACGAGAGGATGGGAAGAAGGGAGAAGGACGGGATTTGTCTGTCTGCCACTACAAAATTTGATTCCATACACGTAGTGTTCTGGAAGCTGGTGTAAATATATATTGTAAATAAGTTTTTCTAACCTTCAGAGTCACGGAAATTTACGCATTCTGGTATATATGAAGCCTCAGAAATGACAATTCCGACCAAAAAATTGTTCACAGTTTTTTGGGAATTTTGAATTTCTAAACAAAAGAATCATCAGGGCGATGTGAAATGGTATAGATTCTCTTTTAGGCACACAGTGAGTACAGGAACCTAAAGCGATTTGATGATTCACTAAGTAAATAAATATTGTTTCCTATGACTTTGTAGACTCACGTTTAATCCATGTTATGTTGTATGCAATCATTTCGAGATATGATTTGATTCTTCCAAACTATCTTGAATTTTCAGAAAACGTTTTCCTATGCTTTTCATCACGTTACTGACGTACTGTTTGCTTTTTTATTTGGGACATAAGTATGGTGTTTTTTTTTGGTCCAAATAGGCAGTCTCGCGAATTAATTGGAGGGAAAAAAAAAAGTATTAATTCTCGGATGTGGAAAACAGAAACTTGAGAATCACTGTCATGACAGTAATCAGCGGCATATTGCTTCCAATGGACATTTTTGTAGATTTGGTTTATTCACTGTTTTTTTTTTTACAACGCCCCACCCCACATGGCCAGAAAATGGCAATTGCTGCTCAGAAGTTTCTTGTTCACCTGTTACAGAGTGAAGGAACTAATTTTCTGTTCAGCTGTGCAGCTTATCTGTAGCTTCCGTATACAGCAGAAGTTTATTGTTTAAGATGAAATTGCATGTCCATTCAAACGCCCTCAGAGCGAACACGTGTGAAGAGACCTTTTCAGAGATATTGATCGTTTTTTTAAGGCGAATTCGTAGGAACTATGAAGGAGGCACACAGTGAGTACAAGAACTTAAAACAATTTAGCGATCCACCAACAAATATCATTGGGTAAGAATTTGTAGAATTTCAATATTTAGACGCACTTTTAATACTTGTTATATGCAATCATTTTGAGATGAGGTTTGCTTCTTCAAACCTATTTTGAATTTTCAGAAAGTGTTTTCCTGTGCTTTTCATCACTTTGCTAACGTAATTTTTTTGTTCTTTGGGAGATTTGGTGTGTATTTTTTTTTCAAAAAAAATGTATTAATTCTCGAATGTGGAAAATATGTCTGTAAAGACTCGAGAATTGTTTTTCAAAGCAGAAATTGTGATTTCAGAATTTTCAAAACGCCCACGAGAGGATGGGAAGAAGGGAGAAGGACGGGATTTGTCTGTCTGTCACTACAACTTTTGATTCCATACACGTAGTGTTCTGGAAGCTGGTGTAAATATATATTGTAAATAAGTTTTTCTAACCTTCAGAGTCACGGAAATTTAGGCATTCTGGTATATATGAAGCCTCAGAAATGACAATTCCGACCAAAAAATTGTTCACAGTTTTTTGGGAATTTTGAATTTCTAAACAAAAGAATCATCAGGGCGATGTGAAATGGTATAGATTCTCTTTTAGGCACACAGTGAGTACAGGAACCTAAAGCGATTTGATGATTCACTAAGTAAATAAATATTGTTTCCTATGACTTTGTAGACTCACGTTTAATCCATGTTATGTTGTATGCAATCATTTCGAGATATGATTTGATTCTTCCAAACTATCTTGAATTTTCAGAAAACGTTTTCCTATGCTTTTCATCACGTTACTGACGTACTGTTTGCTTTTTTATGTGGGACATAAGTATGGTGTTTTTTTTTGGTCCAAATAGGCAGTCTCGCGAATTAATTGGAGGAAAAAAAAAAAGTATTAATTCTCGGATGTGGAAAACAGAAACTTGAGAATCACTGTCATGACAGTAATCAGCGGCATACAATGGACATTTTTGTAGATTTGGTTTATTCACTGTTTTTTTTTTTTACAACGCCCCACCCCACATGGCCAGAAAATGGCAATTGCTGCTCAGAAGTTTCTTGTTCACCTGTTACACAGTGAAGGAACTAATTTTCTGTTCAGCTGTGCAGCTTATCTGAAGCTTCCGTATACAGCAGAAGTTTATTGTTTAAGATGAAATTGCATGTCCATTCAAACGCCCTCAGAGCGAACACGTGTGAAGAGACCTTTTCAGAGATATTGATCGTTTTTTTAAGGCGAATTCGTAGGAACTATCCAGGAAGCACACAGTGAGTACAAAAACTTAAAACAATTTAGCGATCCACCAACTAAACAAATATCATTGGGTAAGAATTTGTAGAATTTCAATATTTAGACGCACTTTTAATACTTGTGTTTGCAAACATCATCTACGAGACAGCAATGGAAGAGTTTGACAGCTGCGAGAGTAAGAAGAAAACACCGGCGAAGGCGGGAGGGCCGAGTAGAAGGCAGAGAGCTCTGGCGCAAATCAGAAAACAGAAAAGGGACCTGCAGAAGCAGAGAAAAAGTGCACCAACTGACCAGGAAGAAGGCCTGAAAATCTTGTATGAAGACCTAAAAAATGAGAGGCCAGAAAGAAGGTGAAGCAGGCGAAAGGAACGCAAAAGAGCACGGGAGCAGTTTTTGAAAAACCCTTATGAGGCAGCCAAGAAGTTATTCACAGAAGCACGAAGCGGGAAGCTGATTTGCACAAAAGAGGAGCTGGATGCTCACGTCAGGCAGACATACAGCGATCCCAAAAGTAATGAGCCGCTACCGGACATGAGAGGCCTGAAGCGACCGACCGCCCCTGGCGTGAGCTTCCGACTGGGACCGTTCACTGAGAAGGAAGTGGACGATTTTGTCAAAAGAGCAAGAGCCAAAAGCGCACCCGGGGCGATGGAGTGTCCTACAGGGTTTTTAAGTATTGCGGCGAAATAAGACACATTCTGTACGTATTGCTGAGGGACCTGTGGGATGATAAGGAGCTTGTCGACGACTGGTGCAAAGCGGAAGGTGTATACCTACCGAAGGAACAGGATGCAGAAAGCATCGGACAATTTCGCCCTATCTCCATCATCAATGTGACGTGCAAGATCTTCATGGGTATACTTGCGAGGAGGGTTGTTGCTTATTTGCAGGGCAATGGCTACGTGGACGAAAGCGTCCAGAAAGCAGGAGTGCCATGGATGCCGGGCTGCATTGAGCATGCCTTCACGATTTGGGAGGCAATTCAGGATGCCAAGAAAGCCAAAAGTAACCTGAACGTGGTCTGGTTGGATCTGGCAAATGCCTATGGGTCAGTACCCCACAAACTGCTGATGAAAGCAATGGAATTCTTCTACATCCCGCGCAAGGTGCAAGACATCATGAACGAGTACTACAGCAAATTCCAGATGCGATTCTCAACAGAAGAATTCACAACTGAGTGGCACCGTTTGGAGATCGGTATAGCAGCTGGCTGCACGATTTCGGTCATCTGGTTCATCCTAGTGATGGAGATGCTCTTGAGGTCAGCAGGTGAAGAAGAGGCAGAAGTAAGAGCACCGAAGAAGGCATTCATGGATGATGTGACTCTTCTGACAAAAGATGCGGACATAATGCAGACGGTCTTGGCGCGGCTTGATGAGCTGGTAACGTGGTTGAGGATGAAATTCAAAGCCAAGAAGTCCAGGAGCCTGACCTTGCACAAAGGAAAGCAGAAGCAACAGAAATTCACGATCGCGGGGGAGAAGATACCCACAGTGAAAGATGAGCCTGTTAAGAGTTTAGGCCGATGGTATGCGGGAGCACTGAATGACAAGAGCCGTGGCGTGGCTATCATGAAACAAGCAGAGGATGGCCTGAAAGCCATTGACAAGACTAGGCTGCCAGGAAAGTACAAGATATGGTGTCTTCAGTTCGCCCTATACCCGCGGCTTGCATGGCCACTGACAATGTACGAAGTCGCCTTGTCAAGAGTTGAAATGATAGAGAGAGCGTGTAACAACTTCATCAGAAAGTGGCTAGGCCTATCACGAACAATTAACACATCAGCCCTGTACAGGCAGAAAGGCGCGCTCCAGGTGCCACTCACTTCAATCGTGGAGATCTACAAGGCAGGAAAGATCAGGACGAGATGATGCTGAGGGAGTCGAAGGACCATAAGATCAGCGACAACCTACCGGATGTCAGAACGGCAAGAAAATGGAGGGCGGAGGACGCGGCTGATGAGGTCATCTCTGTGTTGAAGCATGGCGACATTGTTGGCCCTGCACAGGCAGACAGGCTGGGGCTGGGTAGTGGTGACTTCAAGCCCTTTGGGAAAATGTCACAAAAGGAGAGAAGATCAGCTGCAGCAGGGCAGGTGCGAAAGATGGAGGCGGAGAGGCGGGAAGTTCATCTAGTTCAGTGTGCTCAGCACACAGGTGACGAGTTGGGAGGAGCATGTAGTGGAAAGAAAGATTGGGTGGAGTGAGGTATGGGAGTGGAATACTTCAAGGCTGAGCTTCCTTCTTCGGGCTACCTACGACGTTCTGCCTTCACCGGTGAACCTGGTCAGATGGAAGGCCCAGGAAGATGACAAGTGCAGGTGCGGAAAGCTAGGAACCATGAAACATATCCTCTCAAACTGCCACTTAGCGCTAAACAGATACACGTGGAGGCACAATGAGGTGCTCAAGATTCTCACAAAGACAGCAAAGGAGCAGGTGAATGAGGGAAAGTACGCTCCTAAATCGCAGGACCACGGACTGAGAAAGATCACGTTCGTGCTGCAAGGAAGTAAGGTGCCTGAAAGAGAGAAGACAAGCAAAGCCCTTGCTGACGAAAGTGGTGGCCAATGGGAAGTGTCTGCAGATCTAGAAGGCAGCAAGAAATTTTTTCCCATTCCAACAACAAAGAAGCCTGACCTGGTGGTATGGAGCGAAGAAGAGAAAGAGGTACATCTGGTAGAGCTGACGGTGCCTTATGAAGATAATATCAAGGCAGCACACGAGAGGAAGGAGAGCCGCTACGAAGCTCTTGTCGAAGAGTGCGCGGAGGCGGGATGGAAGGTATCGCATTTCCCAGTCGAGGTCGGGTGTAGAGGCTTCATTTGCAGACAGGCGTCAGCAGGTGGATGAGAGTGGCTGGACTTGGCCCAAAGAAAGGAAATGCCATGAGGAAAGATCTACAAAAGACCATAGAAAGAGCAAGCCATTGGATCTGGTTGAAGAGAGAGGATACCACCTGGAATGAGTCCTGACGGTTGACAGTAGAGGCACACAGTCGAACTGGCAAGGAGACCTCACATCAGTGAGGGGGCTCGGTGCGTCATTAAAATAGCTGTAGAGAGGTAGAGCCCGAAACAGCGACGCATTCTCTCCTGATGATCTCCACGCCAGAATCCGGTCTGCGGAGCATTCGGCTGTCAGCAGCTCAGGGGGCTGTTTTCAAACTACTAACTACTTATATGCAATCATTTTGAGATGCGGTTTGCTTCTTCAAACCTATTTTGAATTTTCAGAAAGTGTTTTCCTGTGCTTTTCATCACTTTGCTAATGTAATTTTTTTGTTCTTTGGGAGATTTGGTGTGTATTTTTTTTTCAAACAGTTAATCTTGTAAATTTATTGCAGACAAAAAAAATGTATTAATTCTCGAATGTGGAAAATATGTCTGTAAAGACTCGAGAATTGTTTTTCAAAGCAGAAATTGTGATTTCAGAATTTTCAAAACACCCACGAGTGGATTGGAAGAAGGGAGAAGGACGGGATTTTTCTGTCTGTCACTACAAACTTTAATTCCATACACGTAGTGTTCTGGAAGCAGGTGTAAATATATATTGTAAATAAGTTTTTCTAACCTTCAGAGTCACGGAAATTTACACATTCTGGTATATATGCAGCCTCAGAAATGACAATTCCGACCAAAAAATTGTTCACAGTTTTTTGGGAATTTTGAATTTCTAAACAAAATCAGGGCGATGTGAAATGGTATAGATTCTCTTTTAGGCACACAGTTAGTACAGGAACCTAAAGCGATTTGATGATTCACTAAGTAAATAAATATTGTTTTCTATGACTTTGTAGATCACGTTTAATCCATGTTATGTTGTATGCAATCATTTCGAGATATGATTTGATTCTTCCAAACTATCTTGAATTTTCAGAAAATGTTTTCCTATGCTTTTCATCACAAGTATGGTGTTTTTTTTTTTGTCCAAATAGGCAGTCTCGCGAATTAATTGCAGAAAAAAAAAAGTATTAATTCTCGGATGTGGAAAACAGAAACTTGAGAATCACTGTCATGACAGTAATCAGCGGCATACAATGGACATTTCTGTAGATTTGGTTTATTCACTGTTTTTTTTTTTTTACAACGCCCCACCCCACATGGCCAGAAAATGGCAATTGCTGCTCAGAAGTTTCTTGTTCACCTGTTACAGAGTGAAGGAACTAATTTTCTGTTCAGCTGTGCAGCTTATCTGTAGCTTCCGTATACAGCAGAAATTTATTGTTTAAGATGAAATTGCATGTCCATTCAAACGCCTTCAGAGCGAACACGTGTGAAGCGACCTTTTCAGAGATATTGATCGTTTTTTTAAGGCGAATTCGTAGGAACTATCCAGGAGGCACACAGTGAGTACAAGAACTTAAAACAATTTAGCGATCCACCAACTAAACAAATATCATTGGGTAAGAATTTGTAGAATTTCAATATTTAGACGCACTTTTAATACTTGTTATATGCAATCATTTTGAGATGCGGTTTGCTTCTTCAAACCTATTTTGAATTTTCAGAAAGTGTTTTCCTGTGCTTTTCATCACTTTGCTAACGTAATTTTTTTGTTCTTTGGTGTGTTTTTTTTTCAAACAGGTAATCATGTAAATTTATTGCAGACAAAAAAATATGTATTAATTCTCGAATGTGGAAAATATGTCTGTAAAGAGTCGAGAATTGTCTTTCAAAGCAGAAATTGTGATTTCAGAATTTTCAAAACACCCACGAGTGGATGGGAAGAAGGGAGGGGGACGGGATTTCTCTGTTTGTCACTACAAACTTTGATTCCATACACGTAGTGTTCTGGAAGCTGGTGTAAATAAGTTTTTCTAACCTTCAGAGTCACGGAAATTTACGCATTCCTGTATATTCAGCCTCAGAAATGACAATTCCGACCAAAAAATTGTTCAGTTTTCTGGGAATTTTGAATTTCTAAACAAAAGAATCATCAGGGCGATGTGAAATGGTATAGATTCTCTTTTAGGCACACAGTGAGTACAGGAACCTAAAGCGATTTGATGATTCACTAAGTAAATAAATATTGTTTCCTATGAATTTGTAGACTCACGTTTAATCCATGTTATGTTGTATGCAATCATTTCGAGATATGATTTGATTCTTCCAAACTATCTTGAATTTTCAGAAAATGTTTTCCTATGCTTTTCATCACAAGTATGGTGTTTTTTTTTTTGTCCAAATAGGCAGTCTCGCGAATTAATTGCAGAAAAAAAAAAGTATTAATTCTCGGATGTGGAAAACAGAAACTTGAGAATCACTGTCATGACAGTAATCAGCGGCATACAATGGACATTTCTGTAGATTTGGTTTATTCACTGTTTTTTTTTTTTACAACGCCCCACCCCACATGGCCAGAAAATGGCAATTGCTGCTCAGAAGTTTCTTGTTCACCTGTTACAGAGTGAAGGAACTAATTTTCTGTTCAGCTGTGCAGCTTATCTGTAGCTTCCGTATACAGCAGAAGTTTATTGTTTAAGATGAAATTGCATGTCCATTCAAACGCCATCAGAGCGAACACGTGTGAAGCGACCTTTTCAGAGATATTGATCGTTTTTTTAAGGCGAATTCGTAGGAACTATCCAGGAGGCACACAGTGAGTACAAGAACTTAAAACAATTTAGCGATCCACCAACTAAACAAATATCATTGGATAAGAATTTGTAGATTTTCAATATTTAGACGCACTTTTAATACTTGTTATATGCAATCATTTTGAGATGCGGTTTGCTTCTTCAAACCTATTTTGAATTTTCAGAAAGCGTTTTCCTGTGCTTTTCATCACTTTGCTAACGTAATTTTTTTGTTCTTTGGTGTTTTTTTTTTTTTAAAAAAGGTAATCATGTAAATTTGTTGCAGACAAAAAAATATGTATTAATTATCGAATGTGGAAAATATGTCTGTAAAGAGTCGAGAATTGTTTTTCAAAGAAGAAATTGTGATTTCAGAATTTTCAAAACACCCACGAGTGGATGGGAAGAAGGGAGGGGGACGGGATTTCTCTGTTTGTCACTACAAACTTTGATTCCATACACGTAGTGTTCTGGAAGCTGGTGTAAATAAGTTTTTCTAACCTTCAGAGTCACGGAAATTTACGCATTCCTGTATATTCAGCCTCAGAAATGACAATTCCGACCAAAAAATTGTTCAGTTTTCTGGGAATTTTGAATTTCTAAACAAAAGAATCATCAGGGCGATGTGAAATGGTATAGATTCTCTTTTAGGCACACAGTGAGTACAGGAACCTAAAGCGATTTGATGATTAACTAAGTAAATAAATATTGTTTCCTATGAATTTGTAGACTCACGTTTAATCCATGTTATGTTGTATGCAATCATTTCGAGATATGATTTGATTCTTCCAAACTATCTTGAATTTTCAGAAAATGTTTTCCTATGCTTTTCATCACAAGTATGGTGTTTTTTTTTTTGTCCAAATAGGCAGTCTCGCGAATTAATTGCAGAAAAAAAAAAGTATTAATTCTCGGATGTGGAAAACAGAAACTTGAGAATCACTGTCATGACAGTAATCAGCGGCATACAATGGACATTTCTGTAGATTTGGTTTATTCACTGTTTTTTTTTTTTTACAACGCCCCACCCCACATGGCCAGAAAATGGCAATTGCTGCTCAGAAGTTTCTTGTTCACCTGTTACAGAGTGAAGGAACTAATTTTCTGTTCAGCTGTGCAGCTTATCTGTAGCTTCCGTATACAGCAGAAGTTTATTGTTTAAGATGAAATTGCATGTCCATTCAAACGCCATCAGAGCGAACACGTGTGAAGCGACCTTTTCAGAGATATTGATCGTTTTTTTAAGGCGAATTCGTAGGAACTATCCAGGAGGCACACAGTGAGTACAAGAACTTAAAACAATTTAGCGATCCACCAACTAAACAAATATCATTGGATAAGAATTTGTAGATTTTCAATATTTAGACGCACTTTTAATACTTGTTATATGCAATCATTTTGAGATGCGGTTTGCTTCTTCAAACCTATTTTGAATTTTCAGAAAGCGTTTTCCTGTGCTTTTCATCACTTTGCTAACGTAATTTTTTTGTTCTTTGGTGTTTTTTTTTTTTTTAAAAAGGTAATCATGTAAATTTGTTGCAGACAAAAAAATATGTATTAATTATCGAATGTGGAAAATATGTCTGTAAAGAGTCGAGAATTGTTTTTCAAAGAAGAAATTGTGATTTCAGAATTTTCAAAACACCCACGAGTGGATGGGAAGAAGGGAGGGGGACGGGATTTCTCTGTTTGTCACTACAAACTTTGATTCCATACACGTAGTGTTCTGGAAGCTGGTGTAAATAAGTTTTTCTAACCTTCAGAGTCACGGAAATTTACGCATTCCTGTATATTCAGCCTCAGAAATGACAATTCCGACCAAAAAATTGTTCAGTTTTCTGGGAATTTTGAATTTCTAAACAAAAGAATCATCAGGGCGATGTGAAATGGTATAGATTCTCTTTTAGGCACACAGTGAGTACAGGAACCTAAAGCGATTTGATGATTCACTAAGTAAATAAATATTGTTTCCTATGAATTTGTAGACTCACGTTTAATCCATGTTATGTTGTATGCAATCATTTCGAGATATGATTTGATTCTTCCAAACTATCTTGAATTTTCAGAAAATGTTTTCCTATGCTTTTCATCACAAGTATGGTGTTTTTTTTTTTGTCCAAATAGGCAGTCTCGCGAATTAATTGCAGAAAAAAAAAAGTATTAATTCTCGGATGTGGAAAACAGAAACTTGAGAATCACTGTCATGACAGTAATCAGCGGCATACAATGGACATTTCTGTAGATTTGGTTTATTCACTGTTTTTTTTTTTTTACAACGCCCCACCCCACATGGCCAGAAAATGGCAATTGCTGCTCAGAAGTTTCTTGTTCACCTGTTACAGAGTGAAGGAACTAATTTTCTGTTCAGCTGTGCAGCTTATCTGTAGCTTCCGTATACAGCAGAAGTTTATTGTTTAAGATGAAATTGCATGTCCATTCAAACGCCATCAGAGCGAACACGTGTGAAGCGACCTTTTCAGAGATATTGATCGTTTTTTTAAGGCGAATTCGTAGGAACTATCCAGGAGGCACACAGTGAGTACAAGAACTTAAAACAATTTAGCGATCCACCAACTAAACAAATATCATTGGGTAAGAATTTGTAGAATTTCAATATTTAGACGCACTTTTAATACTTGTTATATGCAATCATTTTGAGATGCGGTTTGCTTCTTCAAACCTATTTTGAATTTTCAGAAAGTGTTTTCCTGTGCTTTTCATCACTTTGCTAACGTAATTTTTTTGTTCTTTGGTGTGTTTTTTTTTCAAACAGGTAATCATGTAAATTTATTGCAGACAAAAAAATATGTATTAATTCTCGAATGTGGAAAATATGTCTGTAAAGAGTCGAGAATTGTCTTTCAAAGCAGAAATTGTGATTTCAGAATTTTCAAGACACCCACGAGTGGATTGGAAGAAGGGAGAAGGACGGGATTTTTCTGTCTGTCACTACAAACTTTAATTCCATACACGTAGTGTTCTGGAAGCTGGTGTAAATATATATTGTAAATAAGTTTTTCTAACCTTCAGAGTCACGGAAATTTACACATTCTGGTATATATGCAGCCTCAGAAATGACAATTCCGACCAAAAAATTGTTCACAGTTTTTTGGGAATTTTGAATTTCTAAACAAAATCAGGGCGATGTGAAATGGTATAGATTCTCTTTTAGGCACACAGTTAGTACAGGAACCTAAAGCGATTTGATGATTAACTAAGTAAATAAATATTGTTTTCTATGACTTTGTAGATCACGTTTAATCCATGTTATGTTGTATGCAATCATTTCGAGATATGATTTGATTCTTCCAAACTATCTTGAATTTTCAGAAAATGTTTTCCTATGCTTTTCATCACAAGTATGGTGTTTTTTTTTTTGTCCAAATAGGCAGTCTCGCGAATTAATTGCAGAAAAAAAAAAGTATTAATTCTCGGATGTGGAAAACAGAAACTTGAGAATCACTGTCATGACAGTAATCAGCGGCATACAATGGACATTTCTGTAGATTTGGTTTATTCACTGTTTTTTTTTTTTTACAACGCCCCACCCCACATGGCCAGAAAATGGCAATTGCTGCTCAGAAGTTTCTTGTTCACCTGTTACAGAGTGAAGGAACTAATTTTCTGTTCAGCTGTGCAGCTTATCTGTAGCTTCCGTATACAGCAGAAGTTTATTGTTTAAGATGAAATTGCATGTCCATTCAAACGCCATCAGAGCGAACACGTGTGAAGCGACCTTTTCAGAGATATTGATCGTTTTTTTAAGGCGAATTCGTAGGAACTATCCAGGAGGCACACAGTGAGTACAAGAACTTAAAACAATTTAGCGATCCACCAACTAAACAAATATCATTGGATAAGAATTTGTAGATTTTCAATATTTAGACGCACTTTTAATACTTGTTATATGCAATCATTTTGAGATGCGGTTTGCTTCTTCAAACCTATTTTGAATTTTCAGAAAGCGTTTTCCTGTGCTTTTCATCACTTTGCTAACGTAATTTTTTTGTTCTTTGGTGTTTTTTTTTTTTTAAAAAAGGTAATCATGTAAATTTGTTGCAGACAAAAAAATATGTATTAATTCTCGAATGTGGAAAATATGTCTGTAAAGAGTCGAGAATTGTTTTTCAAAGAAGAAATTGTGATTTCAGAATTTTCAAAACACCCACGAGTGGATGGGAAGAAGGGAGGGGGACGGGATTTCTCTGTTTGTCACTACAAACTTTGATTCCATACACGTAGTGTTCTGGAAGCTGGTGTAAATAAGTTTTTCTAACCTTCAGAGTCACGGAAATTTACGCATTCCTGTATATTCAGCCTCAGAAATGACAATTCCGACCAAAAAATTGTTCAGTTTTCTGGGAATTTTGAATTTCTAAACAAAAGAATCATCAGGGCGATGTGAAATGGTATAGATTCTCTTTTAGGCACACAGTGAGTACAGGAACCTAAAGCGATTTGATGATTCACTAAGTAAATAAATATTGTTTCCTATGAATTTGTAGACTCACGTTTAATCCATGTTATGTTGTATGCAATCATTTCGAGATATGATTTGATTCTTCCAAACTATCTTGAATTTTCAGAAAATGTTTTCCTATGCTTTTCATCACAAGTATGGTGTTTTTTTTTTTGTCCAAATAGGCAGTCTCGCGAATTAATTGCAGATAAAAAAAAAGTATTAATTCTCAGATGTGGAAAACAGAAACTTGAGAATCACTGTCATGACAGTAATCAACGGCATACTGCTTCCAATCGACATTTTTGTAGATTTGGTTTATTCACTGTTTTTTTTTTTTACAATGCCCCACCCCACATGGCCAGAAAATGGCAATTGCTGCTCAGAAGTTTCTTGTTCACCTGTTACAGAGTGAAGGAACTAATTTTCTGTTCAGCTGTGCAGCTTATCTGTAGCTTCCGTATACAGCAGAAGTTTATTGTTTAAGATGAAATTGCATGTCCATTCAAACGCCCTCAGGGCGAACACGTGTGAAGCCACCTTTTCAGAGATATTGATCGTTTTTTTAAGGCGAATTCGTAGGAACTATCCAGGAGGCACACAGTGAGTACAAGAACTTAAAACAATTTAGCGATCCACCAACTAAACAAATATCATTGGGTAAGAATTTGTAGAATTTCAATATTTAGACGCACTTTTAATACTTGTGTTTGCAAACATCATCTACGAGACAGCAATGGAAGAGTTTGACAGCTGCGAGAGTAAGAAGAAAACACCGGCGAAGGCGGGAGGGCCGAGTAGAAGGCAGAGAGCTCTGGCGAAAATCAGAAAACAGAAAAGGGACCTGCAGAAGCAGAGAAAAAGTGCACCAACTGACCAGGAAGAAGGCCTGAAAATCTTGTATGAAGACCTAAAAAAGAGGAGCAGAGACCTGCAGAGGCAAGAAAGAAGGTGCAGCAGGCGAAAGGAACGCAAAAGAGCACGGGAGCAGTTTTTGAAAAACCCTTATGAGGCAGCCAAGAAGTTATTCACAGAAGCACGAAGCGGGAAGCTGACTTGCACAAAAGAGGAGCTGCATGCTCACGTCAGGCAGACATACAGCGATCCCAAAAGTAATGAGCCGCTACCGGACATGAGAGGCCTGAAGCGACCGACCGCCCCTGGCGTGAGCTTCCGACTGGGACCGTTCACTGAGAAGGAAGTGGACGATTTTGTCAAAAGAGCAAGAGCCAAAAGCGCACCCGGGGGCGATGGAGTGTCCTACAGGGTTTTTAAGTATTGCGGCGAACTAAGACACATTCTGTACGTATTGCTGAGGGACCTGTGGGATGATAAGGAGCTTGTCGACGACTGGTGCAAAGCGGAAGGTGTATACCTATCGAAGGAACAGGATGCAGAAAGCATCGGACAATTTCGCCCTATCTCCATCATCAATGTGACGTGCAAGATCTTCATGGGTATACTTGCGAGGAGGGTTGTTGCTTATTTGCAGGGCAATGGCTACGTGGACGAAAGCGTCCAGAAAGCAGGAGTGCCATGGATGCCGGGCTGCATTGAGCATGCTTTCACGATTTGGGAGGCAATTCAGGATGCCAAGAAAGCCAAAAGTAACCTGAACGTGGTCTGGTTGGATCTGGCAAATGCCTATGGGTCAGTACCCCACAAACTGCTGATGAAAGCAATGGAATTCTTCTACATCCCGCGCAAGGTGCAAGACATCATGAACGAGTACTACAGCAAATTCCAGATGCGATTCTCAACAGAAGAATTCACAACTGAGTGGCACCGTTTGGAGATCGGTATAGCAGCTGGCTGCACGATTTCGGTCATCTGGTTCATCCTAGTGATGGAGATGCTCTTGAGGTCAGCAGGTGAAGAAGAGGCAGAAGTAAGAGCACCGAAGAAGGCATTCATGGATGATGTGACTCTTCTGACAAAAGATGCGGACATAATGCAGACGGTCTTGGCGCGGCTGGATGAGCTGGTAACGTAGTCGAGGATGAAATTCAAAGCCAAGAAGTCCAGGAGCCTGACCTTGCACAAAGGAAAGCAGAAGCAACAGAAATTCACGATCGCGGGGGAGAAGATACCCACAGTGAAAGATGAGCCTGTTAAGAGTTTAGGCCGATGGTATGCGGGAGCACTGAATGACAAGAGCCGTGGCGTGGCTATCATGAAACAAGCAGAGGATGGCCTGAAAGCCATTGACAAGACTAGGCTGCCAGGAAAGTACAAGATATGGTGTCTTCAGTTCGCCCTATACCCGCGGCTTGCATGGCCACTGACAATGTACGAAGTCGCCTTGTCAAGAGTTGAAATGATAGAGAGAGCGTGTAACAACTTCATCAGAAAGTGGCTAGGCCTATCACGAACAATTAACACATCAGCCCTGTACAGGCAGAAAGGCGCGCTCCAGGTGCCACTCACTTCAATCGTGGAGATCTACAAGGCAGGAAAGATCAGGACGAGATGATGCTGAGGGAGTCGAAGGACCATAAGATCAGCGACAACCTACCGGATGTCAGAACGGCAAGAAAATGGAGGGCGGAGGACGCGGCTGATGAGGTCATCTCTGTGTTGAAGCATGGCGACATTGTTGGCCCTGCACAGGCAGACAGGCTGGGGCTGGGTAGTGGTGACTTCAAGCCCTTTGGGAAAATGTCACAAAAGGAGAGAAGATCAGCTGCAGCAGGGCAGGTGCGAAAGATGGAGGCGGAGAGGCGGGAAGTTCATCTAGTTCAGTGTGCTCAGCACACAGGTGACGAGTTGGGAGGAGCATGTAGTGGAAAGAAAGATTGGGTGGGAGTGGAATACTTCAAGGCTGAGCTTCCTTCTTCGGGCTACCTACGACGTTCTGCCTTCACCGGTGAACCTGGTCAGATGGAAGGCCCAGGAAGATGACAAGTGCAGGTGCGGAAAGCTAGGAACCATGAAACATATCCTCTCAACTTAGCGCTAAACAGATACACGTGGAGGCACAATGAGGTGCTCAAGATTCTCACAAAGACAGCAAAGGAGCAGGTGAATGAGGGAAAGTACGCTCCTAAATCGCAGGACCACGGACTGAGAAAGATCACGTTCGTGCTGCAAGGAAGTAAGGTGCCTGAAAGAGAGAAGACAAGCAAAGCCCTTGCTGACGAAAGTGGTGGCCAATGGGAAGTGTCTGCAGATCCTAGAAGGCAGCAAGAAATTTTTTCCCATTCCAACAACAAAGAAGCCTGACCTGGTGGTATGGAGCGAAGAAGAGAAAGAGGTACATCTGGTAGAGCTGACGGTGCCTTATGAAGATAATATCAAGGCAGCACACGAGAGGAAGGAGAGCCGCTACGAAGCTCTTGTCGAAGAGTGCGCGGAGGCGGGATGGAAGGTATCGCATTTCCCAGTCGAGGTCGGGTGTAGAGGCTTCATTGCAGACAGCGTCAGCAGGTGGATGAGAGTGGCTGGACTTGGCCCAAAGAAAGGAAATGCCATGAGGAAAGATCTACAAAAGACCGTAGAAAGAGCAAGCCATTGGATCTGGTTGAAGAGAGAGGATACCACCTGGAATGAGTCCTGACGGTTGACAGTAGAGGCACACAGTCGAACTGGCAAGGAGACCTCACATCAGTGAGGGGGCTCGGTGCGTCATTAAAATAGCTGTAGAGAGGTAGAGCCCGAAACAGCGACGCATTCTCTCCTGATGATCTCCACGCCAGAATCCGGTCTGCGGAGCATTCGGCTGTCAGCAGCTCAGGGGGCTGTTTTCAAACTACTAACTACTTATATGCAATCATTTTGAGATGCGGTTTGCTTCTTCAAACCTATTTTGAATTTTCAGAAAGTGTTTTCCTGTGCTTTTCATCACTTTGCTAATGTAATTTTTTTGTTCTTTGGGAGATTTGGTGTGTATTTTTTTTTCAAACAGTTAATCTTGTAAATTTATTGCAGACAAAAAAAATGTATTAATTCTCGAATGTGGAAAATATGTCTGTAAAGAGTCGAGAATTGTTTTTCAAAGCAGAAATTGTGATTTCAGAATTTTCAAAACACCCACGAGTGGATGGGAAGAAGGGAGAAGGACGGGATTTCTCTGTTTGTCACTACAAACTTTAATTCCATACACGTAGTGTTCTGGAAGCTGGTGTAAATAAGTTTTTCTAACCTTCAGAGTCACGGAAATTTACACATTCCTGTATATTCAGCCTCAGAAATGACAATTCCGACCAAAAAATTGTTCAGTTTTCTGGGAATTTTGAATTTCTAAACAAAAGAATCATCAGGGCGATGTGAAATGGTATAGATTCTCTTTTAGGCACACAGTGAGTACAGGAACCTAAAGCGATTTGATGATTCACTAAGTAAATAAATATTGTTTCCTATGAATTTGTAGACTCACGTTTAATCCATGTTATGTTGTATGCAATCATTTCGAGATATGATTTGATTCTTCCAAACTATCTTGAATTTTCAGAAAATGTTTCCCTATGCTTTTCATCACAAGTATGGTGTTTTTTTTTTTGTCCAAATAGGCAGTCTCGCGAATTAATTGCAGAAAAAAAAAAAGTATTAATTCTCAGATGTGGAAAACAGAAACTTGAGAATCACTGTCATGACAGTAATCAACGGCATACTGCTTTCAATCGACATTTTTGTAGATTTGGTTTATTCACTGTTTTTTTTTTTTACAATGCCCCACCCCACATGGCCAGAAAATGGCAATTGCTGCTCAGAAGTTTCTTGTTCACCTGTTACAGAGTGAAGGAACTAATTTTCTGTTCAGCTGTGCAGCTTATCTGTAGCTTCCGTATACAGCAGAAGTTTAAATTTTAAGATGAAATTGCATGTCCATTCAAACGCCCTCAGAGCGAACACGTGTGAAGCTACCTTTTCAGAGATATTGGTCGTTTTTTTAAGGCGAATTCGTAGGAACTATCCAGGAGGCACACAGTGAGTACAAGAACTTAAAACAATTTAGCGATCCACCAACTAAACAAATATCATTGGGTAAGAATTTGTAGAATTTCAATATTTAGAAGAACTTTTAATACTTGTTATATGCAATCATTTTGAGATGCGGTTTGCTTCTTCAAACCTATTTTGAATTTTCAGAAAGTGTTTTCCTGTGCTTTTCATCACTTTGCTAACGTAATTTTTTTGTTCTTTGGTGTGTTTTTTTTTCAAACAGGTAATCATGTCAATTTATTGCAGACAAAAAAATATGTATTAATTCTCGAATGTGGAAAATATGTCTGTAAAGAGTCGAGAATTGTTTTTCAAAGCAGAAATTGTGATTTCAGAATTTTCAAAACACCCACGAGTGGATTGGAAGAAGGGAGAAGGACGGGATTTTTCTGTCTGTCACTACAAACTTTAATTCCATACACGTAGTGTTCTGGAAGCTGGTGTAAATATATATTGTAAATAAGTTTTTCTAACCTTCAGAGTCACGGAAATTTACACATTCTGGTATATATGCAGCCTCAGAAATGACAATTCCGACCAAAAAATTGTTCACAGTTTTTTGGGAATTTTGAATTTCTAAACAAAATCAGGGCGATGTGAAATGGTATAGATTCTCTTTTAGGCACACAGTTAGTACAGGAACCTAAAGCGATTTGATGATTCACTAAGTAAATAAATATTGTTTTCTATGACTTTGTAGATCACGTTTAATCCATGTTATGTTGTATGCAATCATTTCGAGATATGATTTGATTCTTCCAAACTATCTTGAATTTTCAGAAAATGTTTTCCTATGCTTTTCATCACAAGTATGGTGTTTTTTTTTTTGTCCAAATAGGCAGTCTCGCGAATTAATTGCAGAAAAAAAAAAAGTATTAATTCTCGGATGTGGAAAACAGAAACTTGAGAATCACTGTCATGACAGTAATCAGCGGCATACAATGGACATTTTTGTAGATTTGGTTTATTCACTGTTTTTTTTTTTTTACAACGCCCCACCCCACATGGCCAGAAAATGGCAATTGCTGCTCAGAAGTTTCTTGTTCACCTGTTACAGAGTGAAGGAACTAATTTTCTGTTCAGCTGTGCAGCTTATCTGTAGCTTCCGTATACAGCAGAAGTTTATTGTTTAAGATGAAATTGCATGTCCATTCAAACGCCACCAGAGCGAACACGTGTGAAGCGACCTTTTCAGAGATATTGATCGTTTTTTTAAGGCGAATTCGTAGGAACTATCCAGGAGGCACACAGTGAGTACAAGAACTTAAAACAATTTAGCGATCCACCAACTAAACAAATATCATTGGGTAAGAATTTGTAGAATTTCAATATTTAGAAGAACTTTTAATACTTGTTATATGCAATCATTTTGAGATGCCGTTTGCTTCTTCAAACCTATTTTGAATTTTCAGAAATTGTTTTCCTGTGCTTTTCATCACTTTGCTAACGTAATTTTCTTGTTCTTTGGGAGATTTGGTGTGTATTTTTTTTTCAAACAGGTAATCTTGTAAATTTATTGCAGACAAAAAAAATGTATTAATTCTCGAATGTGTAAAATATGTCTGTAAAGACTCGAGAATTGTTTTTCAAAGCAGAAATTGTGATTTCAGAATTTTCAATACACCCAGGAGTGGATGGGAAGAAGGGAGAAGGACGGGATTTCTCTGTTTGTCACTACAAACTTTGATTCCATACACGTACTGTTCTGGAAGCTGGTGTAAATAAGTTTTTCTAACCTTCAGAGTCACGGAAATTTACACATTCTGGTATATGAAGCCTCAGAAATGACAATTCCGACCAAAAAATTGTTCATTTTTTTTGGAATTTTGAATTTCTAAACAAAAGAATCACCAGGGCGATGTGAAATGGTATAGATTCTCTTTTAGGCACACAGTGAGTACAGGAACCTAAAGCGATTTGATGATTCACTAAGTAAATAAATATTGTTTCCTATGAATTTGTAGACTCACGTTTAATCCATGTTATGTTGTATGCAATCATTTCGAGATATGATTTGATTCTTCCAAACTATCTTGAATTTTCAGAAAATGTTTTCCTATGCTTTTCATCACAAGTATGGTGGTTTTTTTTTTGTCCAAATAGGCAGTCTCGCGAATTAATTGGAGAAAAAAAAAAAGTATTAATTCTCGGATGTGGAAAACAGAAACTTTAGAATCACTGTCATGACAGTAATCAGCGACATACTGCTTCCAATCGACATTTTTGTAGATTTGGTTTATTCACTGTTTTTTTTTTTACAACGCCCCACCCCACATGGCCAGAAAATGGCAATTGCTGCTCAGAAGTTTCTTGTTCACCTGTTACAGAGTGAAGGAACTAATTTTCTGTTCAGCTGTGCAGCTTATCTGTAGCTTCCGTATACAGCAGAAGTTTATTGTTTAAGATGAAATTGCATGTCCATTCAAAGGCCATCAGAGCGAACACGTGTGAAGCCACCTTTTCAGAGATATTGATCGTTTTTTTAAGGCGAATTCGTAGGAACTATCCAGGAGGCACACAGTGAGTACAAGAACTTAAAACAATTTAGCGATCCACCAACTAAACAAATATCATTGGGTAAAAATTTGTAGAATTTCAATATTTAGACGCACTTTTAATACTTGTTATATGCAATCATTTTGAGATACGGTTTGCTTCTTCAAACCTATTTTGAATTTTCAGAAAGTGTTTTCCTGTGCTTTACATCACTTTGCTAACGTAATTTTTTGGTTCTTTGGGAGATTTGGTGTGTATTTTTTTTTTCAAACAGGTAATCATGTAAATTTATTGCAGACAAAAAAATATGTATTAATTCTCGAATGTGGAAAATATGTCTGTAAAGAGTCGAGAATTGTTTTTCCAAGCAGAAATTGTGATTTCAGAATTTTCAAAACACCCACGAGTGGATGGGAAGAAGGGAGAAGGACGGGATTTCTCTGTTTGTCACTACAAACTTTGATTCCATACACGTAGTGTTCTGGAAGCTGGTGTAAATAAGTTTTTCTAACCTTCAGAGTCACGGAAATTTACGCATTCTGGTATATGAAGCCTCAGAAATGACAATTCCGAACAAAAAATTGTTCAGTTTTTTGGGAATTTTGAATTTCTAAACAAAAGAATCATCAGGGCGATGTGAAATGGTATAGATTCTCTTTTAGGCACACAGTGAGTACAGGAACCTAAAGCGATTTGATGATTCACTAAGTAAATAAATATTGTTTCCTATGACTTTGTAGACTCACGTTTAATCCATGTTATGTTGTATGCAATCATTTCGAGATATGATTTGATTCTTCCAAACTATCTTGAATTTTCAAAAAATGTTTTCCTATGCTTTTCATCACGTTACTGACGTACTCTTTGCTTTTTTATTTGGGACATAAGTATGGTGTTTTTTTTTTTGTCCAAATAGGCAGTCTCGCGAATTAATTGCAGAAAACAAAAAATTATTAATTCTCGGATGTGGAAAACAGAAACTTGAGAATCAATGTCATGACAGTAATCAACGGCATACTGCTTCCAATCGACATTTTTGTAGATTTGGTTTATTCACTGTTTTTTTTTTTTACAATGCCCCACCCCACATGGCCAGAAAATGGCAATTGCTGCTCAGAAGTTTCTTGTTCACCTGTTACAGAGTGAAGGAACTAATTTTCTGTTCAGCTGTGCAGCTTATCTGTAGCTTCCGTATACAGCAGAAGTTTATTGTTTAAGATGAAATTGCATGTCCATTCAAACGCCATCAGAGCGAACACGTGTGAAGCCACCTTTTCAGAGATATTGATCGTTTTTTTAAGGCGAATTCGTAGCAACTATCCAGGAGGCACACAGTGAGTACAAGAACTTAAAACAATTTAGCGATCCACCAACTAAACAAATATCATTGGGTAAGAATTTGTAGAATTTCAATATTTAGACGCACTTTTAATACTTGTTATATGCAATCATTTTGAGAAGCGGTTTGCTTCTTCAAACCTATTTTGAATTTTCAGAAAGTGTTTTCCTGTGCTTTTCATCACTTTGCTAACGTAATTTTTTTGTTCTTTGGGAGATTTGGTGTGTATTTTTTTTTAAACAGGTAATCTTGTAAATTTATTGCAGACAAAAAAAATGTATTAATTCTCGAATGTGGAAAATATGTCTGTAAAGACTCGAGAATTGTTTTTCAAAGCAGAAATTGTGATTTCAGAATTTTCAATACACCCAGGAGTGGATGGGAAGAAGGGAGAAGGACGGGATTTCTCTGTTTGTCACTACAAACTTTGATTCCATACACGTAGTGTTCTGGAAGCTGGTGTAAATAAGTTTTTCTAACCTTCAGAGTCACGGAAATTTACACATTCTGGTATATGAAGCCTCAGAAATGACAATTCCGAACAAAAAATTGTTCACTTTTTTGGGAATTTTGAATTTCTAAACAAAAGAATCATCAGGGCGATGTGAAATGGTATAGATTCTCTTTTAGGCACACAGTGAGTACAGGAACCTAAAGCGATTTGATGATTCACTAAGTAAATAAATATTGTTTCCTATGAATTTGTAGACTCACGTTTAATCCATGTTATGTTGTATGCAATCATTTCGAGATATGATTTGATTCTTCCAAACTATCTTGAATTTTCAGAAAACGTTTTCCTATGCTTTTCATCACGTTACTGACGTACTATTTGGTTTTTTTTTGGGGACATAAGTATGGTGGTTTTTTTTTGTCCAAATAGGCAGTCTCGCGAATTAATTGGAGGAAGAAAAAAAAAGTATTAATTCTCGGATGTGGAAAACAGAAACTTGAGAATCACTGTCATGACTGTAATCAGCGGCATACTGCTTCCAATCGACATTTTTGTAGATTTGGTTTATTCACTGTTTTTTTTTTTACAACGCCCCACCCCACATGGCCAGAAAATGGCAATTGCTGCTCAGAAGTTTCTTGTTCACCTGTTACAGAGTGAAGGAACTAATTTTCTGTTCAGCTGTGTAGCTTCCCTATACAGCAGAAGTTTATTGTTTAAGATGAAATTGCATGTCCATTCAAACGCCATCAGAGCGAACACGTGTGAAGCCACCTTTTCAGAGATATTGATCGTTTTTTTAAGGCGAATTCGTAGGAACTATCCAGGAGGCACACAGTGAGTACAAGAACTTAAAACAATTTAGCGATCCACCAACTAAACAAATATCATTGGGTAAAAATTTGTAGAATTTCAATATTTAGACGCACTTTTAATACTTGTTATATGCAATCATTTTGAGATACGGTTTGCTTCTTCAAACCTATTTTGAATTTTCAGAAAGTGTTTTCCTGTGCTTTACATCACTTTGCTAACGTAATTTTTTGGTTCTTTGGGAGATTTGGTGTGTATTTTTTTTTTCAAACAGGTAATCATGTAAATTTATTGCAGACAAAAAAATATGTATTAATTCTCGAATGTGGAAAATATGTCTGTAAAGAGTCGAGAATTGTTTTTCAAAGCAGAAATTGTGATTTCAGAATTTTCAAAACACCCACGAGTGGATGGGAAGAAGGGAGAAGGACGGGATTTCTCTGTTTGTCACTACAAACTTTGATTCCATACACGTAGTGTTCTGGAAGCTGGTGTAAATAAGTTTTTCTAACCTTCAGAGTCACGGAAATTTACGCATTCTGGTATATGAAGCCTCAGAAATGACAATTCCGAACAAAAAATTGTTCAGTTTTTTGGGAATTTTGAATTTCTAAACAAAAGAATCATGTGAAATGGTATAGATTCTCTTTTAGGCACACAGTGAGTACAGGAACCTAAAGCGATTTGATGATTCACTAAGTAAATAAATATTGTTTCCTATGACTTTGTAGACTCACGTTTAATCCATGTTATGTTGTATGCAATCATTTCGAGATATGATTTGATTCTTCCAAACTATCTTGAATTTTCAGAAAATGTTTTCCTATGCTTTTCATCACGTTACTGACGTACTCTTTGCTTTTTTATTTGGGACATAAGTATGGTGTTTTTTTTTTTTGTCCAAATAGGCAGTCTCGCGAATTAATTGCAGAAAAAAAAAAAGTATTAATTCTCGGATGTGGAAAACATAAACTTTAGAAACACTGTCATGACAGTAATCAGCGGCATACTGCTTCCAATCGACATTTTTGTAGATTTGGTTTATTCACTGTTTTTTTTTTTTACAATGCCCCACCCCACATGGCCAGAAAATGGCAATTGCTGCTCAGAAGTTTCTTGTTCACCTGTTACAGAGTGAAGGAACTAATTTTCTGTTCAGCTGTGCAGCTTATCTGTAGCTTCCGTATACAGCAGAAGTTTATTGTTTAAGATGAAATTGCATGTCCATTCAAACGCCATCAGAGCGAACACGTGTGAAGCCACCTTTTCAGAGATATTGATCGTTTTTTTAAGGCGAATTCGTAGGAACTATCCAGGAGGCACACAGTGAGTACAAGAACTTAAAATAATTTAGCGATCCACCAACTAAACAAATATCATTGGGTAAGAATTTGTAGAATTTCAATATTATAGACGCACTTTTAATACTTGTTATATGCAATCATTTTGAGATGCGGTTTGCTACTTCAAACCTATTTTGAATTTTCAGAAAGTGTTTTCCTGTGCTTTTCATCACTTTGCTAACGTAATTTTTTTGTTCTTTGGGAGATTTGGTGTGTATTTTTTTTTCAAACAGGTAAATCTTGTAAATTTATTGCAGACAAAAAAAAAGTATTAATTCTCGAATGTGGAAAATATGTCTGTAAAGACTCGAGAATTGTTTTTCAAAGCAGAAATTGTGATTTCAGAATTTTCAAAACACCCACGAGTGGATGGGAAGAAGGGAGAAGGACGGGATTTCTCTGTCTGTCACTATAAACTATGATTCCATACACGTAGTGTTCTGGAAGCTGTGGTAAATATATATTGTAAATGAGTTTTTCTGACCTTCAGAGTCACGGAAATTTACGCATTCTGGTGTATGAAGCCTCAGAATTGACAATTTATATCTCCGACAATAAAATTGTTCCAATTTTTGGGGGAATTTTAAATTTCTAAACAAAAGAATCATCAGGGCGATGTGAAATGGTATAGATTCTCTTTTAGGCACATAGTGAGTACAGGAACCTAAAGCGATTTGATGATTCACTAAGTAAATAAATATTGTTTCCTATGAATTTGTAGACTCACGTTTAATCCATGTTATGTTGTATGCAATCATTTCGAGATATGATTTGATTCTTCCAAACTATCTTGAATTTTCAGAAAATGTTTTCCTATGCTTTTCATCACGTTACTGACGTACTGTTTGCTTTTTTATTTGGGACATAAGTATGGTGTTTTTTTTTTGTCCAAATAGGCAGTCTCGCGAATTAATTGCAGAAAAAAAAAATATTAATTCTAAGATGTGGAAAACAGAAACTTTAGAAACACTGTCATGACAGTAATCAGCGGCGTACTGCTTCAAATCGACATTTTTATAGATTTGGTTTATTCACTATTTTTTATTTTACAATGCCCCACCCCACATGGCCAGAAAATTGCAATTGCTGCTCAGAAGTTTCTTGTTCACCTGTTACAGAGTGAAGGAACTAAATTTCTGTTCAGCTGTGCAGCTTATCTGTAGCTTACGTATTCAGCAGAAGATTATTGTTTAAGATGAAATTTCATGTCCATATTACTCATTCAAACGCCCACAGAGCGCACACGTGTGAAGCGAGCTTTTCAGAGATATTGATCGTTTCTGTAAGGCGAACGCCTAGGAAGTATCATCTTTGCTTAGTCTTTTAAATTCAACTCCCATAAGCATGTTTTTCTTTTCTCATTAGGGAAGTGACATGCATCCACCTGCTTTTAATTTAAGGTAAATTCACCACTGCCACGTAGGTTTGTCTAGAAGGATGGGTGAGTCAGGTAATAAGAAGAAACACTGATCCAGAAGGAGAAAAATGTGGATGACCATTAGTTATAATGTGGTGCTAATAACTTATATGCACCATGCTCTTGCTTAGGTTTTTCTTGCAAAAATGTGCCATTGATGGAAGCTGGGAGAGCTTGCAAAGTACATGAAAATTAATATTCTGTAATGCTTCATAAGTTTGACACCACTCTAATTCGTCAGTAAGAGTTTAGACAAAATCATAATTATGGCACCATGTCACAAAGCAGATAATTTTCTCTGTCTGTTGGTACGAACTTTGATTCCATACACCTTGTAAATGGATTTTTCTAACCTCCAGGGTCACGGAAATTTACGCATTCTGGTCTATGAACCCTCAAAATGGACGATTTATACCTCTCCGATCAATAAAATTCTTGAAAATTTACTTTTTTCGGAATTTTGAATTTCTAAACAAATGAAGCATCAGGAGGCACACTGGGTACATTTCAAGCATTTCAGCTGGACTCCATGGTGATGTTTGGTTGGGGCCGGGTTGTGTTCGGGGCGGCTTGAACTAGGACCTCTGTTTTGTCCAGGCTGATTGTCAGTCCAAAGAGCCTTGTCGCCTCTGCAAAGCGGTCGACAATCTCCTGAAGGTGATTTTCCTTATGTGCCATAAGGGTGCAGTCATCCGCAAACAAGGCGGATGTATGGGCTAAAAAACCACACAGCGTTGAATCAGACCAGATGCTGTACCAGTCATCAAACAGAAATAAAACAGACAGAAATTCAACCTCCAACTGTGAAAAAGAGAAATGTTATATCATACAGTAATAGTTTATCTAAAAATAAAAGACTAGCTCTAAGTAGTATAGTAAATATAAAAATTCAACCTTTATTAAAGCATAAACACCCAAAAAAACATCATTTTCAAAAAATTCAAAACTTCCCCAGAGTATGAGAATCACCGGTTTTAGAATCCCTGGTTTTAGACTTCCTGCTGCAGAAAACTGAACGCGCTGCACAGGCTGGAAACCCTATTGTTGCAATTATTGATCTTTGTTTGCAGCACTGCGACATGAAGTCAACCAATCAAAGCGTTCATGTCACACCTTATTTCCCCGGCGAGCTCAGAATCAATTTCCCCGGGCAACTCATTTTCTTCATGTACTTCGTGGAAAAAAGGTGTGTTTCAGTTTTAGTGTGTTGTATCGTCATTTCTCTGGATTGCTTAGATCAAAGTGGTTCTTTTCATAATGGATAATCAAAATGCTTTTATCCCAAGAGAGCAACATGGATTGTGGTTCACAAACTTTGGACTGGGATTATTATGGCTTATTTATTTGGACAGAGGAACAAAAACTTATTCTCGATGAACATAATTATTCAGTTTCATAAAAAAAACAGCCACAGCGAACTGAGAAAAAGTGGACCTAGTGATCAAATCTAAACTACCAAAACTTCCAACTCGACCAAAAGGGAAATTGAATTCTTTGTTGAACTGAAGTAAAGAAAAAGAAATCAAGATCGCCACAAGAAGTACATGATTACCTGTGTTCTAAAGAAATTGATCCAAAACTCAAATTCGAAGAAGAAATCTTTTTCTTCAAACTGGAGAGTATAGAGACAATTGAAAATGCCATACAAAAGCTTTATGATGGTTATAAACATATCAAACGACAAGAAGCAACATCCATGTTTATAAATTTGCGATATGGAGAACTTTTGGAACTTACGTTTTCACTTTATAAAACGGAAAAGATGGCTGGAAAAAAAGTCTGAAAAATGGGAAACATGGCTAACCAAGAACATTGGAATATGCAGTAGATATGCTCGCAGACTGAGAGAGATTTATCAACTCTTTGGAACTTGTTATAGATTTTATGCTCTTGGTATTTCCTTTTATGAATTCTACCAAATGAAAACTGCTATTAAGGACATGTTGAAAAGCAACGAAACATTCAAAAAGTATTGGGAAACATCGGTAGACTCAGATATGGATCTGATATACAGCAGAGCTCTCGAGAAGTAGAGATAGAAAACTTGACAGTCCAACAAGTCAACTTGAATTAGGTCGCGGACCTGCCAGTTCCACCAGATCGATAGAGTCAACTCGAATTAGGTCGCGGACCTGCCAGTTCCGCCAGAGATGAGTCATATCTACAGACTGTCAGAGCGATTGATTAACACAGAGTTCACAGTTCAAGCGTGCGACAGCGATTCTTCATGTAAACATCTACGTTAGCAGCCTTAGCAACGGCAATCCACCTGGAACACCCTAACTACTTCTCTTCAAGATCTCCTCTGCTCGGTCAAACCCGCCATCACTCATATGAGTGCTTAGGGTTATGACCCCCATTTAGACTTTGTTGGCATTCTGTTAAGAGAAACGAATGTCACTTAGTGTTTTTGAGGGTCTCGAGTATATCAACAAATGAATGGTTCCCACTCCCTGACACACACACACACACACACACACACACACCCTACACACACACACACTTTCTCCTACACACACACACCTCCCTTACACACATACGCATCTGTATTGTTTTAATATTGCGTCACAGGCTAAAACCCGGGAGAACCAATGCATGGGACATAACCAAGAACATACAACACTATTTCTAAGACGACAACAGTTATTTCCTATAGTTATTGTTGGGAATAAATACTAGTTTTTCATTTTCTTTTCTTTTTAAAATGGATGTAACAAATCTTGCTTGCGATGATAATTTGATAAACAGAAAAAAAAGTCCTATGCTACCTAAAAGTATAAGAGGAATTATAGTAGGAAAAAGTGGATCAGGAAAGACAAATTTATTGTTGAATTTGATTCTGAAAGAAGGCTGGCTAGATTATGATAATTTGTATGTCTTTGGGAAATCTTTACTTCAACCTGAATACAAGATTGTAAAAACAGGTTTTGAACAGAATCTATCTAAAGAGGTTATATTTAAACTGTTCACCCAAAAAGAATATTGTATAAAAAAGAATATTTCTCCTTGTCAATTTTTAGAAGAAGCTGGAAAACAAATTAATGTTTGCCAAAGGCATCGCGTATCCAACTCTTCTCCAATTAATTGTCTGTTTTATGATGATGTTCCAGATCCACGCGAATTAAACTCAGAAGATGAGAATTTAATGATATTTGATGATATTTTATTGGAGAAACAAAACAAATGCGAAGATTATTATTGTAGAGGAAGGCATAACAATGTTGACTGCTTCTACCTAGCTCAAAATTATTTTAACTTACCGAGACAAACAATAAGAGAAAACGGAAATTTTCTCTGTTTATTCAAACAAGATAATAAAAATATAACTCACATTTATAACGATCATGTAAGCGGTGATATGACATTAGAAGATTTTCAAAAGCTCTGTCAAAAATGTTGGGAAGAACCTTATGGATTTCTTGTAATTGACAATTCTAGTAATAAATTTAACGGGAAATACCGATATAAATTTGATACATTTTACATGCCTTAAAAATAGGTGATTTTTATTACATTAAAAATGGATGAAAGCAAATATATTTTTACCTTAAATATTTTAAGAGAAATCGCCCAAAACACAAGATCAAAATTTTCACAGCAAATTATTGTTAGAAATAATAAAACCGCATTTAGGACAGTGTTTAATCCCCCTTTAGAATTAGAAAAAGATAAACATTATGAAATCTCCTTAGTTAATTTAGAAACTTACTATTCTTTCCCCAACATTGACAAACACAACAACATGATTGAATACTATGATGGTATCATGTGGCATAAAGAGTTTATACCTGTTGGTGCTAATGAAATTAAATCTTTAAACACTGCAATTCAAAGCCTGATTGGTGACGAGATAAAAATTGAACCAAATAATCAAATTATAAAATACGTTATGACTATCAAAAAAGGATACTAAGTAAGTTTTAAAGAAAACAATACCTTAGCTGATTTATTAGGATTTCATCATGAAATTTATGAATCGGGAACATGAATCTGAAAACATTGTAAACATTCTTAGTGTTAATAGTATTCTAGTTCATTTGAATATCATAAACGAAAGTATAGCTACTGGCACACCTGTTCCGGTTATTTATTCTTTTTTCCCAAATGTATCTCCGGGATATAAAATAGTTGAAAAACCTAAAAATCATGTTTTTCTGCCGGTAGCTATGAAAACGATAAACAACTTAGGTGTTAAAATTACAGATCAAAATGATAAACCTTTAAATTTAAGAGGAGAAACTGTTGTCATAAGATTTCATATTAGAGAAATTTAAAAACTACATCTAAAAATGGCACTATCCAATTTTGATATTTTAAAAGCTGTTAAGGAATTAAGAATTCCTAATTTTAGAGGTGTGTTTTTAAGAACTGAATTACCTGAAAAACCGAGAAGAAAAGAATGTGGAATACTGAATTTAGGTGATGGAACAAAAGGAGGAACTCATTGGGTTGCTTGGTATGCCAATAGCCAAGAGCATGACGAAGTCAACAGTCAAGGACATGGCACAGCCAACAGTCAAGAGCGTGTTGGTGTAACCAAAGTCAGAGACCGTGACGAAGTCATCAATACAATTTATTTTGACAGTTATGGAATTCGACCTCCTTTAGAACTAATCTTAGAGAGTAAAAAGGAGATATTCAATATTCTACTAATCAAGTACAAGATCCGAATACAGTAATTTGTGGACATTTGTGTTTGTATGTTTTAAAAGAATTATCAAAAGGAAAACGTTTTCAAGAAATTATTAATAGTTTGTAATTAGAAATGAGTTCTAAATTTTTTTCCTTAAAAATGTCCGTCGATAAATTTGGACTGATGCCTAGTGGAGACTCATCAACAACTATTATTCCAATTCATAAGTATGCAACCAATCTAGATGATTTGGAAAATGTTGAAGGTTTTAATGAAAATGGAAAGAAAGATTCTATATATCGTCGCCCCCATGATAAAACCTCACAAAGTCGATTTTTGGCGAAAATCGTTTTTTCGCGAAAATTTATTGTTCAGACCCTTCTCCATCCCCTCACAAAATATTAGAACCAAATTCCATTCCTAAGTGTGAAAATGTTAATAAGAAAGTTTCGGCCGCAAACCTCCTTATCCGTCACGGCCACAGAATGCGCACGATCAAACCTCATTAACTCTTTAGCAAGTATTATCATGCGGGTCAAGCGTTTGGCCCGCCTACCTGTCCGCATGATAAAAACTCCTAAATCCTTAGCGCCGCCCCCAAGGACAGTCTGACAAAAGACTGTTGGTGCATGTGGGTCAGTCATTAGCTGGTTGTGCACAACAGCCTACTAAAATCCTTTGGTCATTGTCACAGCTGGCCTGTGTTCTCAGATGTTTAATAGCAAATCTCCCCCCCCCCCCTCCTTTCTTCTATTTGACTGTTACCGCTCCCTCGCAATAAATTTCTTTTGCTTGAATCACATATTAAATCATTTCAAAAGGATAAAAGACAGTTAATGATATTGTGCTGTTTTATTTCCCTATATATCACGGATATTCTTCTTCTTATTTTTATTATTATTATTATTATTATTATTATCATTTTAAGTCTTGAGGGTAATTTCTTTTGTAGTTGGTGGGATGGCAATTACACATTCTATTGTTAGACAACAATTGTGCGCTTCTTCCCTTATGTCTGTCTCGGGGTCCAGATGGACTTCAAAGAAGTAGACAATAATCATGTTTTAATCCCCTTACACAATGTCGCGTCAAGCCACTTTGAAGTTCGCCGACGGTGGCAGGATAGGTAAACATTCTCACGTTCTTTCGTTTCACATTTACAACTCCTGTCGATGTGACATGCCGACTTCATATCAAAGGAGGTCCTTCATACTTGAAGAGCCTTCCTCCCCATCACCACCACCACCACTCCCCAAACCACTGTACATTCTTAACCATTGGCTTCAACCCCCTCTCCCTCCTTGTAATAGCGTACGGCCACTTAAATACTAACTGTCCATGATAGACCCTTGATATTTTGAAGTTTCCAATGGCAATTAGCACGGACAATTTGGCTTTTTCACTACAAACATAGCCGGACTTTGATTTTGTATACTCATACAACCAATTTTGTCGAAAGAAATGTAAACAAAACCAAAATCAAATAATCTGTCATCGCGAAACCAAAACTCTTGAGAATGCTGTCGCTGGAAGGTGCCACTGCTGGAGCACCAGCGGAACTATGCCGGCTGAAAGACAGGAACGCTACCAACACTAAAGAGACGGAGATCTGCAAGTGTAGCAGAAATGAAAGCCAGCCCTAGCTTATCGAAATTACCTTGTCCACCTTCAAAGACACAAAGAGGAGAAGACATTTTGAGAGAAACTGAGGTTACAATTTCTCAATGAAATTAATGATCCACCACTGCCATACCAAAACTCTGAGAACGCTGTGGGAAAGATAGGCCAAAAGGAAATGCCAGCGCTGGACCACCAGTCCTGTGGAACGAGTCTTAAATGATTCCACAATCAATGGCCTGTCAACAGTGATGAAGAATTAACTGATGTCCTTTCACTAAGTGTCGTTTGAGTACGCTTTACGTGCTCTGAAGACATACAAATGTTGCAAAGTGATGAGGCTCATCAAGAGAATGTGAATGTACTGCAAGATGCTCCTGACAACCAGCAAGAAGTGAGTATCACTGTCGCTGTACAGGAAGAGGGACAGGAAAGTCTATGCTCTGGCACTGAACCAGCGTGGGAACGGCAAACTGATCAAGAGAATGACATAATCAGCCCATGAGATGTAGTGTGTGAAACAAATAATGAATAGATCGGGTGGAATCCTTCTAACTCAGCTAAAAAGGTCATTCCAGTGAAACAAAAGATTACCTTCAACCAAGCAAAATGATTGTCATGGAGTGAAAATGGCAAAGAGTACACTGGAAGGAAGCTTACCAAAGAATCAAAGACTTACAAGCTGCAGGCAGTTCCAGAGCGATGCGCAAGGAGAGAAATAAGCATGCATGCTTAACAGACTCTTGACAGGAAGTCACGGATGAAGATCCGGAGCAACTCATCGATTACTTCTGGGAACTGTCATGGAAGACCAAAACAATGGCCGCCACATCTTCTTGCAATTCTGAAACATCTGACTGGAAGAGGATCAAAGGGGGGGGGGGGGCGGAAGGAAGGAGGAAAAAAGGGGAAAGCATGGAAGGGATGAATGAAGGGGAAAAAGAGGAAAGAATGTGCCTGAAATGCTGAAAGAGAAAGTCTGCACTTTTTTTTAAAAGTTTTTTTTTAATTGATAAACCCTCTTTTTAATTCCCACAATATAAATAATTGCTCATGTATGTTTTTTAATGTTTTTATGTGTCCATATTCCAAGTCTTTAACGTCTTCTAGTTTACTTTATTGCTGTTACCCGTCTTCCACTTTCTCCAAAATAAATATTTCTCCACTTTCTCTAAAATCACTTTAATCCCTCCTGCCGCTATACAACTTCATCCATGTCTGGTACACACCTGATTTGCCCTCGAAAACTCGTCTTCACAATAGCAAAACGAAGACACGCCTGGCTAAAGAGGTTTGCTGGCCAGTGAGAGAGGGGAAATGCGCACAATAAAACCGCCTTACGGATAAGGAGGTTTTATCGTGCGGATTTCGGGTCAGCAAACCTGCTAAACATCGAAAACATAATTGTAATCAAAATCATCAGGGTGAAACATTAGGCAGTGTATTAGAAAGGGCAAAAGTATACTAGTGAGAAATTTTCAAGAACCTGCGACCTGTGGTTTGGAAATAAATCAGTTTTTTCCTTCTCCTGTAAAATTTCCCAAACCGGCTTTGTGAGGTTTTATCATGCGGACGACGATATATTGTTTCAAATTAAATGAAGAAGGTATATGAAATTGTAGATTCACCACCTCCTAAATTTATAAGTGAAGTAAAAGATAAACCTGTGAATCTTATAAATGTTAATGAAAAACTTAAAGCAATCCCAGCCAAACATGAATGGGGTGTTGATATTCAATTAAGAAGCGATAAAGTATCAACTAAAGGAAATAACAAAATATTACTAAAAGTTAACAACTCAGGTCGAATTATAGGAAGTTTGGTTCCACTTCCTAGATATAGAGAGACAACAGTTTTAAAACGCCATGATGAGGAATATTTTCTTTCAAACGTTAAGGATGAGCTACGCACCATTCTAACTTTTAATTGTGAATTTGAGAATGAAAAAAAGATTCTTGAAGACTTTCCGGTAGGTTCAACTATAATTATTGAAGGTAAAGTTTTAGAATCTTTTAATAACAAAGAAATTATGGATGGATTACAAATGAGTTTTTCGGGAAATGATTCAAAAGATTTTCGAATAATTGTAAAAAAAAACAACAGATGATTACATAATCCGAAAGATGCCTAATGAATTCAAAGCCAAAAAAACAGATGGTGATGTTAGTTTTAAAAATATTCTCATTTACAAAGAGTTTATAATTCATCGGATAAGATTTACACAGTTACCTGTAACTTTAGATGAAATAAATTATTTGTAAAAATATGGACTACAAGAAAATTACTCCGCTTAATAACCATGCAGTTAACTTAGAAAATTTAGAAAAGGTTGATAGTTTTTTTATCCAGAGGAGAATTAAACAATTTATATTGTTTTCAATTAAAGAGAAACGGAATATATAAAAGAGTTGAATTTCCCGAAAAACCTGAATGAGATATCGATATTAAACCAGTTAATGGCAAAAAAGGGACAATGATAAAAAATGATGGTTTGATAAATATGTCCAAGGAATCTATTAGCGATATAAATGTTAAAAGAATCAATGGTAAAAACTACTTTGTTATTGAAAAGAATATGGGTATTGGCGAATTTCATTTAGAATCAGATACAGAAAGCGAACTGTTATTAAATCCACCCGAAGGATCCACTTTTATTATTGATGGTATAACAATTGAAAAAACTAATATTTTTTTCACTATTATATCTCATCACATAATTATTAAAGATCGAAAAAGAAAATAAGGAATATAGAATAATCTTACAATTTGAAAAAAATTATTCGAAAATTACCATTGAACCTGAAAATGTTTTATCTCATGAAAATATTTATGCTAGAAATTATGATAGTGGTTGTAGTAGACATCCTAGTATTAGTGATTATGAGAAAGTATATGGTAGGTCTCTTGATAAAAACATTAAGTCTTTGTTTATTAATAAAGAGTATCACTTTAGTAGAATACGATATGTCATTGCACCCGTTACATCTTCTCAAATTAGGTATTATTAAAATGGAAGACATTTTGGAAATTAAAGAAAAATTTAAGGTAGATGAAAGTATTGAAAAATATGAATACCATGAATACACTCCAATTACCGGTACAAATTTAAACAGCGGAGGAGAAATTCGAATAACTATTGAATTGCAGGATATTTTTACTCATCCAATTGAGAGCTATATAATAGTTGAAGGTAGACTTACAAAAACAGATGGAGCATTATATACTGATGATGATAAAATAGCTTTTTGTAATAATGGCATAATGTATTTGTTTAATTTTATAAAATATCAGTTATCAGGACAAGAAATTGGAAATTTAAACCACCCAGGACGAGGAACAACAATGTTAGGATTACTCAAGTATCCTCATGACTTTTCAAAATCACAAGGACTTAATTTATTGTGGATAAAAGATACTAACAACCAAATTGAGAATAATGAAGGTTTTCGTACAAGACAAGAGATACTGCTATATTATCCTAATCCTAAAGGAACATTTTCCTTCCTAATTCCTCTGAAACATATTTTCGGTTTCGCAGAGGATTATGATAAGATTCTTTATGGATTTAATCAACAACTTACTCTGTACAAAAGACCAGATTCAAATATTGCAATTTATAGAGATGGTCAAGTTGACGAAGGAAAAGTTACTCTTGGCAAAATTTCATGGTATGTTCCACATGTTTTACCAGCAGATCAACAAAAGTTTGAATTATATAAAATTATTGAATCAAAAGCAAAATTAAATGTTGGTTATAGAAGTACACAATGTGATTCAATAACAGTTCCTATAGCAATTCAATTTTCATGGAGATTATCTGTAAAAGCTTCTCCCGAAAAACCTAGATGGATCATAATAGCTTTTCAAACAAAAAATAGATCTGATCAAACAGAAAATGCATCAACATTCAATAATCTGAATGTGATAAATATTAATGTTCAGTTAAATTCTAGGCGTTATCCAGAGGCTGATTATCAAATATCATTCCCTACGTTTCAATTCTCTAGAGTATATAATGATGCTGTATCATTTAGATCAAAATTTTATGATATAGATGAATTGGTTAGCAATCCAACTATTACCACTATTGATTATAAAACGCTTTATCCGTTATTTGCGTTCGATGTTTCAAAACAAAGTGAAAGGTTAAAAAATAGCATAACTGATATAATGGTTAAGGCTACATTTAATAAAAATGTTATTTCTGATAAAATAATTTCATTTCAATCTGATGGAACGAAAATGTCAATTATTCAGAGTTAGCGAAGTTGCTAGCTTTGCCGATCGACGGGAGTCGAAATTCAAAGTTAATGATTAATCAAAGTTAACATTCTCTACCATTTCATGTACAATATTTGTAAATTGATCAGAATATGGAAGAGTTCTAATACCATATATCGTTTATCATCATAAGGACTTAGAGCTTTCTTATTTATTTCTTTTATATACATTTCATGTTTATCAGAATTTAGTACATACATCTTTCGATAATTAATTTCGTCATTAAATAAACAGTTTTTATAATCTTCAAATGTAACATCTTTATTAATTGTTGTTTTTGAAATACCTTTTAATTTTTTACATGTTGATGATTTTTCCTCGAGAACTTTATATGTATATGCCTTACTTCTAAGAAAAACTATTTCACTCATAACTTTACCATTTAGTTCATCTTTGAATTTATTAATAACTTTTTTATTTTTTGTCGAATGAAGAAAATGATCTCGTGGATAATCACTTGTGTCTAAATCATCTATTATTTTTTTCATATCTTCATAAACATCTTCAGTTCTAATATTAAGAAAGTATGAATCGGTATCAAATCCAACAACTTCATTAGATTTCCATAGTTCATTAACAACATTGTAATAAAACTGATACATAACCAACTTAGAGTAATCAAGAATACACATTCCGAGATAAATCGGTTTATTAAATTTTATTGATGTTACATTATTAGCAATAGCAATTAGATTTTCATTAAAAATAATTGATTCCTTAAAATTAGGTTTACTTATTAATTTTGTTACTTGTTCTTTATTTGATAATAGTTTTAACTCGATCTCTTATGTTTTCAAGAGTTTTTCCATAAAATGCATTATTCATTAATTTCCAAAGATTCTTTTCAAAGTCTATTTTGACTTAGTTCTTTGATTGGTATTAAAATCGATGTATTCTTTTAACCAAGGTCTTTCTTTAAAAGAAATTATTCTATGAACTTTAGAAATTTCTAATCCAAGGGATTTAAAACATTCTAATAATTTATAATGTATAATATAATTCTTTTTATTTTTTAAATTTAGTATTAGTTTTTCTACAGTTCCTACTTTTTTGTTTTCTAATTGTAAATAGTATTTTTGCAAATCGCTTAAATCGTCTTCATTTATTTTTATTTTCTCTGGAGCTAAAGGAAATCTTTTGGTGTTTACTTTTGCTTTAACTGTGTAATCAAGATCACATTCGATAATATATCCTCTTCCTTCAGGAACGTTTTGTAAAAAACTTGATTCATCCTCCCATTTAAAATCTCCAATCGGTAAAGATTCTGACATTCCTCCTCCATATGAATTATTTGCATCGAGATACAGTAAATAATTTGATCTCTTTTTAGGGTCATAATCTGGTAAATATTTATTATTAGCTTTTACATATCGAAGTCCCAAAACCCCTGAATAACCACCTCTTATTCCCTTCTCAAACATTAGTAGCATATCTAAATCTGTTAATAATTCTAGTTTAATTCCTTTTTATTTTAATCCACATTGCCAAGTTAATCCAGGAGCTGAGAAACAATAACACGGATCAATTTCATGATTGGTTAGCAAAAATTCTCTAATTTTTTCAAATACATCAGCTAAAAGCAACACGTCTGTTTTTAGATACAAATCATGATAATCTTGTAAAGTTTTACATTGAAAAGTATTCCAAACATTTACAGCGTGTTGATACTCCTCTTCTGTAATTCCGTCTTTTCTTAAAGTTGAGTAAAAGATTTCTATTGGTGGTAATTGTTTTTCTTTTAATCGATCAATTGAATCAACATATTCATAAGGGTAAACACCTTTTCTTTTGAGTAAATCAACGGAGTTGCAGCTTTGCTGATCAGAATTATCCGGGAAATGTTTTTTTAATATTGGAAAAATTATTCATAGATTTTACTATACCATCCAAAGAGTTTGATAAAAACCTATAACTATCCAGGAATCTTAATTTTCTGTAATAATTTCCATATTTAAATGAAATATATTCTTCAGATGTTTTGCAAGGAATGAAAGTTTATTATATTGATTTTCATATTTAATTATTTCATCTATTATGAAATTAAAGTCATAACCACTTCCATTGTGAAAAAATACTGGAATTACTTTAGATTGTTTTCCTTCTTTGATATTACAAGACTGACAAGCAGCTCCTCGATACTTACCATCGTAATGATTGTGTTCTATTACTTTGGAAAATTTGTCAGAAAATTTAACATTACAAATATAACAGTTTGTTGCTTTATTAAATTCTTTTTCTTGGGCATAAGTTATTTTAGCTTTAGCATTCTTACAGTAATCTAGTTGTTTACAGATTGTACGACAGTACACCATAATTGTTTCTACAAAGTTTTCATTAGCATTTTCTCCGGTATAAGTATGATAACCGGAAGGAAATAAATTTTCATAATCAGATTTTATATACATTCCAAAACTAATAGCTTCTTGTTTAAAAATTTTATTTTCATAAGGTTCATTTGGATTTGATTGTGATGTAAATATTTTTTTATTACATGATTCAAAATCGCAGTAGAAAACTATTGGTAATCTAGATTTGAAATGATGATTTGTAAATTGTAAAATATTATAACCTTTTTTTTGGAAGGATTGTCTTACACATTTTGTGATTTAAGCATTTCTCTTTATGATTATTTAAAGAATTAGGTGTTGTAAATACATTCATACAATTCCTGCAGATAAAAGCTTTGTTTGTAAATTTATCTGCTAATAAACTTTCTAAATTTTTTTATGAGACAGTAATGTGTATTTTCATCATTTTCTAAATATAAGAGATTAATGAAATTGCAGCTTTGCTGATCAACAGAGGTGTAAATTGGATATAGAGAATATTTATCTTGTGGTTTTTCTAAAGCAAAAACATTTATCGAAATACCATTCTGGTTTTCAAATTTAGGAATATCTTTTATTTTAACAGGATATTCAATTCCATTCATATTTAAAGTATTTTCATATTGTTTATATTTTGAAACTCTCTCTTTATTATCATCAGCAGGATACAATTTAGCTAATATTGACCAAAGAAAACATTTATTATCTTTTTTTTTTTGAACATTGATAATATTTTTACTTTTAAACGGAGTAGGAATATAAGAAGAAGCTCTTAAAGTTTTAGTTTGATAAAGTTTTACATTTGTTTTAATAATTTGATTAAATATATGTCCAGATCCTCTATTCTGAAATTTATCAACCCAAGCATTAAATTTTTCATCAATGGAATCATAAAAGGTATTAAAATCATTCATGGAATTTATAATACCAAAACCTGATTGATAATGTGCTTCAATAATATCAAAAGCTAAAGGAGTATTAAATTCAGAGGTTATTATTAACTTAACTTTTACTGTTTTATTGCCTTCAAAATCTTCAGTAAGTTTTCTCACTCTTTCCTTAATTAATTTGAAATATATGGAAGTATTATTTTCTTTCACGTCATCGATAATGGTTTCTTTGATAATATCTTTGAAAGTTTTTTCTAACGAATTAGTTTTCTCGTTCATTTTAGAAACATTCTTTTTTGTTAGGGTGTTTTTCTCGTTAATTTTTTAAGAAATATTTTTAGTATGGTTTTTTCTAGTTTATTTTTCTAGTTTATTTTTATTATGATTTTTATTATTCTCCGAATCGACTTCGTCGAAGCGATGCTGATCAACAGAGTTGCAGCTTTGATGATCAACAGAGTTGCAGCTTTGCTGATTAACAGAGTTGCAGCTTTGCTGGTCCAAGCGGAGCTTATGGTAATCAGGACTTCTTTTCATCAATTCTTCATATGCTTGTTTATATTTTTCCTTATTTTTTACACAAAAGTAAATGTTTTTGAGGTTTCATACATTCTTTACATTTCGTTCTATAACCATCTGCACCTTTTTTTTCTTTGTAAAATGAATCAAGAGGTTTTCGAATAAAACAACCATTGCAATTTTTTCCCATTTTTTATTCTTTAATTTTATTTGTTAAAAATGTCTGAAAGTAGAACTCCGTTCGTGTCTGAAAGTAGAACTCTGATGTATTGTGTAAAATGTAAACAACAAACAGATACTACAAATATTGAACAAGTTAAAACAAAGAATAATAGAAATATGTTAAAAGGTAAATGTGTAACTTGTGGAAATACTAAAACTAAATTTGTAGGAGCTGATAGCATAGCTAATAGTCAAAGGCATGGCATAGCCAACAAAATCATCAACAAATTTCCTTTTGAAATGCATTTGCCAGGTCATAATTTTACAGGACCAGGAACCAATTTGAAAAAAACGGTTGAATTCCGATCTCACACCAAAATATTGGAGTAAACCAATTAATAGAGTTGATGAAGCCGCAATGCATCACGATATTTGTTATTTACAAAATCAAGATACTAAAACCAGAAATGAAGTTTGTGATAATAAGATGATACAGTCTTTAGATTCTATTTTAAAACCAACATTAAGAGAAAGAATGGATAGAAATATTGTTGAACCTATTATTAAAACTAAAAAAACTTTTGGAATGGGGGAAAAAAAAAAAGCTACAACTCCGTTGATTTTAAAAAAAACTCCGACTTGGTCATCGATAAGCAGAGCTCCAACTCCGTTGGTAGTAAACCAGGCTTTACGAGTGATTTAGCAGAAGAACTTCATAAACCGGTTATTAAAAAAATTTAAGAAAAGAAGACTGATAGTTAATGGAATTGATAAAATATGGGCTGCTGATTTAGTTGACATGTCTGCTTATTCTAAGCAAAACAAAGGATTTAAATATATTCTTGCTGTTATTGATGTTTTCTCAAAATATGGTTGGATGATTCCTTTAAAAAATAAAAGCGGAATAACAGTTGCTGAAGGATTTAAAGAGATAAGCAGAGCTTCGACTTCGTCTATAAGCAAAGCTTCGACTCCGTCGATCAGCAGACACCCAGAAAAATTATGGGTTGATAAAGGAAGTGAATTCTATAATAAACATGTTAAGAGCCTTTTCAAAGAAATCTATTCCACAGAGAATGAAGAGAAAAGTTCTGTAGTAGAAAGATGGAACCGAACAATGAAAGAAAAAATGTTTAAATATTTTACGGCGAATGGTGTTACGAAATATATAGATGTTTTAGATGATTAGTAAATGATTATAATAACACCTATCATTCATCAATAAAAATGACTCCTATTGAAGGAAGTAAAAAAGAAAATGAATTAACCGTATATAGAAATTTATATGAAGAGACAAAGAAACAATTGCCAAAGCCTAAATTTAAATTAGGCGATAGAGTTAGAATTACAAAGAAGAAAAAGTTTTTTTGAAAAAGGTTACACACCAAAATGGACAAAAGAAATATTTACAATAGATAAAATTTTATAGACATATCCAATTACTTACAAAATAAAAGAAGATTTAGATGATGAAGAAATTATTAGTTCTTTTTATGAAAAGGAATTACAACGAACTAAGTTTTAACGTAACGTAAAATTTATCGTATTAAAAACAGTTGATTTTTATTCTCTTAAAAATGACATATGAAAAAGTTCAATTAAATATTTCTGATAATCAAAAAGAAAAAATACAGAGAGCTATGAAAAATGATACTCCTGTTACTATTAGAATTACAGAATCTGGAATTGATGTTTTAGCTTTAACAAAAACACAAATAAATAAACTGCGAAAAGCATTCGATCAAAATAAAGGAGCTGATATTACTCTAAGTAGAAAACAAATAAAATATAACATGGAAATTGAAGGAGGGTTTCTGGCTGCTCTTGCTCGAATGGCACTCCCATTGTTATCTAAAGTTGTTCCATCAGTAGCAAAAGCTATCGGAATAGGTGGGCTTACGGGTCTAGCCAGTAGTGGCATTCAAAAATTATGGGGGAGATGGTTATCAACCTTCTTATGGAGTTGGTGACGGTTTATATTTAAAAAAAGGTGGATGTCTCTGTCAAATTGAAACTGGTGGAAAAGGTTTATATTTAGGAAGTGTAAAAGGTAATGGTAGTGAATTTCAAGGAGATGGATTATATTTAAAACGAGAAGGAAAAGTTTATAATGGTGAAGGTTTTTTGAGTGATTTGGTTAAAAGTATTCCGTTTATAAGTATGTTGGTATAACCAAAGATCGAGACCGTGTTGGTGTAACCAAAGGTCAAAACCTTTATTCTAAAATGGAAGCTTCGAATTATAGGATGAAAAAAATTCTGACATTCAAAATTCTTTTGAAAGAACTAAAGAAAACAAAAGAATAACAGTTAAGAAATATTCAAAAGCTTTAAATATAATTGACGGACCTGATGTAACTTTAAAAACTGTAGCCATTGGAATGGGAACAACAGGAGTAATACTTTTATCTACAGTGGTTAACATTCCTGCAGCTATTATTATAGAAGGTCTTTCAATAGGTACAGGTTTATTAAGTATATTTTTAAGAGATTTACATAAAAAATTACAACATAAAGCTGATAAACTTCAGAAAATTTTATTTTTATTAGAATCAAAACTTAATACTATTCAAACTTATATTTCTGATGCTCTTGAAGATGAAAAAATTTCAGATGAAGAATTTAAACTTATTTTAGATGAAGAAAAAAAATTTAGAGAATTAAAAAATATAATAAAAAAGAAAAAAGTAAGCGATCCTGAATTAAATATAGATGATCCATTGAAAAAATTCAAAAATCTTATAGTTTGATTTTTTTCTTTTAAAAATGTCTTTTTTAAAAATTGCAGATCCTTCAAAACGTGAAGCTCTTGTTAATGAATTTTTAAAAACCAAAAAAGATATTCAGTTAAGTAACTTAAGCGAAAGAGTAGGAGATATTGAAATGAAAAGAGAATTTTCCAAAGTATTTGCTCCTATCACGAAAAGTACACAAAAAGCAGCAGAAGAAACTAAAAAAGCGATTCAGAAAATTCCACTTGCTATAAAACAAAGTCAACCCTTGAGAGCAATTGAACCTGTATTACAAGCAGAGATACGACCTAGTTAGAAGAATCTTCACAAGCAATTGCTGCTTCTCCAATTGACCAAATTGGTGCGATAGCAGCCGAATATTAAAAAAAATATTTAGGTAAAGATAGTGGGGATACTACTTTTGGAATTTATACTAAAGGTGATGATAAACTTTATATTGGTAGTGAAGAAATAAAAATTGATAACGATGATATTATTATTGGAGAAAAGAAATATACAGGAACACCGGGTCTACGGGAATTAATAACCAGCAAAGATCCTCAAAATCTTTTAGATGAGGACAAGACTAAATATGCAGATATTTTATTTGATACTAATACTATATCAAAATAACGATCCTAATAACCCAAGACCTAAATCTAGCAAAGGAAAAAAAATACATATCGATCATAAAATCGATTTGGAAAGATGTAGCAAGTTATAACCAAAGAATCTTAGAATTAGATGAAGATTCTGATGTAATTTTTCATCGTTCTAAGGTAAATATAGGAAAAGGATTTCTTCCATCAGATCCAAATGCTTTAATACGGAGATTATCATTATTAATGGCTAGTAAAGAAGCAGGAAATACAGGCGTTATAAATGAAATAGCAAGTATTGTAGATGAATTATATAGACAGAAAGCTATTGATAAAAAAGAATATAAAAAGTTACAACTAAAATTACTGTATAAAATCGACGATGTTGGTGATGAATAAAGGATACAAAAGAAAATATGTTTATGGAGGATCAGGTCTTTTTGATTCTTTAATTTCAGCGGTTACTAGCAAAGTTATGCAAGATACTGCAAAAGAAGTTGTATCAAATGTTGCAAAGAAAACAGTAACTGACTTAGGACAAAAAGCTGTTAATAAATTTATGTTGATAAAGTTTTTAAACCAAAAAAAGTAAACGGTTCAAATATATCTCCAGAATCAAAACAATTATTAAACAATTTATTAGGAAGGGGAATTAAACGTATTTAAAACCAGGGATTCTAAAATTCTGGGGAAAACTTTTTTATTTTTTTTAAAAAGCTGCTTTTTTGGGTGTTTATGCTTTAATAGGGGTTGAATTTTTATATTTTTAAGGGTGCGCCAGAGAGGTATATTTACTATACTACTGCTCTAGGCCACCTTTTACATGTATGTGTAAGTGGTAGTCCGTAATCTCTTTCCTCACTCTCTATACAGTCTAATTGTTAATGCTTTCCAGTTTGTGGTGGGAAGAGCTAGTCCAGACAGTGCAGGGCATTGTAGTTTTATCTATCGTTTAATATGGAATTAGGACTGAGGAACTCACCTGCTTTTAGTGAGAAATATCAGAAACATTTTAACATTCGGCGTGATAGATCTACTAAGTAGTAATAGTTTGAGTTTGGATTTTACGCCGCATTGGCAGGACAGCAGCCACTTTTCTCCCTTCACGATTTATTTTGGTCACACGTTTTTGTAATTTGACAATGTAATTAATTAAAATAGCTTCCTATTTGTATCACATTGGTGAAATTCTCAAAATTGTATATAGATCTATAATGAACAAAGTTTTGTGAAGAGGCAAAAAAGTTTTTCAATTTTTATGTCTCAATAAACACTTTTCTTTTTGGTAAGGGAGATAACTTGACATGAGTTAACTCTTTTTTTTGGCCAACTATCGATTTACATCTGGCTTTTCTGTGACTCACCACCTATTTTCTAGCCCCATACTAGAAAAATGGTCGCCGCGCTTTCCGATTGGTTTCGCTTCGCGAAAGCCCTCCAAAATCCCAAAACCATTAAAAAAAAAATATATGCCAAAATAGCAAGGCAACACCAAAATGTATTTTGGGAAAACTCAAAAGGGCCGGCAACATTGCTAGAAAGTCTCTCAAAGGATAGACATTGGGTGGTCACAAAGTCATTTCAACTTCGAAGTGCTTATTCGCAGACGTCTGCGAATAAGATGCCCATCTCCACCGCAGACGTCTGCAGATGGGGTTGGGGGGGGGTGGGGGGGGGGGTTATTTGATTTTGTGATGTCTACTATGGGAAAGTTCTCCTGTATTCTGCAGTCTGCGATGGCGCAATGGCTAGCATCCGCGGTTATCAGTCAGAGACTATGGGTCTGGTCCTGGGTTCAAATTTACGGCGGAGCATATTTTTTTTTTTTTAACCTAGGCTTACTTATTTTTAGGGAAAACTGTTGTTTTTTTTAAAGGATTTTGCAAAATTGATGTCGTGGGGAAATTGATCAATGTGTTACTAGATTTAGTGTGCTCCAGATTACTTTATTCCTGTTCATTTTATTTATTCCTGTTCACTCAACGGGACAGAAATAAAAAATGTAAAATCAAATTTTAAACATGTAAATGATTTCTTTTAGTCAGTGCGAATTGAACAGCTCATCTCTCTCCGCGGTAACCTGGATCTAGTTGTCATGTTTTATTTTATTACATTTTTTGTTTCCATGGAAGTTTAATTCATTTTTATTTGTTCTGTCTGACTTTCTCTGTGATTTCACACCCGACAAAATTGGCTAACAATAATAAATCATCTAAAAAAAAATTTTAAAAATATTTTAAAAAATCCTAGACATAATTTTATACTAGTTATGAAGCAAAGCAACGATGATCAGAGTGCCCCCCCCCCCACTCTGGTGGGAGTGCCCCCCACCGGGGGTGCGCGGGGGCGGAGCCTCGAATCCCCCCCCCCCCCCCCCCCCCAACTCGGCAGGCGAGTTTAGTTCTGATAGGTTTTGGAATAGAAAAAAAGGAATGTGGGGCAGAGGACGAACTCTTCTGGCTTTCCGATTTCCCCCTCGACACGCTGTTTGTTTACTCTGGTCGTTTCTGAATGAGAAGTGATGCGCATCGTTTGTTTTGGTCATGTAATTGAGATGGACGCTCGGGTGGCCGCCGCTTCGTCGAGCGAAGGAATTGTTCGTTTCAGCTTTTCAATGTATGTATGTGAAGTTAATTTGATCTTTCTAGACTTTTATCACTCACTAAAATTCAGAGGGCTTTGGTTCTCGGCTGCTGGTTATGGTGCTTGGGGCGATTTTGTATCCCATAGACAGCTCTCGCCATCAAAAATGTTTTGGTGAAAGTTTCATCGATAACTCAATTGAACGCCATTTTACGCCGAGGAGGTTGTCAGGTGACATATAAGGAACTCTTCCTAAATAAAAATCCCAAACAGAAAATCCATCTGCGAATAAGATTCTGATCTTGTCTGCGAATAAGCGTGGCCTTTAACCTTAAACTTTTGGAGTGATATGGGGAGGATTACCAAATCCGGTTAGGCCTATCTTGAGTTGAAATGTAGGTGCATGGACAGAATTACGGGCTGGGACAGGTTTGATGAGAGTAGGATTAATAAATTATTACATAATATTTCTATTGAGGGCCACGTGGTAAAGTCCTTTTTTGTGTGTATGTATTTTTTTTTTTTTAATTGAGATATTTGGCGTGCTTATAGCCCTTGACAGCTTGCAGGTTGTGTTGTTAAATTCTGAAAAAAATTATATTAAATAAGTCTATCATACAACTATTCAGTCAGATAAAGAAAGTTTTCAGTTTTTGCTTCTCAGCTGTGACGCCACAGTGAGTAGGTTTCATGGTGCAAAATATTTTCCAAGGAGGTATGGACAGTGCATATCCGTACAACGTTTTGTAGTGCATACAACATGTTGAATGGATAATACACTTCCATAAAGAATAAAGCGGGGACCTTTTACTATGAAGTATTTGTTCAGTGGGACCATCTAGTACTTGTTTCGGAGGGGGGTTGGGGGGGGGGACCAACTACTTCATTTCATAGCATTTGTTCCTGGCGGAGCATTTGCAATGGGGGGACAAATACTTCACAGGCTGCCACAAACCGCGAACCACGGTGTACTTGTTCCGGGGGAACATCTACTATGAGGTACCAAATACTTCGTCACACCCGCGGCCACTCTGCGCACTAGTACGGGATGGAAAAGAGGGGTGGAGGGCGATGTCAGTTTCCTCTTGAATCGGTAGCCGCAGTTTTGATGTGAGGAGTGTGGTGCGGTTCGCGTACGTGCTGTTCATGGGCCACACGCAGTGGTGTAGGTTTTTGATAGTCGCTTCTCTAAACTTTCATGTCCTTGAATAACATTACCAAAACGTTTTCTATTTTGAAATGCTTGTCATGGAGAGTTGTGTTTTTTTTCTCTTGCCTCTGAATCGATTATCTTAATACTCGCGTCGGTAGAAAGTTGATGACATCGAACCCTGAAATTTTTCCGCAACCCTGCTAAGGCCTAATTCCTGCAAAGTCTGAAGAAGGTTAGGCCTGGCAAGACCGACTGAAAATAAATTTGATTAAGTTTGCACTCTGAGAAGTTTCCCAGTGAGACCGGTGGGGACCGAGAGAAACGGCAGCATCGTGAGATGCTATCAAGCTGAACAATGTCTCTTAAGGTAGCCTGCATGCCAACTTTCAATGCCGCGGAATAATTTTTGTCATTTCTAGATGATATCTATGTAGATCTAGATCTAGATCTAGATTCTCTAGATTCTAGTTGTTCGACGCCAAATGTATCGTCTCTCGTGTTGGGAAATTGATAGAGTGGGACAGAGCACACTCCACAGCGGCATGCAGGTCTGGTAGATCAAACCTGAAATATGAGAAGCCCCTCCCCCCTCCCTCCGCCCGCTCTAGGCGGCCTCTGTCATTTCGGACTCCATTGACATAATTATGATATTGATTTTTGTAATGGAACCTTCCCACAAGCCTTAAAAATGATAACAACAACAGCAAAAAAATCTTGGGGCAGAAATTTAGCCAACAGGATGAAAAAGAAAAGGTAGATCTAGATTTAGATATAGATCTAGATCTAGATTCTAGATCTAGATCTAGATCTGGCATTTAAAAAAAAAATATTTATGATTGATGTAGGCTAGGCCTATATTATGGATGCTAGAAAGATCTAGATCTAGTCTTTTATTTAATCAAAAGGTTGGGCTTATTTGCAGACATTTTAAACCCTTATTCGCAGATGCATTTCTGGTTTGGTAGTTTTTATTTAGGAAGAGCTCATATTAGATCACAATTCCGGCTTGTTTTGTCGAAGTTTAGGCTCTTCACTCGGTATGATGGCTCGATTCAGAGTAAGACATGATCTTTCTTGCTTTAATGATGCACCAGGTTGTCTTTTTTTAGCGATAGTTTAAATCGGTTGTCGTGTCCTCGGTAGCATTAGAGAGACCCTGCATAGTAACGCTTTCAAGGTTCCCTGGTGGGATGCTAATAAAGAGTTTGAGCTGGCAGCGCATTGGCATGATAACGGCCACTTTGTGCCTCTCACGGTTTTTTCATTCTCTCTTTTGACTAGCTTTCAGCCCTTAGTTACTAATAGATTTAAACTAAAGATCAGATAAAAGTGAAGTTAGAGATCTAACGGGAAAAGGCCTGTATTAATTATTTATCTAATGGGAAAAGGCGCGTGATGGAAAATATGAACTTTGTAAATATGATAAAAGTCTGTTAAATCAACTTGTAGGGTTCGACCTCTTTCAGAAATTACAGGACTGAATTTCCATGCAAACTAAAAAGTAGTAAAACAAAACATGGCATGCTGATGCAGAAAGCCCCCAAAACATATATTTTCAGGATACAGGAGAGAGAGATTAAATTTTCAGTTGGTACTGACTGAAACTAGTGAAAGTTAAAAGGATCATTACAATGTTTAAATTTGATTTACATTTTTATTTCTAATTAGCATTCATAAATAAAATGAACAGGAATAAATAAAAGAAGTAATTTTGGAGCACACTAGTATTATAATGATCAGTTTCCCCATGACATCGATTTTGCAAAATCCCTAGATAAAAAAACAACATGATTCCTAATGGAATCAGTACCAGGTTTAAAAAAAAGAAAAGCTCCGGCATGGGATCGAACCCATAGTCTCCAACTGATAACCGCAGTAGGCTAGTCATGATTACAGACCCGATAGGCTGGAGGAACTCTTCCATATTAGACATCACGAAATCAAGAACCCCCTATCTGTGAATGTCAGGATTAGGATTTGAATTGCCGTGCTAGGTCACGCATTGTTTATTACATGGCATCATTGATTTTAGCCAGTGCAAACGTCCTTGAACTATTCCCGTGGACAGTTTGTTTTTGTAACGCTTTTCTTAGAGATGGAAAGAAAGTGGGTCAGGATAGAACGAATGGATAAATTAACAGTGACGATGCAGTTTTCGACCCCGTGGTTTGGGTGTACTTTAACAGGGAAAGACGGGGCGAATAAGGGGTGAATAAATTCGTACATAAAACGTTTAGGGTGTAGAGACTTTGCGAAAGGTTTTGACATCCTAAGTCTGACTTTGTCTGTTACTATTAATAGAATCTATTGGCGCTGCGAGCGGAGCTCGAAGTGGATGCACCAATCAAATTTGAGCAGTCACGTGATTTGCAGAAGATAAGCGGTGACATGTTTATGCTACCTCACTCCATGCAGCGTATCCTATTCTGCGAAGGTGTCGGCTAAGGTTCAGCCAGAGGGAACCATAAGACTGTTAACGTCATGTCTATGTCCTGGATAGACAATGAAAATAACCCACAGCTCTTTTCTCCAGTTCCCTGAAATTGTTTCAGGGAACCAATCGTAAGTTTCATCACCATGATTCGAGATGATGTGAATCTGACCCTAACTTTCCAGTAGAAGTGCGACCAAAGGAATGCAAGACCATAAAGTTTTACTTGCAATTAAGATCTAGAACGAGTGACTGATATACACATTTGTAAATTGTAATTGATGTGTCTGGATGAGGCTGGGGATTGCCAGCCCATCCTAGAACAGATCTAGATTAGATCTATCTTAACTACGTCAGTGTGTCTTGACGGTTTGATCCTTTATAAGCAGTTAAATGAGTTAATATTGTCGTCTGAGACATAAGTATATTATTTGTGAAGTAGTAGGCAGTCTATATTTCTGAAGATAAATAATTACTAAGTAAACTGTGAATGAATCAGAATGATATAGAGTCTCAAATCTCTTAAGACTCTAGAGGAGATTTATAGTTATGTATTTTAGTATTTTCATTTGATGCTGCTGATGTTGTCTTTTGATATGTAAGATAGACGAAATTGTTAGGACTTTTAGGTAATAAATTTGTGGCCCTACAAGGTCCTTGATATAACTTACTCGAAATTGTTATTAGTGTATGTGGCATGGTATGGCAGAGTAATTTCTAAAACCTCTCGATTTAAATGCAGTCGAACACCTAAATTTATAATTTAGTAATCCCCAACGTAACACTCGAGGGCACACCCCTCTTCCAACTCGTAACAGTGAACAAGATCAGGATCTTATCCACACTAATCACAGACGTGAATAAGCACTTCATAATCAAAATGTGGCCCTGCCATTACTCTAGGCATGAATTTGCATTATGGCAACTTCTGATAAGTCATTATTATAATATTAATGACATGGAATTTTTTCTATATATTTTGCTCGTCTGCTGATGAAAAAAACTGGCTACTAAATGACAAACTTTTTGATGTTCACACTTTTACATTTATAGATCTAAATCAGTGGGCATCTAGTTTATGATACATACACAAGTGTAAGGACCTGTTCAAAGAACGGGGGGATCAAGGTAGAAAACAACACCACAGTCGGCACACAGAATGTAGATCTAGGTAGAAAACAACTCACAACTGGCACAGCAACACCCTCATGGCCCGTGCATAAGGCTGACGGCACAGAAACTCATGCTTTCAAACTTTGAAACGCAACCGGAAGTTAAGTCGAAACAAAACAAAGGCATGAGGGGGGGGGGCCATCATTGTTGAGGAGAAAGCATTATTCGATATTTTTAGGTCTATTTTCATTTATTACAAAAATTATGATGCTTCGCATTCATGTCAAAGGAATAGACATAGTAGCAAAAAGAACTATCTTTCACATGTACTTTTTTCAGGTCTGGGTATTTCTTCCTCGCAGCAGTGAATTTTTTTCCTTGCTGTTTTTTTATATAGATAAGCCCACAAAATGTTTCTTTGAAAACAAGAAAAAACCAAACTCTAATGGATTAAATTCAAAGGAATGAAATTGGCCGAGTCACGCTGCAGTTTAAAGACGGTGAACATAATAGGCCAAGTCATGCTTCAGCAAAAAGGTGGCAAATAAAACTGGCCATTGTGCACCGCCATATGAGGAGAGTACAATCTTAGTGTTATTTTATGGCTGGTTGTGTGGTTATAGATCTAACTGACCACATGTCCAACACCTTGAATAGTATGCAGATTGTAAGGTGTTGTCCAACTACTGTGCTTAATCTGAAGTAGGCTTGTTTTATGCCTTTTCAAATAACTGCCACTGGCATTTAGATAGAGCAAGATAGGTAGAGATTTAGATTGAGAGGTAGGAGGACTTCTTTACTCTGGCTCCTGAAAATAACATTGAAGCTTTCATTGGAAAATGAAAGATAGATTCTTGTCAGTTGTAGTTTCATTTAACCCTCACCCTGCGCGGGGTGGCAATAGTCGGTATTGACTTGCAAGCGCTCACGCCGCATGGGCGGCAAAAGTCGCCCAGGTCAAGCTGACCGCGCCACGCGCAAGCCGTATTTTCACGCGTCGGGTCACTAACCTTTTTGAGACGTAACCACCGTGTTATTGTTCACTGTATCTCTTCTAAATCAAACGCATTGTGACATGGACATGTTAACCAGTGAACCACTGGTCGGAATCACAAAGACTAAGCTTTCAAAGGCTCTCCCCACACTTTCAAAAGATGTAACATCGACATGCGAACTGTTGCTCAACAAATTTGCAATATTATCTCATTTTCTCACAAGCTGACCACCATCTGGAGTTATCTGTATCTAAGAACACATCAGAACCAAGCTCTGAAATAATCTTTGCCCCAAATGCCCACATTGGTTTATTAGTATGTGTCAATCAGGATGAAACCATTTGTGTAGGGCTTGGGAGGGCGTGGCTTGTTATCACGCTTCGTTCTCACGAAAACTACAGCTGTCAGCTTGGAATTATAAGTCAGATCATTGGTTAGAGACTGATAGACTAAGGTTTTGCTTGTTTATTCATTATCAAGCGTGATAAGGCATAGCAGCGAATGTTTTCATACCGATCAATAAAAACCGAACCACGTGGACAGCGTATGTGGTCATCGTCTAGCGGCACGGGTCAGTGACCCCAGATAAGATTCTCCGTGAGTAAGGTCACGGATGGGGCAGCGGGCTTTATGGGTAGCGCGCGGGGTATGGGTTAAAGTAAATCCTTGAGTCTTACAAACTGCTGGATATACAGTTGAGCACACGAACTCAAACACACCTAAGTTGAAATCATGGATCCCATGAACAAAGATCTAGGTCCTGAATTGATTTCTCAATATTGGTTGTAGTTATTTCATGCAAACCTCGAACTGTGACACGGATTCGGAGAACCAGTTTTCCCCAAGTAGCCTAGAAGTAGAAAAGAAAAAAAACGAACGCCAGAAACTTCATTATGTTAGCCGTAGCATAGCCTAGTTGTGGCAGGATAGTGCATGTAGTCATGATTACTGCTTCATGTATTCCTCGAAATTTGGCAAACTCAAACTAGATGAAGCCACCCCATAAGAATTTGAGTTTTCTGTGCTTGACTGTAATTAGTTAACCCTCACCCTGCGAGGGGCGGCAATTGTCGGTATTTACTCGCAAGCGCTCACGCCGCACGGGCGGCAAAAGTCGGGAAGGTCATGCTGACCGCGCCAAGCGCAAGCCATATTTTCACACATCAGGTCACTGACCTTTTTGAGACGTAACCACCGTGTTATTGTTCACTGTATCTCTTCTAAATCAAACGCATTGTGACATGGACATGTTAACCAGTGAACCACTGGTCGGAATCACAAAGACTAAGCTTTCAAAGGCTCTCCCCACACTTTCAAAAGATGTAACATCGACATGCGAACTGTTGCTCAACAAATTTGCAATATTATCTCATTTTCTCACAAGCTGACCACCATCTGGAGTTATCTGTATCTAAGAACACATCAGAACCAAGCTCTGAAATAATCTTTGCCCCAAATGCCCACATTGGTTTATTAACATGTGTCAATCAGGATGAAACCATTTGTGTAGGGCTTGGGAGGGCGTGGCTAGTTATCATGCTTCGTTCTCACGAAAATTACAGCTGTCAGCTTGGAATCATAAGTCAGATCATTGGTTAGAGACTGACAGGCTAAGGTTTTGCTTGTTAATTCATTATCAAGCGTGATAAGGCATAGCAGCGAATGTTTTCATACCGATCAATAAAAACTGAACCATGTGGACAGCGTTTGTGGTCATCGTCTAGCGGCACGGGTCAGTGACCCCAGATAAGATTCTCGGTGAGTAAGGTCACTGACCGTGCAGCGGGCTTTACGGGTAGCGTGCGGGGTATGGGTTAAAAGGGTGTTGAAATGGACAGTATAAGAAATTATTCACTGTTTTCTAAATTTTCTACCAAAAGCTTTGCTACTCCCCATACTGACTCTTGAATACAGTGGAAAACGGTTGCCGAAAATAGCAGTAAACAGAAAGAAAACTGAGTCACAGAATTTTTTCCTCTTTATCTTTGTTAACAAACTAGTGCTAAACCAAAATGGCCCTGTTGTCAAACCGAAAAGAAAATTGCTGGATTCAGTGGCCAGTCCACTGTAAATGTGATTCGCCATAGGCCATATCAAATTACTGTACCATCCCTCCACCCTTCCCCCTTCAAAAATAATTTTTAAAAACTGAGCAGAGCTTGCTTTGTTCTGAAGGATCGTACAGGCCTACATTGGAGGAGCAGCACTACAAGGGTGTGGGAGAGGGAGGGAGGCTTATAATCTCGCTGGTCCGAAATCAGATGGCAGCAGACAAGACTTTTGGCGCATTGTGAGTGACCTTACGTGTAAAATGTATGACATCGGAGAGACAACACGGTGTACTAGCGACCGTCGACAGCATAGTTCATGGCATCGGGTACAGTAACCTTAACGAGATCAGCAGGGCGGCGGTTCTGTACTGTCCGTCCACACTCATGTCTCTCTACTCTGAATGTTAGTCTATATTCACCCGCACATCCATTCTCCGTTTGTCCCTAGGCTGAGCAATGGCCCGTCCTCATTATCAGTCAAAAACACAGCAACGGAAGATGTGATGAATATTTTTTTGCTTATGCACTTACTTGATTTGTCCTCTTCGATAGTGATTTAGGCTGCCTCTCTTGAAAACAGCATTTTCAAGCCTCCTATCGGTAAGCGAAACTCTTTCTAAACTGAAAACAAACCCATGGTCCCGCCGATTTCGGTTTAACCATTGTTTACTGTAGTTAAAACCTGGAATTTGAAGCTTTTGTTATTCTGCATGTTATGGGTCAGAATGTCTGTACTTTGAGTTTGACAGTATGTCGGCTTGATAACAGCCACTTGGTGCCGGTCACCGGTTTTTCGTTAGCTTTTAGCTGGCGTTCCTCTAAATAAGATCAAGAAAAATGTAGAAAATCTAACAGGAAAAGGCCAGTACTGCAAAGTGCATCTATATTAATCCCGTGAAAATGATAAAATCTGTTAAAACAATTTGTAGATTTCGGCCTCCTTCAGAAATGGCAAAATGGGCTGCAGGTACACGTCAGAAAATAATTCTTTCATGGATCCACAGGCACAAGGCCATCTTTTGACATGTGCGAAATCCACACATTCTGTCAAAATGTGGCTGACAGATAACTGTTTTTTACACAAGCCAATTCCCCCCTCTATCCACAACCTTCCCTCTGCCCCGCATTGCTTGTCTATAGGCCTACAACCACTCTTTACCCTTCCCACCCACTATTCAAGTTCCGGTGGCTTTGTCTCTGATCCCGTATCATGTTCTCCCACGCGTCGGCTGTTCGACGGCTGCCACCCCTTCCCCCTCCCCTCTCTCTCTGTTCATAGTTTTCTCCCTGTGTGTCCACACCTTGCCCTACCCCTATTACATGGCATAATATACTTATTTTATTTCTTGTCAGCCGACGGCAGACCTTTTGAATTTCGAATTTCAACTAGATTTCTAGGTAGACAAGCAATTTATTATGAGCTTGCCTACACTTCTGGTTTGTTGGAACTGAGGGTGGGTCTGAGATTAGTTCGTTCGATAAAAGATATTTAATAAAGTCAGTGAAGGAAAAAAGATGGGGATTTTTCTCTGTTTGTTGAATGCAAGGTGTTCTTTGAGTCCGAGTTCGTTGGATTCGAGGTGTACTGTATAAATGAGGTGTCTGTAACTTATGAAAGCATCCAAGAATTTTGTACTATGTCCCAAGCAGTATAGACATGAATAATAGTACTAACACAAGCACTCCATCAAGGAATGAATAATCTTGATCCAATGAATTACAATGCATGCCTAGACAAAATTACACCACTGGCAACATGAAATAAATGCATACGATAAGTCTAATATAATAACAGATAATCAATAATCTTAAGGCCACAACTCTGATTAGTCACACTCCTTACTAATTTCTGTTATTAACACAAATTAGAAGGAAAAAAGTTGTTCAAGTTGCGTTACCCCAAACATCACTTTTAGTTCATGCATGACTGACTCGCTGGGCGCACCTGGAAGCAGTGGTCACCGCGGTAATTTGTTTCATCACGGTCCGTGGTCAAGACCCGTGTCAGCATCATTTTACTGAGTTTAAATAACTCCCCATTATCCGATATTTTCTCACCTCAATGATATACTTGATAAAAATTCGCAAAATGAAAGAACTCATCTCAATATAAATTCAGACATTGTAGCTGCCAATGGAACAAAACTAGAGAGATCAAAAGTTAGACAATTTTCAGATTTCAGCTAGTAGTTAGGTCATTTTTTTGAGGATGAATTAATTAAATCTCTAACGTTAGTATGCTCAGAAACTCTGTTAGTGAAGTCTAGAAAGATACATAAAACAGCTTACCAAGTCTGATCTTCTCTACAGTATTGTGTGCCAAGTTATTACAAACTGCATGACATGATCTGCTCCAAATTTGTTTCTGTATACCAAACTGCCTATCAGAATTCCAACAGAAGATGATCGGTAATGTCATTCGCATGTTTCACGTTTAAATGTGGCATTTTAGAACGCGACTTCAGTTTTGTGGTTACATCTGCCTTGTCACAACATTGGCAGATTCACTTAAGGCCGAAAATAGACAGGATAAGCCAAGCTATTCCACGGCGCCTTGAGGGAAATAACAAATATTAAATTAGAGGAACTGTTTACACCGGTGGCAAGTTGTCAGAAAGGCATGGCAAGGACACCGGTGAGTTGGATCACACTGCCTTATGATGTTTCACACCCCTGTCAAGATGGCTTGAACGGAAATGGTCTGCTCTCCATTAACATACTGTACTTGTACTGTGATCTATTACTTGTTTATCGTGTAGATCTAGGATGTGATTGCTAATTATCAACAATGAGTACTACTGAAACTCAGTCAATACTTTCTTTAGAAGAAAGGTTCAGAAGACACTAACATCTTGCTGATCAGATTTGTAAGAGAAAGCCCACGCACACAGCAAATGTGACAAGAGATACTGTGACAGAAAAAAAAAAGTACATGGACTCAGAGAGCATACAACTGGGACTGATAAAAAATATTGTTTCCCTGTAGTTTAAAGAAGAGCAATAAATCTTGTCCTCCATGAAGGACAGCAGTTCCAAATGATGCTAGGGTCATTCTTGCATCGGACAGTATATACCGGTATACATGTATATCATATATGTCAAATGGTATGGTACAGCTTGACTCATCCAATGTAATTGGGGCCTAAAAGAGTCATGTGCCCCTCTAACGTATGCTCCATAATTAAAAACGGCAATAAGCCACATGTAATTGTCAAATGTCCATTTGATTACAGGGTAAACAGTCATGGGCAGGGGCGAAAATACCGGCCAGTAAAATCAGTGCCTGGTGTCTGGTAATTGAAGCAAGAGTGAGAGATCCACCATGAAATCTAGATACATGGCAAAAAACAATTCCAGATCAAAATATTAAATCCGTCGTTTGAGAGCCGAGATCTGGATTTTAAAGTTAATTTTTCACGATGAAAAAGAGCATGAACTGAAAAATGGACACACTGTTGTTAACAAATCACAGCTATTAAAGTACTGATCACAGAGAAATGGGGTTTTCAGTAATATGAAGAGCGTGTACTGAAGATAGAAATGAAATATATTTTGTATGAACAGTGGGATTTATAGCGTTGAAATTGAGTGCAAATGAGCAAACAAAACTCTACCTCCACTGCCAAGTGTGACCGCTACTGACGATGGTATCGCCCGTCGTATTTTATTGCCAGTATTTAAACTGCCATTACGCGCTTGGGCTATCTGGCTAATAACATTGTGTAAAACTGGTCTGCAGTGAATTCGGGAACGATCAGGTGCTGGCGCTGTCTCAGGCGCCTGCCTTGTCATGATTTACAGGTTTGAGTGCAATTAGAGCGTCGAGAAAACTAAAGAAAAATCTGATTTTGAGTCCAAATAGGATGTGGTATTACGGCAACACAACATAATACTGGAAACGTGTCTGGAGACTAAGTGACTGAAACCTAAGTGTTCTGTGTTTTCTGAGTCCTCATCTGTTTTGCTTGAACTAGTGATTGTAAATCTTGAGATGTTTGTAAAAGACTGGATTTCATGAGTGTTTGCAACTGTGTGGTTTTTCTACGTTTTGTAACTACATAGGTAATAAGACTTTTACAAAGTTGTCTTTACTCCGAGCGAATTGTTCTTGTCCGGACTTTTCACGCTTTGAGTTGAAGATTGGAGATTTTCCGCAGTCAACTAATTGTGGTTTCTGTTTAATTGATGTAGACTGAGCAGTTGTTGGTAGTGTCAAAACTAATTTCCACCACTGCTGACTGTGTATTGTCCATGGATGTTGTGATGTTTCCACTTTCTCTCACTAACTTTCTTCTGACACCAGCCGTGATGGGCACGGCACAAACACACTAAATAATCGACTATCTCTCTTCTATAAGTTATAACAAACGATATCTGTATTGCTTACATATATACAATAATTATTAATTCATTCAATAATAATAGGAACATAGGTCATACAATTTCATGTGAATTTCGATGGAATGAAGTTGATGCAAATCAGTACATGCTAATTAAATGGCTTCGTAATATTCAATCTCTAGCACATTTTATAAAACACATGGGAACATTCAGCATAAGGAAACCTCTCCCTTAGGGGTGTATGGCGCTATCTGGGCACTGGTTCTTCCTCTCTACCCTGGCTTGACTGCGCAGTTAGATCAACAGGTATCGGCAGGTACCAATAGGTCGGGAAGCCAAGAAGCCACGATGTCGTTAATCAAAGTACAAGAAGTTGAGAAGCCAAGAAGGTGTTGTTCTTCCTCCTCACTCAGCAACAGCCCAAATGCCGACAAGATACCAAAGATACCACGCTCTGACAAAGGATGTTTGCGGGTTCCCTGACCTTCCCCACTCACAAGACTAGTACAAAGTTACAGTTGCAGTTGTGGTCTCCTCTTCGGCACGAAGCTGGTGAGTGCTCTCAGCGGTCTGAAGTTGGAAGGAGCGTTCGGGGATTTATACCCAGTCAGGTAGCGTCCCAAGACGCTCACCGAGTGTACATTAGTTATCCTAATAGCCACCCCCGTCGACTCCACGTCAAATACTATTGAAACAGCTCTACCCCCCAAGCAATTCCCAGGTGATCTGATCGACAAGTACGGCGGTCAAGTAAACACTACCCTTTTCGGGTGTCAAAGCGCTTCAGTTGCATCGGCTACTTTCCCCCTCTGGCCTACAATAACTCTGTCTCCCCGCCGTTAGCTATCTTCCCACGCTAGCTATACCTTGCCTGTCTGTCGCCCTGTTACAATCGCCCCCACTTAAGTCGATTTTCCCTGGCAAAATCGGCTAATAAAATTATTAATCTACCGGTAATCTAGATAGAGTGTCGGCCCATAGAGCGTCTCGCCCCCTGATGTTGCTGACTCGAAAGTTATATGGTTGCAGCGCCAGGTTCCATCTAGTTACCCTCGCGTTCTTCTGGTCTTTAGTTCGCATCCAAGTTAGAGGTCGGTGGTCCGTCTCTAACACGAAGTTTCTCCCATACAGATACGCCTGCAACTTACTAACGGCGAAAACTATGGCCAGGCATTCCTTTTCAATTGTTGAGTAGTTCTTCTCCGCAGGTTTCAACTTTCTGCTAACATATACAACTGGATACTTCGTACCCTCGTCTTCTTGAAGTAGGCAGCCACTCACTCCAAGGTTAGATGCGTCTGTCTGGAGAATCAGTTCCTTGTTCCAGTCTGGCATCCGTAGTATCGGCTCGGAACTCAAACAAATTTTTAGGGCATTGAACGCGTTCTCCTGCGCGTGTCCCCACGCGAACTTTGTGCCCTGGGACTTCTTTGTGAGGTCTGACAACGGCGCCGAGATTGCACTGTAATTTGGTACAAACTTCCGATAGTACCCCGTTAGCCCCAGGAAACTCCTCACTTGTGTCTTGGTCGTCGGTCGGTCACAGTCGACAATGGCTCGCACCTTACTCTCCTGCGGTCTTACAGTCCCCTGTCCCAGCTTATGGCCTAAGTACTCGACTTCTGTCATCCCTATTAGCGTCTTGGTAGGTCTAGCTTTTAAATTTGCCCGTCTCAGTCGCTCGAAGACATTCCGACAACGTTCCAAGTGGTCAGGCCAATTTGCACTGTGTATAAGACAGTCGTCTACAAATGCATCTACCCCTTCGCCAGCATCTTTTAATACTTTCCTCATGAGCCTGTTAAATGTGGCGGGGGATCCCTTCAACCCGAACGGCATGACCCTGTACTGGTATAGCCCAAACGGTGTGGCGAACGCCGTCAGGTGTTTATCTTCCTCGGCCATCGGAACTTGATAAAAGCCCTTTGTCAAGTCCAGCTTGGTGAAATATTTTGCCTCCGCTAGATTGGAAATAATGGCTTCTACCTCAGGCATCGGTTCGGCGTCATCGGCAGTCACAACATTTAGCCGCCTGTAGTCGTTGCAGAAACGATGTTGACCATCGGGCTTCTTAACTAATACAATTGGACTATTGTACGGGGACTCGGACGGTTCGATGATTCTGGCCGCAAGCATCTTGCCTACCTCAGCATTGACAGCTTCTCTAGTTGAGTACGGTAGTTGGTAGGGTCTTACCTTCACAGGTTTTTGATCTAGCAATGGGATTTTGTGCTTGATCAGGTCAGTGAGCCCCGGTACATCGGTAAATATATCTTTGTATTCTTCCATGAGCTCTTGCATCTGTTCTCTCTGATCCTGATCTAGCGTGTCCCCTAACTGTACATCCCTGTAGGTTTCGGTCTGTTCTAGCTTAGGCATGACTGTCTCCAGAGTCATCGAAGTCGCTTCCTCTCCTTCATCGGTCTCGTCAATTATAGCTGCAGCTATTGCCTCTGTGTTTTCCTGTTCGTCTTCCCTCTCAATATACTTCTTCAGCATATTCGCGTGATACAGTCGTCTCTTCCCCTTGACGTTCACCATGTAGTTCACTGACCCTCTCTGCTCTTCTACTTTGTAAGGCCCTTTCCAAGTCATCTGTAGTTTCGATCCGTCACTTGGGAGAAGTATGAGGACGGAATCGCCCACTTGGAATTTCCTCTGTTTGGCCCCCCTATCGTAGTATTTCTTCTGCCTGTGTTTTTCGACGCTGCTGTTCTCGGCTACGACTTTCATGGCATCCTCCAATCGTTCCCTCATATCTACCACGTATTCGTACGATGACCTCGTTTCTGACTCCGCTTCCCCAGTCCACAGATTCTTCAGTATTGCAAGTGGTCCTCTCACAGGGTGACCGAACACTAGTTCAAACGGCGAAAAACCTGTACTGGCCTGTGGGGTTTCGCGATACGCGAACAGCAGTGGACACAACATTCTGTCCCAGTCCTTGGGTCTGTCATGAGCTACTCGGCGAAGCATATTCTTCAGCACTCCGTTAAATCTTTCACACAGACCATTGGCCATCGCGTGGTAGGGCGAGCAGAATATCTGTTTCGTTTTGAGAAGTGCACTGACCTCTCTCATCAGCTCACCGGTAAACTGTGATCCCCTATCTGAAACTATTTCCTTTGGTATGCCTAACCGAGAAAATATTTCCATTAACGCTTCACTGACCTGCTCAGCTGATATCCCCCTTAAGGCTACGGCATCCGGGAAACGCGTGGCATAATCTACTAGCGTCAAAATATAACGCGATCTCCCATGTTCCGTACGCGGAAGTGGACCAACCAAATCTATGGCGACGCGCGAAAAGGGCGTGTCGATCAGGGGTGTCGGCACTAGGGGTACCTTTGTCACCCTACCTTTATTGGATGTCCTTTGACACGCGTCACACGATCGACAGAAACGACCTACGTCCGCACCTATCCCAGGCCAAAAGAACGACTGCATTATTCTGTCCTGTGTGCGCGAAATTCCTAAGTGTCCCCCGAACACTCCTTCGTGAGCTATCTTCATCAGCTCACTTCGGTACTGCTTAGGTACCAACAACTGCTCCACATCAGCACGTCCAGCCCCGGCCTTCTTTACCCGATAGTAAATTCCCTTACTCTCCTTTATGTGAGTACCTACCTCAGCCGATTGCTCCAACGTGGCTCTCTCCCTTAAAACTCTCAAAGTTTCGTCCTCTCTCTGGGCCCGGGCTATCTCACCTGGTGTGAGTTCCCCTATCTTGGCCCCTATCCTTACCTCCTCCGTTGAGTTGCCCTTGGCCTCCTCATTATCTGTGGTCTGACTCACTTTCGCACTCGCATTCTCACACTCATGCTCTTCCTTGTCAATCTCCACCTTGCGAGATCGCGTGAGTACCACACTTATCTTCTCAAGAGACGCCCCCTTTATGTTTCCTATAATCAAATCGGCCACTGGGTCTTCCACTACTAGCGCTTTGAGAAGCCCAGTATAAAATGGGGTTTCTACCCACATTTCCGCGACAGGAGCAGACCTTCTCGTCCCGTCCATCAGGACATAACTCCTGTTCTTCCCAGTTAAGCTGTTAGGAGGCAGTTTGTCCCTTTTTATAATCGCACACGTGCATCCCGTGTCACGAAGGATAGTAATCTCTTTATCCCCTATCCTCCCCTTCTCCAAAAATGGAGCGGATAAATCATTCTCCGGAACATCGTCTTCGGGCTCATGTTCTGTCGAACCTTCTAACTCAATACTCTTACCTTCCGTCTCCCAAGAAATGAAGGTCTGTGGCCCAACACTCTGCTCAGCCCCTGGTTGAGTATTCGCCCTGCCCGATGACTCCCACTGACTGTCATCGGCTTCCTCATCGCTGGTTAGTACGACTGCGGTCGTCTCTTTCTGTCTCTTCCTACAGAATCTCGCAATATGGAGAAGTGACCCACACACAAAACAACCACGCCCACTCTCACGCTGGGACTTACCTCGGTTGTCCTCGATAGTGGCAGCAGCACCCTTCTTCGTCCTGCCCTGGTCACACTGCCTCCTCAGGTGATTGGGAGAGCCACAGTTGAAGCATACCGGTTTACTCACTCCTAAACCCTTACTTCTGCTCTCCTCAACCCTCTTACCTGACTTCTGCTGTTGCTCCAGCCCTCGCTTCGACTGATGAGCCTCACTATACAAGTCCGCCATCTCAACTAACTCATGCACGGACTTGGGGTCCCTCTCTTTCAAATATATGGAAAGATTACAGTCGACAATCTTCAACATCTGCTCCCTGACTAACAGATCCGTAATCCCTCCCATAGTTCTCTCTGCCTCTGAGAGGTCTACCCACCTCTCAAAATATCTCTGCAATCTCACGGACAGCTGCGTATAAGTTTCGTCCTTATCTAGACGACTCTCCCTAAACTTACGCCTATAACCCTCTGCCGTGAGGTGATACTTCTTGAACAACACCTTCTTTACCTTCTCGTAATCCCTACTGTCTTCCTCGCTGAGACCGGAATAAACATCTAACGCCCTGCCAGTTAACAATGCCCCTAACATGTCTGCCCAGGTGTCTTCTTCCCAATCATTTGCCTGCGCGAGCCTTTCAAATCTTTTCAAATACGAGTCGAGATCCTCGCGCGAGTCATCAAAAATGGCAATTTTAGGTACCTTCGGGGCAGCAGATTTTCCATTCCCTTTACCATTGTGACACCCGTTTTTGGCTAGTTCCCGTTCGCATTCCATTCTCTCCCTTTCAAATTGTCTTTCCTTCTCCTTTTCTTCTCGTTCGCGCTCCTTTTCTTCTCGTTCGATAGCCCCTTGTTCTCGGTTTTGGGCTTTCTCTTCGTCCCACCTAATTTTGAATTCCTCATCACTAATGCCTTCTTGTCTGGCAAGCTTCAGTGCGCCCAGATAGTCCATCAGCAATTGACCTGTAAACAAAGCTAACAATAAAGCGTGGATTGTAACTGTGAAGTTAACAACAATATTCCTGCAATAGCAAACAACAATTTTCTCTGTGACAAAAGATAAAATTGAACAGTCAATGCACAGGTAAAATCAGAGCATGTCGCAGGCACTAAATGTCAATCTCTCTCACTCGCCTCAGGGCAGATGACCTGTCCACACAATCACACAATAGCCCCTTGACACGACCCAGATCAAAATTAAATGTTATTTACTAGCAGGATCCCACTTCTGACACCATTGTGATGTTTCCACTTTCTCTCACTAACTTTCTTCTGACACCAGCCGTGATGGGCACGGCACAAACACACTAAATAATCGACTATCTCTCTTCTATAAGTTATAACAAACGATATCTGTATTGCTTACATATATACAATAATTATTAATTCATTCAATAATAATAGGAACATAGGTCATACAATTTCATGTGAATTTCGATGGAATGAAGTTGATGCAAATCAGTACATGCTAATTAAATGGCTTCGTAATATTCAATCTCTAGCACATTTTATAAAACACATGGGAACATTCAGCATAAGGAAACCTCTCCCTTAGGGGTGTATGGCGCTATCTGGGCACTGGTTCTTCCTCTCTACCCTGGCTTGACTGCGCAGTTAGATCAACAGGTATCGGCAGGTACCAATAGGTCGGGAAGCCAAGAAGCCACGATGTCGTTAATCAAAGTACAAGAAGTTGAGAAGCCAAGAAGGTGTTGTTCTTCCTCCTCACTCAGCAACAGCCCAAATGCCGACAAGATACCAAAGATACCACGCTCTGACAAAGGATGTTTGCGGGTTCCCTGACCTTCCCCACTCACAAGACTAGTACAAAGTTACAGTTGCAGTTGTGGTCTCCTCTTCGGCACGAAGCTGGTGAGTGCTCTCAGCGGTCTGAAGTTGGAAGGAGCGTTCGGGGATTTATACCCAGTCAGGTAGCGTCCCAAGACGCTCACCGAGTGTACATTAGTTATCCTAATAGCCACCCCCGTCGACTCCACGTCAAATACTATTGAAACAGCTCTACCCCCCAAGCAATTCCCAGGTGATCTGATCGACAAGTACGGCGGTCAAGTAAACACTACCCTTTTCGGGTGTCAAAGCGCTTCAGTTGCATCGGCTACTTTCCCCCTCTGGCCTACAATAACTCTGTCTCCCCGCCGTTAGCTATCTTCCCACGCTAGCTATACCTTGCCTGTCTGTCGCCCTGTTACAGATGTGTCAACTCAAAGGTGGATTGTTGGTTCAGTAATGCGAAAGATTATGATGTCTGTTTTGTTTGGCATGGATTGAGCAGTGACTGGCAGAGTGAAGCTAATTTCAGATTTTGTTGATTAAGTACTGTCTGTAAACGGTCTAAATGTATTATGTAGACTTGTATTGGGCGGGTGCTCTTGTTCTGTCTGAGTGGTATGTTTCAGTGTGTCGGCATGTGTGTTTTGTGTGCACTCTAGAGTAACCTGTATGCCTTTTTTTTAAAACCTATCTAAGACATGTTGTACAGTATTTATTACAAATCAAATAACAATTGGATGAGGTGGCCGTAATCACAAATTCTGTCCACATTTTTTTTTTTGAGTTCTCCACGACCTGTCTTGCTACTTGCAGTGACTGCTGTCATTTTTTTTTCAAATTGTTCAGTGTTTTGTGACACTTGAAATACAGGTACAGTGGTCACCGCCTAACAGCACGGTACCCGGGAGAAAGTGTATAACGTGCTGGTAGGCAAACGTGCTGTTAGGCGTATAGGGGAGGGAACCATGCAGGCATGTGCACTGTTTAATTAACACGCTTCATAAGTGTCTCTAAACTCATCAGTGTAGACTAAGGCCTTATGCCTTGCGGTAAATTAAGGCCTAATCATGACAAAATTGGAAAGAATCCGACCCATCGAATTCAAAAGCCGACCAGATGCAAAAACCAATCAAGTGCGACGAATGTTTTCTCTATTCTTTCCTATCCGCCCACTCAAACCTTTGCAACTGATTAGGGCGGTCACAGACCTTCTGTTGTTCCCGCCCCCCACCCATACAGTCAGTTGTGATCAAAGCAGGGCCTCCGCCATGTGTCTATTGTAAAGAGCGTGTGTCTGTCTGGCAGGAGATTATGGCGGTCCCATACCCTCTGTTGACTCCAATCCCACCCTCACATGCCAGCTTGATCTACCTATACGTAACTGATTAAAGTAGCAGCGCCTTCACAGGTCATTGCAAATAGCGCCTGCCTGTCTGGGTGGTGAAGTACACATAATACACTTCGATTGTAAAAATTTTTCATCTTTCTGATATGAAAAAAGCGTGCTCTTAGAAGAATGGTACTTTAATAAGTGTGCTATTAGAGGTGACCTTTTATATAGAAAAAAATTATCGTGAAGGATCGTGCTGGTAGAAGGATCGTGCTGGTAGCTGGCATGCTGTTAGGCGGTGACCACTGTACTTTGAATGAGTCTCCTTTTTGTTTGAAGTCAGGTTAATAATAAAAACAGTAAAATGTCAGAGTTAAAGTCTGCACTTAAGAGCTTTCGCCTGTTTTGATTTTTCTCTTGTTTTGTCAACATTCTTTCACTGCATAATTTTTCATAATCTGCATAGTTCATTCAAAAATATATGTGTTTTTCCTTACAATGCTCCATAGTTCGATAACAATAACGTAAATCTGTAGAGGGTATGAAAAAAATCTTCGATACTAAAGGTGAGTGTCATGGGAAACTTTCACACAATAAATGTAAATGAATACTGCTTCATTTGAATGTAATTTTATTAATATTGGGGGCATCATTACCGAGATTTCAAGAAAAAAAAAACAACATGTTTTCTGAAAGAACTAAAACGAATACCAGAACAATTTGTACCATCAAACACAGAAAAAGCAGAACAAACACACAGTGGGCACAACACAATTTTGACTTTGGTCCAGATAGTGAAATAATGGGGTGAAAGAATGTGATATCAAAGTTAGACCACCCGGATAGCACGGCACGTTGATGCGAGCACATGCCCCCTAGGGAAATCCCCTGCACCTATTAAATTACCCAAGCTCTCAGGCCATTTCAAACTGCTGTGCTGGAGGCAAGATGAATTAGAGAAGATACATGTAATAAGATGTCGGTTCCTGAGTTTGGATGTAACGTTTAAGGCCAGATTGACTGCATGTATTTCTGTATTAAATTCAGAGGCTTTGGGATTAAGGCCTAGGCATTGGGTTTTACTGTCCAAGTTTGAAAATGAGGTGGCACCCACTGATTCTGCATCTTTGGAGCCATCTACATGTTTAAATGTTCGCCATCAGGATGTTTGTTGATCACTTCCCTAAGCATTAGTTTGTAGGTTTCTGGTGTGGTGTTGTCTTTCAGACAGCTGCACGATCTAATATCACTTTTGGTTTGTGTGTTGGCCATGGTGGGATGGCAGGAAATGGGTCATCTGTCACCGTACACAATCGTATTTCAGCCCCAGCGAGGAGGGACTGAATTCGAAGACAAAATTATGGAGTGATACCACAGGAAGTTAGAAATTCTGCATGACTGCTGGGCCGATAACTTAATGGTAGGCTGGATTGTCTTGGTGTGAGGACAATTTCAGTTACTGAAGAGATAGCTTAAATCTGTTCTGTCTGTTAGGGAGGGTTCAGCTCCTTCTATAAACAAACTTTTTACTTTTTTTGATACAACTGTATGAAAGTGATTACTTGTTTTCCTGAATTTTATGTAATCTTTGATAGGGTGTTTATTGTTTTATCAAGTTAAGAAGATAACTCGGCAAGATGTTTGTAAAGTTGATGCCATAAGTGGTCTCTTCAGTCTTGGTCGTAATTGACGACAGTATTGACACACAGACTTACTAATTGTGAAGTATGATGAGACATTGTACTTGTTTAATTACCTCCACAAGACAATTAAATGTGTGGCTATGAAATAAAACAAAAAATGATAGAGTTTTAAGAAATTTTCCACCGCCTTGTGCACTTGTGTGCCACTTATATTTAGCTGTTACGAATGAGATATTACTGTCCTAAATGGATGGAGGCTCTATTATAAGACTGTTTTCGAAATCGCATCACAAAAAAATGACCGGGAAAACTTTCAACAATGAAAACATCCTTAGTTTGCTGGCAGAGCTGCCCGCATGAGCTTAGTTGTAACTTTTCCCAATGACACACACACATTTACAATGCGAATCCTTGCTAGTGTTTGATAATGTTATAATTGTTTTCCATACAATGAAGGGTTCGTTTGGCGTAGTTCCATTCAGTGTGTATACAAGCATGTGCAATGAATTTTGAATGTCTGTGGCATGGAAGGCTTGTTATTGTTAGTAATGCAATGGGAGTGCACATGGGAGTGCAGTAATTTGATCGTTTGACAAAGTTGCAACCCTAGAGAGCCTTCTTAATCCCTAGGCAGTGCGCGGTGAGGAAAGCCTGCTAACCAGGTCATTGATGTGATTCATGGGGAATCATTATCTGGGTCTGTGATCCTTGTGGAGGTACAAAGTATAGGTATACAATCATGTGGTTTTGTTTTCAAAGGCGAATAGGACCCCCAGTTAGAATGTAAAACATTTTCTGTCATGCCTTATCACACTGGATTATGAATTAAACAATGATGCCTTTACAAATGGTCTGTCTTATGATACCATACTGACAGCTATAATTTTGTTGTGAACAGCAGTAAGCGGCAATGGATGCATAGGGAAGGGTAGGTGTAACTTTAGTTCACACATACCACTCACCTAGGTGGCCGTACGCGCAACTAAGCTGGCACCATGGTGCAAAATGGGCAGATTTACACCTAGTTCACACGTATGGCCAAAGGTCAGTAAAGAGTCCTTTCATGGATCTGCAGGCATAGTGCCTTCTTTTGATATGCATGAAAACTACACATTCAGTTAAAATGTGCTTTTGTGACAGCTGGCAATTGAATGCATCACATTCGGGGATCTTTAATTCTCTGTGAAATTTAAATTGAAGCTCTGAATACCCAACGTAAATTAGGTACCCAAGAAAACCGGAAAGGCGTAAAATAGCATGTCAACACACTGTCTAAATACATCCTACTAAACAACGCTGTTTTCATTGTAAATTGAGATTTGGAAAAGAAGCCTTCCATTATGCATATACTCTCAATTTTGGTTATTTTCCACTCTCCCTCCCCCACAGCTTTATCCCACCATCCCCTTTTATATGAGCAAAAGGCCATTATAATGATGAATGTCCATGATAAAGCCTTGATATCCTGAAACTTTAAATGGCATTTTGCAATGACTTCTTTGTTATAAAAACAGACATGTCAAAACTACTTGAGATTTTAAAAAAATTTACAAAATGGCCTCAAAAGGAAAAGGCAACTCCATAGGAACATACCATAAATAGAGATTCTGAAAATGATGTCATGGGGTGTCTTTACACACCCTTTGATGCACTTAAGCCCATATGGGCCCCCACAGTAGTTTTTTCAAATGTTCTATAGGAGCTTTCTTCTTTTTTCATTGGCAATTATTTATCTTTGAGAATTCATGATTAAGTTTTTATGTTATCTCTTACTAATGTAAAGGCTTGCAAGTACTGTCCGGCTGTTTTTTTTTGTTATTGTTTTTAGAAGTTACATTTCAACACATTTGGCACAAGAAAGGTTACATTGTATTGTAGACAGGAAATTTTAACTCTCTCTCCTAACATTTCTCAACTCTTTTTTTTTTAACAGAAGGAAACTTCAAGTGATCAGCAGCTTCACATATCAGCACTGCAAGGTAATCTAGAACTGTTGAAAAGAACACTCAGCACTGGCAAGGTCCATGTGGACTGCAAAGACAAGGTACTTGTACAATAAATTGAAGATTTCGACAAGTAAAAGTGTTAATCTTCATCATTAGTTATGCATGACTATGTACAACAGTATGCTTTGGTCTGCTGAAAATGTCACTAAAATGTCTGATCTGACAATACTGTAATTTTGCTGCCAGTAACATTAAAATATTTTGGATTCGCAGGAACTGTTGGCAAAACACAAAAGTTAGGATACATATATTTCTCAGGCAGGTGGCACACAGATCATTCATCATTCATAGTTCATTGTTCAACAGTGAAAAGTAAATGCATGTCAGCTAATAGGGCCCTCATTGCTCAGTGTCTGAAAAGCATGCATTTCAAGTATGGTAATGAAGTAAAATCAGTGTAATTGGGTTTATATTTTTCAACAAAATAAGTTGTAGGATTATAATAAAATCAAATAAAGGGTGTTTTTGTTTTAAATGAAACAGTAGACATTGCAAAATGCCATTTAAAGTTTCAGGATATCAAGGCTTATCATGGACATTCATCATTTTAATGGCCTTTTGCTCATATAAAAGGGGATGAAGCTGTGGGGGAGGGAGAGTGGAAAGTAACCAAACTTGAGAGTAGACCAGGTACATAATGGAAGGCTTCTGTTCAAAAATCGTCTTTTTGCTTAAATCACCAACCATCCGTCCGCCGATCTGTCTTTATACGTGTATTGTTAAAAAACATATTGTTTGAGTTATTGCTAGTGAATTGAAGAGAATTGGACAAGTTTCATATCTACAGGATGAAATCTGATATTGTTTTATCATTCATTGGCATCAGGTTATTGCAAACAAAGCTATTGAAAGACAAACTCACCCAGTACCCTCTAAAATCCTTATTGTCTGTGAAGTGGCTGAAACATATTATGATCTGTAATGTATGAAACACTTTCCACCAGGGCACTGACTGCACTATCAGTGCAACTGTTCTTAGATTTTACAGAATTAAAAACTATCTCTGCTTGGCCCAAATACAACAATTGCAAATTTATAATCTGCATATATCTGTAAGTACATTTGGGAATAACAAAATTTAAAACATTCGCAGTTAAAAAAGCCTTGATTTTCAAACACCATAGAAATGATAGCTAATTATAAATACGAACTCCAGGTATATTCATGGATTAGATATCCAACCTGAGGCCATTTCTGCTGGAAATACAATTTTTCATCCTGTTCTGTAAAGTTTTACCTGAAGGTGTTTGCTTTTTGTCTCTCAATTTTCTTACTATTAAGTGCAGCATGATGCAGGCAGGTGCATTAGAAGAGGTTTGGACCTAGATGTAAACCTTTTGTTTCTCATGTTGTGAAACAAATTTTGTCATGATAATGGCAGTAATATGTTTCAATTTTGTTTCTCAAGTTCCTGGCTCAGTCATCAAAGGTCATCATGAAAAAAAAAATGTCTGAGAAGTCTGGAACCCATGCTTCAGTCTGGAAATATCATCTAAACTGGCTTACATAGTCTCTATATCTGATGCTCCTCTTTCTCTTCCCTTATTAAATTTTCTTATTTAACCACAGTGTCATTGGAACGCACAGATGCTCCACAGCCAGTTTGCAAATTTTCATGATTTGGGCAATTCCCAGAGTTTACAGCGCATGAAAATATAGAAACTTGTATTTTCCTTTGAAAACTCCATCTTGTTTGGTTCACAGCTCAACACGGCATTTCTATGATGTCACCACTATGCCAGTGCCTTTCTTACTTTGAAAAATAAGTGTTCCATTCGAGAGTATACTTGTTAAGGTTTGATTCTATTTTTGTCTTGCGTTTGGTAAATTGAATGCCGTAAATTCCTTGCTAGATGGCAACCTGCAAAACTTTTTGAACCATCCTCGTATTTATGTTTCTTCTGTGAGAGGAAACACTTTACTGATTACAGTCTTTCAGAGGGAACAAAATGAGTTGGCAAATAAATGAACAAAAATAAACTGGTGAAAACTCACTCTTCAGAAGAAAATGTAAATTTCATGTAACTCCCACGGTAATGGTCATGGAATGGCTTAATCAAGAACAAACGGTAAAGATTTTAAGATCAGTTGGTGCCTTGGAAGAAGGAGCATTGATCCATTTAATGAGATATAACACAGGTTGTCTTGAAGAAAGAATCATCACACACCAGAGAGGTGTTGAGTTATGTGGGCACCTGCAATTGCCTGACAGGCACAGTGTTCGGTGCGAGCTGCCAGCCAGGCTGCTGCTGCTGGAGTGAGGCAGCCTAGTGAGGTGCCTGCCTCAGTTTTCCAGTATGGTGGCCCCTTTAGGATCCAAAACAGCGTAGTTTTCCAATGGCAATCAGTGCAGACATGTTGGAATTTTGGGATTTTTCTCATATTTTTCTGTCCCTGATCCTATGGGAGCACCTAATCTTGTCGGATAAGGTCGAAAATCTCGGAGGGCCTGTGTGCACGTTAAAGATACCTTGGCAGTTGGAAATCGAAAAGAGCAGAACAAACAAGGCCACTGCCTGGGCAAAAGTAAATAAAATTCATCCTTACCACTTTCTCTCCCCCCCCCCCCCCCCCTCCAAAAACCTGCTGCTGGCGCTGCACTGTGGCGAGGACGTGCCTGCTCCAGTTGTGTCTGGGCTGCAATGACACAAAGGCAAATTTCCTAAATGGGATTAAAGAAGTATACAAAAAATATGGCTGCAGCCACAGGATTAAAAGCAAAGCTCTTAATTTCACAGTTAACATTTTTAAAAACCTTTCCAGAGCCTCCAGTTTTCTCAAGAATATCAAGTTTTTCTGTTTTTTTTTCTGTAGTTGTGTGAATCAAAGAAACCACTAACACAGGATAATGGCACAACGCTATTTCTGCCTTTACATCCCCTGATTTTTTATATATATGTTGAACACGGCAATATTTAAGGTGTTCAGAATTATATTTAAGTAAATCTGCAAGTTGTGCCAGCAGTGCGAAATATGGTTTTTTTCTCCATTAATTTGCACAATTTTATCCCACTTTTTCTTCAGTCAGACTAGTCAGGTGCAAGCCAGTATGTTCAGTGAAGAGCTTGCCAGGCTTAAATGTGCCACTTGGGCACCACAAGATCTCTCGGCAGCCTGCCTGTGCAACTGAAAATGTCTCCGAGGCATGTACATTTGCATGGGTACCTGCAGTTGCCTGGCAGGCAGTTTAGGGTCTTCAAAATCATATATTTATCGCCTTATGTGAACCTGCCAACATGATTCTATATCAGCATTTGTTCATAGCGACATTTACTTTGTCTATGTGTGAAATTTGATGCTTCCTTCATAACTTTTCCTTCAGTCAGACCAGCTGGCGCAAGGCAGCGCATTCAGTGGAGTGCCTGCCATGCTTAAATTTGCTGTGCGGGCACCACAAGATCTCTCAGTGTGGTGCCTGTGCAACTGAACACACCTCAGTGCTGTCCAAATTTAGATGAGTAATCTGGTCTGGTCTAATCAGTGGTTAATGTCGATGAGAGATACACAATGGAAAGTTGGTGCGATGATGCTAATATCAGACCAGTAAAATATCCGACTGTAGTCGGATTTCCGACTATTTTATCACGACCCCAAAAAAAGTTGCCTCGGATTTCCGACAATTTTGGTTTTATGCTGAAATATAAGTACTCATATACCCATGTATTCTTGCTGCGCTGCTATGGTACCAAAAAAATTTCAGACTATTTTGTCACCAGCCACTTACAGATCTGTAATATAGACCAATGGCACTTCCATTTTTGTAAAGTAATTGATAAATGTAAAAACCTTAGCCGGGATTCAGACAAATGACACTCCATTTTTGTAAGAGTAATTTTTTGATGTATGATTGAAAACTGTAGATGGGATACAGACAGATGACACTTCATTTTTTGTAGGAATAGTTGATGTCTGTTTGAAAACTCTTGCCTTAAAAAGTAAACTTCTGATCTTCTGCATTGGTGCTACCTGTATGAATATATCGGTTCCACAACCTCTATGCCATATTTATATGTTTTGTTATACCATTATGTTGTTATGCATGTGTTTCGAGATGAAACGGTGACAAAATTATATTTAAAAAACAGTAAATGGCTATAAATCAAGAAGACTCACTCAAAGACTCTTTCAAAAGCTCGTGAACTGAAATGAACAAGTTTACTTTAGAAAGCAACCGAGTCAAACTGAAATCAACCAAAGCAAAATGGTTTGTGTTTAGTGGTGACAAAAAAGGTGAGAATCTAACTAGATCTAAATTGCAATAATAAATAAAGAAAATACCCTGACTCTTATGGTGAATGGACAGACCGACGGTTCACTATGAAATGATAGTTTGGTTTATATACAACAGAATCTAGATGGATGTGATCTCACAGTCACAGTTAGATCATAGACTATTACAACAGCAACAAACAAGATGTAGGGAACAGCAAACAAAACTAACTTATGTCCAGCCCCCCCCTAACAGTTCTGTACAAATATATTATATATCTTATTATAAAGGAAGTAAGGCCTCCAATGTAATCATGAATGGCTTTGTAACAGCTCAGCATTAAATTCTACATATTAGGCACAGAAAGACGCCAAGTTGTGCGTGGGCATATATTGAAAGGTCTTGAAGTTTGCTATTTAATGCTTTTGTTGACTATGAGCCGCAACTGAGTTGAACAGGAGAAAATGTTCCGATATTTTGAGCTGGAAAAAAAGATGTTTTCTTTGAGTAGGATTAAAAAGTATGGCAGGAAGTTTCATTGTGCACCTTAGTTCACATATTGGTAATGGAAACTCAACTTTGTAAAATGCATCTGTGTATTCCTGGAGTCAGTGGGCCAACCAGTACCTCTGAAGATAATGTGTTTTAGAAAAGAACATTCGCATTCTCATAAGTCATGTAGTTCCCGTTCACAAGAGAATTCTAGATACCCAAGAACAATGACGTAGTTACCAATTCAGTAAACATTTCAAGTGTGAGAGTATGACACAAAATGATAGTGAGGTCATGTCAGAATAAACTAGTTATGGTGTACTCAACAGTGAAGAAAGTTATGCAAGTCAATTGAAATCTGTAATTCCTTTTCCTTTGCTTTGTCGTTTTAGGTATAGAGCAGTTGTAGTAACTTAGTTTGTCAAAAGAAAGAAAAATGTTCATTTGCTCCTATCACATGGAAATGACCTTGTAAAATATTTTGTAATAGTTTTTGTTCTTTTGCAGGTTGAATGGTACTTTGTTGCAATTTATACTCTTTATTTCATGCGTCTTTCTTAATTTTCCAGGAGGGTACGACACCTCTCATTCTAGCAGCTGCAAACAATCATGTGGATTGTGTTAGGAAGTTATTGGAGCAAGGAGCTGATCCAAATGCCAGGAGGCTTGTAAGTTTGTGATAACTTACTGCTTAAGAATTTTCATGATAGAGGTTGATTGTACAAAATTACGACGAGTGAACCAAAAGTTTTCCACCTGAATATGAATGAGTAGAGGTAAAGTTTTGAAACTTATTGTGGATGGACACAAACTTCTTACCAGAGTGCATGCAAATTTTTGGAAATTTCCTTTCACTCTAGTCTAAGTGAAAGGAGGGGTTGATCTTCCGCTAGTTAAGTCTCAAATTGGAGAAAATTGAGCTCAGGGCAGTTATATGGTTTTTATTTTCACAAGGTAAGCAGGTGTAGGGCATTCTCATGGAGATCCAAGCAGTAAGAAATTCAAATGTGGAGTAGTGCCTGTTGAAGATGACCACCGTGATGGCCAGCCAGTGGCAGCAATGACAGAGGACAGTGTTCTGAAAATTATAAAGCTTGTTGTTTCTGACAGACATGGGACATTTCAGCAGCTGAGTAAGGAAACTTGGTTGAGTTATGGGTCAACTGAAAGAATCCTGAATGACCACTTGAATACGGCAGTTTCCACAGTAATTAAGTCAAAGTCAGCCCCGAAATTCTAACTGGTGTTACGAAAAAAATGCGGGCGAAAATGCTCTCCTATGACTTCAGTTCGAATTGAAAGGAGATAAGGAAACACTAAAATCAATATCATAACTTTTATTATAGGAATAATATCAATTATCAAAACAAAATGCATTCTGATCATGAGAAAAATGACCGATGAAAGTTCCCGACTGAAAATGCCCAATTCTCAGGACAATTATGAAAACTACAAAATTTGTCACAAAAAGATATACCGACTGAGAAGAAACACTTGCTTTCGGGAGGACATTCTTCCTTGAAAATACTTTCTTCTGGGATATTCTGAAGGTAAAAAATTTAATTTATCATGCCTTTGTCACTTTCCAAACTTTGTCAGACACTTTTCAAACGATCTGAATAAAGATTCAATTTCAAGAAAATCTGGGTTTTAGCTTCGAATTTCAGTCTGAAAACTGAAGCCTGGGCAGAAATGGAAGTATAGGCCCTTCCTATTTGAGTTCGAAGTGTGTTCACATAGCTGTCGATTAGAAAATCTGCATTTCTGTGTAAATTCAGATCATAGAAAAGAGTGACAGATTAAGATCTGGTCTCGATCAGATCATTAGAGTGGTGACAGACATCACATTCAGATCGTGAGGAAAGATCGCAGACAATAATTCAGAACGTTAGACTGAGTCGCCGATGCGTAACCAGGGACTTAGCTGACCCTTAATTGTCATGACTGAGTTTGTTTCAGAAAGACAAATCCAACCATATATTACATGTTTAGGTTTGATCTAATGAAAAATTTGACTGAATATTAAAAAACAGGGAAGTTCTGAATAGTTATACTGTGGAAACTGCCATATGACTAAGATGTCTGCAAGATGACTGCATCTTCTGACTCTTCCCGCAGAAAGTGCAAAGAGAGTGGAATGTTGCCAAGAGTTGCTCCATTTGTGTGAGCAAAACCAAAATGAGTTTTTCAAAAGACTTGTAACCATAGATGAAACTTGGGTTCATCAATATGACCCAGGGTCAAACTCTGCTTCAATGCAGTGGAAGTCACCTTCAACAGCAAAGAAAGCAAAGGTGCAGCCCTGTAAAGTGGAAAAGTGATGTTATCCTTTTTTTTTTACCATGAAGGGTTAATAATGACAGACTGTCTTGAAAATGGACATTCGGTTACTGGAGACCATTATTTCAAGCAGTAGAAAAACTTAAGGCAAGCCATCAAAGGAAAACGCAGAGGAAAGCTAAGAAAAGGTGTGTTACTGCATTACAACAATACGCCAGTGCGCACTTCAAGGAAAGCAGTAGAAATTGCAGGAGATTGTGGCTTTGAAATTTTACCACATCCACGTTATTCGCCAGATCTTGCTCCATCGGACTTATTTGTTTCCAAAACTGAAAAAGCACTTGAAAGGAAGACATTTTGAAAGTGATAATTCAGTGAAAGTAGCAGTATAAGACTGGTTTCCTGACAGAGAAGGGGTCTTGTGTTCTCAAGATCTGCTCAAGGTCATCCATTGGTGGCCGAAGTGTGCAGCTGTGCACTACATGTATATGAGTCATTGCCAAATAAGAGTGTGTCAAATCTACCTAGAAAGAAGTCACCTTACAAGAATGTCAATAAAGTTATTGAAATATCACTTGGCCGCTCACATTTTGTTTTCAGGAACAAAGGAAGGGTTTATCTATGTTTCCAGTCAACATTCAACTTTATATGAGGCTTGTTTTTCCTTTTCTCGGCGTGTTATTTCTCTAACACTTGTCATCAAAAATTCACAAAAATGAAAATCCATTTCAAGTCCTTTCTGTCGAAGAAATTCGCTGTCAAAAAGATCTGTGGTTCTAATCTATATTCTGTAACAGTGAAACATGCATTGTTGTCATCATATTCTGCGTAATAATTAAAAGAATGGGTACTGCTTGGGGAAAATACAGCAATGTCGTCAAAGTATTGAGTGAGACGTGATAAATTCATGAGGCTGCCCCTCTGGGTTTTCTTTTTTCGTTTCAATCAATTTAGTTCCCCATCTTTATGACATCTGTAACAGATTACCCAAACTTTCTTTGAATTCGAAAGTGAACGTCGATGGTTGGTTTCGGTTCGTAACACATGCCGGCACTTGTTATGTCAAGACAGAAAAAGGGGTACGGCGTCTCTTTGTCTTGAGTGTGTGTGGATGAGCGGTTTGGTACTGACCTCTTCTTTCCTTGTGGGATACAACCTGCTGACATGCTGTAAGTAGATAAGATAGATTTTTTATTGTCTGTCTATTATTTGAAAGGTGTATTTATGTCAGGAAAATATAATAGAGGAATCATTGTGATCAGTTACAAAGAGATGCTCATGGACACTATGGCTTTGTCAGATTAATGGCGTCAGTAACAAAATGTAGTGTGCAAAGTGTTGCAAAGCCCAGAGTGAAATCAAATTCAACCAGCATTCAGAAATTTCTATGTGCCTAATTGAATTCTGATAAATGTATTGAAGGCTGAGAATTATCTCTTATGCTTTGATGGGAAGAAATTTCTGAGCTATTCTTGCTTTTTTTATCATGATCACACTATCGATATTTGGTAGACAAATGTTTTTGTCATCTCTCTCCCAATCCGTGCCGTAAGCGAAACAAAACAAATTATGCTGCCCCTTTTGCATTCAACTCTTCTTGTTGAAGAAAAAAATCACTAGCATGAAGCAGACTTTTCCTTTTTCTTTTATTTGAAATGTATGTACATATCAGGGAGAAGGTAAGAATCGACACATTGTGATCAGTTACATACAAGAAGCATCAAAGACACCATGGCTTTGTCAGGTTAATGGCGTTAATAACAAAATGTAGTTTTTCAACCCTTTTCTTCATTTTTCTTTGTCATAGTGACATTTTTTGTCCACGTTATTGATCTTTCCAAATGTTTATAACCAATCATGCTGCAGGTCAACATGATATTTCATGCAAAAATTGAAATTCTTTTGGAATGTTTTTCTTAACACAATTTCAGTGGTTGACTCCAATTGCTCTTTGTGTGTTTCTTTGAGTGTAAAATAGTAAGTACAGCGTAAAATACAAGAAGCAAACAACTTCTTTTTAGTTCAACGCATTGGTGATAAATGTTACTTTCATGCATACATATTAGGCGAGGAAGGAAATATAGGGAAAAAAGTGTTGAATGTGAAATTTCATTTCATTTTATTTTTCTACTGAAATTAAAAGTAATTATTGTTTTTCTTTTTTCTTTTTCAAATTGTGACTTAAATAAGTGTAATATAATTTTACAGTGGCCAGCTTGAACCTGGGGAAAGTCAAGAGGAAGCAGGCGAAGACAGCATAGTAGAAAATGCCAACCATAACTTTGCGGCCCAAATCAGCAGCCAGGAAGGTAAAATTCAGATTGAAAGATTTTATACAGAGGAAGCTTAACTATCATCTTTATTTGCAGATTTCCTGATTTCCAGATTTAAAGTTGGATTTTTCTTTCTTGAGGTGGAAATTTTGATCAGAAATCCAAAATTGAAATGTGAGGAAAAATATCCATAACATAGGCAAAATATGAGCTAAGTTCCTACTCTTCAATATCGTATCTGCAAAATGAACCTTGTATATGTCGCTCACACGTGGTTTCGAGATATGGCCGTTTAAAGTTTTTGAAAGCGCATAACTCCTGCTGACGGTGATGTAAAGGATTCAGTGATACATCAAAGGATGTCCATTTCTACAACTGATCTACGTTTTTCGCTGATCCTCGGTTTTAGTTACTGAGAAAAACGCAAAAGAAAAAGGTATGTCACAGAGACACGATCTTCATCTGAAATCATTCCCCGTATTCAGAGAATCTGTATCATGTGAACAACGGGTAAGTCCAGATGTCCGATGTTCATTTGAAATTATTTCCGCAGTCTTCACGGCGGCAGTAGTGTGAATTCCGTGCATACCGAGATCTTTGATGTTCATTTGAAAGAATTCCCATGTTACTGACAGCGATGGCCGTACGAAAATCGTTCATCTTGAGATATTTGATGTTCATCTGAAATGATTTCCCACTTTTCCATAGTTAATGCTCTTTACCATCCATGTAAATTGAAATGACCGATGTTCATTTGAAATAATGCCCCCCTTTATAGACAGTGATTATGATATGAATGTCGAGTGTGTGGAAATATTCATAGTCATTGTAAATCATACACACACACCACACCCCAGACTTTCCTCCCCGTGATACTGAAGCTTTATTCGCCACCGGCCCTTTATCCTCGGGCCGATCTCTTTGTTTAACTGGACAGTGGAGAGAGGTTCGAAGAGATCAAGCACGGTGGGGGCGATTACGTTGTTTGAAGTTGTTGGCGGTATTTTGGCCATGCCCATGAACAATGATGGACATTTACGTCGTTAATGCAGGCCCGTTCAGCGATGGCTACAGCTCATTGTCTACTGGTTTAGCTATTCTATTGGTTTAGCTTTTCTTTTGTTTGGCCATTCTATTGGTTTAGGCTATGCCACTGTATCGTATGACAGGGGATAAAAATTGTCTGTTAATTATGGGGCGAACTGGCTTCGGCTGAGGCCCCCGAGAAACAAAAAGTCTTCCAGGAGGTATGCCGTCGGTCTTTTCCGCTCATGCCAGCAATATGCGACAACAAAAGGCCTCAATTGTACTTGAATATTTCGCTTCTATGATATTAAAATCATACCAAACAATAAACCGACGTAATATTGTAGATCTACCAACGTAATCTGTTAGTAAATCTTATGGACGTTACGGCATAATCTTGAAGCAATAAAATAGTACGGTCCATTGTAAAATGCGCAGCATTTTCAAAATTTTGTTTTCAAATACCACGTAAACTGATTCTGTGTTCAATTTAGTCCAGACGCACAATTAGATCATTTATTATTATTTTTATTGCTGTTATTATTTTAATTTGCAGTATACGGTGCATAAATTGGCATAGGTCTAGAATATCATCTTGGAGTGGCATTCCACTTACATTAAAAAGAAAAAACTATACCGGTGGGTGAATTTTACATACGTGATATTCATTAGAAACAATATTTTGCTCAATTTAAACTACTGTTATAAAAAAATTGTCCCGAATTTTTTTGCATATACATGAAATCCCTACGGATACATTATACCCTTGAAGATGAAAGTGTTGTAAGCATTAAATTGTCCATACCGGATGTCCTTTCATATTGCTTTTCAGATGAATTGTATTCTTGCATTAATAATACTCGGGAGTTTGGTTTATTGATACTCAGAGGTTTTTAGAATCAGTGCACAGTTCTCTCAGGTCGGTTAGCTCAAGAAAATCATTAATGGGTTCATTGTCGCTATCGTTTTTGGTATTGCAGCAGTAGGGCTGAAAGTTGAGATTATAAGGCTATGACATCGAGAATGGTGCGGTAGCACTTTGCATTTCAGCAGTACCATGACAATGGAGAAATTAGTTATCCTGTGTTGTAAATGCTCCCCCCCCCCCCCCCCCTTCTCTCTCTCTCTCTTTCTCTCTCTCTCTTTCTCTCTCTCTCTCTCTCTCTCTCGTTCTCTCTCTATATATTATATACAAATAATTATGTATGAGTAGAGGGTCTTTAAGACCAAACCCATTGGCATACCTTTATTTTTCCTGCCCAATGGGACGTTCATATTATAGATCTCATTGCTATTAATATTATTCATTATTTTTATTATTATTATTATTATATTTTAAGTTCCAACATTCAGCCTGAATCAGTACAGATTACAGAAAGCCTGAGATTTTTCCCCTCCTTCACTATTATCAAATAACTATTTTGTACTGAAATGACAGTTTGATTGCATTGTTGTTCACAGTGACAATGCAGATTCTGTAGTACAGTTACCGACAGCACACAAACTCAGCCTCAGCTAAATACATGCTCCCATCTCGAAAAGTCCTCAATTCACTGCAGCATTCAGAAGGAAAGGCTGAGATCTTTGTATCTTGAGGGTCTTAGCCTATGGCTATTGTCATTGGCCACCAGTTACCAACGAAACCAGTCATTTGGCTGAGACAAAGATTTGCCTAAAACCAACCACAACCAATCATCATTACGTTGGCTAGACCTTCCAATTGCAATAAGTATGCCAGACAAAAGCTTCCTAAAAATGGGAGGAGCTTATATTGCGAGCCACTGCTGAACAAGATCAAACGGATTGCTCATCGTTATGAGTTCCCTCCGATCGGCGCCTCGTATCGAAATGTGAAAACGTAACAAAGACTCGCTGACGAAGGTCAGGGCTCGACAGCAACTTTGCGAGTACTTAACATTGCAACCCCCACCCCACCCCCCAACTGCACTTCTAAAGCGGCCAGTGTTCTGTGATACAGGAGCGTCAGTTCCGATTAACTGAGTGTTGTGAAATTCCTTATTCATACATATGAAATCCCGATGAATGCACTATACACTTAAAGATGAAAGTGTTGTAAGCATTAAATTATTTATACCCGTATTTGAATTTCAAAATGCTATATCCGTTGTTCATGTAAAAGTTTACAGCCTAACGTGGGAAAAACTGTTATATGAAACTCAAGTATATATGCAGATACATGGTTCTCATTCTGAAAAAAATTCTCCCAGCTATCAGATCCGAAAGAATGAACACCGTACATGGTGAGTTACAGGTTGTTCACCCTTCGTGATCAGGTGGAAAGTGCGGGTGCCTATTAAATGAACATCATACATCTTTGTTTGCACCACATTCATTCTCCGTGATCATGTAGAAAGCGCGGCTGCCCACTTGCATGAAATTCATTATCTGTGATCAAGTGGAAAGTGCCAGTGCCCGTGCGATGAACACCGTGCATCGTTAGATACATGATGTTCATCCTCAAAATGTGATATAGGTGAAATCATAAAAGTATCGATTTCTCTACTATTTATCAACATACAGTAATGAGACCGGTACCAAAATGTAGATCGTTCATTGCTGATTTATTTTATTTAAAAAACTGAAAATCGCAAATTTTGGAATTATACGGTTTTCATTTTGTGCATGCGATATATAATATCCAAGAGCCATGTGTGTCATGGTTGGCGGTGACACTTAACGTCTGAAGTAGAGGAAATTATGGCATTGTTTCCATCCCTGATCATCAATAAAATGTACACATGAGTAAGCCAAAAAATGTTCAGAAATCATGTCAAAACTATAAAAAGGCTTGTGAACTATGATTGTTACGGCTGGACTGTCACATCTAACTCTTCATTTTTCTTTGCCATTGATCAGAGATTGAGGAGCCTTTGTCAGCTGGAAAAGTACCATGTATACTTTTTATGTTTCAGAAGAGGTCAGCAGGAATGTGGAGGGAGCTCAGAAAACACAAGCTGAAAATGGCAGAAGGAAGGCAAGATTTAAATGACAGATTTTATCCTGAGAAACTCCTGAATATTTTCTTGCCTAATGTGTATACCGATGTAATAATTGTAAGTTAATATGCAATGCTGTTAAAACATTTGTTCATTTTTTTGTTTTTATGCAACGTGTTAATGTTTAATGTTGTTAACTCTTAAAAAAACAGTTTCAAGTGTTTTCCATTCCAAATGGCAACTTAACTCATCCCAACTTGATGCAGTAAAATGTGTGTTTTTGGGCGATTGAAAGTGAAAATAAGGGACCCGGTGAAGGCAGTGTTGACACTCTTTGGCCTGAAACACTTCTAAAAATGACGGAGAGAGAGTTACATGTATATCTCACATGTAGCGTGTAAAACAATTTCTTAAACTTTGTCCATGTCTCTGTAAAGTGGAATGCACTGATAGTTACATGAGAAAATAAATTTTTTAAACACATAGTGAGGAAATTAGAATGAAATTCTTCTGCCTGGGTCCCAGATATGCACAGCTGGAGCTTGCCTTGGATTAGAATAAGTCAATATAGAGTTATTATGCAATTCGCTAATATTTTATTTCTTCCTTTGTTTTTATTGTTAACAGAATACATGTGGTTGGGCCACATCAAGTTAATTTCAAGACTCAGGGACTGGGAAAACCAAGAGCAGAACATCAGGCTGCCTACATACAGAGGCTAAGGCAGAATCCCGAAAAATGGGCTGCCCATGAAGAGAAGCAGCTTCAGATCTATAGATAAATTGATAACTAGATCTATAGATAGATAGATAGATAGATAGATAGATAGATAGATAGATAGATAGATATGTCGCGATGTGGGTTAGATGGGGATATTTCGACTGACACTCTTTCGAGGTCCGCTCCCACAATCGACGAACACACAAAAAAAAATACTTGCACTCTAAAAAACTAAATAAATCAATTGCTTTGATTTTTAGCAGAACTGTAGGGCAGTTTAATTACAGGAATTAATGTAACAAATATAATTATAAATATAAATATCAATTCAAAGGCAACTGAATCTAACTAATGAAACTACAGCTTTCTATAAAGACTAACGTATTCAATCTAACTACTTGCAGGTCATATGAGTTATATGCCAAATAGAATCCGCGCATGCGGCGACGGATATAACAGTTTAAATTCTATTAATTCAATGAGACATGTTATGATATGGACATTTCCTCTAGACACGCCATGGAGAATGCTTGTACAACCATGCGTTGTCTGGCGGTAGCTCTGAAACTGTCTTCAAAAGTAAGTAGAACGGTTCACTTTCATCATTACACATTAGTATGGACTCTCACCATGAGGCCCTCACTGGGAGTGAGAGCGCTGGATGTAAACGCTGTGGGTTTATATCAAACCAAGTAGCTTAGGCTCTGGAGCTTTAAATCAGGCTCCTCACAATGGACTGCTCAACTGCGTCTCTATGTCTCTCATCTGGCTGAGGACTATCGCCGACCACCTCGTAAATGGATTGTCTACATGTGGCCCAGAACTAAGTTCTGTATGGCCTTAAATACTGGTCTGCATCTGCAGCTTACCGTCTAATTCCTGGATTGTGATTGGTGCAACCACTTCTAGCTCAGCTGTCGAACTGAGTTATTTTAAGTAACAGCCCTACGCAACGACCTTGGGTCGACATCAAAGGTCGAATCACTCAATACAATATAATGTAATTTTATAGCAATAAATTCTTAACATGTTCAAAACCCCGAGCTTTTACTCTGGATCACGGATTTTCTGTACGTCAACCGACGTCTCAACAACATTTAATTCCTACTCACCCCTTCCCTCTCTACTAAGCCTAGTTCAAAACACGAGATATAAAAAGTGCTCAGCCATGCACACCTACGCTGTCCGTCTATCCTTCCCCACATCTTCTGTCTATCTATTATAAAAAAAAACTGTTCAAAACAAATTGTTTACGAGACCAAGTTATGCTGGCTCGCACAATAATTACGTTTGCAAAAATTACTCACTGCTCTCTCACAAAAATTTAGTCAGTGGAAACATTTATGAATTAAATCTGTTCTTGACAAGATAGATATATAGATGATAGATAGATAGATAGATAGATAGATAGATAGATAGAGAGATAGATAGATAGATAGATAGATAGATAGATAGATAGATAGATAGGTAGGTAGGTAGGTAGGTAGGTAGGTAGGTAGGTAGGTAGGTAGGTAGGTAGGTAGGTAGGTAGGTAGGTAGGTAGGTAGGTAGGTAGGTAGGTAGGTAGGTAGGTAGGTAGGTAGGTAGGTAGGTAGGTAGGTAGATAGATAGATAGATAGATAGATAGACAGATAGACAGATAGACAGATAAATAGATAGATAGATAGATAGATAGATAGATAGACTTGTTCTAACTGTGGGTGATGGTAATTGCTTCCCCAGATCATTTAGTACTCTTGTTCTTGGTACTGAAATTGCCATAAAGAGATAAGATGCTGAATGACTTGTGAGCTTGTATGTAATGAAAATTTGTATTTAGATGACAGTTTTTTAGTGCTGGCAGCTCTGATGCTAAAAATCTCCCTCTCATTGCATATATCACTCTGATTGTCATTTTGGAAAGGATACCTCTGATCCAAATGCCATCAGAGATATCTTTGAGAAGAAAGTTTTTAAGACTAGAAAATTGAATGAACATCTCAGACTCTAGCACTTACTAGCTGCTGCTAGTGTCTTGGAATGTGCAGTCATTTCCATTTATCCAAAAAAAGGACCCTAAAAAATTACAGCATTGTTCGACATGTCTTGTACCCAGATCTTTACATTATGATGAGCCTGTCTGCATTATGTGGACATCTAATCGCACTGATATGAATGAAAGACACTGGGTGGCAAACCATGTCGCCCTGTTAGTTAAGTGTCACAAATGGAATGCTTTAATTTAAGTACAAATAGAAATATACCAAGTACATGTATTACTATAAAGAGAAAGTTCGAAATTGTTTGTACCCATGCGGTGTATGGATATAATTACACCAAGTATTTCTAAAATTGTGACATTTAGTTTCAGTTTGTTTGTACCTGAGTGATTTATGGATTTACCTGCATCAAATATTACTATAAAGTTTTAGACAGTTTGAATTTGTTTTGAACTTTATAATATAATTTACTACATGAAGTGTGCTGTGACTATAAAGTTGTAAGCATCCTAAATTTGTGCCAATGTAATGTATAGATTAAACTACATGAAGTATGGCTATAAAGTTATAGACATTCTAAATTTGCTTGTATTTATGTAAAGTATAGTTTAACACCAAGTACTGATATAATTAGAGAGTTTAATGATATTGTCTGTGCCAATGTAATGTAGGGATTTCACTTTTACGGAATTTTCACTATTAAATAATGCTACAATTGATATATATACTTGTATAAACTGCCTTTTTCATTTTGTTGACTGTGAAAAGAGAAGTGTTGTGTTTATTTATATTTAATCAGAAACGGAGTGGGGAATGTCCATGCATTAGAACCCCAAAATATGAGCACCCGCAACTAGATGCATACAAAACATTTACTCACAAATGATCAAGGACGTCAAAATGATCGTATTTAATTGTAGTAATTGTTGTTTGTTCTACAATTTTTCTTCCTTGAGAACTATTGATTTCAGCAGACTCTAAGTGAAAGGTATTTTTGGTTTTGATGAATGCACATACATTTTAAAAATCAAGGGGTGCTACTCTTATGCAATGAGATTGCATGAAAACGTGGCAATTTTTGCATGTGACAATCACTACTCTACAATATTGCTTCTTTGGGGTGTATAGATTTTTTGCAGAAGTAGTGAGGTTTTTACACTTTTGAGGAATGAATTATATGCATGATAGGTAAATCGAGGGATGCAACTAGTACTATAAGATTCAGCATGACAAAATAACTGCAAACATCACCAATGGTGTTCTACTAATCTGCTTCTCATGGGTGTGTTAATATGTGCAGAAATTGTGAGTAGTTGCAGTTTTGAGGAATGGACACACATACACATTTGGTTGATAAAGGGACGTAACTCCTACACACAAAAGTTTCAGTTGAATAAAATGCCAATTTCCAAGCATGAAAATCAATTTCCTGCAAATTTGCTTCTTTGAGAAGTATTGATTTTCTTAGTTTCTGAGATAACTGATTTTTATAGATGGTCAGCAGGTTTGCAAAACCAAGGGGCGCAACTCACTAAGAAATTCTTAACATACAGTGTAATAATATTTTTAAAAAAACGGTTATTATCGATTCTCCTTAGTTTACTCTTCAACTTTCCTTCTTTAAATAGTAAGATTTCACAATGATTGTAGACTCGGAAACCTAAAAATACCGCTAAATAGTAGTGAATATTAGCTTATTATGGCAAGGGCAATAACTCTGGATCAGTATCCAATATATATATCATCAAAAACAACATTTTTCATCTTTTCTAGATGTGACCTACAACTCTGCTTCTTTGGGAAGTATTCAATTCCTCGTACCGTAATTCTAGAGTTATGATGAGTTACAATAACTGTATTTTAGTAGGTAGATTTGACCCACTCTTATTTGGCAATGACTCGTATAGAGAAAGATTAGGGGAGTGGAAAATTCATGTTCGGGTGGAAAACTTTTGGTTTGCCTCTCATATTGTGAGATCCTACTGGGAAACATGATGAAAAACACCCTGGCCTTAAGCTTCAGAGTATCTTTGAGATGATCCCATCCATAGCTGCTTTCTGCCAGGACTCGCACCTCACCTATTCTTTTCCAGTCCTGGTTCAGGACCCATTGTTGTACCATTTGCAACTATGAGATGTTAATTCTTGTGACAGATATTGATCTGTGAAGTTCCCTCTAGCTGATAGACCTGCCGAGAAGACTGACAGTAAAGAGGCATGTTGTACAGTCGACTCCACATAAAATGAAGTCGCTTTATGTGATCTTCATTTTGGGTGATGTTTTTCTTTTATTCCTTTCCCAATGCCTCATGTCCAAGGGAAAAAAAACGCTTAGAATGACATCATAGAATCCATCTTTACTCTTCGTGCAATCTCATTTTCAAGACCAATAGAGGAAAAAAAATGCTTAGTATGATCTTCCTAATCTGTGTCATGGTCAAATGCATGCCATCATCTTTCGTAATCGCTGTTTCACAACAGCTTGTACGTGCCATTGTTCTGTGTCTGCAACACCTACCCAGCGTGTGCTCGAGGCGCCATGGGTGCGACTGGATGTGGTTGCTTTGTCCATGAGTGTAGAATTTTACAAATTTTATTCTGCTGGCATCACCGATCCCTAGCACCCATGCGAGCTCAAATATGTTGCCACGTGTTATTCATCAGGTGGATCGATAATGCAGTATACATGTAATAAGATTGTGACTGTTGCACAAAATTTGAGAAATTTTGACTGTGACTGTGAGTTAAAGCAGTACAAATTTAATTACTTTTGCATGAATGGCAGAACCTATTTAACCTTAAACAATGGGCCAGGCTGAATTTCCATAGTGGTAAACACCTGTCCAAAGGAAGATAACTCTTCATTACTCATGGACTCATTTGATTTGATTTGGTGACAGGAAATAGAATCCTGTCACACCAGGCATCCCCATAAGTGCTTCTCTCCCGGTCCAAGATCCATTCGAGGGTTTTCCTTATGTTCCCAGTGTCTTCTTCCGCTCGCAATCAGTGGGTGATTTTCTGCAGCTCTTTCCTGTCATTGTGCAGGCCTCCCCAGATGGCAGTATTGCCGGCAAGTAGATCAGCTATCTTCTCTGCCTCTAACACCAGCATAGCCCTGGAAGTATATCCATGTGAGGGACAGGGTGAGGCTTTGGAGGATAGTAAGCCATTTGCTTCAAAACATTTTGCTGTCTACTTTCCACAGAATGCTCCGAGAGTCTGCGAAGATGGCAGCATGGCCTGTGCTAAGTTGCTGAGCCGCAAGCCAACACAGTGCCTCAGTAACAGCCTCCATCTCCATCCGCATGCTAGACACATGGACTTTGTGCAATACTAGACCTCTGACCCATGGGTTGACCTCTCCTGTATGACACAAAGTGCCATCCAATCTTGTTGGCGGGTTTGATGGCTCCATTTGTGAAGAGTACAAAATCGTCTGATGACGATTTATCAACTCCCTAACCTCAGTCTCCGTGGCACCAAAATTCCATTCCTGGCATGTTCATCCCAGAGTGATTATCATCCTGGTTAGGCTTTTGTGGTTCTGGCACAGCTGAACTCATTCTTCTTCCTCATTGATGTCCTCAGTATTGTACACTAGTCTGAGAAATTCCTTGGCTGCCAGCATCCAAGATTTCCCACATTTGATTCTTGCCCTCTTAGAATCCCTCAGAGCATGATGGGTCCATCAACTACCAATCACTCACTTTGACATATATTAAAATATGAGTTACAGGTTACAGACAACAGTGGGAACTGTCATGTGGTACCAAATATTAAATGAAATATTTTACCCCCCCCAAAAAAAATGAAATTCAGAAACAGAGTTTATTGCGATATTCTTTAAATAGTCTCAAAGCATTTATTAGGTTTTCCATGAATTTTTGCATGGCACAGTTCACATTGTATGCCACCAACTGCTCCATTCTCATCAGAATCACTCAAATTTTCTGTATATGATGCCCCACAACTGAATTCAATAAATCAAAAGCCATGCTTGACCCTAAAGTCATTGTGAACTCCACAAGTTTACCCACACAGGATTTATCTGTTCTGAAAAGGAACAGCAAATGTGACAATAGACATAAATATTTCACTTTCCATTTGAACTGATACTCATAAATAGCTTCTAGTCTAAAAATCATGACTTAACCCTCACGCTGCGCGGGGCGGCAATAGTCGGTATTGACTTGCAAGCGCTCACGCCGCACGGGCGGCAAAAGTTGCCCCGGTCAAGCTGACCGCGCCACGCGCAAGCCATATTTTCACACATCAGGTCACTGACCTTTTTGAGACGTAACCACCGTGTTATTGTTCACTGTATCTCTTCTAAATCAAACGCATTGTGACATGGACATGTTAACCAGTGAACCACTGGTCGGAATCACAAAGACTAAGCTTTCAAAGGCTCTCCCCACACTTTCAAAAGATGTAACATCGACATGCGAACTGTTGCTCAACAAATTTGCAATATTATCTCATTTTCTCACAAGCTGACCACCATCTGGAGTTATCTGTATCTAAGAACCAATCAGAACCAAGCTCTGAAATAATCTTTGCCCCAAATGCCCACATTGGTTTATTAACATGTGTCAATCAGGATGAAACCATTTGTGTAGGGCTTGGGAGGGCGTGGCTAGTTATCATGCTTCGTTCTCACGAAAACTACAGCTGTCAGTTTGGAATCGTAAGTCAGATCATTGGTTAGAGACTGACAGACTAAAGTTTTGCTGGTTAATTCATTATCAAGCGTGATAAGGCATAGCAGCGAATGTTTTCATACCGATCAATAAAAACCGAACCATGTGGACAGCGTATGTGGTCATCGTCTAGCGGCACGGGTCAGTGACCCCAGATAAGATTCTCCGTGAGTAAGGTCACTGACGGGGCAGCGGGCTTTACGAGTAGCGCGCAGGGTATGGGTTAAAACACTTCTATTCTTAGCAGTATACTTGGGTGAGGGTAGGCATGTTGTAACAGTTGTTAACTCTATCGGGCGATGTCTGGTGGTACAGTTGTTTCTGGAATAATGGTCTTTGGAACCTATTTTTTATCTTGGACAGAAAAATTCTAGGTGAGCAAAAGTTTATCCCAGGCAGTGCCAGGTGCCTCATGTAGTGTCTTCAAAAAAATTGTTTGTTATAAAAATCTGTCTTTCCAAGTTTCCAAGTTTATACGATTTTATAGCACTTCATAATTTTTTGGGCCATTGGGCGGTTGTAGAACACTTAATAATACAACAGCATGTACTGCTAAAATAGTACAGTGGACCATCATGTTTAACGACACTGCTAATAACGAGACCTTTGCCAATAGCGAGAACATTTTAAATCTAGTATATGAGCTATATAATAAAATACTAGAATAATGTCAATCGATAATCAAAGCGCCTGCTATAGCGAGAGAAGTAATTTTGAGTGTGTACGGCAAATGGTGGAGGCGATCACAGGACAACCTGTTGACAGTCAGTCCAGTCAAACAATAACAACATGCATCATTCTTTGTTTGTTACTACATGCCCACTGGGCGAGTTGTGACCCACCTGGCCATCTCTTGCTTAGGCCTAGTAATAAGTATGCTTTCTTTCCCTACTGAAACCACGTGCTGTGACAGCACACTACACGCAGTCAGCTCAAAGTGATGACTCAGCACTCACTGATGCATACTGTGGGGCAGGCCATGAAGGCTACAACCGTGTAGTTCGGTCAGACACGTACACTCTCTGGTCACTACCTGTAATGTGGGATAATTATTACTTGTAACTCGGTCTTTGATCATAATTGATCGTGACCACATGCCTACACTCCGTGTTGCAAGCACGTGGCCAGTCTGTTCCCATACTTTGAATGATTCAGCATGGAAAACCACCCAAAGCAAACACACTCGTCTGCCTCTAATTTTTGAATCTGAATCTCTCATAATTTGATCAAAACATGGCTACTATCGGCACACACAAAAAAAACCCAGCACCAATGTCAAGGCCGAGATCTTCTGTCAGTTTTAATATTATATCTAGGTTGATGTACAGGATATGCCAAGAAGAGAGGTAACTATTAAAATGCCCCATTTTTCTTGGTTACCTCCCTTGTTAGCATGTCCTGCACAGAGTGGGGTATTTTAATCCATTGCCTTGCCTTGCCTTTTGTACGCTTTCCTGGAATAGCGAGACCTTTGATATAACGAGACATTTTTGGTGGAACATGACCTCCCGTTATAACCAAGTTCCACTGCACAACAACACTATTTTAAGAATATATAATCACAGGGAGGGTAGGATACTCTTCTGAAAATCTAAACACTTAAAGTGCTTTCTCAAATATGAGTGTTGAGAATCATGTCATACATGAAAGACATCACATTAAAACTTAATGTGATGTCTTTCATTTCACAGAAAATTGAATATGAAAGTCGGGATTTCAGACATCAACTGTACATTTTTACAGAATTATGTTCATATGCTTTTCATGTTTTGTTCGTCAATAGACTGGCACATGCGCCCTTTTCTTTGCTGCACAAGGTGGATTTTTGGAAATAGTGAAAATCTTGCTGAATCACAATGCTCATGTCGATCTTGCAAGCTATGTAAGTATCCTACTTTTTACTTCTAATCAGACTGCATTTACCTTAATGAGAACAAATGTTTTTTTTTGTCGTTGACATTTGTAGTTTGATTATGAAAATATTGTGGTATGCATATGGAAGCAGTAGCAGTAAATGTTTCACTTCTTGTCCTCCCACAATAAACATCATCAGATTATAAAGTACATAAGCAAAAATTAGAATGGATGAAAACAACACACACTCAACAGACATCTCGTACAGATCTGTGGTTAGCATTATGGAGCAAACATAGGTAGGACACCTGAGAAGTTGTGGAACTTCTTTGGAAACATTTAATTAGTAAATTGTAACTGTTGGATGTAGTGTGTAGTGGCCATTGAAATGGTGCATGCACATTAGATAGAATCCAAATAAAATGCAAATTGAACTTACACCATCTTTGTTAACCCTCACCCTGCGCGGGGCGGCAATAGTCGGTATTGACTTGCAAGCGCTCACGCCGCACGGGCGGCAAAAGTCGCCCAGATCAAGCTGACCGCGCCACGCGCAAGCCGTATTTTCACGCGTCGGGTCACTGACCTTTTTGAGACGTAACCACCGTGTTATTGTTCACTGTATCTCTTCTAAATCAAACGCATTGTGACATGGACATGTTAACCAGTGAACCACTGGTCGGAATCACAAAGACTAAGCTTTCAAAGGCTCTCCCCACACTTTCAAAAGATGTAACATCGACATGCGAACTGTTGCTCAACAAATTTGCAATATTATCTCATTTTCTCACAAGCTGACCACCATCTGGAGTTGTCTGTATCTAAGAACCAATCAGAAACAAGCTCTGAAATAATCTTTGCCCCAAATGCCCACATTGGTTTATTAGTATGTGTCAATCAGGATGAAACCATTTGTGTAGGGCTTGGGAGGGCGTGGCTAGTTATCACGCTTCGTTCTCACGAAAACTACAGCTGTCAGCTTGGAATCATAAGTCAGATCATCGGTTAGAGACTGACAGACTAAGGTTTTGCTTGTTAATTCATTATCAAGCGTGATAAGGCATAGCAGCGAATGTTTTCATACCGATCAATAAAAACCGAACCACGTGGACAGCGTATGTGGTCATCGTCTAGCGGCACGGGTCAGTGACCCCAGATAAGATTCTCCGTGAGTAAGGTCACTGACGGGGCAGCGGGCTTTACGGGTAGCGCGCGGGGTATGGGTTAAGAAAAGTGAGAATTTGTAACAAGATTTGAATGCCGGTTTTTCTAGGATTTCATCTTACCATATCCTGATATTTTTTCCTTTTGCTTCACTTCAAGCAGATTCTTACATTCTTAAAACTTTTCTTGCTTGGAAATTCAAAATCTCCTTTTAGGGGTAAAACAGACCAAGGCTGGTGCAGGTGCCAGATTGGTGGCTCGCCACCCATAAATTTTGCATCACACTCACTAGGCACTGCCCACACTGTGGCAGATTGCAGTATGCTTGTAGACCCATGGAAGAAATATTTTCTGATGTGGACCCGCAGCGCATCTTGTTGTCTCTGAAGGAGGCTGAAATCTAGAATTTGATTTAACAGATTTTTATCATTTTTACAGGGTTGATGTGGACGTACTTTACAGTACGGGCCATTTTCCTTTATATTTTTAACTTAATTTTTATTTTATTTTATTTATAGGAATCTGCGGACTGAGAGCTAGGTCAAAATCAGATAATGATAAAACAGTGAAAGGCATAAAATGGCTGTCTTCGTGCCGACATGTCGTTAAACCCAAACTCAAACACGAAAAAACTTTGGTTGATCTGGCAGAAGTCAGACTTGTGCCAAAAGGTTCCAGATGTTGATTTGGCAGAAGTCAGACTTTTGCCAAATTAAATTCAGAGTCAAAACAGCACGTGCTATTTGGTGACTTACGCCATTATGATTCTGTTGGGTTAGTACATTTTCCTATTGGCGCATTTCTTTTTCTTTAATATTATCGCCGATGGCCCTCTTGCGCAGGAATGCAGTGGACCGTTAGCTGCCTTTTGGCAGAAGTCAGACATATGCCACTATCATACAGCAATAACAAATTGTTCATTTGATCAGGTATGTACATAAAAGAGAGTATCAGGGCCTAAAGAACGTTTGGTGCCAAATATATTGCTGTATCTTAATTTTTAAAAAAGTGGGCTAATGACTTTTGTAAAGTTTAAAATTTTGCATCACTGTCAGTACATGCTTTAGGGCCATTTTCAGGCTGTCATCAAGCTGACAGAAACGTACGTATCAAATCAAGAATTTCTGAATGCAGAAATACCATGATGTTTTCTAGCGCAGTGCTTTTAAATGACATCAAAGCAGAATGCATTGTATATTTTGCCGTCCAAAAATGGCAGAACAGCTTGTTTGGCAAATCTGCTAAAGGAAGATTAAAAAGGGCAAACTTGGAGGAACTTTCCTGATGCACAGAAAATCAATGAGAACAAACAATACATCAGATTAAAATGCAATTTCAGCAGAATAAATTTAAAAAAGATTTAAGAGCTTAAAATTCAACATAAAGTACATGTATACAGTCTTTCAAAAATAACTTGACCCATTTTAAAAGTGTGTAACTTTAAAACTGCACTACCCATTGTGTTGAAATTTTCACACCTAGTTGAGAACACAGAGGACACTTGTGAGTTTTGCTCACTTTTAACATTGGGCCCTTTTTTTCATCTTGGGCTACCGGGTCACGTGATTTTAATTTTTCCATTGACTTAGCCTTAAAACTTAAGTTAAAAAAACGGAAAAAATGCTCATGGAAAGGTCGGCTCAACTTCTTTAATTCACTGTGTTTAAATTGGTGTTTCTTTATTACGATAAACATGCCGTGACTAAACGAAGAAAGAAATCAGATTATTGGGCACGGCGTACAAAACCCAGATACTTTAGTTGGCCCTGGTAATAGGCTGGAAGCGCCCGCGGTCGTTGGGCCGTGACGGTGACCGGGGTTACTCATCAGTCAGCGAGCGCCGCAGAATGGGTGTTGCAAAGCGCGTTTTTTTGTACTTTGACGGGGTGTTATTATGCTAACGACGTTTTGTTCAGCGATTAATTGTTAGTGGGCAGTAGTACGCAAATGCTGCTAGTGTAAGATATCAAAAGAAAATTACTTAAATATTGATTGGTTTACTTGTAATAGGTACAGTACATCTCGGACTCAACGAACTAGTTCGGCCATTTTTAAAAGTTCGTTGGATGCAAGGTTCGTTGGAGCCAAGGTCATGTTAATTCTACACAAGCCAATCCCCCCTCTATCCACAACCTTCCCTCTGCCCCGCATTGCTTGTCTATAGGTCTACAACCACTCTTTACCCTTCCCACCCACTGTCCAAGTTCCGGCGGCTTTGTCTCTTTGATCTCGTATCATGTTCTCCCACACGTCGGCTGTTCGTCGGCTACCACCCCCTCCCCCTCCCCTCTCTCTCTGTTCATAATTTTCTCCCTGTGCGTCCACACCTTGCCCTACCCCTATTACATGGCATAATATAGCCTACGGTACACTTATTTATTTCTTGTCAGCCGACAGCAGACCTTTTGAATTTCGAATTTCAACTAGATTTCCAGGTAGACAATTTATTGTGAGCTTGCCTACACTTCTGGTTCGTTGGAACCGAGGGTGGGACTGAGATTAGTCCGTTCGGTAAAATCAGTGAAGGAAAAAAAAAACGGGGATTTTTCTCTGTTCGTTGAATGCAAGGTGTTCTTTGAGTCCGAGTTCGTTGAATTCGAGGTGTACTGTAGTTAAAGTTGACCTTACTTTAATGTTGACACTGTTGTTAGATATGACATAATAAAGATCCATAATTCGGTAACGGCCGGTGGGTTCCTGTTCAAATTTACAACATATGAAGTAGAAACATGTACAAGCTTTCTCATCGAGTAGCTTTTTCTCCGCAGCTTTTATAATGCGTGCAGGTCAATCTAAGCAGCTGCGTATTGTTACGTAGCATACCTTAGCTTGTACTTGCCGTCTCCTCGTAAGAATGTTTGCGCATTTCTTTTACTTGGAACAGCTTATTTATGTATACTAAATAGTTTCGAACTGCCTCACAATTGGTTCATTGTTGTGTGGAGGGGTCGGTCTCTGAATTTTTATTTGGCCGCACTTTAGGCCAGGGTTTGACTGTGCAGCTCAGTGACAGAGCTACTTGCAACAGATGGATTTTCATGATAAATTCTAGTTTACGAAAGCCATCATTGATGCTACATACTCTTTGTTTTTTGTTTTTTTTTAGTTTGGGGATAGCCTGGTGGCTACTCGCACTGCCTTGCTCACCCAGCAACCGAGCCCGAATGTTACTGTCTTATATAATATAGTATGCAGTGGTGTTCTACAATGTGCTGTTCTGGGATTGTTTTGTTGGGCAACATTCTCCTGTATGTCACCTTGTACATGTAATTGTCTATCAGAGTTTGAAATCCAGAGAGTGATTCTGTGTGGATGGGTTTGGTGTATGAGATGGCTCTATGAACTTGACTGAAAGGGTTGTTGAGATAGTCGAATGTCATTTGTAGTGTACATGCCTCCTCGATGATGAATGGGTTGCGTGTATGTGTTTTTGCCTGAGTGACAATCTCTTCAGCGAGGTGTTTGTAAACTGTGGTGCTGAGATTCATATGGCAGTGGTTACCAAAAAAATGACCTGCTGCTATAATAAGCCTAAGGTGAGATTCTGTGTGTTTTGAGAATTCTATCGAAACAGGAGGCAAGAGAGCCAGAGTTTGGGGTGAGCCCAGAGAATGTGCTAAGAGACAATGCATCTTCTGTTTGCTTCAATTCTTGTGTTTATTTTGTTTTGTCGGTGTCTGTGTCGCTGAAAATTATGCTAGTTGCATTTAGATAGGGTATGTCCTGGCTGGTTATTTCAGTGTGAGGTATGTTTCGGTCAATTATGTCTGTTTTATGGAGTCTTGTGCTTGGAGAGTCTACGGTGTTTTTTTTTTCGGCTGCTGAGGTGAGATGGCTGGGATGCAAACTGCTTCAGTGAGACGCTGCCATGTGAACAGAGAGTACATGCTGTTTCGTCACAGTTGGGGTTGTATTCAGTGGTGTTCTACAATGTGCTGTTCTGGGATTGTTTTGTTGGGCAACATTTGTTTAAATTGTTAAACTGTCCAAATGTTTAAACTGTTTTCAATAGTAGGTGGGAGAATCAAGTGAAACTGTGCTTTGTTGGCGTTTAGCGTCCTGAACTATCTTGTAACATTCTGGACAGATATATTTGGAATGTTTCTTGATATAGCCTTCCCTGATATCTAGACGGCAGACAAGAAAAATGTCGCTAGCAATTGATGAACACACAAAAAAATGGTTTTTGATTTGTTGTTGTTGTTTTGTTTTTTTTGTGATGTTAAATCTTCCAAACACACGGCACAGACTGTCCAGAGCAGAAATATGCTTATCTCATGTATGATTCATGTTATTATTATGTTCAAGTAGTTTATTACATCACAAGAAAGTCAGTAGTTTGGCCAACATAACAACGAAAGGTGAGCACATCACATATATGTTGATATAGCGTTCCAACCAAAGCTGCAGAGTTTATGAAATTAGTACAGACACATCAGAAATTATTTCTGATCACACATATGAAAACTGCAAACTGTTTTCGCTGGCCGTTTATGTGTAATTAACAATTGTTTATCTGCGATTGGGCACGGTAAAAGTACAAAATATAGGTAATTAACAAACGTTAACCTGACTTAGGTCAGGTCAGAAAAATCTGCTACTGGTAACGTAATCCAGTACAACCTGTTTCATGAACTGGTACGCTAGCATGGTATCAGTGGGCGTGCACCTGTCGGTGCAAACGGCCAGGGCGGAGGAGGTTTCATCTAACCCAACAGCCACATGCTAGGGCACAATGTGACCCTCAGTACTTGAGTCCTTCACATTGGCCCCCGGTAGCGGTGTGGTCATAGGCTTGTTTGCCTAAATCACAGACGAAGAATTGAGCAAACTTCCCGGACGCAGCTTCGAAGCTGGCGGCAGCAGGCCAGTGGTTGATTGATAGGGCAGATGACAATATACCGTCACTCTGGCCTGGATATCGTGACACAGAGCATCCACCGTGTTCTTTGGTTTGGGTCTTTCACCCTAGTCAGTTGGGACTGCGAGGCTGTGGAGTAGCCTACAGGCAGCCGGTCAGGCAATATGACTGTCCCTCTGGCATCCTCCTGTACCTGGATACATTTCCAGTCGTCTTGACTCTGTCTTGCCACTTGGATAAGTTGTGTCCAGGCGAGAGAGTGAGTCTGATGTTTGCGCAGCTCTTTCTCACTAAAAACAAATTCTTTGCGCCAGTCTTAACACTCACCTCGTCTTCTTTCATCTTTGTCTCGTCTTCTTTCCTCTCAAAATTCCAACGGCGATGGGCGAGTGCGGTGGCAGCAGGTTTGGATAGACTGGAAGCTGTTAGCACAGACCTACACGTTGGTGGCTGTGGGCTATGGTCGCTTCATCGTCGATTGAAGTGGAGGCGTGGGGAGGCAGCACCCACAGTAGCTGAGCAGCCTTATTTAAGGATAGCACTGCTCACCTCAACTGAGGAAGGGGCTAGAAAAGGTGCCCTAAAGAAAGCCCACTTCACATCACCCTGACTGGTATACCGCGACCAGTGGGGATCCCTTTTTGCGGTCGAAACAAAAAGAAATTCAGCTTACTCAGGCTAGGAGCCTGGAATATACGCACACTACAGGACAACTCAAACAACCCGAAAAGACGCACTGCACTTATTGCCATTGAGCTCAGCAGGTACAACCTGGACATAGTGGCACTCAGTGAGACCAGACTCCCTGATAGTGGCCAACTCAAAGAGCTCAGTGGTGGATACACCTTCTTCTGGAAAGGCAAGGGTGCAGTCGAACCGAGACAGCATGGTGTTGGGTTTGCAGTTAAAAATGACCTTGTTAGAAACTTGCAGTCCATGCCAATTGAAATAAATGACAGGCTAATGACACTCAGGATCCCAGTTGGGAAAAGCCAGTCAGCCATCCTCATTAGCGCATATGCGCCCACCATGACAAACCCAGATGAAGCCAAAGACAAGTTCTATTCTGATCTAGAATCTGTCATATGCTCTGTCCCGGCAGCTGATAAGCTGATTCTCTTGGGGGACTTCAATGCTAGGGTTGGCTCCGAAATCTCAGCGTGGCCAAATGTTTTGGGCCCTCATGGAGTTGGTTCATGCAATAACAATGGGTTGCGCTTACTTACTTTGTGCGCTGAATTTGGCCTGTTCATTACCAACACAAATTTTAGTCTCCCCGTGAGAAACAGAACGTCATGGATGCATCCCCGCTCAAAGCATTGGCATCTCATAGACTATGTCATTGTGAGGAAGACTGACAGAAAGGATGTCCTTGTAACAAAGGCGATGTGTGGTGCCGAGTGTGGAACTGACCACAGGCTCATTGTTTGCAAGCTCAGACTAACATTGAGGCGCAATAGACGCCCTCAAGGCGAAGCGCCACCTAAATGCCTAAATGTTTCAAAACTCTACTCAGCTGAGAAACAGAGCGAGCTCTCATCAGAACTCTCCTCAAAATTGGATTGCGTGACTTTTGACCCTGAGAACATTGAACAGAGCTGGACTGACCTAAATACGACTGTACACTCTTGCGCCAGCAGCACAGTTGGTTTTCCTGTCCGCAAGCACCAGGACTGGTATAATGATAATGAAATCGAAGTGCTCATCAAAGAAAAAAATAGTCTCATCCAAGCTCACTGCAGTGACCCCTCTTCCACAGCAAAAGCTGATGCACTGCGTGCATATAAGGGTGTACTCCAGAAGAAGCTGAGGAAAATGAAAAATGACTGGCTTGAAGAGCGAGTAAGAGAAACTCAGAAATATGCCGACACAAACAACACTAGAAAGTTCTTTGAGAGCCTCCGAGCTGTGTTTGGACCATCCCGCTCTGGCACTACGCCACTTCTTGCGTCAGATGGTTCAACACGCATTGTTGAATTGAATGCCATAATTCAGCGTTGGGCAGAACATTTCGGAGGTGTGCTAAATCGGCCATCAAATATAAATACTGAGTCCATTGACCGCCTCCCTCAGACTCCTATTAATGCAGCTCTTGCCAAGCCATTCACAGCAAATGAGACCCGAACTGCCACAAATCAGATGTCCTTTAACAAATCACCAGGCGTGGATTCAATTCCTGCTGAGGTGTATGCCTTCGGTGGAGAAAAGCTTATTGAAAGGTTGACCGAGTTGTTCAATCATATGTTGAAAGCAGGGAAGCTGCCACAGGACTTCAAAGATGCTTCAATCATCCATCTGTACAAAAACAAAGGGGACAGCCAAGTCTGTGACAACCATCGGGGAATCTCTCTACTTTCAATTGCTGGCAAAATATTGGCAAGAATGCTTCTGAATCGCCTTCTTGATCACCTCTCGTCAAATGACTTGCTTCCCGAGAGCCAATGTGGCTTTCGTAAAGAGAGGGGAACGGCGGATATGATTTTTGCTGCCAGACAGATTCAGGAAAAATGCATGGAACAAAATAAAGCGCTGTATGTCACATTTGTTGACCTCACAAAAGCATTTGACACAGTGTGTCGTGAAGGCCTCTGGAAAATCTTGGCGAAGTTTGGGTGTCCACCCGAATTCATCACAATAGTGCGCCAGTTTCATGATGGCATGCAAGCTGCAGTCAAAAGCAACGGCAGTGTTTCAGAGCCCTTTGCTGTCACAAATGGGGTAAAACAGGGTTGTGTCTTAGCCCCAACTCTGTTCAGCATCATGTTCTCTGCAATGCTACAAGAAGCCTTTAGCTCTCCTCCTCAAGGGGTAAGCATCAAGTACCGAACTGATGGCAGTCTATTCAACCTCAGGAGACTTCAGGCAAAAACCAAAACCAAAAGTACTCAAGTCTGTGACCTACTATTTGCTGATGATTGTGCACTTCTGGCACACGATGAGGATAGCATGCAAAACTGTGTTGATAAGTTCTCTAGTGCCTGTGACAACTTTGGCCTCACAATAAGCACAAAGAAGGCGGAAGTGCTCCATCAGCCTACTCCAGACGACAAGTATCCTGTGACCCCAAATATCAAAGTCCATGACAGTCTTCTGAAGGTGTCGGAGAACTTCACCTATCTTGGCAGTACACTGTCTTCCGCGGCTCGTGTTGATACTGAAATTCTCTCAAGAATCAGCAAAGCCAGCTCTGCATTTGGCAGGCTTCGAAAGAGAGTATGGGATGTCGCCGGCATTCGCACAGACACGAAGCTGAAAGTGTACAATGCTGTGGTCCTTCCCACCCTACTCTATGGGGCTGAAACCTGGACAGTGTACCAATCGCATGCCAGAAAGCTAAATCACTTTCATCTGGCCTGCCTTAGAAAGATCCTAAGGATCAAATGGCAGGATAAAATTCCAGACACTGAGGTCCTCAATCGTGCCAAGGAATTGAGCATCTTCTGCCACCTGAAAAAAATTCAGCTACGTTGGGCAGGACATGTTGTCAGAATGCCCGACTCCAGACTCCCTAAGCAAATCTTCTTCTCTGAGCTCTCCAATGGAACGAGGAATGTTGGGGCCCCAAAGAGACGTTACAAAGACACTCTCAAGCAATCACTGAAGGCCTTTGCCATTGATGTGAGTGAGTGGGAAAAGCTCTCGCTTGATCGTGCAAATTGGAGGGCGGCCCTTACCAGAGGCAGCAAAGCATGGGAAGCTGACAGAGTCCAGCAGGCTATCAAAAAAAGAGAACGGCGCAAGAAAAGGCCCAGTGGTACTGAACCAACGGAGCACTCTTGTCATTTATGCGGAAGGGTCTGCAGGGCAAAAATAGGACTTATCAGTCACATGAGAAGCCATAAGTCATGAAAGAACAGTCTTTCCATTCTGTCCTCTGTGTCCTTTAGTTCTCTTTATTGTCCATGTGTTGAAATTCTCAACAATTTCTGTTCTTTATTCCTCTGGTGTTGTTAAGGTCATCATCATACCTGATGGACGAACTATTATTATTATTATTATAGAACAAAGACAAAAGCGTGTAGAAAGCTGGGATTTGCGCAGACTGTAAGGGAAAGATTGTTGCTGGAGTCTTCATAGGAAGACATCAGGATGGGTCCATGGAGACTGTCACAAATTTGATATCAAAAGAGTCGAATTTTAACATGAAAGCGTTTCCCGTTAATTGTTGCCCGCGGAGCCAATCTTACCGCATTGATCCTGGTGAACAGCGCAGGAGATTTATGACCACCAGCCGGCGATAACTTAGAGGGGCGATTTCGAGCATTCTTATACGCCGTTTGGGATCTTAATGCCAGAAATCAGATTATTGGGATGTTTAATGCCAGGGTCCCCTATTGCTGTTGTAGCTAGGAGATTTAAAGTCAGTAGACAGACGGTATACGATATGAGAAACCGTCTGGCAGCAACTGGTGCTGCCATAGACCAGGCAGACCAAGAGTGACAACGCGCAGACAGGATGCATTTATCTGTACTGAACACGTAAGAAGTCGCTTCAAAACAGCTCAAAAGACAACAGCTGAATTAGATTAGATGCAGTGGCAAATGCTCGACCAGTGTCAGTGAACACTTGCTTCACGTCGTTTAAAAGAAGCTGGCATTTGTGCAATGCATCTTGTTGGTCGCACAGAACTCCGAGATTGTCACATTCACTAGACTTGTGACTTTTGATTATGACCCCCTGCTAACTGTGAGTACCACAATAAATTAACACGTGTCCAGTCTTTTGATTCAGTATGTTAATGCTTTTTCATATTTAATAATCTAGTATCTCTGAAATGTTCATGTCGATCTGGCTTATAATAAGCAAGATTTAAGTACAAAACAAGGGTGTTAAGTTATTTCTGAAAGCCTTATATTCCACTGAGGTTACTTAACCCTCATTATTAAGGAATAGACTAGATTATTTTGAAATCATTCGGAAATCACTGTCAAGTAAACAAATCAACAGAAAAGGCGACATGATGCATAGTTATCATAATCAAAGTGTAAACCAAAGATGCAGCAATATATGTACAATGTATATTAAATTTGACATACATGTATTTGTTGGATAAAAAAAAAAAGGAATGATTTCTTGCTGATCAGCTGTCATGACACATAGTTATTATGCTTTATTATCACTCAGTCCCGATCTGGATCAGTGTGGGTCTCCTCTGGGTACAGACCAAATCACCTCACAGAATATAAAATTTATATGAAGAGAAAAGAAGTCACAGAAAGTGCATAAACATGTGAATGTTACAGTGATATTCAATTTACATAATATTCTACTGTTTGAAACACAATAATGACATATTCTGTTTTGTAAGAGAAGTACATGTACAACTATTGTCATTTCTATAATGTACAGTTTAAGATGTCTAGATTTCAGAAATTTTTGACGTAAGAATATGCTCTATAATTTTGTTTAAACTGAGGGGCCAAAGAAGGGGGGAGGGGGGCGAAGGAAGAAATGTGCCCTCAGAGTATGAAAAGTGTCTGTGGATTAGTAGGGGGACAATTTTTTTTCCATTATAACAGATACTGAAAACGAATTTTTCGTACCATTGCCTTATCGGTTTGAGTAGTTTGATACCAAATAAATTGCCGTATCTTAATACATGTGTAATATTTTAAAAACTAATGAATTTTTGAAACTTAACGTTTTTGCTTCACAGTTGGTAACGGCTTCAGAGAAGAGCCATTGTCAATCTATCGCCACATTCACACAAACACATGTATCACATCAAAACGCTTGAATGCAGCGACACAAAAGTGTATTCCTAGCTATTGAGATCAAAGCATAATGGGTTGTATTATTCACCCTCCAAAAATAGCTGGGCAGCAGTATTGGTTAATTCGCAAAAGGGAGTTGAAAAGGACAAAATTTGGCAAACTTTAAAAATGCACAGAAAATCTATGGATGGAGCAACAGGAACAAGTAATATGCCATTTTGAAAAGCAATTTCAGCACAATAAATTTAGAAAAGATTTAGGAGCCTGAAATTAATGACCTCACTGTTGAGAAAATAGACAAAATGTGAAATCTTTGGAAGTCACACTTAAGTACAAATTCAAGTAATTGGATGGCAATTGGTTAAGTGTTAAGGTAGGTCTTGCTCAGCTGGCTTGTTTTATTAATTTTTGACAGACACTCACTTAATCTAAAATATCTTTAAAAGTAATGATTAAATCTTGATGAAATTTTAACATAGCATTACACATATAATGGACATAACTCTACCAAAATTTCTCACAGATTCATCAAATATTTGGTGTCAATGTAGGGGCAGTTTTTTTTTATCACCCTATATTTGTACCTCGAGCGTAATGTACACCCCCTAGAAACTGAGAAGTTTCAAAGCCCTGACTCAATAAACTATCATTTTCTGGGCGGTGAAATTTGGACTATCATGCAGTTTGCAAAAAGGTACCAAATTTGAGGTGTTTTTTCACTTTTGAAAATGCCGTAACTTTCAAAATCTTTAAGCCAGAATAATAAATTTGGTATCAAAATTCTGGGAAAAGCAAGCTCCATCAGATTAGACAATAACTGGTGAGTTATGATAAAAAGTAAAAATCAGTTTGATCTACCTAATAGTAAAGGAATGAAATCTGTCCCATACTCAATCTGCCAATGTCAAAAACGTTTGTTTTTCTAATGTTCATTCTTGTGTTACTGAGCAAAAGTAAGATCACTACACCTCATGCATACACATTGCAAGTAAAAATCCTGACTCAGTCACGATTCATACAACATGGCCTTTCAAAAGTTCGGGTGATGAAACCGTGAAAACCACCTGAGTGACATGAAATCCAGAGCTTATTTGAAATATAATTCCAGTTGGTTAAATGTTCATTATAATCACTTATCCAAGTAAACGGAACACAATTACATAGTTGCTTTATTTAAAAACGAGATAGGGAACAGAATCAGTTTGTTGTCTCCGGTAAAATGTGATTTACGGTACATGGAATTTATGGTTTCATCACCCTGCCGATGATGCATAAAATTATACTGGAAAAGCTCACTCTAAGAAGTTGTTTATTTGTTGCAAGAATTCAATATCAAATTTGATGGAGATTAAAAAACGTATACCGTGTGCTAGCATGCATATGTGTGGAAAAATGAAAATGTCAGCTTCCTTTTGTTTCTGATGATCAATGTTATTGTTAGTGTTGTGAACCATCGGGTGTTTCTCAAATTACAAAGGAAAATGATTTTTTTCTCTTTATTTTCTTTGCAGAAATTTCAAAACTTGGTTGATTAATGATTTTCATATCAGAATTAGGCCAATCTTCTATCTTCTCTATATAATAAAGCTACAACAAAACCCCTAATAGTCCTATGGACTCGGAAACTACACAACGCACCGACCTGAAATTTGGCACAAAGAATTATGGGATAGCGAACATTGTTCCTATCGCCATACACAAACAAAACCGTTTGTTATTTCTGAGTTAATCGGTAAATGCGGTTATAATTAAAGACTAAATTCACGAGAGCGTTTGATCCGAAATTTACGATCAATAAGATATTGATGTATGTTTCTAATAATAGCCCACTTCCGCCTACACATGACGTTATCACTTCCTGCGATGTGTTCGCTAACAAATAAACTAACCCGTGCGCAAATCATTGCCATTTGACGGATGCTGACGGGATGCGCAGGATGTCAACGCGCAAAGGGAGAGCAGTAAAACGTATCTAAAAACAAACAAACAAACAAAAATAAAAATAAAGCTAAAGGAACGGGCAAAATGAAGCAGGTCCATAATAATCACCCAGAACTGAAACTAATAAATCGATTTATTCCGGGCTGGGCCGGGCAAGTCAGCTAGTTTTCTAAAATAAATGAATGTTCTAAATTTTATATTCCCACGAAAACCCATGTTTTCTGCACATCAATAGCAAGTCTAGCATTCGCATACTATTCATTATTATTTGACATCAGCTGGCATGGTGCAGCAAGGAGTTGAACCCCATTTCTTCTGAAAATGTTAAGGCAAAACACACCTGACAAGAAACAAATCATGTGGAATCAAAGGGAAAAAGGTCATTTTTGGAGTGGTATCAATTTTACTTTGATTCCTTAAGGGAAATGATAATCAAAGAGTAAAGTTAACTGAAATTCGCTTAAATCTTTTGTGTCAGTGCCCTTAGTGCCGGTTGTGTTTGTACAGGACCTAATAAAAGACTGTCAAAATATCTCTTAACCCTTTTGCTAATTTACAGCCAGAACTCATAAACTTTGTGAACAGAAGAGTTATAACTGCTCAAAGTCTAAGAAAGGCTATGCGGCGTACGGTATGCCATATAAGTGTATGGGAACGGGGGTTTCGGTTTCTTCCGGGACGTACATTGTTTGGCCCAGCACAATAAGTTGCTTACTTCTGGGACATACGTTTACGTCCTATAGGATCGAAGGGGTTAAGTATTTATTGTCATTTTATTGTAATTGCCACTGTCATTATTGACAATATACATCAAAAGATTAGAGAATTAAAAAAAAAAATTAAACGAGCAGAATGAAAGATAAGAGAGTGTGACAGCTGGCGTAAAGGAGTTTCCACAACTGCTAGTTTTGTCAAAAGAATGATGAATGCCAGAAATCCAATTTAATGAACAGATATTTCATACATTTCATGTAGAAATAAGTTAACAGTGTGAAATAACCCATCAAAACTGCTGATCTTTCAAACTTGAAATGGATCGGATGCATGATTGAATACACGGTTTTTGGACACTTGCAAGTTTCCATCCCTTTTGCCACCTCAGAACCTCAATTGACTTCATCATTCTAATGGAAAAACTGAGCTTTGCAATAGAGTCTGAATGTTGACAGGATCACAGTGGTAAAAGAATTCTTTTGTTTTTCTTTTAATCTCTTTTTGGAGTGAATTTTCTAAACTTTATTTTCCATCTGATTGGATGGAACTTGATTGAAGACCATGCACTTTCATATTTTACCTATCACTCTATGGTGGCTGCAGTATTGTCATTAATATGCTGATGTGCCATAAAGCCCAGACTTTCACTCTTTGTATACCATAATTAATTCCATTTCCAAGCTACAGTTTTTCTTATGATTACTAGCATTACATCAGAGATTTTCTTCTTCCAGGCTAGCTTTATTAATCATAAGTTCTATTTTTATAAAAACGCTAGTAATTGCACCATTCTTCGAATGGTAGGCCTACAAAAAAGGACGCCCCTTCAGACCAAAATGAATCAGCTCAAAGACAAAGACATTGATGCCGAAATGCATAGGTCATCCACAAAACTCGGCGACGATTAATAGATCTAGATAGAACAGTATATAGTGTGCTGTGTGCGCCTTGACAGTTTTTCAGGAAGTGATGATGACATGGGCTCATATCATGTGTTCCTGAAAATAAAGTCCCGGAGGAAGTCAATTAGCAATACAAAGCAAGAAATATTTGTCCATCGTTTAAAGTCTCCAAATCTAGAAAAGAACCTTGAACCTTGTAAAGGCTAAAAGTAGTCACAAGTGCATGCCTCAACATGGTAGAAAATTTTCCGACCCACGGAAAGTTGCCAAGACTCCCCCTTCCTTCTCCAGCCTAAAACTCTACCCTTGTTATTTGTTTTGAATGCAATAAAAACGACAAGAAAATTTAGTAACTCTTTGTTTATCTGGGTTTGTCATGTTAATATGTGTTGTTTGGAGAAATTTTGTAGATAATTTTGATTTATAGCGTTGTAGGTAGCCTTGCTGGCTGTGTAATTGGAACTGGCTTTACCTCCCCACCCCTCTTTCTTGAATCGCTCGACCACTATATGGTGGGTAAAAATAGTAATGGCATCATTGAAAAGGGAAGTGATTGGCACTTCTTTCGATACTAGGCAATCCATAATTCTCTGGGTAATGGCGATGTAAACAGACAAAACGTGTTTGAAGATGCCTATTTGTCTTAAAAACACACAGTCACCATGCACATATTCTGGATTTCTAGTCCTCTAAAGAAGCTCTTAATGTTTACTTTCCAAAAATGTAGCTGGAATCGATGCGCAATGTTTCGCGATCAAGCAGTTTTTGCCTCGAAAGTACATCAATTAAACCAGAAAAGTGCACTTAAACCCTTCCAATTCTTCCAGTGCAGGTCATCTGTGGAAGAAGGCTGGAAAAAAGCTTTACATTGATGTATGAGGGACTTTGCATCACAATATGTTGATTTTATGATTTTTTGCCAATGGCATGTTGACATATTTTCACATTTTCTCAGCATTTTTTGCAAAATGGTGGTTTGGGGCTTTGAAATGCACTTATATATATATACATGTATCACTTTCTTGTTTATTATCTTAGATCTTTGAAAAAAATTGAGTGTCATTTCTATGTATATCCTTTGCCATCTACAAAGTTTGGAGCTCTTAAAATGGTTTTTGTAAATATTGATCTTGAAAATGAGGTCCAAGCCAGTTTGGGACGAAATTTAGTGATTTTTTTCAATTTTGGAAGCTCTGTATTTCCTCAAATTGTTAGGTCATTGAGCTCCAATGAATGAAATTCACTATTTGAGTGACAGAGTCTTAGAAAACGTGTTCGTTTACAGTTTTATCATTTTGTTTTTTAACTTATGGGTCTAGCCTCTATGAACTTGACCGTTCAGCTCTGATGAGAAGTCCAACAGAACTTTGAAAAATCATATCTTGGTTGTTCATGGATGGATTTTTATCATTTTTTTGTTGTTTTTTTTATAGTTTTACTGAGTAGATTTAGAAATAAACAGAAAATATCAGTTAAACATTTATGTGATGTAAATTAATTTTTTGCCTGTGGTACCTACAAAATGGTAGGTACATGTAAAAATTCCCATTCAAATCTGAGCTGTGTGAGCATCAGCTAATCTTAGTGTAAGGGTGAGAATATCTAACAGTGGTTTGGCTTACCATCAAATTTATGATGGGTAACTTATAATAATTTAATTGGTGTTTATTATTTAGAAATGTAGGTGTTGAAAAATAATGCTTTGTCCAATTAACTTTACATTGACGCCCCGTTAATGAAAATTCTTTGGAAAAAGAGACATCCTGTTTTTTTTAAAAATAAAAACTCTTGTGAAACATTATGGACGCAGGAAGCAGACACTGTGAGGCTAATATGGATGCAGGGAGCAGAATGTGCAATATTTGGGCTGAATAGGTTAAACTTGTTTTAAATTATGGGCCATTTTGTAATTTTAAGTATCACACGTTGAGTGTAAACTAAACATTTTGAATTTATAGCAGCTAGATCATATCAGTAAACAATATTGGCCAAACTAGCGCCTCATGTACAGGAAAGACCCAGAAACTCAGAATTGACACCAAGGTACAGTGTCTCTCATACTCATTATCTTATTAATACACTGGCCCAGTTGCAAAGTGCTGACATAATCAAGAATACTGCATGCAGTTCATAATGTACCTGTTTAAAGCAGTCAATGGCATTAAACTCACCTCATGAGATGGGTATGAAAGAGATAAGGAGTGAAAGGAGGGAGAATTGTTCAATCCTGAAAAATGTGTAGATAGTTTCTGTGCAAGATAATGTGGTGAACATAGGTAAATTACAACATGATATCAAGATACTGAAGGAAATAACACAGGATCTCTTCTCTTTGTCATTTTGAAACATCCCCAGGATGGGGGAACCCCGTTGTTTGTTGCTTGTCAATGCAATCATCAGGATGTTGTATCAGAGCTGCTGGCCAGAGGTTCAGACATACATGCCCAGATGATAGACGGAGCTACCCCTCTCTTTATCACAGCACAAAATGGCCATGCTGATCTTCTGAAGTTTCTCATTTCTAAAGGAGCTGATCCCAATGTGAAAAGAAAGGTGAGAGTGATATAAGGGTAGTAATGAGTTATAAATGTTCATATGGGTAGGATGGAGGATTGGTTGGGGAATATAAGGAGACACTTCTGCCTACAGTACAAGAGGTACAACTTTTTCAAAATGGGGATGCCATTTCTTCTGGGTTAACTAACCATTCTTTGATTTCTCTCCCTTCCAAATGTTTGATTCCAGGTGTGGCAAAACTGGAGTGTGGGTGTCTTGTTAACGATGTCGTGTGTCCTGTCTGAAATGGCAGAGCCACAGAGCACCAAAAGTGGAAAAATTGAATCTCCCTTCTTTTGTGAAAATGAAAAAAAGAAATCATCCTTTGTTGGTTCCCCTGCAATATCAGCTTAGAATTGGACCCAGTAAAGATGCCTCAGGGCAACTGTTTCAGATGAGGGATCAAAACCTGAATTGCTGTTCAGAGATGGGCAAACGACAGCAGCGCTGGCCAGACTCTAAGATCTATCTGGAATGACAGAAACATCACAATCAGTTCCAAGATCAGACTGAAATGCTCCCTGGTCATTGCCATATCCCTCTATGCCTGTGAGATGTGGACTCTGACAGCTGCACTTAAGAGAAGGATTGAGGCATTAGAGATCAGATACTTTGGCAAGATCCTTGACATCTCATGGTCATACAAAGACCATATTACCAACTTGGAGGTCCAGACCAGAGTAAGGCAAGCCATTGGAACCTACACAGACCTGTTGTGCACAGTGAAAAGAAGGAAAATGAGATGGTGTGATTATGTATCAAGATTGGTTGTAAAGTCTTCTGTGATGCTCCAACGGTCTTCTAAGACTCCAGGATACATACACCCACATGCACACACACACACATGTATATAATATATACACAGTGGAACACAAAAACGGCTAAACCGAAAACACAGCTGAACCAAAAGAAAAATTAATCCCCTTTTGTTTTTCTCTTTTACTCTGTCAATGGACTAGCAATAAACCAAAGTCAACATTTGTGGGAACACGGCTGAACTGAAAACAATGACCTTGATTTTAGTGGAAGCCAGTTATCTATTTTTAATCAAGCACGCTTAGTACCGCCATGCCATTCTCTCATCGTCAGGCCTGAGGCCACCAGCAGCTGTCGAAGACAGACAGGGATAGGGGACGGGGGAATTGCGTCAGTGAAGCGAATACGCATTGTCTTTGGAATCTAAATTATGCGTGTGTAGCAAACGGCGAGCGGTGTACTGACGAGGCAAGGCGGGCCACAGGTCATCGTAGCATCGTGATGCGCGCTGTCTGATGCGGCGTGATGTTACGGCACCGTGTAGTTTCAGATGACCCACGTGGTTACTTACATTGCCACACGCCCGGAAGTAACTTATTAAGTTATCAGTGAAATTTGACCTTACAGAGTTTGTTCCTCTCTTCTGACAACTTCCACCATACCCAGTTTGAATAAACCAAAATATGTTTAACTCCTGCAGTTCACGCATTGAGGAATTGTTACAATTGTAACGATGTTGCAGGATTCGATCGAACATGGCTATATTTTTATGTTCCGAGCCTACAAAACCACATATTTACACTACAAAGATGTTAATCTGTCGATAATTGTAAAAAAAAAAGGTCATAGATCAACGTTGATTTAGAAAATAACTTGTTTTTGCGTCATACTATTTCATGTGGCCGTCCGCCAGCTTGGTTTTGTTGCGTGCGGTCAAAGTCAACAGTGGAGGTCGAAAATCTTCAAATTTTCCTAAATAATGTCATCAGACAATCATGAAAGCAGTCTGCAGCAATATCTGAGTGATGGCAGTAATTCCTGGTCACTAGTGGAGAAGAAATCATGAAAATCTGACGAAATACAGCCCTAGATCTACCAATCATGCCAGCTCTAATAGGTATGTTTACATTCTTCTACACCAATACTGAAACTAAATTGAAAACACAATAAACCTATGTGGTCATGGGCTCAGTTTCAGCCCATAACATGTTTTATATTCCTTATTTGTTTGAAATTTGATGATTTATGTGAAAGAAAATGCATTTTCTTTTATGTTTTCATGGTAGTTCAGTGCCACTCTACTGTTGCTAGGAGCCATCATTTGTTTGTTTACATCCAACAGTGACAGAGAAATTACCCATAAAATATCGGTTGACAGACTGTGATTGGTACTAATAAGGGAATTTAATTCTGGATGTTTGCAACTACTTTTTATGTTATTTCTAAGATGTTTTTTGTATTTCAAACATATTGTATTTAATTATTTCTGTCAGAGCACCAGATTGTGAGAAGTTGGCCTACAGGAATCCACACAAGGAGCTACATTTTCTTGGATTCTGCCAGCCTGCAGACCTGGTTTTACACCATTCAAAGGTTCTACATATCAGGTACATAACATTATTTAGTGTCAAAAGTGGTTGAGGGGAACCACCAGCTTTTTCACTTATTTATGGATAGGATAAGAATGTCTTGAAATATTGTGAGGGCACTAATGACAGTCATATATCATGTACATATGAAGCTGAAAACAAGGAAGTACCTCATTCTTTTTTTTACTGTTTCAGCTGGTCCACAGTAATGAATTGTGACGACAAGTTCTCTCTGAACCATCAGGAATTGTCTTTTCATTGGGTTAATTGTTATCTCTTTGCATACAATGACAAAGTGTATAATACTCTCAGAGGTCACTTGTAAATATCTTGATTATGTTCGTCTCATTCACTGCTAGGCTCTTCAACTCAAGCTGTATTGCTGCAGTGGGATCATAAAACAGATAAATGTGCATATAATATACATTATGTTTACTTTCTGATGAGTGTACTGACGAAGAAGGCCCAGCCAACCGTCCCTGTTCCATTGATGTGAGGATGTGGATCTTAAAGAAATCTACAAGTTACTTATGTAATGCCTACTGAATAATAAGTTCCATTGTATTATTTATCCATGCCAGGTTCATCAGAAAGGTTTTACAAAAGTAATAGGTTCTTTATAAGCAATATTTAGAAGATTCAAATTCACTGTCCCAAAAATTTCAAAATCTGAAACAAAGCGAGTTTTCTTCGATTTCTTTTCATTGCACCACTTGCGTAATGTTATATAATATGAAAATTCAGTGAGATTTTTTCATTTTCTCTAACGTTTCAGTTATTCTACACATTGTGCAACAAAATGTAAGTGCTATTTGTTAGGTGTAAACATTTACTTTACTTATTTTGAATACAAAAGGGAATTTTGTGAATTCTGCTCAGATTTTCAAAGTTTTACATGTCTTTTATAATCAAGTGCTATGTGTTAACTACCAGACCAAACTGAATGGCTTTTTGCGCATGACATGAGCAAATGAATGTTATTTGATATAGTAATAAACTTTTTGGCCTTGAACTTCATACTTATTTTTTTCCTTCTTTGAGACAGTTGGGATGGGTGATTTTTTGCTTCAAATTCTATTTAGAGTAACACAGAAAATAGGTCACCCATCACACAACCTTTTTTCAATTCATAAACAAATTGCATCATGTTAAACAATGCACTTTCCAACCATACATGACATGTGTATATTCTATGTAAATAAATTGACACTAGCATGCAATCTTTGTGACAACCCTCACTGGATTTCAGAAAAGGTAAAAAGTGTGTGAACTGCAGAAAGTTAAACATTGTCAAGCCTGAGGGCAAAAATTTACTGTAAGTGGATTGAATAGATATATGTCCACACTCCTCCCATCAGCATCCCCTCCTCCTTCACACCGCACTAAAATGAAGGACAGTATTCTTTTTTCCTTAGACAAGGAGAGATGGATAATGCAGATATATGTATATTCTTACAAAGGTCATACAAAATAATTCAGTAGTTCAACATGAAAATTCTTGAAGTTGGCACAAATAAACCATAGTTTTTCAAAGTTTTGAATCAACTTCTAATACTTTATCCTGTCTTTATTTGGAGAAATGAATGCAGATTTAATTTGTTGAGATTGCGACTCAAACATTTTGTTCTGTTTTGTTGTACTTTAGGTGTGACATAATTTATGAGACACACACCCACATTATAGGCATACTTTACAGCACAGGCCTTTAACCGTTCAGTTTTAATTTCACTTTTATTTTATTATATTGTGATTTCCAGGATAAGGTAATGAAGAAACCTCGAAAGGCACAAAAATGGTTGTTAACGTGAACTGGGCCATTTAATGCAAACTCCACATAAAACACATTCAGTGACAGTTCACAACCTCTCATGCAAACGAGCATTCCATTTTCCCTCAAGCATTATGAGAGTTAATCAGCACTGTTGAATTGAGCCTGTAGTGAACATGAAAATAAATGGTGAACACAGCCTAATCAGGGTATATTATATACTTCCGACAAAAAATGCCACTCTGCTAAACTGGTCATAATCCTCACTGTGTCCTAGACAAATTTTTCAAACTGGAACATTATAACGAAATGCCATGTGATGACAGTCCACCTTCCCGTTTGAACGGTACACTTTCCCGTTTTCCCCTCTGTAATTTTCTGTAATTTTTGGTTTCTGTATATATTCCAGAGCAAATCTGGAGCAGTCAGTCCGCTTGTGATAGACCCAAAGAAAAGGGCCTGCTTGAGTAGAGCAGCGCACCTATGTAGGGTCCGCTTGCGGTAGACTCACTGCGAGGTCCTGCTCATGTAGAGTAGGACCTATCAGAGTCTATCAGACTCTGACTATGGATAGGTACAGCGCTGAGATGGCCTGTCCTTAGGAGTCCGCTTGCGATAGACTCACTGCGAGGTCCTGCTCAAATAGGGTAGTGTACCTGCCGAAAGTAGTTCTTATTATAGAACTCAGGCGTGCAATGTTAATAGCGCCTATAAGGCTGTGTTAAAGTTAGCTCGGGTAGAGCGCATTTATGACTTTCAAGTTCACGTCGAACTTAGTCATAGTGAATTATTATATTTCTTGCTTTGTCAAAGCATGAAATGAGCTCGGTTAGTCTAAGCTTAAAGTTAGCTCATGTAGCTCGGTGCATATGTTGCACATATCGTAAGTTCATAAGGAACTCTAATATTTCCATTGTTATACTCGCTTCTTGTGGCAGTGTTAGACCTGTAAGTCTCAGCATGACCAGGCAGGCTTCTGTCCGTGTGTAGTGCATTGTAACCGGCCTGTCTGTGAATTGTGCAGAACAGCTGGAAGACCAGAGGCCCAAGACCTAAAGTGACCATCTGTTTAGGACATTTCATTATATTGTGTATCCTGTGACTGTGACCAGAGCCTTTAACTGCATCCTGTACGGGCAGTCAGGACACTTACAGACCTCCAAAGTCTCCCCGTTTTGCAGGAGTCTCCCCGTTTTTATGACAAAATCCCGCAATCCCCGTTTTCCTGTGAAATCTCCCCGTTTCCGGGGCGGAAAAGGGAATGAAAAAAAAATTAAGCCAAGTTTTGCCGATCACACGAAAATTACTGATTATACTCTTTCATAGTGCCGCTTGGTTGATACTTCGTGTGTATTTTTCTTTGAGGAGCCTGGGACGGTGCCCACTCGGTTGGGGATAGGGAGGGTTGGGTAGGTCAGTAGTAGGAACTAACATACGCGGCCACAGTGTACATTCAGTCTTTTTCCCCAGACAACAGTTTGAGACTGGTCGGCGCCGGCATGTCTAGGAACTGTTCGGCACAGGCATGTTCTAGGGAAGTGTCGGACTACTCGCTTTGATGTGCACCGGAGATGTTACGTGAAGTGTAGCAAAACCCAGTTCGAGTGGGGCAGTGAAGGTGGGATGGAAACCGTCTGCTTACCTGGGTCAGACATCTATTACCCTATTGGAGACGCCAGCGCATTTTTGATTAAAAAAATAATAAAATCGGTTTTTCGAAATATAGGAAGAAAAATTATAGACGGCACCCGTGGAGGCAAGTGATGGCCAGATACTGAGATAGGACCACTGTTGCATCCTCATGAGCATTGAATGTATGAAGTAGGAATATCATTAGGCCTAGGGGAAAGAAACAAAACTCAGCTGCGGAAAATCCGCCTGAAACTCCCCAGCCTGGGCTTATTTTACATAGGTTCATAGACCTATGGAGGTTTTGAAAAATCAAGTGTTTTACATGTATCTACTGTACTGAGGTCTTGCAAACTTGGGGGTGGCAGTTTTGAGAGTAGCAGTTTTATCCTCATTTTCATCACTAATGGGGGAAGGGGTGTTTGTATGCGGCACGTTTTAAAAAAAAATTTTTTATACGGACGTTGTATTTAATTTTTCTTTATGTGTTGAGTTTCTAAGAGGTTGCGGTAATCTCCCCAGTTTTTGTGAAATATCCCCACTTTTTTAACCAAATCTCCCCATATCCTGCTTGTACTAGTTGGGAGGTCTGCACTTAGTTATACAGTAGATTATATCTTGTGGATGTGAACTGTGCTTTTAATATCTCCAATCTGTACATGTAATCAGGCCAGTGGTATTAGAGTGTACCCTATAGATGTGACCAGGGCATTTTGTGTATTGACAGTGTAACCTGTAGTGCATTTAAGAGAACATTGTTATTATGGATTCCAGTTTCTCAAGAGACCAGACACCACCGTCAAGATCACAGATTCGGAATTAGTACTAGTAACATTTTAGTTAGACTAGTTATTGGAAGAGTGCGGATACCTGTGTGGAATTTTCATTAAGTGCAGAGCCAGTAAGATATTCATATACATTTTTATTTGTGTTTTAGTGTAGCATACTATAATCCATTTTCTTGTCCTTGCAGGGCTTGCATGCACAGATGATTGTCATTTCATTGCATTAATCAGAAACCTTTCCTTTCAGGGTAATTAGCTTAGCTGTTGTTACATATATTATCTTTTGATCATTGTCAATATATCAGTGTGAAATATTTGTCCATCGTTTCAGTCATGTAGATTGCTTTGTGTAACTGATGTACTTCAAGTTATTTAGACTCTTTTACTAACGTATATCAAGCCTCCATCCCGCGTTGCCCAATCAAGTTTATTGTGTGTGTAACTACAAAACACTTGTTTCCATCGGTGTGTTGTAGTCTCACATAGGCCGAAACATCCCAAGGTTGCAAACCGCATTTGCAGTACCTTTGCCTGCACTTGCACTTTGTGACATATTTTGGTGGCAGCGGTGGGATTATTGTTTTGGGCATTGAGAGGCTATATCGCCACGGAATTGTGCATTCATATATATTTTTATTATAAATATATATTTATATACATATATATACATATATATATATAATATATATTTGAGAATGTTTGCCTGAGTGAAACGCATGGTGAAGTCGTGGTCACTGGTGTTCACAGAGACAACGTTAGTAGTTAGTGTCACAGGGCCTTCAATAGCCAGGATAGTGAGTGCTTCGTAACTTGCGGGTATAATTGAATTTAATTGCCTTGCGTCGAGATTTAGCATTCATTCAGCACCGCTGCTGTGTTTCCGCGATACCTTTCAGTGAACAGGGTATAGCGTAGTTCTTCTTCTTCTTCTTTCGTTCACTAAACTAAATCTGCAGATTTGTTCTTTTAAGAAAATCTATGGTTTTCTGCAGTTCTGGCAGAGCACCATAGAGTTTGATATTCAGGTCAGTGCGTTTGGGCCAATATGTTTCTCGCAGTGCTGAGAAGAGTGTGCAGTTCTGCAATATATGCTCTGTGTTTTGAGAAGACTTGCTGCACTCACATATGGCAGATGTTCCTATTTTAAACTTGGTGAACATATGGTGGTGGAGCCTGTTGTGGCCAGTTTTTAATCTAAACAATATCAGATCAGGAGATGATATTTATCCAGTTGGTTTATTTGCTGCTGTCTGTTGTTTTTGATGAGGTTTTTCTTCTCATGGTAGTTTATGAGGCACTGTGGCTGCTGCAGGCCAGAACCCTCCTTGGCCAGTTGGTCTGCCTTCTCATTGCCTGGGACTCCACAATGTGATGGTAATCACTGTGGGACTATCCTGCGTCTATTTCCAAGGTGTGTAAAACATTTCTTCAGGTCGTTAAGCTTGCCAGCTTGAAGGGTGCTATGGACTGATCTTGCATCTGTGAGGAAGACGATGTTGCTGTCCTCTAGTTGAAGCTCTGTGGCAGCTGGCATGAGGGCTTTTGCTTCTGATTCGTAATTATTGCAGAAGGTTCCGGTTGGCATGCTAATTGCTGTTCTTGTCGAGTCTGGATGCTCTACATGCACTCCGGCACCTCCTTTTGTTACAGCATTCTCAGCAGAGCCATCTGTGTAGACTCGAATCCATGATTCACTTGGATACTTGTCATCAAGTAGGCTGAGTACAGCAGTTCTTCTTTCCACTTCACTTTGTTCTCCCTTGTTGAAGACACCATCAACATCTGTGTGTATCTGAACTGGGGTCTCTGTCTCCTCTGTCCAAGGGGTCTGTTCAGGTACAGAGGTCAGTGGGTGGACAATCTGGGGAAGGTGTGATAGCCTTATTCTCTTTGCCCTGTGAATAAAGCTCGTACGTTTCAGCCTTCCCCTTGCCATGTCTCCTAGCTTCTCTCCTAGCTAGTGACCACCGCCCTGTTTTTATCATGGTGGAAAACGAGCTAATAAAGAGCAGCAGCACCCTTGCCAGATGGAACTGCAAGAAAGCCAACTGAATGATGTTCAGACACAGAACAAGCGTGCTTGCCACAAGTATAATTTCAACAGGGAAAAACATCAACACCATTGTGCAAGAGTTCAACTCATGTATTCTTCAAGCTGCCAAGGAAACAATACCTCGTGGAGCACGAAAGAACTACAAACCATACTGGAACAAGGATCTTGACGAACTCCATCAAGCAGTAGAAAAGGCAGGAATACAGGCTGAAAACAACCCAGGACAACAGCATCACAATGCCCTCCAGCAAGCCAAGGCAAGATTTCAATGAGGAAAGCTCCAGGCACGACGCAAGAGCTGGAAAGAGAAGACAGCCTCCCTCAACTTTCAAAAAGACGGCGAAACTATGGAACCTGGTTAAAGCTCTAAATGATGAAGGAACAGATGGTAACATCCGGGTCACTTTGCAAGAGAACGGGAAGACCCTAACGAAGAAAACGGCAGCGAATGTGTTTGCAGATGTGTTTGCTAAGGACTGTAACATAGAGGTAAGTACAAGCAAGTTAAAGGCAGCATGAAGTGACAAGGCCCCGGAGAGAAACGAAGGAAACCAGCCAGAATTCATGAACACAAAGATCACACGGCAAGAACTAGACTTTGCCATTAGCAAACTAAAACTGCGGAAGTCACCAGGGGCAGATGGAATATCAAATGAGATGATCAAGAAACTCAGATCCGGAGCTCTGAAATAATTACTAGAGATCTTCAACATCAGCTGGAAAACTGGAGAAGTACCACAGATCTGGCGAGAAGCAATCATTATTATTATTATTATTTTATATAGCGCATATCCATTTTTAAAATGCTCTATGCGCTTTACAGAAGAAACCTGTCAACCACAGAGCAGAACGGAGCACCGGCGAAGCGCTCAACACACTACACTGCTACTTTCTCTCTCACTATCTCTCTTTATCTCAGAGCAAATTGTGACGCAGCCTGTTAGGCGCAGTACACAACTCACAACAGTTCACAACTCACAATACAAATAATATTTGAATATTTATTATAATAATATATATTTAATAATGAATAATAAATTTTGTTGTTGCTGGTGGGGGGATGATATGGATAAATTCAATTGAAATCATAGACCCAATACCCAAAAATGGAAAGGACAAAGGAACAGCAAGAAACTATCGACCAATAAGCTTGACAAGCTGACCATGGAACGGATTGTCAACCACAGAGCGAAGTGGTACCAGGAAAGCAACCACTACTGGCTGATCAGCAAGCAGGGTTCCGTCAGTGTTATTCCACAGAGGATCAAGCAACCTATCTGTCAGAGGACATTGAAGATGCCTTCCAGGACAAGAAACAAGTCTTAGCAATGTGGATCGACCTTCGAAAGGCCTTTGACAAAGTCTGGAAAAATGGACTACTCAGGAAGCTGGGAGACGACAAAGTGACTGGTAGCATGTACAAGTGGACCAAGAGCCTTCTACACAACAGAAGAGCAAGAGTCCAGCTGGATGGATGTCAAAGCAAGAAGGTACTGCTGAGACACGATGTGCCACAGGGAGGAGTAATTGCCACAGGGAGGAGTAATATCACCCACCTTATTCCTGATCTTTATAAATGATCTAGTTCAAGAACTACCCTGCGGGATACGTACAGCTCTTTATGCAGATGACTTCGTTATGTGGTGTACTGAAGAACATGCCACAGTTGCCACAAGAAGTCTACAAAGAGCTGTTGATATCCTCTCAGCATGGACGGGTAAGTGGTGTGTTACAGTCAACGAAGAGAAGACATCCACTACTCTTTTCACCGTATCTCCAAAACAGACTGCTGGAGCCATCAAGCTCAATGGGACATCACTCAAGGAAGACAAAGTACCAACCTATCAAGGAGTCACATTTGACACCAGGCTCTCATGGAGGAATCACATCGAGAGAGCAGAGACAAAAGCTAGAAGAAAGCTAGCCATATTGAGGAAATTGAGCGGCACATCATGGGGAGCAACAGAAAGAATTCTCAAGACTGTATATCAGCAAGGGATTCGCCCTCACCTTGAATATGGATCAACAGCTTGAAGCTCAGCGTCCAACTCAGCCCTTCAGGTGTTGGACAAAGTTCAGAACCAGGCTTTGTGCATCATCACAGGAGCAATGAAATCAACACTCAATGTGGAGATGGAGAAGATCACCCAGATAGCAACACTTGCAGAACGAAGAGAAACCAGGGTGGCTATCCAGGCAGAGAAATTCAACAGCATAGAGAATCACTCAATGAAAGAGAAGCTAGGAGACCTGGCAAGATATAGCATAGTGACTACATCCGGCCACGGATCATTTAAGACGTGCACATTGATGTTTGGTGTACGGTGGACTGGGTCTTAGTTGTTTATTGTCACGGGTGTGGCGTAACGGATCCATGTGTAACCAACCTCAGGCTGTGACCCGTGTTGTAAATCCCGTGTGGAAGTACACGTTTTGTTATTGTAATCCGAGTGTAGGGCCAATCCACGGCTTCGGAGTCATCCCTTGGTTACAAATTGGTTTTACTGACCCGTTGTCAGTTTTTCCCATTGCCACGAGGGCGATAACAAGAATATTATTCTAGGGTTTTGCGGAGCCATCCAACTGAGATTGCGCAACCTACTGAACAACAGACTTGATATTAATTTTCCTACAGCCTCGTCATGTTGGTGACTTGGGTAAGATCCCACTACTGTGGTATTATCGACTATGTCATTGTGACACGCCAGGGAACGCCAAAGAGAGAGGCCAGGCCAGGAGAGCACAGTTCCGGCGTACCGGTACTTTTTTCAGTGTAAAGTCTTTCTTTATTTAGTAATTCCTATGAAGAAACATTTTTTTTTTTATGTGGACAAAATTTAAGGGAAGAATAAGTTCAATCACGACATGAGTTGAGAAATGGGGATGCAAAAATTTGTTTGATCTCTTGATGCATTTTGAAGAAATCTGAGAAGAACCAATTTGTTTTATTTTGGATACAGTCCAGCACTAAATCTAGTTTGTAAATATGTTCATTTGCAGGATTTGGCAAGTCCTTTATGGATAGCAGCTCAAATGGGTCACACAGAAGCTGTGAGAGAATTGTTAGTAGCTGGTGCTGAAGTGGATGCAGTAAGAGAGGTCAGCATAGTTAAGGAATTATTTCTTCAGGGTCTCCATTTCATAAACATGCAGCATGACTGACATTTTTTGTTGAATTTTTATCCCTCCATGATAATCTTTCCATTATTATTGGGGGGGGGGGGGGATGATGTGTGGATGCTTTCACTTAACAATCAAGCATTTGCATAGTCAAATTGTGGGGAAAAGAAAAAGTTGCATTTAGCAATTTAGCTAAAGTTTGCATATGAAATAGTACAAAAAATTTAATGATACAATGGAACACAAAGGAAAAGGAAAGACAAATCGAGCTTTTTGTATGGTATGCATTTTTTAAACTTCTTTAATGGCATTTTAATCAGAAAAAGACAAATGAAATTCCTGGCACACATATGTAGGAAGAATCATAGGTGCCACTTTTCCGCTATATAGCGGGAAACCGCTATTTGAATTTTTTCCAACTTTCAGCGCTAAACTGCCGCTATCGGCTGCTATGCGCTGGTTGCGCCGCTGCATTAATAAAATAGCACTTTAGGTACCGCCAAATTGTGTTATTTATGCTTGATTTTTAAAAAAAATTCTAAATTGGGGGGGGGGGGGGGGGGGGGCAACGGAATGTTCGGCCTGCTCTTTTCGATTTCCAACTGCCAAGGTATCTTTAATGTGCGCAATGTGCACACGGGTCCTCTGAGTTTTTCGTCCTTCTCCGAGAAGATTAGGTGCTCAATCCTACCCCTCATAGGATCAGAGACAGGAAAATATGAGAAAAATCCCAAAATTCCAACATGCCTGCACTGACTGGGATTTGAACCCGGTACCTTCAGCATGAGAGGCGAGCACCTTGCCTCTAGACCACCGTGTCCCATATTAACCTTAAAAAAAAAAAAAGAATAAATTTAACGGGATAGAAAATTAAATGAATAAAAAAGTCAAATACAAATAATACACTTACGCATGTTTAAAAAATATTGTTCTTCTATGTAGAGCATGATAGACAGGCTCATGAAACACTGTTGTAAGAAATAAAAAAGAATTGATTTTGTGCCTGTAGTTTTTTTTTTTCTTTTTTTGAAAAGGGAAAGCCCTGCCTTGAAATATTTTTGGTCCAAGTGATATTATGTGCATGATACCTTTGTACAAATTGTGGAATATGAATATAAAGCTTAGAGGTATATACGTATATAATATTGAATGGGGACTTCTTGTGATTCATTATCTAATAGTAACTCAACAGGTTTTCGTGACAAAAAAAGTGAAAGTCAGTTTAACATACTAGTTTCCTACCTTTCAGTTCTTTCAGCAAAAGGAACATAATCATATATATAGTTTAGCTTTGGATTTGGGGCCATCCACAAAGTACAAGGGATTACACCCCCACAGAGATTATGAAAGTGTAAAGTGTTTGAATGCTTTGGAATTAAAGTAATGAGTAAGTTTTACTTCTATTTACATTTTTTAAAAATAAGATGTAGGAGCTACAAATTAAATGTAGGCTGTGTTTCTAATGGAACAGTGAAACACTCCTTGCAAATTGTTGTTGCAAGTTTCAAAATATCGGTACCAAGGTTTTATATAGAAATTATTCAACATTTTAATCCTAATCTGCGGTTGCTAATTCCTTTGCATTTTGCTATAGTGGGTTGTCAATGACCTAGACTCAGAATATACCAAAACAATGAACTTTCCTAGTCCGCTGTCATGGATTGCTGCTGACTCCGACTCGGAATGTAGGAAAAACAATGAACCTTCCCAATCTTACTGTAGATCCCCACAATTCCAGCACTGCCACAACCATTCTGTGATATGATATAATCTTGTAAAATCTTGGTTTTCATCGCATTAAATGGGCAGCTTTATGTATGTGTCACCTACTATCATCAAAATCTACAGCAAGCCAACTTAGAAGAGAAGCATAACAATAACAAATGAATTTCCACCACATATGGTAAAGCTTTCATTTTCATCTAGCTTCTAAGAATGCATGCATAAGAGGTGATCTCGTCCATAACCTTGAACATTGTCTGGGTAAGAAATGCTATTTGGATGGGAAAACTCGAGGCCTCGGCCTTAACTCCAAAGCCTCTGTATTATTCACCACAGAAATACGTGCAATCGACCTGGCCCTCAATCTTATAACCAAATCCAGGAGCCAACGATTTATTATCTTCTTGACTCACTATCTTGCCTCCAAGCTTTGAAAAACCCCAACATGAAAAATTATAACATCAACATACTGCTACAACGCATTCACGCTATGTCCTGCCGAGGGGGGGGGGGGGGGTTACAAATTGCCCTCTGTTGGATACCCAGCCAAATAATATATAATGGAAACAAGAGGGCAGACACCCTCACCAAGGAAGCATGGAAGCGGCCACCAGAGAACAGATCCCTCATATAGATTTCAAACCAGTCATAAACAACTACATCAAAAGGAGATGGCAGGAAAGATGGGATAAGATAAGATAAGATAAGATAAGATAAATTTTATTCGTCCTTGTACAAGGAAATTTGTTTTGATCATTGAATACATAACAATATAGTTACAGAAGCAGAAAGTATGATACATAGCGCGCACACACACATATATACACACACACTGATAAATTAACTAAATTAACAAAATTAACAGTGCACACAATATGCTTCCCTAACTAAAACACATTGACCTGACACGCAGGACATAATTCAACTGTGCACAGATTACGATCAAGATGACGACATTATTGTAACATCCTAGTTGATGATGGAATAAACGATTTAAAGTAGCGCTCAGTTTTAGTTTTCTTTGACAACAGCCTTAAACTTCTTACAGATCTTATATATTCCTTGTTCAGGGGATGTTGGGGGTCATTTATAATAATATTAGCTTTTTTAATACAAGCACCAGTGTACAGCTCATCAAAATATGGCAGATCACAGATACAAATTTTGGATGCTTTTTTAATTAAATTATTGATCTTATTTTTATCTTTTTGTAAGATGTTTCCTCCCCAACAGACAACTCCATACATCAAAACGCTCTGAATAGCCATGGTGTAAAATATTTTCAGAATGCTTTTGCTAACTTTTAAAAAGCGGAGCTTTCTGAGGAAATACATGCGCTGGTTGGCTTTCTTGTATACATATGTTACATGCGCATGCCAGTTAAGCAATGAATCAATAGTAATGCCAAGATATTTGGCCTCTGTGACAATTTCAACCTCTTCATTGTTGATAGTAAGAGGGCAAACAGGATCGTTGTTATTTTTCCTAAAGTCAAAAACAAGCTCTTTTGTTTTCTTAACATTCAGTAGAAGATAGTTGTTATTACACCAACAATGAAAGGATTGTACAATGTTAGAATATTCGTGGCCAGAGTTAGGTAAAAGGCCTAAAATAGCAGAGTCGTCGGCAAATTTAAGAAGGTAAACGTTGTTGTGTGTCACAGTGAAATCATTCGTATACAATGTATACAGGGCAGGTGACAGCACGCAGCCTTGTGGCGCTCCTGTGTTTGTTGTGAGTAATTTGGAAAATGTGTTGTTTATATCCACAAACTGGCTTCTCTGTGTTAGAAATTCGAAGATCCAGCTCTTTAAAAAAGAACTCACGTGTAGGTTGGTAAGCTTTTGAAACATTAAGTGCGGTTGTATGGTGTTAAACGCAGACGAAAAATCGACTAGGAGCACACGAACACAGGTTTTACAAGTGTCTAAATGACTGTAGATGTTATGCAATAAAAACAATAAGGCGTCTTCTGTGTTCCTGTTTTCTTTGTATGCAAATTGCAAAGGATCGAGATTTTGTTTGACCTCCTTCGTTAGTTCAGTTAAAACAAGTTTTTCAAAGCATTTAAAGATAATGGAAGTTAATGCAACTGGGCGAAGGTCGTTCATTTCAGATATTTTTGGTTTTTTGGGGACAGGTAAGATTTTTGACAATCTCCAAATGTTTGGTATGTAATGGTTTTGAAAGGATTTGTTGAAGATGAAAGTAAAAATTTTTGCTAGTTGTTCAGCACATGTTCTCACTACTTTGCTTCCAATGTTATCTGGTCCAGATGCCTTTCTTTCCTTAACAGATTTAAATTGTTTCACAACAGCATCATAATCAAAACAAATATTACATTCATCATTATCAAAATCAAAACTGTCTCTTATTTCCTGGTGTTGGTTGGAGAAATCGTGTTTGTCAAAGCGACAGTAGAACTGATTCAATTCATTGGCAAATTCGCTTTCATTCACAACATTCACTTTATTCTTCATACAATCGTACCCCGTGACCTGTTTCATTCCCTTCCACACAGATGACATGTCATTTGATTTAAAACTTGCTTCAATTTTATCTTTGTATTCTTTTTTACACACTTTGATTCTCTTTTTAATTTGTTTGTTTACTTTAGCGAGGTCGCTTTTACTATAGTTTTTTCGGAGTCTTTTTTTGTCAACAATAGCTTCAAGGCATTCTTTTGTTAACCATGGTTTACTATTTGGATACACACACACACTTTTCTTAGGTATAATTAGATCTTCACAAAACTGGATGTAGGAGTTAACAGTAAGAACAAGGTCGTCTAAATTAGTACATGTGTTTGTAAAAATGTCCCAATCCGTGCAGTCAAAACAGGCTTGAAGTTGGTCGCAGGCCTCGTCTGTCCATGTTTTTATTACTTTGGTGTCTGCTTTATAAGTTCTTAACACAGGTCGATACTTTGGTTGCATAGATATCATAAGATGGTCTGAGTTCCCCAGTGGTGGTAGAGGGAAAGAACGATAGGCGCCAGTGATATTACAATAAAATAAGTCCAGAGTGTTCTCGTCTCTAGTAGGAATGGTGACATATTGGGTGTAGTGCGGGATGTTGTCCATGGTTGCATGATTAAAATCTCCTTGTATGATGTGAACAGCGTCTGGCCATTTTGATTCCTGTGTATTTATGATTTTATGAAGGGTTGTTGCAGCGGTGGTCTTGTTAGCATCTGGTGGTATGTAGACGGTGTTGAAAACCACATTTGTAAACTCACGAGGTAGATAGTATGGACGAACGTTTACAGTAAGAACCTCAATATCAGGTGTGCAGATGTTGTTTACAATAGTGATGTTGTTGGCATGGGCCCAGCGTTTGTTGATGTAAATGCAAACACCCCCGCCTTTAGATTTTAATGATGCCTCTGTCCTGTCCTCTCGATATAAAATGAAACCATCTATACTTGTCTCGTCGTTGGTGTTGTTAGAGTCGAACCAGGTCTCAGTGAATGCAATAGCCGAGGCATCTCGGTAGTCGTGGCACCATTTCGTACAACATTGTAATTCATCTAGTTTGTTACTCAGCGTGCGACAGTTACCAAATAAAACAGCAGGAAGAAATGGTCTTGATTTTCTTCTCTTGTTTCTCACTTTTATGCCGCCTCTTCTACCTCTTTTCCTTTGTTTTTGATCAGGAAAACAGTACCTAGTGTGTGCACAGTCTTGTTGACATTGAATGTTGAGTGACTTTAACATGGCCGCCGTGTAATGGATGCTAGCGGGCTCGATAATGGCTTGATTTTCGCCTGTGAAACTAACTGTACAAATAAATTATACTCTGTGGACATGTGCCTCTCAACAAAACTGGAGAAATGAAATTGTCCTCAGCAGATTCCACCTGGGTCATACCTACCTCACTTGTAGCTTTTTACCCTGGAGGGGGGGGGGGGAAGATCCCCTGGAATGTATAGCATGTGGCTGCCAGCTAACTGTCAGCCACATTTTAACAGCATGTGTAGATTTCATGCACATCTGAAGGAGACATTATGCTTGCTGATCCTTGAAAAAAAATGAAAGAATTATTTTCTGACGTGGACCCGCGATGCATCATCTTGTCATTTCGGAAAGAAGCCGAACTTTACAAGTTGATTTAACAGACTTTTTTTATTATATAAAATTCATATTAGACATACTTTATAGTATGGGCCTTTTCCCATTAGATCTTTAACTTCACTTTTATTTGATCTTACCCCTAGGCATCTGAGGGCTGAAAGCTACTGCAAAGAGAGATAACGAAAAAAAATGCGAGAGATACAAAGTTGCCATTATCATGCCGACATTGTTATTTTGATGTAATGATTTATCTCTTGCTTAAAATTGGTAAGAGGGATTTTTGGCTGTTTTGGTGGCCGCTTCAACACTTCCTTGGCGAGGGTGGCTGCCCTCTCGTTTCCCTTGATGGCGATATGGCCAGGGATCCAGCAGAGGGCAATTTTGTACACTCCCGCAGGACAGGGCGTGAAGGCATTGTAGCAGTTTGTTAATGTTATAATTCTTCATATTGGGAATTTTCAAAGCTTGGAGGCAAGACAATGAGCCAGAGAAGATAATAAATTGTCGATTTCTGAGTTTGGTTATAGGATTAATATATTACATGTATAATGCAGTGAATACGGAGGCTTTGGGATTAAGGCCGAGGCCTTGAGTTTTGACCTCCGAGTTTGAAAATGAGCCGCTACCCACCGAATTATGGTATTTTGAGCCGCCTGTGAATAAATGTTTATAGTCAGGATGTTCGCTGATCACTTTTCTCAGCATTAGTTCGTAGGTGTCTGGTATGGTATTGTCTTTCGAACAAGCTGCGAGATCTAGAGTAATTTTTGGTTTGTGTGTTAGCCATGGTGGGATGGCAGGAAATGAGTCATAATCCGCCTCACACAGTCAGATCTCGGCTCTTGCGAGCAGGGATCGCATCTGGAGGCAAAAGGGCGGGGTAACTCCAGGGAAGGTTTCGAAACTTTAGATAATTGTTCGGTTGATGTGGAACCTCAGTGCATCTTGATTGTGTCGTTTTTGAAGGGGGCCGAAATCTGCAAGTTGTTTTAACAGATTTTTATCATAAAATATAGACATACTTTACGATATGGGCCTCTTCCCATTAGACTTAACTTCACTTTTACTTGATTACAAGAATTTGAAAGCTGAAAACTACCCCAAAATAAGATAATGAAAAAACTGGGAAGTTACAAAGTGGCCGTTTTTGTGCCAACGTGCTGTTAAGGGGAGGAGCGGCTCAAAATATTGACCACTGGGACTAGATCTAGACAAAATTGGGAAACAATTTCAATTCTCAATTTCTCCATAACTAGCAGACAGATTGCCCCCAAATTTTGCACATGTGTACTTGGATGTATGTTCTTTGATATTACAATGGCCAATTTGGGTTATTTGTGATATTTTTTGCGAGCTAGAGCAATTAGAAAGCCCTTAGGGCCCTTTGGTTTTAACGCATTTTCACAATTTCAGTTCTTAATTTCTCCATAACTAGTGAACAGATTGCCCTCAAAATTTGCACATGTGTCATTGAATATATATACTTTGATGTTATAACGGCCGATTTGGGTCATATGTGATATTTTTTCAGACAGAGTAATTTGAAAACTGTGTTGTCAGATAAAAATGAAACTTACTACTTCAACGTTGGAATATGACCAATTGGATAAATTTATTGGAAATATGGCGTTGTAACTCTCTTTGCATACCTATTCTTAACTTGTATGCAAAATTTGAGCTCATTGCAGCCGATGGTTTTCACAGAATTATTAATTTAAAAATGTAATGAAAATTCAATATGGCCGCCGTTACCATAGCAACCGCAAAGTTAAAAAAAAAATTTGAATATATTTTTCAAATCACATTTTCATTCTGATTCATTAGCACAAATTTTATGGAAATTTATTAACAACTAGGGAAAATAGAATTTTTACCCGCTCCTCCCCTTAAACAAACTCAAAAGCCCCCACTAATGTTGATGGGTTTATCTACAGCTGTGAGAATATCATAGCATTTGTAAAGAACTGGATGAATAGAAAATAATTAAATGTTGAATAAAGAAGAAACAGAAGCAGTCTTGCAAGGACCCTCAGAGAAGTCAATAGCGCATATGAACATTGGTGGCTTTGCATAATACTTTGATAAAATGTTCAAAAAAATGCTGAGAGTTTTGGCGACTTATTAAGATGCTGATTTGTCAGTGTTCATCTGATTGATACAATGTATCTTGAAGGAAAAAAAAAAAAGTAAGATCAAACACTTCTTTTCCACAGTGATGGCAGCTCTCTTTTCTTAAACTAGACTATTGCCACTGTCTTTTGATTAGAATATCCATGGATAAGATGAAAAAACATCAGAATGTCAAAAACAGTGCTGCAAGATTAGTTCTAAAGAAAAACTGACACGAATCAACATCACCTCTTCTCAAGTCCATGTTCTAGCTGCCAGTTGAACAGTATTTTCTACTTGGGGGGCCACATTATGACACAGAAGGGGACAAGGTGGTCTAGAGGCAAGGTGCTCGCCTCTCATGCCAAGGGTGCCGGGTTCTAAACCCGGGCAGTGCAAGCATGTTGGAAAGTGGATTTTTCTCATATTTTCAAGTCCCTGGTCCTATTGGGGGGTAGGATCGAGTAGTTCTTGGAAATTGGATTTTTCTCATATTTTCAAGTCCCTGGTCCTATTGGGGGGTAGGATCGAGTACCTAGTCTTCTCGGATAAGGACGAAAAAATTCGGAGGGCCCGTGTGCACGTTGCGCACGTTAAAGATACCTTGGCAGTTGGAAATCGTATAGAGCAGGCCGAAAGGCCGCTGCCCGGGCAAAATTGAAATTAATAGATTAAAATTTATCCATATCATCTCTCTCCCCCCCCCCCCCCCCCCCCGCCATAACAAGAAATAATAAAACAAGTAAGGTGAGGTGTAAATGCCAAGGGCAGCGAACCTCCTAAAATAAAGACCTCAAATCACAGAAGTTCTACTTGGGGGGCCACATTATGACACAGAAGTGTATAAACATGCACCAGCCTATATTATCGAATTAATGAATTTTTTTCGTTATTATTATGGTAAATACATGTACTATCTTACTTTTTTCACATTGCTGTTTATCAGCTAAGAGGTTTATACTCTTTCTTTTCAGGATGGAGCTACCCCATTATTTAAAGCTTGTCACAAAGGGCATCTGGACACAATTATTGAGATACTGAAGCACAAACCAAATATTGATCTGTTAGAGGCAAGTGTTTTGAGAGATATGAAATAAGAGTTTACAATACAGTGCAATCCTGATATCTCGACATCAGTGGGACCGTCTGACTTGCGTTGAGTAAAGAGAAAGTCGAAATAGCAGATTAGTTGTGGAAGAGGAAAAAAAAAGGTGGGGGAGGGGTGTGTGTGTCAAACATCACCATTATGGCAAAATTATCCAGCCAATAACATAGTTGTATTCCTTTTTCTTTTAATTATTGGCATACTGTCACCGGTTCCTCCAATATAATTGTTTGTGTGGAGAAGTTGGGTGGCAAAGATTTGGCGATATTGGTGAAATGCTGTAGCTATACATCAGATGCGCAGTGTTTTACTATTATTTTCTTTTTAACCACGACCTGACTGTTTCTTCAGAAGAAGTAGTGATGCCGATACACACACAGTACGGCAGTTAACCAAGAGATCTAGGTCAAGGCCTAGTATCAACGGGTCACGAATGTTTTGTCAAGAAAAAAAACAACAATTAGTCTGTAGTACTATGTACTTTTACTGCCATGCGCTTATACATGGCACTCCACACTCGCGTTACTGAAGCCAAGGGTCACTCTATGTCCACACGTGCATTTTCAGTAGCGCAGTAGTAGATCTAATGCACTTGTTGTGCTTCAGTCGGGGAGAAATGTGTCGATATCAGAGAATAACACGTCGAATTACGAGGAAAATTTAGCAGCATTAAAGAAGGAACAGGTTGGGACTTAAAAATTGTGTCGAATTACCCAGAATGTCGACAAAAGCCATGTTGAGGTAAATGGATTGGACTGTATATTATGTACTGTACTCACTGGTCATACAGAGTGATTTGAAAAATCTTAGAGAGAAAAAGTTGACATAAAATTAATCAAATTTTCAAGGCTTCTTGGTATAACAGTATTTATCTATACACTTTATTTGTGCTTCAGTGATATTTAATTTGGCAAATCTTATTTTTGACATGTTCTTCTTGAAAGCAAGTTAGTGCTCTAAAATTATTAATTTTATCCAGTCGAGCATGGAAAACGCAAATTCTTTGGGGTGGCTTCATCTAGTTCGTTTGCCGAAATTCGAGGAGTACGTGAAGCATAAATCATGGATTATTATTGTATATTCAAGGAAAATAATACAGCTCACAATGTGTACCACGAATTACCTCCCTTAAACACCCCCCCCCGGTCAGTTCAAAGACAAGCAAATATGAAACCGACATTGTGTGGCGGTTTCCAAGTCTAGCCCAACAGCGATAAAATAAACTGAAAGTTGAACTCAACTCACCATTTTTCTCTGTTTGGCTTTACTTCCTTTTTTTTTTTTCTATTGGGGTATGAGCAAACAAAAAGAAAAGGTTATTTCCTGCCCGAATCAGTGAATAAGATGAGCAAACAAAAAGAAAAGGTTATTTCCTGCCCGAATAGGTTGTCTCAGGAATTTTAGTCGCCGTTTTTATCGGGGGAAGGGGGTGGGGGGTAACTATTGCCACCAGCAGGCTATGCTAGGGCTAACGGAATGAAGTTTCTGGTGTTCGTTTTTTTTTTTCTTTTCTACTTCTTGGCTACTTGGATCGCACGTGCAGCAGCAAAACTAGTTCGACAAATCCGCGTCACAGTTCAAGGTTCGCGTGAAATAACTACAAAGAATATTGAGAAATAAATTCGAGACCTAGATCTTTGTTCATGGGATCCGTGATTTTGGCTTAGGTGTGCTAGAATTTCACGTGCTCGACTGTATACATATCTGGAAGACTCTTCGAGTCATTTTTTTATCTTTTAGTTTTAGCATGCAATTAACACGCAGCAGTGGAAGAAGACCCTACAGTCTGTGAATGGGTGAATAAGAGAATGAATTTGATTGGTCTTTGTATGCATGATGACCTTGACTGTCAAAGTAGTGACATAATGAAGAAGTGATGTATCGAGGAAGTGATAAAATGGAGATGAATTTCAAAGGAGTGGCACAACCGTTACAAAGTCAAAAATTGGCAAAAACAAAAAGTTGTATGTAGCAAAGCCTCGCACAAGAATTAGTACCCAAACAATATAGTAGAACGCAAAGGAAAAGGGAAGACAGAAAATACCAATATTTTGGTTAAAACCTGTCTCAAGGAAAATCAACAAAAAAACAACAGAAAAAAACGGAAAATTGAACAGATGATAAAACAATAGAAAAAATGTGGAATATGAAATATTAAATATTTAAATCAATATGTCCACTTGGAAATACGAGTCAAGACTTGCAGATAAGTGGACACTCAAACTTTGATAAAACAGTCTTTATATAACAAAAAGCGCTCAGTTTTTATGGGGACGATTCAAATATTACAAATACATTTTTTAATAATACAAAAGTGGCTGCGGAGCAAATATTACCATTATCATGCCAATGCGCTGTTACAGTAGACAACGGTTAAACGGAAATCGGCGGGACCACGGGTTTGTTTTCGGTTTAGACAGCGTTTCAGTTTAACGATAGGAGGCTTGAAAGATGCCAGTTTCAAGAGAGGCAGCCCAAATCACTATCATAGAGGACAAACAATGCAAGTGCACAGGCTAAACGGACTGAAAACGTTGTCATCTAGTACATTGTATCAAGCGCACGTTACTGTCGCCACGCGACCATGATTTGTGTCACATCACTTTAATATTTGCTGCTCTCTCTTTCAATTGACTGGGGGGGGGGGGGGGGGGGGAGGCATTAATGGTGTAAGAGAGGTAATCCATAGTACACTTTGTCAACTGTATTGTTTTCCTTGAATGTACAACAATTATAATACATGCACTTCTTGATGAATGTTTCACGTAGTCCTCGAAATTCAGCAAACTCGAACTAGATGAAGCCACCCTGAAGAATTCGAGTTTTCTATGCTTGTCTATAATGTCTCGTAAATTACATGTAAAATTTTTTGTTTTTGAAGCGCAAAGTGTGAATGTTGGGACATGAACAGATGACTTCATTTTGTAATTTGTTATAATAATGTACAGGAAAAAAATCCAGTGGACAACGGTTAAACTGAAATCGGCGGGACCACGGGTTTGTTTTTGGTTTAGACACAGTGTCGGTTTAGCGATAGGAGGCTTGATAAATGTCAGTTCAAGAGAGGCAGCCCAAATCACTGTCATAGAGGACAAAATAATATAAGCGCACAGGCTAAACGGACTCAACACGCCCTCGCTTGCTCTGTTTTTGACTGAGAATGCATGTGGGCGATTGCTCAGGCCTAGGCACACTCAAAGCATGGATATGTGGGTGAATGTGGACTAACTCTCAGAACAGGGAGGCATCTGTGTGGACGGACAGTACAGAATTGCCGTCCCACCGATCTCGTTACCGTTACCGTACACGATGCCATGGAATGCGCTGTCCGCGATAACCAATGTTGTCTCTCTGATGTCACACATTTTACATGAAAGGTCAGTCGCGATGCGCCATATGTAACGTCTGGTACCGTCTGATTTCAGACCCCTGAGTTTATGTGCCTCCGTCCCTCTCCCCCTACACCTGTAGTGCTGCCGCTTCCAGGTAGGCCTAACTACCGGGCAGAACGAAGTATGCTCTGCATGCTGTGATACAGTTGATTGACTCGATGTATGGCAAATCACAGTAGACTGGCCACTGAATCCAGCAATTTTCATTTCGGTTTAACCATGGGGTAATTTTGGTTTAGCGCTCGAATTTGTTAACAAAGCTAAAGAGGAAAAAAATCGGGGATTCTTATTTTCTTTCGGTTTAGCGCCAGTTTCGGTTTAGCCATTTTCGGTTTAACCGTTCTCCACTGTAGTTTGTTTTAGGTTCGATAAAGATCATTCATTGTATTATTACATTATTCATTTGAATGCTAGTGAAGGATGATCATTCCTTGATTTCAAGGGTCAAAGTTAAAAAAACAAAAGGCAAAAGGTGACAACAGATGCTGTTCAGGCACTTTTACTATGTCCAAAGAAAGTTCAGCGAAAGTTAGCGAGATTATACAATCAGCCAAACAGCACGCTTAGGCACTTGAACCTTGTTAACGTTATATTAGCAAGGTTCCAATGGACAATTTCAGCGTATTATAACCTCGTAAACTCTGATTACGTAATGACAGTGGGGTTGACATCAAAGTGCAATACGTAGTACAACTACTGGTCAAGAACGTGGGCTAAGCACCAACTTACAGCTCCCAATAACGAAAACTTTTAATAGTAATCAGGTTTTTCCTTTTCCTGTAAAGTTTGGATTTTAGACAGAGTCTCCAACATCTGACAGATGATTTTATTATTAGAAACAACAAGAGGTAGATGCCCAAGACCCAATGTTCATATTCAGCATCACCTATCTGGACCGATGACAGATTGTTGCAATGTTTTGTTCCGTTGGGTAGTTCATTTCATTCCATCTATTGAAGTAATATGCTCTGGTTCTTCGAGAGAGATGCAATTTTATATTTTAGATAACTGCACCGTGGTTCGTTGAGAGAGCTGCACTGTTTTTTTTTTTTTGTGACAGCAGCTCTCAGGTTGTTTGACAGAGAGAGAGCTGCATTTTTGGTTCTTTGAGAAAGCTGCAACTTGAGAGAGGTTTAATCTGGTTCTTTGAGGGAGCTACACTCTGGATCTTCGAGGGAAAACAGCACTGAAGTATTTTGAGAGAGAACTGCACTCTGAGTCTTTAAGAGAGAACTGCACTCTGAATCATTGAGGGAGACCTGCACTGTGGTTAGTTGAGAGAGATAGAAAGACTTGCACTTCGGGTCTTCATGAGTTGTGGAATTGGTTCTGTGAGAGAGTTCCAGTATGGTTCTTGGATGGAGAGCTGCAATTTAGTGCACTGTGTTTCTCTGAGAGATCTACACTTTCACACCAGAAATGTTTATGTGCACATCAATCAAAGCCTCCTGGGATCGGCATCTTCCTCTAATAGATTTTGAAAGTGGTAATTGCACCAGGTATGGTCCTCTGCTTTGAGGAAACGAAGTAACCAGCTGGAAATGCACAGTGACTAATGTATGGCATACTGAAAAAGATTTGCTTAAAAAATTCACATAGCGGGGAGTTCTTGCTCTGACTGGTCACTGACTGATATGAGACGGATATTATTTACAATTATCAGAGTAAAGTGTGCGGCGACGGTGCACATAACTAAAATTACAGACTGATCAATCAACTCGAATTAATTAACCAAATAATATTTACCACTGTCTTATTTGGTCACATCAGACCCTCCCATGTTCACCAGTCTTGTCTTTCTTTCTTCAAAGATGGCTTGCCGATGTCCCCTCTGTTGAGTGCCGACTTCAAAGACCGTGAACTCGCCGTTGTCCCCTCCTTTGATCTATTCATTCAGTTCACACTGCCGGCGGCGACTACGTCAGTGACAATATCTGTGACGCCTGATGCAAAATCTATGCCGTTTGAGGTAGGCTATTTCAAAGGGTCAGCTATGCTGATGATCTGGCACTACTGTGTTCGGAGACAAGCCTTGGCATAGCTCAGATGTGTCTTCAGTGTCTACAACGGTGGACGTCGGCATGGAACATGAAGCTGCATGCCAAGAAGACAACTTGTACAGTCTTTGGTTTCTCCACCAGAGTGCGGTCACCCGGTCTCAAGAGTCAACAGCGAGTTTCTCATGGGGGGGTGGCTTGCCCTCATGTCTCGGAGTTGCATTTGGCTGGTGGCTGACATAGAGGGCTCATCTGGAGGGGGCCCAGACTGGGGCAATGCAGCAGATTGCTCTCTTGGAAAAGTTGGCAAGTGCGGGCTGGGATGCGGCATGGGACATGCTCGGGAGGGCCTGCACTGAATGCATGCGTCTGGTTCTGGAGTGTGGTGTCTTGGCATGGGGAGCGGCGGCGGAGGGCGATTTCCAGAGAGGGGGGCGCATCCAGGGTCAGAGCCTTTGAGTTATCGCTGGGGGAGTGGGGTCCACGGCTGTCGTGGAGACGGAGAGCATCACCGGTTTGCGGTCACTTGGGGACAGGGGAGGTGGGAAACTGGCCACACAGCTCCCGGGGTTTCAAGGTCTTCAGGGTCACCTGATGGGTGGTGGGGCTGGCAAACCGGTGGGGTGCAGACTAGGGAGAGCTGGCTGTGTGGACTCAGCTTGACGGCGGTTGGACAATCTTGGAATCCCACCCATAGATGGGGGTGGGGACCTTGCAGAGGTTGACTGCCCTTTGTAGGAAAGACAGCACTTTCCCCTAATCAAAGACACTATTTATGGCATTGCCTCCAAGGCAGGTCGGTCCACTGAGGAGCTGCAGTCACTTGCCCAGGAAATGCTGGACAGCACATGTCTGCAGGGCGGCTGGGTCCAGGTGTTTGCGGACGGGTCGTCACGGAAGGCTGTGGGAGATGGAGGAGATGGTATATATATCCAATGGACTAATGGGGAATGATCGGAGCTGTCGGTGCCCACTAGGAGATATTCTGCTGGCTGCGGAGCAGAAGCAGAAGCCATACAAGAATCTGCGCTAAACTTACAAAACTGAGACATCTGCCGCGGAGGAATGGTTATTCTTGTGGATGCTAGATCTGTCCTGCAGGCCCTTCAGGGTTCTTATGATTGCCGTCAAAACGGACTCACCTCTGCCTTGGTGCGACTGTGTTGCGCAGCAAGTGACATGGTTCTCAGGTGGATCCCTGGCCACTGTGACATCATCGGAGGCGATAGAGCAGACACTCTGGCAAGTGGTGGTGCAGGCCTCCCCCAGGTCAGAGGGAACATAACATTCTCAGAGGCCAAGGGTCACATTAGGGCAGCCTTGAAGTCTAGGTGGAAGACAGAGTCACTCCAGCTGTGTGGCAGATGATGCGATGTGCATGCTCAGCAGAAAGGAGCAAACTGTGGTCTTTAGGCTGGGAACTGGACATAGCAGACTCCGGTGGCATCTTTACAAAAAAATTCAGGGTTGGAGAAACTGAGACATGCCCTTACGGAAATTCCCCAGAGAATGCAGAACATGTCCTCCAACAATGCCCCCTATACAGACAACAGAGGGAAGACAGCTGGCCCAGAGGAGCGGCACTGCACACTAAGCCATATGGAACAGCAGAGGATCTCAGGAGCACAGCGTCCTTCATAAAGGCTACCGGCCTCCTGATATAAACAGTCTGACACGAAGAATGCAGAAGAAGAAGAAGAAAGGGTCAGCTTATTCATCCCCTGGCTCAATGATTGCCTAGGCACATAATTATGATTATTTAATTATTCTGTAATAATTAATAAAAAAAACAACATTATTTTGAACTTATTAAAATCTGATTACTTTTTTTTTGTGTTTATGTAAATTTCATACGCAATAATCCCATCATTTCTGTTCCCGGAATATCCAGATCCATTTAAATAATTGTAATTTGAGTTACAGGAAATGGTACATATATGTGTATTTCCTCATCTCATTATTTGTTTACATGATACTAGGAAACATAGCTTTCACACTGAGTTCTTTTTCCAACTTTCACTTTTTCTTCTTTTTCAAGCGCCAGCAATTGGCAATAGCCAAAAATTATAACCTTGCTAAACATTTAGCGAGGTTCAAGCACCAATAATTTTGCTGTTGCCAGTGAAGCATAAGCTCGCAAATGAGTTTAGTGAGGTTCAAGTGCCGACATTCACCCCGCTGAACTTTACTGAGGTTATAACTTGGAATTACGTCATCTCTTTTCTCCACCGCTAAGTGGGATTTTCTCATTTTTTCCAGTGCACCATATGTGTATCATGTTAATAAATGTCATTTTTCACAAAAAGTGAATTTGTCCAAAAATCGACTTAACGGGGTTCCAACAGCCGAACCACGAAATGCGGACATACAAAAAGACAACTCTGATACCTATATTATTATTTTTATTTATTGTTGTATAATTATTATATCTTCATTTTCAGCAGGTTGTCAGAGTAACATTCTTAACTCATTCCCTAGGGTAGATTTTATGGGTGTGGACGGGAACTCTCAACATTATCCAGTTTGAAATTTTGACAGTTTGAATGATGTTGTTTCTTTCACTCAGTGTAAACACAAGACATAATATGTTAGACATTAAAGTAAAGGAAAATCAATGAACCGGGACGGGATTCAGTGTTTCGAGAAGTTCGCTTAGGTATTAGTATTAGTGTTGAACAATGGGTGTCCTCTTGAGCCAAATAATTGGTTTTCCCTAGTAAAGAAAAAATCCACGAGCCGAATATTCAGCTTAGGGTGGAGTATGAGTTAATACCCATGTGTTGCAAATACTTTGCCCTTGGTTTCAAAGAAATTGCCCTTATTACATGGAATTTTCTAATATAATATTTTATCTAAAAAAAACAAAACCAAAACAAATCTTGTTTCCTACCTCTGTCAACAGAATGGTGAAACTGTACTTCATGCAGCAGCGTTGTTTGGGCATCTTAAAGCTGTAAGACTTCTACTTAATTCAGGTGTCAAAGCAAGCCTAAGAAACAAGGTGAATGAAACAGATGGATGCACAGGTTGCACTGGCATGGCGTGATCCAATATATGCACAGGCAAATTAGACTGTACCATTTGTTGTAAGATGTCCCTGTTCAGGACAGGCATTACCAATAATAGATTTTGTTCTACTTCACATTTTTGGTTGAATCACATCCATGTCCTTAGTTCACGGCTGTTCTTCGGCGTGCTTTTAGTTTCTTGCCGGGTGGCCAAAAGGTCAGTCACACCCCGCTGCACCCACGCCCGCCGATGCCGTAGGCTTATCGCCAATTAGTACTTTTTTTAACAGTCACATCCAAGACAGAACATAGTGCATGCTTCTAATAAAGTGAACACCATAAATCCAATTCGTGAACTTTTCTCTTGTATAATTTTTAAATATTTAACATTGATCTGTAAAGAATGAAGAAAAGAAAAGAGTGGCGTAAAATCCACTATTTTTACTAAAAGTATGGATCATTAAATTGTTATTTTCAGCCGTATAAAGCCGGGGATTGTCATGAAATTGATATTTTTATCAAAGTGATTTATTATCTTTTCTGGTTCTATAAATCTGGACTGACACACACTTCTCGTTCAGTTACAATTCATTTTCAAAAATCGACGTGGTCAAATTCAGACATACCCGCCGACTCACAAGACACAGACAGAAATATAAATGAGGTGTCTGTTACTTATGCAAAGATCCAAGAATTGTGTACGATATCCCGAGCAGTATAGACATGAATAAAACTAACACAAGCACTCCATCAGGGAATGAATAATCTTTATCTAATGAATTACCATGCATGCCTGAACAAAATTACACCACTGACAACATGAAATAAATGCGTACGATAAGTCTAGCATAATAACAGAAAATCAATAATCTTAAGGTCACACCTCTGATTAGTCACATTCCTTACTAATTTCTATTATTAACACAAATCAGAAGGAAAAAAGTTGTTCAAGTTGTGTTACGGCAATACAACATAATACTGGAAGCGTGTTTGGAGACTAAATGACTGAAACCGAAGTGTTCTGTGTTTTCTGTGTACTCTTCTGTTTTGCTTGAACTAGTGGCTGTAAATCTTGAGATGTTTGTAAAAGACAGTTTCACCGCATAATCTGCGCAGTTCACTCAGAAACCATCTGTTTTTCCCTACAATGATCCACACTACGATAAAAATAACGTAAATCTATAGAGGATATGAAGAAGATCTTCGCATAACTCAGCTACTAAAGGTGCGCGTTATGGGAAACTTTCACACAGTAAATGTAAATGAATACTGCTTAATTTGAATGTAATTTTATTAATTTTGTGGGCTTCATTACCGAGATTTGGGTTAATTAATATGAACAATGCCTTAACTTTTAAAGAAATACACATGTTTGTAAAACCTGTTTTCTGAAAGAACTAAGGCGAATAGACCAGAATAATTTGTATCATCAGACACACAAAAAGCAGAACAAACACATAGTGGTCACAACACAATGTTGACTTTAGCACAGATAGTGAAATAATGGGGTGAAAGAATGTGATATCAAAGCTAGACCACCCGGATAAAGCGGGACGCTGATGCGAGCGCATGCCGCCCAGGGGAATACCCTGCACCTGGCAGGCTACCGAGATTTATTACCCCTGGCCACGGCAAACTAAACGCATGCTCTCAGGCCATTTCGAACAGCCGTGAGTTGGGATGTTTGGCACAGTAGACTGCAAGTATAATGGCTTCAGATTGAACAGGACATTGGGTACAACAGCATAATTAAAAATCCCCATTTCACACACTCTTCTCATAAATAAAAAAACTTATTTACAACAGTGGCAAATAAAGCACACCTTTGATACGACGGCATATTTCGTTTCAACAACTTTGAAATCATTGAGCGAAATATTGCGCGGCTGAGAGATCTGTCAGGAGATGGGCGGAGAGGGAATATGCGAGGGGTGATGACTGTGTTATGACCACTTGCCAGTCCTTTTGTGTTGTCTTCATGCGAGATGGTGTAACTGTGGGAAGTGGGAGTTACGGTGGGGGGATGGTGGTGATGATGCGTTCACTCAAAAGGTGGCACAACAAGTGACCAATGTCTTGGCCAGGCTTAGATCAGCACGCCAGGCGCACGCAGAATGACCTCTCCCTTTCTTCAAGGTATGTATGCCAACCTCATAGGCCCTGTTTACCTGATTTGCTGTATGTTCACACAAAGGACTGACCACGCGCGACCAATTTTGCGTCATTGCCCAGGTACACTCAGGGTGTTTTCGGCACCTCCCCAGTTGAAAGTCTGTATGTAGAAGCAGATGAACCCTCCCTAACAGATAGAAGAGATAAGCTGTCTCTTCAGTACGGACTGAAATTGTTGTTACACCCAGACAACCCAGCCCACCATTTAATTTTCGGGGCAACAGTCATCCAGAATTCCGTGCTTATCATTCCTCTTTAAGGGCATGTGATGTTAAATAATATAAAAATTCTTAATTTTTGGTAAAACTTGAAACTTCATTATCAATTTTTGCATCCAGCACAATGTGCAAAAGTCGTGAAACTTGCGCATTTAGTGTTCAAAATGGTATTGATCATGTTAGTAGTGTTGTAATACGAATTTTGTGAACTCTTCAGTGCTTTTCCCAAAAATTGATATTTTCAGCAGAAAAATCGCTATAGCTTTTTTATTTTCTGTCCAAATAAATTGAAATTTGTACAGATGTTTTAAACTGCAATAATAAAATTTCTATTTTTTTGGTTTATTATTATTTGAACTAGTTGACCCACACAAGATTAATCTTGCAAATTTTCCATGTACCAAGCCCAGTGGTATATATCTAGATCTAGGCTACATTAAAACAGCATTTGGATTTGATGCAGTGATGAATAAAACTTACTATTACACCATAATTTTCACGTAGAAATACATAGATGTGATAACCTTGATTTTCGACCACCATTATGCAAAGAGAGGTCAAGGATGAAATTTCCGATCATGCTTTTTGATTCTACTTGGTGAAAATGCATCTCTATTTTTGCCTCTCAAAAAAATGGTAAGATCATATTAAAATGTGATTTTTGTCCAAACTGAATGTGTCCATGTTACTCGTCAAAAAGTAAGACTAAACAAAGTTTCATCATTTTTGGCCGTGTAGTCGCCAAGTTTTGGGTGGCTACATGTACACCCTCAAGCTCCATTATAGTAAGATGAAGGGAAATTAATAAAAAAATGAATCAGTAAATTTTTCCAGTGAATTTTGAGAGACAGGATGAATGAATTTGAAAATCCTCCTAAACAAAGATTTATGTATGTTCCAAGTTACCACATGCCAAGTTTCAAAGCAATTGATAAAAAAATGTAGAAGTTAGTAGAAAAATAGAAAAGTATGATAAAAATCCAAGATGGCTGCCACTATTATTACACAATAAATGATTTTAAAAAATCTGCCCACTTATCAACCCAGTGCACAGGTCTGTTCTACACACGAGGCGCGAGCAGGATGACCATTACCTTACTTTTTTAGGTTTACACGTGTGCCAACCCCGTGGGCCTTGTTTACCTGATTGGTTATATGTTCACACAAAGGACTGACCACGTGTGACTTGTCTTGCATCATCGCTCACCTCTGCGGTGCGAGGCCATCCCACCACCTTACCTCCCACAGTTACACATTCTCGCATCTGTCCACATAAAGGAGTGGCAGGTGGTCATAACACTATCATCCCCCCTATGCATTCCCTCGCTGCCCATCTCCCAATAGATCTCTCATCTGAGCAGATATTTTGCTCAATGTGTTCCGTGCCATGGGAACGAAAAATGCCATTGTATCAGAGGTGTGCTTTATGTGCCGTCGTTGTAAACAAGTTCTTTTCTACTTATGATAAGAGTGTATGAAATGGGGATTTTAATTTATGCCGTTGTACCCGAGGTGCCGTTCAGTCCGAGGCCATTATACTTGAGGTCTGCTGTATAAACCTCATATTGGTCTCTCCTTATATTACTCATGGTCTGTCCTGAACAACCTTCATGGATCAGGCCACTTCCTAATCTGTCTCACCCCCAACCAACCATAGCCAGCAGTCCAGCCGACCCGGTGGAACCTTGCCCGAACCAACTGGACAGAGTTTGACCTAAAATTAGGCAGTCCAAACTGATTTTTACTTTTTATCATATCTAACCAGTTATTGTCAAATCTGATGGAGCTTGTTTTTCCAAGAATTTTGATACCAAATTTATTATTCTAGCTTAAAGGTCCTGAAATCGAAATTAGGCTTAAAAATACCGATATTGCGACTTTGTACTTTTCGGTTAGTTTATTCATTTAGGAACACTATTTTACTAACCAAATGTCAGTTTTGAATGTTTATAACCCTGAAATATGCCTTTTAGTGAGGGGGGGGGGGGAGGGTGGTCAAGAAAAAGGCACAAGAATCATGCCATAGGGCTGCAAAATTAGCCCTAAATAACATCTTAGTGTCGCTATCAAAACCCCTACTCCTCCGTACACATCTGTCATAAGCCTTTGGTGGTTTGGAAATCATTGTTGAGGCTCAGCACACCAGTAATTATGACTTTAGCCATGTGTAACACGTTTCAATAACATTTTTATTGAAAAAAACTTTCAAATGCGATTTTCTCGAAATTGCACTTTTGATCAGTGATTTGTGAACTAGTTTTTTATTTATTGACCAATTGGTATAAAATCTGGCTAACAACGTTTGAACAAATCAAAAAATTCATACAGAAGGAAATTTTTTTAAGTTTTCATTTTTTTTTTTGGTTGAATTTTTTTGTGATAGAAAATAAGAAAAAATGGAATTCCGCTACATATCATTTTCAAAAATTTATAACAAAAGATCAGTCAGAGATATCAAAATTCCCTTCTGTAGAAAGTTTTTAATTGGATTGAATAAGACGTAAGAGAAGTTTGAAATAAATCCAGTAAAATTTGGTGAAACCTATCTATATTGAATTTGGTACTTTTTGGGGACTCAAAATCCAAGATGGTGGGGCTTCCATGGCAACAATATGACAAACAAATTTTTTACATTTTTTTTCTGCTAATTCAGACATCCTGAATTCGATTATAATAGTTAAAATTGTGTATTTTTCGTAATAACAAAAATCGCCTTCAGGACCCGCACCCCCCCCCCCCCCCCCCCCCCCTTAAAAGACTTTGAAAGTTATGGCATTTCGAAAAGTGAAAAAACATCTCGAATTTGCTACCTTTTTACAAATTGCACAATAGTCTAAATTTGATTTGACCACCCATAAAATGACGGTTTATTGAGTCGCGGCATTAAAAATTCGTCGTTTCCAATACATGGGGGTGTACAATATACTCAATTTTTTTGAGGTGTGCAAATGTAATATAACGTCGGTCGGCTGATGAAACTGAATTCCACAAAATGCATCAAGTGACTTTTTTTTTCAAAAAGTTATGGTAAATACACAGACACATTCCTGTTTGACCCCTGGTGTAAGTTTTTTACTGTAATTAAAGTTGTTGCGTAATAAAGAAATCGTGAATAATCCTCAATCCTTCAAACCGGTCCAATGAAACCGTGAATTCAACATGTTGTTGTATTCACGACTTGATCAGACGGCTTTTGTTCATGGGCGACGGGGCACGGTCGTGAAAACCACACCGTCGCTTGTCATCGATGACTGACTGACAATTTAAATAGTCACAGGTGGCCCTTTCCTGTGATCAAAGACGTCCGCCCGATAGGGTGTGGCTTCTTTCATTGTTGTAAGTATTAGCGACGAGACATATGGCCGTGAAAATCATATTGGCGCTTGTCCCCGATGGGAATAATCCATCTAACAATAGTATTGTTATAACGCGTCGGTTACGGTCATCAAAGACGTCCGTCGGTAAAGGTGTTCCATCATGTAACTTTTCGATTGCTCCTAATTCACATTCATAATTTTATTTTTAATTTGTTGAATTTTCCCCGAGCTCGGACAGACGTGCTCGTAGGCACAGCGTTTTTCGGTTTTTCTAATCAACTGTAACACTGACGCTTTGGACACCACAGATATCCAAGTAAAAGGTGAGTTTGCATTTTTTTTCTTCTTAAAAAGATTTCAAAAAGTGCTCAATATAGCAACGAATTTAAAAACAAAATCATTGAAAATGTGATGCGAGTATCATGTCATGTTCCATCAATTAAACTGTTCATAATTAACCATTAAGCACTGCTCTTGCCAATACAAAATTGAAAAAGAAAAAGTTGATATACATCAATATAGTAATATGTCTGTCACTGTATGTATGATGTATGGGTATGCAGTGTCTTCCTATGTGTGTGTGTGTGGGCGTGTGTGTGAATATGCATATATATGTGTGTGTTTGTGTGTGAATATATGTGTGTGTGTGATGTTTCACATGATAGTGTTTCTATTCTCCCCTCTCCTTTCATCTGGGCGAATGACTGTGTAGAGATATATATGAAAACGCAAATGAGAGACACAAGTATAATGAACTTTCTTTGTGTCAGTGATTCCACAGGGCATCATGGAGCCTTACTCATGAGGCAAACGGATCCTAAATTTGGCTTTGAAAAATAAAGTCCCACTTCAACCCACGAATCCAAACACCCAGAACAAGGCAGACACTGGTTGTCAAAACCAGTCGGTTCATGTTCCTCTGTCAGAATCTGAAGAGTCCACCCTGCTGAAAGGCGTCAGCCTTACAGCCTTCAGTGACATTGCGGACTGTTCCATTACCTCTCTTGATGGCTCCTTCATCAATGCACTTTCTCTTTCTGTAGTGCATAGCCATCCTTTGGTCACATCTTCTCCAAAGAACAAAGGACATCCCTATAATGAGTCTAAAGATAGACAAGACCTGGAGTCTCACTTACCAGAAGATGAAGTACCACCACTGCCAGACTCCATTGTCCAACCACTTCAAGAGACATCGTTGGCAACGTCGTCCAACTCACATGCTGCCTCTGCCTTGATAGGAAAGGACAATTCAAACCAACCACTTATTGCCGCTACGCCGATTTCAGAAGCTGATTCTGCCTTTCCCTCCTGTGAGGCAGACACAGGGACACCCAATGACCTGCTCATTGATCCAACCATTGCTCCTGTAGTTTCAGAGCCCCAGATTGAGGAACATTCTGTAGTGAATACCTCACAGGCATTCAAAAGGAAGGGATCAGACAACTGGAAGCAAAACGCCAGGAAAAGGCTTCGTGAAAGTGGTCAGGAGTACACGGCAGCTGATGGGACAGTAAAGACTGCTAAAGAACTGAAACGTCGTTGTGACTGCCCACCTAAATGGACACAATGCCATGCTTTGACCGAGAACGATCGGAAAAAGATTTTTGATTATGTGTGGAGCCTTACATGGGACATGCGCAAGTCGTACCTAAAGGGACTGTTGGAAAAAAACAGCCGGCACGGAGGTACTGCAAAGGTGAAACAGCAAGCAGCAAATCCTTCACCTGGATCTACAATTTGAAGAAAGATGACCAGAACATTCGCGTCTGCAGAGTTATGTCCCTCAACACAACAGGCTTGACGCAACACTTCGTGCAGAGCGTTATGGAAGAACCAGTAACCGACGTCAAACCCAGAAACCCACATTATTCGAGAGGAGAACAAGCAAAACAGTTCATGGGCGACTTTCTGGACACTTTACCAAAGTTGCCTTCACATTACTGCCGCCAGACATCGGGGATGCAGTACCTGGAGCCATGCTTTCGTAGCCTTGCTGATCTCCATCGTTGCTACGAACAGGCCTGCTGTGCAAAGGGGGGACATGCTTTGGCTGTCAAAGCTTTAAAGGAAATGCTGGAGGCCAAAAATATTTCGATCTTCAAGCCCAAGAAAGATCGCTGTGACCTATGCATGAGCTTTGAATCTGGAAATGTTGGCAAAGAGGAATGGGAGACACACGTCTGCCAAAAAGAGAGCCGAGAAAGAAAAGGTCTGTGACAAAGACTTAGCTTTGAAAGATGAAAACATTGCCGTTATCTGTATGGATCTTCAAGGTGTTTTGTTGGCGCCTGCTATAAATGCGTCTTCCTCTTACTTTAAAATGAAGTTGTCTGTACACAACTTTACGATCTTCAACATGGCTCCTCGTAATGCTGTATGCTATGTTTGGCACGAAGCTGAAGGTGGTCTCAGTGCAAATGAGTTTACAACCTGCATGGTGGATTACTTGTCCACACACTGTGCTCATCTTCAAAAAGTGATCATGTACAGCGATGGGTGCGTGTATCAAAACAAGAATTCAACCCTGTCCAGTGCTCTCAGTGTTTTTTCTGCCCAAAACGATGTTGAAATTGAACACAAGTATTTAGTGAAGGGCCACACACACATGGAAGTGGACAGTATGCACAGTGTAATTGAACGCAGGCTTAAGAACACACAGATCTTTGGTCCAATGGACTATTTCACTATCTTCCGGACCGCTCGGATTACTCCAAGGCCATATGTAGTGAAAGAAGTAGACCATGCATTCTTTCGGGACTATGAACAAGTTGCCAGCCAGAAGTCGATCAGACCAGGACGGGCAAAGGGAGACCCAACAGTGAATGACATCCGCTCCCTTCGATACACCCCTAAAGGAGAAATTCTATACAAACTGACATTTGATCAGGAATGGGAGTTGTTGCCCAAAACAAGGGGTCAAACAGAAGGTGTCAGAGAAGCACCTAGGCTCTACACTTCCAGACACAAAATCACTAAAAGGAAGTATGATGACCTACAAAGTCTGAAATCTGCAATACCCAAAGACTACCATGACTTTTACAACAACCTTTTACATCATTAACACACGTTTTGTCACAAAGAGCAAAGTGAAGTAGCTTAAACAACTTTAAAAATACTATGTTTGATCAGCATGTTTGGTGGGTAGAAATCGTTAATGGTACTCACGTTCTTCTATTCCCATATTTTTATGGTTTATGCACTTTGTTAGAGTGTGTGTGTGTGTAATAGAGAGAGGAGAGAGAGAGAGAGGGGGGTGGGGAGATGGAGAGAGGGAGCGAGAGAGGAGTTTGTGTGTCTGTGTGTGAGAGAGAGTGAGTGAGTGAATGAATGAGTGCGTACGTGTACAATTTAGTGTTTTCCAAGTTTTAATGATTCCATTTTCCACATTATTTGTGTCAAGAGCAGGTTAAGTGTATAAATGCCGTGCTAGGCCACGGGTTGAATTCAGAGTTTTTTAAAAAAAACTACCTAGTGAAGTGTCCTTGAGCTGTTTTAGTGAGCAACATGTTTTGAGTGTTTTTTTTGACATAAAAACTGTAGATGGTTAAAAAGGAATATGTGTAGGTAAACCAGGGATGGCAGAGCAGCTCCAGTTCGTGATTCAATAGCATTGTAGAGGGTGTGAGGTGGTTGTAATTGACTGTTGACATTCAGTGGTTCGTGAAAGCACGAATTGTGCTGAGTCAAGTTAATAAGATTTTTGGATTTAATTGTTATTAACCTATTTAGAAGACGACCTTGTCTGTCTTAGTGCAAGGCTGTAACCGACTTACACAATAGAATAAATTAATACTGCGAGCTCAGCTCGCATGACCGCACCAATCAAATCTAGGGATTTGGACGGTAGTTGCAGGTGGCTAGACATTATAAAAGTCAGCCCATACCTATGTCCATTATCACATGCAGAAAAGTATCCACTGCGGAGTGGTCGGCTAATTTCGAGCCAGATCGGAACAGAGACGCAATAGAGCAGACCATCTATATGAGGAGCCTAGAAATGAGCTAATAGCTACCCGGACTTTGTCCACCATGCAACGCCCTATTTGATATTCCCTGGTTCTTGATGGCCAGGGAAAAATGGTATGCATTGTAATTGTATGTCAGAATTCAGATGTTACCAGCAGTATGAGAGTCTGCTCCTTGAGTCACAGCCAGGCAGTGCCAGTATTAGAATATATGACAGGAGCCATTGCAATGGAGCTGGCGTGTGCTGAGACAGCGAAGACTATAATTTGTATTAAATATCCTATGAGTCATTAGTTATTTGATCCAGTACTAGGACCTTTTAGTCCATTCTAAAATTGTATTCTCATTTTGCAGTTACCCTGACGGTCATTTCATTTATATATGTTATCTTATGCAGCTAACTCAATACATTATTGTGGCCCTACAGGTCTGACAAAACTAATTCATTTGAGTTGTTAATTAATTCCAGTAGGAAAGTTAATGTGTTCGTCGAGTGTGTGTTTTCCTCTTGAATTGCAATCGATTGCTATAAACCACATTTGGCCCACAATAAAGCGGATTTAGTAATTTATTTCTTGAAAAACTTCGTTTTTGTTGTTTTTGTTTTTTTTGCTATTTAAAAAAAAAAGTGTTACCCTCTTTGTTATGTGTCTCGTTATGTATGCAAAAGAAAACTGCTGTCTTATGCCAGTATTGCTGAAAAGCCAACCTACGATCATGGTATATTATCGTGAATCCAACAGACCATAGGCCGATTTTTGACTGATGAAAACATGAATTCCACCACTTGGGGAATTCACGACTTCATCAGCCCGATTTTGATGTGATGAAATCGTTAATCCCACATTTCTCAAAAACTGTTACAATATTCAATAAAAATGTATGTATAGAGGGTGTATTAAATCGAAACAAACAACTTATAATCGTTTTTTGCTCAATTATAACACGAGGAGTATGTTTAAACGTTTTTTTGTCCCTCCTGAAAAATTTGTCTAATGTGGGATTCACGGTTTCATCAGCCGGTCGACGATAAGCATCTCATTTTACATTTTTTTAGTCACCAAACTTCATCCGATGTCAATTTTTGTTAACTCTTTCAAGGGAGACAAAAATAATGTTTTTTTTTTTTTTAAAATTGAAAAGGAGGTCGACCGTGTCACCATTGACTTAGCACTGAGTGTCGGACAAAGGTGACGAAATCAAGCATCGGGTGGGTCTATAAAAACAGTCATGACTGATCTTGGAATAACTTTATAATACAAAGGCTGAAGTTTATTGGAGTATAATTTTGATCCTGATCTATTCAAGTTTCCACTAGTTTCCCGGTCAACAAACTTTTCAACAAATGATTTTTAACGGAATTTCAACTTTAAACCCGATGAAAATACAATGAATTAGACCTCATTTATCTGGCTTTCTATGTGTTATTTTCAAACATGTGCGCTACAACAGCGCGATGCGCTGCGACCCATTGTTACGAGGGGGTCAATTCGGTATGGACAGCTCAGAGCGAAAACGGCAAGACTGTCCTGTTCAAGCTATAAAAACACACAGCTTAACACATTAAACAACACAAAAGAAAGTATATTCTGTCAGAGGAAGGTCTGAACTTTATTTTGATGTGGAATACATACCATTTCACACGAATACATGGCAGTAATAGCCTTGTAATGTTGGCCTAAAATTATGCCAAAACGGGATTTTGCCCCTTTAGTGGGGCAGTTTGAACTACCTACTAAAATGCAAGCAGTCAATTACTCCCAACACAGTGGACACAGCCGGACAGTTCTGAGAGTTTCTCCTGGAGATTTGCTTAGACCTGTATCCCCAACACCTCAGCGGTTTCACATAAAGACAAACCTTGGTTTACGGAGGACTACTAGTGGGCCATTGAGGCCCGTGAAGCAGCCTTCCGTGAACTTCAACGCAAATCAAACTTGCAGAGCACGACAAAATTTAAACAGGAAAGAACGAAAGCCCGTAGGATGATCAGGGAAAGCAAGAGATACTCACGGAGATACTTTATATCCCAGATCAATAGGCGCACTCCACTTAAGCATATTTGGAAAATGATCAAGAAAACTAGAGGCTTTGCTAACACCTCTGGTATTGGACAGCTCAAAAAACAGGATGGCTCTCCCGTGGAAGAGGAAAACGATGTCTCAAATGAATTAGCTTCATTGTTTGCGGCTGACTGTCCCAGCGATCATTACTCACCCCCTTCCAAAATTTCAAAACCAAAGCTGAAAAAATGCCCCTTGATTTCTCAAGCCTAGATCCCCTCCCCTACAATGAAATTTTTACAACTGAAGAACTGACATCCAGTCTGAGCAAAACCAGTCACACAGCACGTGGCCCCTACCAGATACATAACAAACCCCCCATTTCACTCTCCTGCTTACTAAACCTATTCAACGAAATCGGGACTTCCACAGATTTTCCCCTATCCTGGAGGAAGGCTAACATTGTCCCCATCCCAAAAGCCAGCAAAGATCACTTGGATCCCAAAAATTACTGCCCTGTAGCTGTCACTAGCTGCTTTTGCAAGCTGATGGAGCGAATGGTGACCAAATGTCTCAATTTTATGCTGGAAAGCAGCCAGTCACTCTCCCCTTTTCAATGCGGATTCCGTGAAAAGCGATCCACAACGGACCATCTTGTCCGTCTGGAAACCTTTATCTGAGAAGCCTTCGCTTCTGAGCAGAACGTAGTTGTGGTTTTCTTTTACCTGGAAAAAGCCTTCAACATGACATGGAGGCACAGTATACTGAGTGAGAGATCTTCATGGACTTGGACTAAGGGGTAACCCGCCGGTCTTTGTCCGGAATTTCCTTAGTGACCATTCCTTCCAGGTAACGGTGAACTCCACCCTCTTTGATCCATTTGATCAAGAGTAGGGAGTCCTCCAGGGATCTATTCTATCTCCTACCTATTTAATATTAAAATGAATTCAATTACTGAAACGCTTAATTATAAAACGTTGACTCCTTGTACGTGGAAGACTTTCTCGTCTGTTACAGGGGCCCCTGGGTAGATGGAATAGAGCAGAAACTGCAACTACAGCTCAGCAACAACCAGAGGTGGGCAGATCCAAACAGCTTTAAATTTTCCCCCCAGAAAACCGTCGCCATCCATTTTAATTACGTAATAAAAGGAAATTTCACAGAGACCCGGACCTATACCTTCATGGAAATCAACGAATTCATGTGAGAGGCAAGGCCAAATTTCTAGGACTTAATATTCGACAAAAAATTAAGGACCTTAAACTCTCCTGTCAAAAAGCTCTTAACTCTCACCCTGCGCGCGACGCCCGCTGTCCGGTCAGTGACCTTACTCGCGGAGAATCTTATCTGGGGTCACTGACCCTTGCCGCTATACGATGACCACACACGCTGTCCACGTGGTTCGGTTTTTATTGATCGGTATGAAAACATTCGCTGCTATGCCTCATCACGCTTGATAATGAATTAACCACCAAAACCATAGTCTGTCAGGCTCTAACCAATGATCGGACTTATGATTCCAAACTGACAGCTGTAGATTTCGTGAGAAGGAAGCATGATAACTAGCCACGCCCTCCTAAGCCCTACACAAATGGTTTCATCCTGATTGGCACATACTAATAAAGCAATGTGGGCATTTGGGGCAAAGATTATTTCAGAGCTTGTTTCTGATTGGTTTTTAGATACAGACAACTCCAGATAATGGTCAGCTTGTGAGAAAATGAGATAATATTGCAAATTTGTTGAGCAACAGTTCGCATGTCGATGTTACATCTTTTGAAAGTGTGGGGAGAGTCTTTGAAAGCTTAGTCTTTGTGATTCCGACCAGTGGTTCACTGGTTAACATGTCCATGTCACAATGCCTTTGATTTAGAAGAGATACAATGAACAATAAGACGGTGGTTACGTCTCAAAAAGGTCAGTGACTCGACGTGTGAAAATACGGCTGGCGCGGTCAGCTTGACCTTCCCGACTTTTGCCGCCCGTGCGGCGTGAGTGCTTGGGAAGCTTGGGCGGCATTTGACGCCCTGCGCAGGGTGAGGGTTAATATCCTGAAGACCATCTCAGGAACTTAGTGGGGTGTGAGTCTCCATGCTACATCTCCATCACTCCCTAATCAAATCCAAACTAGATTACAGTTGCATCGTCTATGGATCAGCTAAACCATCATGCCTGAATACGCTAGACCGTATGCACTGCCAAGGAGTACGTCTTGCTTTGGGTGCTTTCCACACCTCTCCAGTCAAAAGTTCATATGTCACCTGTCACCTGTCGGCTTCATCGTCATCGATGTTAGCTGCTACAGTGGATGTCACGACAAAATCTTCTCCACCCAATCCTGTCCTTAGCTTTCCTAGTTAGTTCACTCATTTCCAGCTGGCTGACTTTCTTGATGTTATCGTGATATGTAATGGGTGGTCTTCCTTGTTTTCTCTTTGTTTCTGTTTTTCCTTGAAGGATTGATATCATAAGGGCCGTGCTTTTGTTTCGGGCCGCGTGGCCGATGTATGCAAGTCTTCTTTTATTTATTTCAGGTGTTATTCTTCTGGTGGTGCCAAGCTGTTCTAAGATGCTTGTATTTGTTCTCCTTTCTGTCCAACTTATTCTGAGTAGCCTTCTGTAAAGCCACATTTCAGCTGCCTCCAATCTTGTTATGTCTGCCTTTTTGAGTGTCCAGGCTTCACAACCATATAGTAGGACTGGCCAGATCAAGCACTTAAGTATGTTCACTTTGAGGTCCGTTGGTGTGCCTCTATCCTTCCAAATATTGTTGACTTGAACCATTTTGTGTTTTGCCATTCCTATCCTTGTTTTTATGTCCTTTGAGCAGCTTCCATCTTGCGATTTATGTGATCCTAGGTATTTGAAATTAGTCACTTTTTCTAGTGCTGTTTTGTTTACTAGTATCTCCTGGTGTTCATGGTGCCCTGTTCCAGTATGCATGACTTTCGTTTTCTTAGCATTTAGGTGTAGGCCTGCTGTCTTGCCCGCTTCATCCACTCTGTGCAACACTCTTTTCATGCTAGTGATGTTATCTGACATAAGAGCTGTGTCATCAGCGTAGCGAAGGTTTGTGATGTTTCGGCCTCCGATCTTTATTCCCATATCTTCTATGTCTGCGTTTCTCATGATCTGCTCAGTATAAATATTGAAAAGATGAGGTGAAAGTATGCAACCCTGTCTGACTCCTTTCTCGATGTTGAAATATGGACAGTTCTCATTGTTCCATCTAATCGTTGCCTTTTGTTCGTGGTATAGTGCAGCGATGAGGGTCACAAGGTGTTTCGGGAATCCCATCTTAATCATTATATCGAACAGGTGATGGTGCCTAACGCTGTCGAACGCTTTGCTGTAGTCTATGAACGTGATGAAGGCTTCGTTTCCATATGTGGAGGCAAATAAAGTATGGTATCTCAGACAGACAGAAACTCTTTCTTCAATACAGATTAAAATTGTCTTCTCACTCAGGCAATCCCGCTTATAATTTAGTTTTTGATCAAAGACATCCAAAATTTGGAGTCTTTTAAAGTGTCACCCCTCCTTTTTGCCTTCGGATTCTGGCAAAGACTGAAATCCGATTGTGTGAGGTGGAGAATGATCCATTTCCTGCCATCTTATTCTTACCATTGGAGAGGTGGTCAGGAAATACCCTAATCACAGGCCTTTCTACACAAACGGCTTTAAAGACCATGACTCGGTAGGAGCTGCCTCATTCTCAAGTGCAGATGGCAAAACCGAATGCCTCAGCCTCAACCCCAAAGCCTCCATCTTTACCGCTGAGGTTCAAGCAATCATCTTGGCCTTAAATCTTATATCCAATTCCCAATCCTGCCTCTAGGCTTTAAAAAACCCAAATATGTGTGTGTGCCTGGAGAAAGGTCCCAGTTGTCCCAAATTTTGGATTTTGAGATAAGGGCATATTCTTCTAGAAAATTCAATGCTGAACACGCTGCTTTTAAAATTTTTAACAATGTCTTAAGTAGTTTTGAAGATATGACACATTTTGTAAGATAGGGGCCAAAAACAAACTTTTGAGAAAAACAGCTTTAACAGCTCACTCCCATGACAGGCTTTTTGGATATTGTTGGGGGAGCGTAGTTTTATTATAAAGGCAAATAGGGAAACTACTGAGTTGTGTTCACTGCTCAGCTCTAGCTCTCTTTGTAAAATACTGCGCTCTCCTAACAAGATCCAAAAAACTTCCGACTTGGCTGTTTTTAGGGGACCGTGGCATGTTACACGGTAAACTATAGATGAGCAGTGAACACTACTCAGTATTATCTCTATAACGGCTTTGTAATTAGTCCATGGTCCCCTAGCAACAATCACTTCAATATTACTTCTTGAAGAGTCACATATTGTACAAATAATTAATAAAATAATATTTAGACATAAAATATTCCAAAATCCTTTTCATATGCTATTTAGAAATGCTTAAAACTTGTGTTTTCTGCTAGAAGTACATTTTCGACTAGGCACGACTTTTTCTACCTTTTCACCCCCCGAGCTCAAAAATAGCTGTACCGACAACTGGGACCTTTCTTCAGGCGCACACACATATGAAGACCCACGAGATCAGTAACGGATTACGTCTTCACACACTGTCCAACAGGAAATATGAAATTGTTCTCTTTTGGATCCATGGACACACTGGCATTAACTCTTTCGGTCCCGATCAATGCATGGTGCGTTGATTGCCAACCAATGCATCGTTCATCATTTTCGTAATTTCACCTGTTGTGTGTGAAAAATCCTGGCCATAGCAGCAGACACACCAAATATAATAACATGAACAATATGAATTTTGTGTATGTTTTACCTATGTTTTTGCTATTTGAAAATGTACACCCTAATAGTCACGCTGTGTGTTGTGTTCCTTGGACACCTGGTGCTAAATGGCCTGGGACAGAAAGTGTTAAGGTAATGAAACGGCGGACTTTCTGGCCAAAGAAATATTGAAACATCCACCAGAACACCTAAAAATACCCAACACTGACTACTATTAACAACTTCATAAAATTGAGATGGCAGGAAAGATGCGACCAACAAACATCAAATAAATTACACTGTCCAAGATCAACTTGGACAGTGGATTCATGCCTCTCAACAAAATCCAGAGAGATGAAATTGTCCTTAGTAGACTCGGCCTGGGTCATGCCCACCTCACACATTGTTTTTTTTAAGGGGGGGGGGGGGAGAGTGAGGTGAAAGGGGAAGATCCCCGCAAATGTGTGGCATGCAATTGCCAAGTTCTAACTTCTATGAATAAAACACATATTAACTGAATGTGTAGACTTCATGCCATATCCGAAGAAGACACTATGCCTGCGGGTCCATGAAAGAACTATTTTATGACGTGGACCCACAGCGCATCTTGTGATTTCTCAAAGAGGTTGAACTCTACATGTATGTTGATTTCACAGACTTTTATCAGATTTACAAAATTCATAGGCATACTTTTCCACTGCGGGGCCTTTTCGCTATTAGATTTTTAACTTCCCATTAGATCTTTATTTGATCTTCCCTTTTATTTGATCTTGAAAGCTAGCCCAAAGAGAGAGAACAAAAAAACTGTGAGACTGAGAGGCTCAAAAGTGGCCATTATCGTGCCGATGCGCCGTTAAACTCAAACCCAAACCCAAACAAACTGAAATTCAAAATGGAGATTCCTAACAACAAATTATTGAGTAGCACTTTTTATTCTGAACATTTTGGTACCAAACTTATTACTATGTCTTCGAGAATTAAAGAAGTTATGCAATTTTTAATTTTCAATAATTTTGCCACCATAGGCCTACCTATTTAACCCCCTCATAACAGTATCACAGAGCATAGCATGGATGTAGCGCACATGTTTGAAAATAACTTGCACAGAAAGCCAGATAAATGAAGTTTAAATCAGTGTATTTTGCATCATGTTTTGAGTTGAAATTCCTTTAAAAATCATTTGTTGACTGAGAAACTGCTGGAAACTTAAATAGATCAGGATCAAAATTATATGCAAATGAACCTCAGCCTTTGTATTTATAAGAGTTGCCAAGGTCGATTTTGCGCGGACAGTTTTTATAGACTTTTATATTATATTTTATAATGCTTGATTTCGTCACCTTTGTCCGACATGTAGTGCTAAGTCAGTGGTGACACGGTTCACCTCCTTTTCAATAAAAAAAAAAGCAAAAACATTGTTTTTGTCTCCCTTGTAAGAGTTCACAAAAAACTGACGTCGGATGAAGTTTGGTGACTAAAAAAAGTAAAATGAGATGCTTGTATTATATAATTTATTTGTACCCCTCGAAAAAAGATTTAGCGTAATGTACACCCCCTTGTTTTGGAAACTAAGAATTTTTAATGTCGTGACTCAATAAACCATCATTAATGTTCATTCAAAGTTGGACTATCGTGCAATTTGCAAAAGGTAGCAAATTCGAGGTGTTTTTTTCACTTTTGAAAATGCCATAACTTTCAAAGCCTTTAAGCCAGAATAATAAACTTTGTATCAAAATTCTTGGAAAAGCCAGCTCCATGAGATTTGACAATAACTGGTGAGATATGATAAAAAGTAAACATGAGTTTGGACTACCTACTAATAACTATAGTACTAAGTTAGTCTGATGAAAAAAGATAAACTTTTCAAAATTTACTCATTTACTGTGACTAGATCGAAGAGATATTTATACCAACCATTGTGAAGGGCAGCCTTTTCCACTTAAGATAAATATACATGTTCAGGGCTCTTACTCCTAGGCTGCTTTGATTAGATGCGCAAGCAATTTATTACCTATGGGGTCAGTTTTGTGGGCTGGTGGCCGTGGCAAACACCAGGTTGGTATACCTAATATTTGTGACCATGACAGATGGACCAACTGAAAGTGTATTTTGTTATTCTGCATTTATCTGCATGTGGTAAAAATTGTTCCTATGACATACAGTTAGGGATTTCTACCTTTTTGACTATATGGGATAGTGTGGTAACAAAAGTTACCACCAAGTATGGACTGCTGGGAAACAATGACGTATGGAAACAAACTTTTATCATATTTGCAAGGTTCATAGACATACTTTACAGTATGGTCTTTTCCTGATAGATTTTCTAACGGGGACTCAGTAAGACAATGAAAAACCGTGAAAGGCACAAAGCGGCCATCATCAAGCCGATGGGCCATTAAACCCAAATTCATATTAAAAAAATGTAAATTTATCTCATGTGTCACCCTACATGCATTTTTATGTTCGTTAATCATTTAACCTAGAAATTTGCTGGTCATTGCAAATTATATCAAATTGCATGGCAATGCAATTTATATCAAATTATGTGATGATTTTTCATCATCTAATTATCATTTTTTTGCTAGGATGGTCAGACGCCAGCAGAATTAGCAGTGGAAGCTGGATATGAATATATAGCAGAGTACATCAACAATTTTTGCACCGATCCAGAAGGGCTGGCACTGGCAAATGTCTACTTACAAGCCGATCAGTGAGGTGCTGAGGCAATGAAATCAACCAAGCAAGGTGAGGCCTGTGAGGAACTGTTTTTGGGAATACGCTGTTACAGAATATGGTAATACTACTGTATTATGAAATTATTGCAGGTGAAAGAAAAATAATGCTGAAAGTGGTAGGGCCTTCTCTGATCATCGATGTATATTTGAAATACTATTGCACCACAGTGCTATCTGGGAGGCTCTTCAAGACGACTCTGTAATCATAAATTTCTGCAAAAGCTGCCATTTTTGATCGGTTCATTTCTTTTATGAATCTTCCAGTGATCAGCTTAAATTAGTAGAGATCCTGAACGTCTGATTTTGTCTGAATGGCTGTGAAATGTAATGAATGATACTTAAATTATAATCAGTTGTCTTTGACTTGATGTCCAAATCATCTGTAGAGCTCAGTTTTTTTTTTTTTCCAGCACATGGTGTATGACCTCTAAACAACCTTCATGATATTTTCATGGAGTCTGAACCTGCCTTATGGTACTGCATCCATGGCAGAGAAAACACAGTGTTGTACAATCGACATTATAATATAATCTTAAGTAAATTTGTGCATAAAATTTCAATTCAGTATGCTTCTATTACCATGTTTGGTGAGATTTATTTTAGATATTTCCAGCAGCGTGTTCTTTGTTTATGTGTCATCCGTGTGTTAGTTTGCCTTACACTGTTTAACTGTGGTGTGAGTTTGTCAAGTTTTGTTGTTTTTTTTGGAAATATGTTTGTCTGGTTGGGCAGCTGTGATAAGCAGCTGTTATGCATGCTGTTAGTTTCTGTTTGGGATTTTCCTATTCTTTACTGAAATGCCACTTACATCCATGTGGTTAACCCAATACTGCCTAACCTACTTTCACAAGTCCACCCATTTTCTTCCGAAACAAAGGGGGATACTGTAATTTTGAAAATATTTACTTCAAAAATAAAAAGATACTATGAACTTTTTTTTTTTTTTTTTTCTCCCTGTATCACTGTCACCATTTTCATGGACATTTATCGTTTGTCAAGTCGCCGTCTTCAAGCAATTCCAGCTAGTTTTGGGCTGTATTGTTAAAAAGTGTAATTCCCTATTACAGTATTAGGTGTCTAGCCAATGTACAGGCCAGGGCATCATTTGGCCTGCTGAGTTGCTTGTGTTTCTGTTTTCACAACTTTGTGACAGAATGTTTCTTTTTTCAATCAACCAGAAATCAAAACATACGATGTCTAGGTGGAAGAAACTGAAATGCAAAGATTCAAAGTAGGCACTGTGTAAGATACCATAAACCGATTTTTTATTATGCCTGAATGGAAAATTTAAATGCATATTTAGGAAGACAACAGTAAAACTAGTACAACAAAAATCAGTCAATAAATAAATTTTTTACGAATTTTTATTCGATTTTTGAACTTGGAAAATTCAGCACCTTGTTTCAAGGTGAAAGTAAGTCATCTTTATACCATCCAAAATACAACCAAATAACATGTTTTCACACAAAGTTTGTCATTCTTGTGCTGAAACTTTTTTGAAAATCAATAAACTAGAATATAAAAGGCACAGAGAAAATATTAAGGTCACAGCATATCTCCAATTAATACTGAAAAATATTCCTCTGAAGATCATGTGCCTTGCTCTACCCGAGGAGGTTCTTACCACTGACAGAGTTGGCAGTTGATAATGAAGGCAGAAGAATGTTCAGCTCATTACTATTTGTAATCTCTGCACTTTAGACTTGCCAAATTTCTTATATCAAAACATATCCTTGTAAGTCTGCTCAATTTTTTTTTTCAGGCCTCCCACATCAGTTCAAGGCAGTTATAATAATACTAAACATGACATGTGAGCTCAAATTGCAGATTGGGCAAAAACCAGTGTTACAGAATTTTAAAAAATGAGGGTGACTGACATTCAAATTTAGAGATTGAAATATCGCTGTTCCATTGTTTATCTTTACTCCCTCCTTCCCCCCCCCCCCCCCCCCCCCCCACCCGATGTGAAGTGTGAATACGTCTATTATTTTACTAGGCTTAAGTTATAATTTGTTATTATGATTATTATCAGTCAGCGTTTATACTATAAAAGTGTATCGACTTAAAATGTGAACTTTCTCATTAGGCTCATGGCTGAACTTCTTTATGAGTTTGTTGCTGATCACCTTCTCTGGTGGGTGTTACCACATAGTGGGAATGGCAGCCATGATCAGAATTGAGTGTTGCGAGTTTGTGGGTGGATGTTTTTAGCAATCTCTTGCAATCTCAGGAGAACATGGGTGATTTTGCACAAACTTTCAGATGGAGAGGATTTATATAACAAGGGGGTTGAATTTTGTGGTGTCAAAAACGACAAACCCAGGAATGACTAACATCTTTGAGATCCATTTCTCAAGCAAATCAAATAGCTTTTGTGTGTGGAAACATGTAATTTAAAAAAGAGAAGATACAACATGGTAGTTTTATATAAGTTTTATTGCAAAACAATTAACATGGAATGCAAAAACACGTGACAAAAGATAGTGCAAAATCCTGCTTTTGCGCTGCAAGCAGCCACTTTCAACAGCCTGAGAAGGTTGGTTTGTAATACCTAGTATATGTCATTCTGCTTTGTTATAGCAAGGCCATAAACAACCACCAGAACAAGATTAGGCTGTCCAGTTTGGTTAAAGCAGTGGTTCTCAAAAGAGGCAATATTGCCTCCCAGCGATTTTGAGTCTCATGGGGGCGAAAACGACAAAAGAGGTGACAGGGGAGCGAAAATGTAAAGGGGCAAGTTAATATTTTTCTAATTAGGGATTACAGTTTTGCACAATATCTTCATCATGATTTCATTTCTTTTTAGTGTAGAATCATATAATAATATGCTCATTGTTAGAAAAAAATCCTATCAGGTACATGCTGTTCAATTTCCTTGACCATTCAGTAAATTGCCAGTAGATCTAAATGATAGTAGGTGAAGGATTACTTAAGAGAGAAAGCCATATGATGATCAATATAATTTCAGTTGCAACAGATGTAGTACCCATCAATGTTGGAATGGCATCAGAGCTTAGCGGTTTCTGGCCTTCTTGCCCACCATATTGAGAAAACTGAAACATTTGAGCGACTTCTTCTCTAGGTCTGCTGCTTGTCAATAAGTAACCAACTTTGAATATTGATGCTTAGTGGAGCTGTTTGAATCAGTGTGACTCAGCATGCCAACCTGGAGAGAGAATACAGAAGCTGCCTGCATGTTAAAAATTTGCAGTTTAATGACGGGAACTTTGACAAGACAGTCTAATTAAGGCAAAGTACATCCTGTCGCCTTTCTCCGTTGAGTTAGATTTATGGAAAACGGGCGAATCGTTCACTTCCCTCAACTTGGCAAAGTGCGATTTTATGACCTCTGAGATGTATGTGTCGCTGTGTAGATTATGAACCTTAATGGTTACAACGCACCTGGACGCGCACGAGTTTGCAAGAAGAATTGGCTAGATTTCCGTTCTGCATCAAGGGTTAAATCATTTTCAAACAAGAGGGCTACAAAGTTTCCCAGAAAAAACACCAGAACATCTATTCTTCCTTCTGGAAGGACGTTCCTTCTCCCTCTATTGGCCTTTTCCCCCATGTTTTTCTTTTTTGTAGAAAAAGAATCGAGTCCAACGTTAATACATCTCAAAAACAGAGAAACAGGCTTCAGATGTGTTGGAGGGTGGTCTGCGCTTGCTTGTCACAAACACCGACATTGCATAGCTGACCACCGGAAACCAACCATAGGAAAGTCATCGACATGTTAACAGTATTATGTTCCTGGGTTTTACGAACGGGAACAGCTCATTGTTGATGCATTTGATGAAGGATATCTTTCTATTTTTGTTTACATCTCAATAATCAGTAAATCAAGAGTCATTGAAAAAGCTTCGAAAACCTTAACATAATTTTTGTCTAATCTGTGCACCTTTCGTTGCGTGTTGGGGGGGGGGGGGGATGACAGAAAATTTGGTACCCAAGAGGGCGATTGCCTGAAAAAGGTTGAGAACCACTGAAGTAAAGTATACTAACTGTTTTAACAAACATGTCAAAACAAAGGCCCAAGTAGCGCTTTTTTCCGGTATGGTTATCCCTTGAAGTCTTTGATTCACCTTTCACCTCGCAGAAAATACATGGTAAAAATGCTCGAAATGCCATGGTTACAAACATTAACTACGAAAAAGTTATCAAAGGAAGTAGAATACACAGATTTTTTTCTGTTTTCACAGAGAAGAAGCTCAAAGTATATCTAAAGTCACATATTAAATGGAGTTATTTCTGGTATTGAGAAACCTTTTGGCCAGGAAAGTTTGAAAACACTAGGTCATATGCAGCACTTGGCAGCTTGCTAGATAGGACACCCCCAGCACCCCTCCTGTAATTTTGACAGGGCTTCATGGCACAACTGGCAGTATTGGGTTAAGATATTGTGTGTGTGTTTGCATGGCTGGTATTTGGAAAACTCTTGTTTCACATGCCTATATGCACATAATGTATACACATGTACCAACATAGTTACATAAATATCTGGCAGACTGTTGAACTGTTGAATTTTTGTTTTAAAAATACCCAATAAGTCTGGATATTCTCCTATGGGGTGAAGTTATTGTGCAGTACATTGCTTAATGTTTTTGATGGATAAGTGTTCTCTGCTGAGATTCGATTTTTACAAAATTTTAAAATCAAAATATTCAGGAAATTCTTCAGTAGTGTTCCAAGAATTGCAAGTGTTTCAGAATTGAAAATAGATGAACAATGTACGATGAAAAATATTTTTGGCAACTACTACAGTGCACTGTCCTAATTTTACCCTAGTGGAGGAGGCCACTTGCCATAATTACAGCCGAACTTATTCGTCTCTCACACAAAATGCATGAATTATCGGGTCAAACTAAGGAGGGTGTAAATTGAAAATATTAAGAAAGAGTTGTTTGAACAAAATATTAGGCCCACAGCTTGAAAACTTCTCCTTGTGTGGCTTTTAAATTTTGAGGTACTTAAAATGGGTTTTCTGGGCACATTTGAAAATTGTGAAAAAGTATGTGGTTTTGTTTCATTTCAGACAATAATAGCTTTACAAATTATTGGCTGATTTCAACTTTTCTTGTGTTGAATAAATCAGGATAAAAAGATCTTTTGAACCACATCAGTGCAGTACAATTGTGAGAAGAGTTTAAGTTTGGTTCAGACACCTTCATATTAGTAATATTTTCAAAAAGAACATGAATTTTTGTCATCAAGGCTGAGAGACTCACTAAATCTTGCTTTATTATGATAAAAATTAACAACACCGTATGGATTGAAATGAAATGGGGGAGCTGGAAAAGATGAAAGGAATAGAAACAGTTCAAACACCATTAGCATGTCAGATGAATTGACCATTATATAAAAAGCAAACTACATGTACTCTGGAGTTGGTGTCATTGGGGGTTTAAAAAAAAGATCAACACATCCGTTCTTCAACTCATGCCGCCCACCCAGTGTGACTTGTCAAATCAGGGGACATAACCAAGATTAGCTTTACATGCAGTAGGTGCTGCTTTTAACCAATCGTATCAGTCAATTACTGTGGTTCATATTTTTTTTTTTTCTTTTTACACTTTTCATTCAATTTCCTTTCCAAAAATGTATAGGTATTATTCTAGGTACAGCCATAATTCTTCAAAAAGCTCCATAGCATTGGGGAAAATGTGTTTGTGACAGTAATAGGATGGGGGGGGGGGGGGGGGGAGGGGGGGGGGAGAGGAGGAGGAGTCGGTGAAACGCATTCAAACCGACTACAGTGGTCAGTGTACTAGTTCCTAATCTTGGCTTTGCTGCTCATAAGACCATAGACTACATGACATTATGACAAGATGCGATATTTAAGGTACCCAATGAAATGTCTTCGCATAAAATAACTGCCACCTGCTTGACTATAGGCTTTCAGGCCTACTCTGGACCAGTCCATCAGCATTCCGATGTGTTTTGGGGCTGGCTGGTGGTATTTTTGAAGTATCTGTAGGGGAAAGGCTGAGAGGGAGGGGCACTGTCCATGACACCTACTGTGTGTATTAGTATGCACTAGATCAACTCATCTGTTTCGCGTTAAAGTATTAGAATCAAAGTCAACACAGGCATTGCAACGCTTAAGTTGAAGTCAGTACAACTGTTTTATTTTAATGTAAAATATGATACAACTCTGCCGGTTCCCCCCAAAAAGATCAGCTTAAGAGGAGTTCAACTCAAATAGAGTCTACTGTTTACAGTAGATGTGAAAGTGTGGAAAATGAAGCATCATCACTTAATCCTGTATTTGAGTCAAAAAGGATCTATGTGTACAGGTAACAACAGTTTCTCATTATTATTGTCCACATTTTCTAACAAGTTTCACCTTATATTTTATTCATTTTCTACATGAATTTTCTTTTTAAAAAAATTCTAAAATTGAGATAAATGTTTTGCAGGAGTGGCGCATCTTTGTAAACAAAACAAAAAAACAAACCCCATCGTTCGCTAAAAAAGGCCAACCTTACACTACAGCATTGGTTTGCCAATTGATTTTTAATTTCAGTTCTGCATTTAAATTTTTAGCTGACAAAGTAACCAATGCTTTGTGCATGAAAACTTTCTTTTGCTACATTTCTAAGTGCAGAAGAATTTTATTTTAATTAATATCTGCAAAAAATTGCAGATAAATTGAGATAAATTGAACCTTCACTGAATCATAGAATTTGATGACTGTTTGACCTGAATTTATTCAGCCTGGATCGTCTTGAAATGAAACACGTATCCTCTGATATTGACTCTGTTTCTGCATTTTTGGGCAGCTTTTATTCAGGAGTGGACACCGCCCACTTGTTGGCCAATGATTTTCTAAAATTGGATTGCTTTTGCACTGACAGTGTTAAGAACCTCTATTCCTTGAAGGATTAAAAACAATCTGTAAATATACCGTTAATTATAATGTTGAGGATGATTATCTATTTTTTTTGTTCTAGATAATCTGCAATGTACATTACAGATTGACTTCAAAGCAAGAGAGAGGTGAAACATTATGTTTAACTGTACTAGGACTGAAAAATTATGTATAAACTTGCCCTGTATGTGACTGACAATATTACTTATTATTCATGCATCATGATTATGTTCATTTTTCTGTTGGCAGATTCTGGTGCTAAGGAAAACATTTTATATTTTAAAACCCACCATTTAATATTAAAAACCTACTTTCTATAGTATTCATGGTTGTGCGTAATTCCTGTTTTTTGTACAACATGGACAAACATAATATAGCCTGAAAAACCCACCGTGTCACAACAATGGAAAGGGAAAATCCACATGCAGCTTTTCATTCATAGCTAGCACTCATGAATACAGTGGCTCTGGTGTTTTTGCAGGAGTGGCGCATCTTCGTAAACAAAACAAAACAAAAAAAAAACACCCCACCGTTCGCTAAAAAAGGCCAACCTTACACTACAGCATTGGTTTGCCAGTTGATTTTTAATTTCAGTTCTACATTTAAACTTTTAGCTGACAAAGTAACCAATGCTTTGTGCATGAAAACTTTCTTTTGCTACATTTCTAAGTGCAGAAGAATTTTATTTTAATTAATATCTGCCAAAAATTGCATTTGCAATCAGCAAGATGGCGGCCATAGAGATCGATCTAGAGCTGGCAAAACATCTGTTTTGACTTGACTTTATGCAGATACAAAGCTCGGGGTTGCTTGAAATGTTGATCTCCATTCAATATTTGAGTTTTGTGATGGTTATAAACTCAAATAACTGGAAATCAGCCTACAGTTTAATAAATAAAAAATCAGTTCCATATGGTTGAGTGTGAAAACTGACCCTGTGCCAAATTTAAAGTACATTTACGTCTAACGTCAATTTTTCAGAAAATCGAGTTTGATTCTGCTGGTTCCAAAAAAAGGCGCAATGTAGTTGGCATTATTGTTTCGGTTTAATTCATAAGATAATCAAGTCTTAGTCGGACTCAAGTCTTGAATGAATTATACATGAGGATTTGGATTCTTCAAATAATTTCTTGCAATTGAAACCAATCAGATGGTAAAGAAGTCACAATCAGGTACAGGATAGTAATATATTTGTGATTGAAAGAAACAAGACATAATTTGTTTTGGTATTGTTTGCAGTACGGTATATTAAATCATTGACTGGGTTACTGTCATGAAATTTCGCAAACACACATGTAGTGCGAACATCCTGAAGTTTACTCACCAGTGACCTCACTTGCTACCTTCAGCAACAGGGCCTAGGACTAATCTTCATGCAGAACAATGTACCGGCCCTAGGGCAAGCACCCAGAAGTTCCATCAGGCTCACAATGTAATCGTTGTGCGCCCTTGACCTGCTCTCTCACTAGACATGCTGAGTGGAACATCTTGGGGATATGATTGGAAGACGACATAGAACTTAAATCCATCAGCCAATGAACCCCCCAGAAAGGTCACCACTAGTTGGAATAACCTTCCTCAGTAATACTAATAGCCAGACAGTTGTATCTGAGACACAGGATACTGAGACGAATAAATTCGTCATTATTCTGTCTGTCGACTTGCGCGCGTATCATCGATAGCAGCAATGCAACAATTCGCACCGCACCCCTTCATAATTGAACGAAAAAGAGAAGTGCTCACCGTATTTATGCGCACGCAATTTGTGGACATATAGCGGGAGAAGGAATGGTTCGTCTCGGGTTATACCTCGCCTCATAGTAGGGGGGCCAAACCGTCAAATGGCCGGGAACCTTGCACAAAAATATATACTCCTGATTTTGCTATAAATGTTAGGAGAACCACTCTAGGCTACTGAAAATGCCGGGTATAATTAGATAAAGAGTGGCAACGCCACAGACTAATAAATTAACCAGACTGGAAACACGAGCTTCGGGCTGTGTCGTTTTTTACGGAATTTCCCGAGCGGCGGCCGTATAATCAACATGGCCGCCGCTCGGGAAATTCCGGTTCTAGTTCTATCTGCAGTAGAAATTTCTTTTTATTTGTCAAGATTGGTTGTACATATATTAATTTCTTGGTGCGGAACCAAACTTCCGCGTTCAGTAGGCGCGTCAAAATGGTGTCATTCAAAATTGTAGCTATGCTGAAGCGTCGGTCGTTAGCGTAAACCTAATGTGGCGGATGGTTCATGACCTTTCGCTGTTTTGTGACGTCACACAATGGGATCATCCAGTCTGGGTATTTTATTAGTCTGTGGTCAACGCTAAGAAATTCGTCAAAAACACCCCCTACGTGACATTACAGATTAGCGCTCTTTTCAGCCAAAATGACAGTAATAAAGTTGTACCCAGCCAAATACCAGAGATACCCAAAATTAATATACATCAAATTAAAAAGAATCCAATTTCCTACCACATGAACGTTATTCCTACTGATTTGTGTTTATTACAAGAAATCTATTGGACAAAATCAAAATTATACCCTTTATATCGCTAAACATTGCGAGTCCAATATTTAAAAAAAATCTTATAAAATATACCAGATAGCTAAGGTTGAACTTTACTGCCTATTATCATAGACAAGTACCCATAGAAGTTTTTGAAAAACATAATGCAACAATTTGAAGATCAAATTATTAATAATAGCAGTTACAGTAATACGTCTATTTGGAGGATCCGCTCTGAACTGCTTCACATATTTAGAAACGTTAGTAATAGTACGTTACGTCTGTTTTTTTTTACTTGTATGAATTTGCACAGGCTCAAATTTCACATTGGTGTCTTGTTGTTAGACTAGCCTGATTTTGAGTTTATTTCTTTTCGTTTTGCAAAGCACGATAATTAGCCAAATTAATTATCATACTACAATCAAAAAGATACCCGAGGGACAAGATAAGACAGCTAGGGGGTTAGAGAGATGTAAACAGCAGCATTTTTTACAAAGTCGAATAGAGAAAATGCCGAATTTTGTTCAGCGTTCAGCTCTCACCCTAGACCTTGCTGGAAGTCTTTTACTTTGTAATTATAAAGTAGTTTGTTGTAGGAAAACTCTGGCTAATTTTTTCCCTTTTTAAATGTGGTGGCAATGTCACAATCGTTTTATTAATTTACCATCATATCGAAAATAGATATAGTTTATTTTTAGAATAACATGGGACCGAGGCTGGATTTTTCGTTCATGACGTAACTCGCTCGCCCTGTCTCCCAGCAGCAAATGCAAGTAAGAAAGTTAAATATAGCGGGAACTGTGAAGGGTTTTGAAAACGTTTAAGGAATTTCCTTCGACAACTAGATGTAGTTCCCGGCATTATCCGGGATAAACCTGTGAACCCACCATTCTATCTCTCTCTTTCTTTTTGGTCCAGAAAGCTTCCCATGGTCTACGGTCTTTAGTAGGGGGGCCAAGCCGTCAAATGGCCGGGAACCTTGCACAAAAATATATACTCCTGATTTTGCTATAAATGTTAGGAGAACCACTCTGGGCTACTGAAAATACCGGATATAATGAGATAAAGGGTGGCAACGCTAAGAAATTCGTCAAAACACCCCCTACGTGACGTTACAGATTTCCGCTCTTTTCAGCCAAAATGACAGTAATAAAGTTGTACCAAGCCAAATACTAAAGAGATACCCATGCTTAATATACATCAAATTAAAAAGAATTCAATTTTCTACCACATGAACGTTATTTGTACTGATTTGTGTTTATTATAAGAAATCTATTGGACAAAATCAAAACTATACCCCTTATATCGCTAAACATTGTGAGTCTAATATTTTAAAAAATCTTATAAAGTATACCGGGTGGCTAAGGTTGAACTTTACTACCTATTATCATAGACAAGTACCCATAGAAGTTTTTGAAAAACATAATGCAATAATTTGAGGATCAAATTATTAATAATAGCAGTTACAGTAATGCGTCTATTTGGAGGATCCGCTCTGAACTGCTTCACATATTTAGAAATGTTAGTAATAGTACCTTACGTTTGTTGTTGATGCTGAGATATGTATACAATATTGCTAGCAAGAGTTAGCTGTTTCATTACTGCAGTTCAAGCCAGGTTCATTCATTTTGAATTATATCGGAATGTACTGTGCAAACAATATGTTAGGGCTTGAGAAACAAGTCAAATAACAAGCCCCTCTGTGCTGTCCAGTGCGATCTTCAGACAACCTCCAACAAACTATCAGTCTTAGCGTGGACTAAGTATAACCTGTTTCGTAACTGGGTGTATATTGAAAGTTTCCTGCTGGTTTTGAATGAAAATTAAATTCCAGTTCTAGATCCGATCGCTGCCACCTGTGAGAATTTGAACGTTTTTCAATATATGACGAACTCCAAGATAGCCAGCCGCCGCTGAAAAGGTCCGGTGTCCTTCACATTACAATTGAGAACAACTTCCACAGAGGGTTGTTTTTTTACAGTTGGAAATAATCGAGTTTGTAAAAACAAACAGAAGCATATAAAAATAGACATACACACATGATGCCAATTGTTTAATCTTAATTCGAACAAAACCGTTGTTGAATGGGTGAGGGGTGATGCAGATGCATTTAGTCTCCAAAGACACCCACAAACTGATCACCACCGTATCAACAGATGTGTAATTCAGGTCATTAATGATATTCTTTCATGTCATTACTGTTTCACCAATGCCCCATTACTTCAACCTAGTAACTTCAATGGAAGAATTCTCATTTATAGGTGAGTCACATCCAATTCACCGATGAGGTAGGAAACTGGTTTTTAGTGGTCTTCAGCTGGATTCATCTCAGCCACTACATCCCTAACAGGATTGCTATAGAGGTTGTCTCCTTTCGTTTGCACAACTGAATACAGGACAGTACATTAGCTTGTGCTGCAGCTCGTTTTGCAACTGCAGCTAAACAGGTTAAGAGCCTTTTTGGTGCTCTCAGCTGCATCTCCACAGACCGTGTCGTCACAGTGCAGAGGGTTGAAGTTTGGAAATGAGCCACCGGCAACTTTACACAGTAACACCTGATGCTGAACGTCCAGGCATTGTGTCTGATACTGTTCATATATGGTGAAAAGCTGAGCAGCTTTGGTGTGACATACCTCTTGGCTATAATTTTCGTGCTGAAAAGATGCATTTTCCTCAAGAATGTCCCCTGCGCCCGATGATGCAGCGAAGCTATGAAGTGAAGCAGAATTCTATGATTTCTTCCTCTGTTTAATATGTGTTCCCAACTCTTGGAAGACAGAGAACATTACATTTTTAACTTGGTAAGAACTGTAGTGTTTCCAATGACAGCAAAACGAGGAAACAGTGTCCCGCCCAGTGAGGACATGGATTGCAAAGATGTTCAGCATGATGGCTTCGGAGATGCTGACAAACAATATTAACGGACATGACATTACTGGTTGGCAATAATACTTTCATGAAAAATACTATATTGACCCGCCTTCTATGCATTTCTACGTGCAGGGTGTTAGCAAGATATGGCAGTGTGTCTGTGTCGTCTGAGCTAACTTTAACGTCATGATGCCCATCACTGATTTCCTGAATCATGTGATATACCACAATAACACCAGCTTTCTCGTGATTGGTAGATGTGCGCTGAATTCCACCTCCCAATTGTACTGGTAGTGGGTCTGGGCCTATGACAATGCGATGTGTACTCACTGAATGCCACAGTGGCCTCACCTGGCTAATAGACATCCGTCTGGTTTGTTCTTCGTACGTAACGACGGTGAGAACAAGGGTCTTCTGGTGACGCGACGGCTCTTCGTAGTAATAAAAATGACGATTGGGTCCTCTCTGGATGGGGTGGGGGGGGGGGGGGGTGTAGCGTCCCACTAGTTGAACGATCGATATTTTCTCACCCCCGCTTGGCGAGTCTCACTCGGCGACCTTCCTCCCCCCTCTCGCCTTAAGGCCGGTATTTCTCTTTGATGTGGCTTGTTTGTTTCACTGTAGAAAATCTAGAAGGTCTGGAAGGAACTGCAGTATCCGAGATTACGCTAGGTCGACCTTGAGTGATGTAATTCTGTGACGTGTCTGTGTACGATTGGGTGGCTTGTATGTGTCCCGAACGATCTAGGTCTGCCTCGTGCTTATGGGGCGGTTAAGCCGCTTCCTGAACGTTCGTGGACAGAATATATATAAGGAGGGCCAGGCGAGTAGGAGTGGTGCAAATCGTGGGTGAAAATTGTAAGGTGCAAATCGTGGGTGAAAATCGTAAGGTGCAAATCGTGGGTGAAAATCGTAAGGTGCAAATCGTGGGTGAAAATCGTAAGGTGCAAATCGTAGGTGTGAAAATCCAGTGGTAGTTAGAAGTGTGTCTTCCCGGCTAGCTAGGTGTAAGTAACTTGTGGATATCAGCTCTTGTTTACAGTTATTAAAGGTTAGTATTAATTGTTCATCGGATCCTGTTATTTATTTCTACAACAGTTCGAGACAGTTTCGTTTTTTAAGGGGTAGACGATCAGTTCATCTGACTCTCCCCATTATAACGTGCTGAAATTTGCATCAACTGTTACATATTGGGGGCTCGTCCGGGATCCGAATCAGATCAGAACAGATTCAACTAGACCATCGAAGCGTTTCTAAAGTACAGTAAATTGTGTAAAGATCATTGAGGATATCCACAACATGTCAGAGGCTATTGGAAGGCTTGGCCAGGAAGCAGACGACTTGGAGCTCACTGGGAAGGAGAGACAGGACTACATCCGTGAAGGCCTAAAGGAGGAAAGAGAGAGGCAAGAGCGCATGGAGCAACTGAAGATGGAAAGACAGGCTCAGGAGAAAGAGAAGGAGGCTCAACGACAAGCTCCAGAGAAGGAGGCTCAACGACAGGCTCAGGAGAGGGAGGCGGAACGACAGGCTCAGCTGGAAAGAGAAAAGATTAACCACCAGTTGGAGATGGAGAGGATCCGCCATCAGCGTGGAGGCGAGACGACGCAGGGGACCAGCGACCACGCCAGTTCCAAGAGACCCAAGCTACCTGCATTTCAGGATGGGAAGGACGACCTTGATAGCTGGCTACTTCGTTTTGAGAGGTTTGCCGAGACAGCGGACTGGCCCAGATCCACCTGGACGACATCACTGTCTGCCCTGCTGACTGGGAGAGCTCTGGAGTGCTTCTGTCGATTTGCCGATCGATGAGGCCAGGGACTACGACAAAGTCAAGGAAGCTTTGCAGAAGAGGTATAACCTGTCAGAGGACGGTTACAGACTCATGTTCAGACAAGGTAAGCCTGAAGATGGAGAAGATGTCGGGATGTTTCTAACTAGGATCAAGACTTACCTAGAGAGGTGGATAAAGCTATCAAAGACGGAGAAGACCTACGAAGGAGTGAGGGACCTGTTCGTTAGAGAGCAGTTTATTGATGCTTGCCCACCAGACCTTGCGACCCATGTGAGGGAGAGGAGGCCAAAGACGCTACAGGACGCCGCAGACTCAGCGGAGGCGTTTCTGATAGCGAGGAACCGGACACTCAGAGGAAGCGCCAGACAGCAAAACCGGCCAGTGCGACGGAGACCCAACGGAGACAGAAGTCTACAGGTCTGTTATAGGTGCCAGGAGCCGGGACACAAGGCGAAGGAGTGTCGTGCAAGGACAAAAGACAAAGGTGAGTTCAGATGTTACCTTTGTGGAAAGCCAGGCCACGTTAGGAGAATATGTCCAGCCCAGAAGGATACGGGGCGAGGCAAGGCGGCGTCGGCCGTAGTTATAGCGGCGGACGAGTCGTCGAGACAGGATGCGACGACGGCTGACACCAGCGTCAACGTTCAAGCGGTAATGAAGGACGGGAAGCTCCAGTTAGCGGTGCCTGTTACGTGCGGAGGATGCAGTGACGGAAGGACCGTGGAGAAGCTGAAGTTACCAGTGATGAAGGGCTTGATTGGAAATCGAGCAGTAGACGTCCTAAGAGATACCGCTGTGAAGGTGTAGTGGTGCGGCGATCACTGGTGGACGACGGACAGCTCACCGGTGGGAAGAAACTTATCGCGAGGATCGATAAATCCTTGTTAGCGGCGGAGGAAGCCATTATCGACGTGAGAACGCCTTACCTGACGGGCAGAGTGACGGCACTGTGTCTCCTGGAGACCATCTGCGACCTAGTAGTCGGGAACATGGACGGAGCGAAGGACCCGTACGACCCTGATACCGAGGTGATGGTAGGAGCGGTGACCACGAGGGCCCAGGAGAAGAGGAAGGACCAATCTACGTCGCTGAGGGTGCCGAGGGCAGAACGGCACGCGGGAGTGGATAGGAAGGAACTCATCCGACTCCAGGAAGAAGACGAAGACCTCAAGAAGTTGGGGCAGAAGAAAATTCCGACCAACAGAGGCAACAAGTCCGTACACTTCGAGAGACACGGAGGTGTACTGTATCGGATTTATAGGGACATAAGACAGGCTACGATTACAAGACAAGTGGTACTACCCGAGAAACTGAGGGAGTATGTACTGAGCGTTGCCCATGATTCTATCGTCGGAGGACATCTCGGCGTGAAGAAGACGAAGGACAGGGTGATGAGCAATTTTTACTGGCCTGGTATCGAAGGTGACGTCGCGAGATACTGCCGCTCATGCGACATCTGCCAGAGAACAGTGGACAAAGGAGCGACTCCTAAGGTGCATTTGCAGAGTATGCCAGTGGTAGACGTCCCATTTAGGAGAGTGGCCGTGGACCTGGTAGGACCTATTGACCCCCCAAGTGAAGGCGGACATCGGTATATACTGGTATACGTAGACTACGCTACTCGTTACCCTGAAGCGACCCCCTTGAAGAAGATTGACGCGGAGACAGTAGCAGAAGCCTTAGTAAATATCTACAGCCGTTTGGGTGTGCCCGAGGAGATCTTATCTGATCAAGGGACTCAATTCATGTCGGACGTCATGAAAGAAACGAACAGATTACTGGGAATTCGACAGTCGACCACCATAGTCTACCACCCTAGGTGCAACGGGCTGGTGGAGCGATTTAACGGCACAGTGAAGAAGACCTTGAGACGACTGTGCGCGGAGCAACCTAAGTAGTGGCACCGATACATTAACCCGCTGCTCTTCGCGTATCGTGAAGTTCCCCAAGAATCGACAAAGTTCGCCCCATTCGAGTTGTTGTATGGAAGAACGGTGAGGGGACCGATGCACATCTTGCGACAGTTATGGACCAAGGACGTAGAGGAGCCGGAGACAAAGACCAGCTACCAGTACGTCATGGAACTACGCGAGCGGCTGGAGGACATGTGGAAGTTAGCGACGGAAGAGCTCTCAAAGGCACAAGGTAGACAGAAAACCTACTACGACCGGAAGGCGCGAGAGAGAAAGTTCCGCCCTGGCGACGAAGTTTTAGTACTGCTGCCGACAAACGCTAACAAGCTCCTAGTCCAGTGGAAGGGACCATACAAGGTAGTCTCGGTTGTCGGCGTCAACGACTACAGAGTCAAGATGGGTGTGAAAGAGAAGACATTGCACGCTAACCTTCTCAAGAGGTATATCCCCAGGACTACACCAGCGACGACGCAAGCACCGGCGGCGGCAATGGGACCGGCATCTGTCGTGACCGAGATGTGTGAGATGAACGACGGCAGGAGCGACACCACACCTGGAGATGTCGACGCTATGATGGACGACGACGGTGATGGTGCTGGGACTGTGCTGGCAGAGGACGACGTGATGGACGAGAGTCAACCTGTAGAGTCAGCTGGCATGACAGTCATCGAGGACTGCGACCTGGAAGGAGACAACGGTGGAACGACAGAGGACCTTGCCGAGCTAGGGAGCTGGGACCAGAAGGAAGGCTACGAAGATGTTCAATATGGAACGCAGCTGACGCCGGAACAACGTCAACAACTCGGCGACATGGTGAAGGAGTATCAACGCATCTTCACCAATCTCCCCGGATGCTGCCAGTTAGGCGAACATCTGACATCAGAGGTACCTGTTCGGCAACGACCATATCTGGTGCCCTATGCTATGCGCGACTCCTTGAAGGACGAGCTGAGCACCATGGAAAGGTTGGGCATCATACGCAGGAGCTCATCAGCGTATGCTTCACCGGTTGTTGTGGTCAAGAAGAAGGATGGATCCAACCGATTCTGCATCGACTACAGGAGGCTGAACAAGATCACCGTGTTCGACCCTCATCCGACAGCAGCCCCATCGGAAGTGTTCCAGAATCTGTCGAGAGGAAGAATATTCTCTCGGATCGACTTGAGCAAGGGATACTGGCAAGTGCGAGTCCGGGAACAAGACATTCCCAAGACAGCGTTCGTCACCATGGGCGAACACTATGAATTCACCCGGATGCCCTTCGGGATGATGAACTCAGGAGCTACACTGAACAGGATCGTGAAGCCATTGATCAAGGAACTGAACAATGTGACAGCGTATGTGGACGACCTGCTGATCCATACAGAGACATTCGACGAGCATGTGAAGGCTCTCAAGGAATTGCTGCAGAGGATGGACCAAGCTGGATTAACTGCAAGACCATCCAAGTGCCTGATTGGAACGTCTGAAGTGGACTTTGTTGGACACTCAGTGGGAAAGGGTATGATTGGCTTGTTAGAAGAAAATGTGTGTAAGGTGCGGGATGCACCCAGACCCACCGCTAAAAAGGAAGTGAAAGCATTTTTAGGACTGGTGGGATATTACCAAGAATTTGTACCTAACTTTGCAGCGATTGCAGCACCACTGTCTGATTTGCTTAGAAAGGGTCAGCCCAATGTAGTTCAATGGGAGGAAGTGCAGGAGAAAGCGTACACTTCTCTGAAGAATGCCATTGTTTCCAAACCCGTGTTATGTTTGCCAGATGCATCAGATCGCGGGTTGGGTGCTGCTCTTATGCAGGAATATGAGGGAAAGTTGTATCCTGTGGCATATGCCAGTCGTAAGCTATTGCCTCGTGAGACGAAATATTCAGTCTCAGAGCGAGAATGCCTAGCCATCGTTTGGGCCGTAAAGAAGTTTACTTTGTATTTGTATGGTAAGGAGTTTGTGCTCCAGACCGACCATAGGTCATTAGAGTATTTGAATTCTGCCAGATTTGACAGCCCAAAGCTATTACGATGGAGTCTATTTTTACAGTCATATCGATTCAGGATTAGGTATGTCAAGGGCAAGGAAAATGTCGGCGCCAACTTCCTGAGTAGAGTGTTTTGAATAGTACAAGTTCAGTGAGATGTATTGTAACCCAGAGTTTTGCCTGTTAAATACGTTTCTGGGATGAGTGTATTGTACTGTAATGGTATATTTGAATGAGTATTGAATTATTGGCCGGCAGAGAGCCACTATGTCCTAGTCATGTTTTGATCTTGTATCATATTAACATTATTTGTTACCAATGGGACTTAATGTAATTGTTGAAGAAGGTAACCCAAATGGGAACTGCGAGCAAGCAGTGATTTTGTATTTTGCATTGATGTAATTTACGAGTGGCCTGAGCTTAGGCAGTATCGGTATTGCTTGTTTGTTTCACTGTAGAAAATCTAGAAGGTCTGGAAGGAACTGCAGTATCCGAGATTACGCTAGGTCGACCTTGAGTGATGTAATTCTGTGACGTGTCTGTGTACGATTGGGTGGCTTGTATGTGTCCCGAACGATCTGGGTCTGTCTCGTTCTTATGGGGCGGTTAAGCCGCTTCCTGAACGTTCGTGGACAGAATATATATAAGGAGGGCCAGGCGAGTAGGAGTGGTGGAAATCGTGGGTGAAAATCGTAAGGTGCAAATCGTGGGTGAAAATCGTAAGGTGCAAATCGTGGGTGAAAATCATAAGGTGCAAATCGTAGGTGTGAAAATCCAGTGGTAATTAGAAGTGTGTCTTCCCGGCTAGCTAGGTGTAAGTAACTTGTGGATATCAGCTCTTGTTTACAGTTATTAAAGGTTAGTATTAATTGTTCATCGGATCCTGTTATTTATTTCTACAACAGTTCGAGACAGTTTCGTTTTTTAAGGGGTAGACGATCAGTTCATCTGACTCTCCCCATTATAACGTGCTGAAATTTGCATCAACTGTTACAGGGGGGTATGCAGCAGGACTTTCTACTTAATTTGAAACACTGATCGAAAACCACATACAGAATACGAGCATTCTCATCACGAAGGATAAGTCCCTTCACCGCTGAAGTGATCAAGTCAGACACTTTGTTTGGTGAAACTTGTCGTGGTATAGGTCCACAGGCAAGAAGGATGTCTACATCTGAAACCCTATGGTGAAATTTTCAGTAGAAATCTTACACACTTTGTTTCAACATTGGTTTGCTGGTGGATTGCATTTCCACCATTTGACAAAAGAGAGATGACGACAGTGAATGAGTTGTAATGGGAACAAAGTCTCTGTTATGTTACAAACGCGTGCACAGCTGAATTCAGGTTCAATATTTAGCTCAAAAGTGGAAGCTATATCCCTGGCCCTACCGTGAATCGCACAATAATGTGTTCTCACAACTTCATATGACAACTCTCTTTTGGTCAATATGCTACATACTCTATGCAAAAATTTCATTTTTTTGTTCTACCGATGATGGAAAAGTACAATCTTTCAAATATTTACTGCTAAAAACGTAAGAAGGTAAGCAATGCATTTGAAGAAATTTGTGTTCTCCCTCTTGTAAATCTGTCCCTTGCACTTATGCAGTTTTATATGAGGTTACATAACTTGGTCACTGATAGGTTTATCAGTTTTCTGCTGAAGCCTTGGGAAACAGGGAGGGGGGAGGGGGCATTTGGGTCGTTTCAGACAAAAGATCTGACCAAATGCTATGCCACACACGAACTTGCGATGCACAGCATGCCCACTGGAAAGAAACCTCTTGACGAGGACAGGATGAAGCTCGGTACGACAGGCAGGTAATACAGTCTGCAGTGTACGTAGCTGTTGTGATCTTCTGCGAAAAAAATATGGCAGCAATCAAATGAAAAGGCCAGTCATCTTCCCTTTCTGCCCCCCCCCCCCTTTTTTTTTACTGCCAGTACAAAAACAGTCATGATGGACAGTCACTGCGAAACAGTTTGTCCACGATTGCGTTGTTCGTTGACTTCCCAGTTTTCTGCTCACGCATGCCTGGGGTCCACCATCTTGCGAATTGAATGAATTTGGTGGTGAATCCTGATTTCAAGAGATCTTTGACGACTGATCTCAGTGCCTAGCTCGCCGCAGGTTGGTCAGTTAGTTTACCGCCCTCCTGTGAGCTGGAATTGTATCTCATTCAATATTTCCCAAGATCGAACAGTATCGTGTGCAGGATCATCGATATTCGGCATCGATATTGTGACGTCACAAGATAGAACATTAAAGGATCGCTAGTGTTGCAGTACCGTGGGTACCTAGTATCGGTGCTTACGAAGGCATTGTTACTGATGATAGCGAAGCATTTAGGCCTCTCATAAAAAAAAAACTCGACTGGCATCATTTGACATCAAACTGAACCGAGATCAGTAACTATCTGACAACCTAAACCTAATTCAGCAATAAAATTTTCCAAACGTCCAATCGCTGGGCTCAGACAGCCTTACATAGAAGCCACACTCGAACTATATTGCGTCAATTTGAGAAAAAAATTGTTGTTAAGAGGTAATAATGACACAGAGAGCATCCCAAAAAAAAATTTTTGGTAACAGATTGGTAAAACTACAGAAATTTATTACAGTGGTATTGGTTGTTCTTAGTACTCAGAATGGCGGAGCAGGAGAAATGAGTGCTATAATTCTTGTATACAAAAAATGTTAGGACGTTTGGAAGTTCTAAATGTATATTTTTGGGGGATTAATGTTATAATTAGCAAATAAAAAAATGTTTGTAGCATCTTTCTAAGACATCTGTAGTAAAAACATTTAGATGGTACCATATTACTTATTAGTCACTATAAACATGGATCCGAAATGATTTATTCGAAATGTTCAGATTTTTTAATGTGTGCAGAGTTTAGGACCCATGATATGCAGAATAATGAACAAATAATACATTTGAAGCTTTCAATTCCTGGTCTGTCTATTAGAGTGTAAATGTGTAGAGTATCAAAGCTTTCGGTAGAAAACCTAGAAAGTAGTGAATATTTTCTTACCCCACCCCCGTTAAAATTGAGATATATTAGCAGCAGGCAAAACGTAGGCGCATCACGGTGACCTTTTGTGTAATATGACATTGGGAAAAACATGTACTAGCGACCGCGGACAGCATAGTGCACGGCATCGTGTGCGGCTACGGTAACGAGATCAGCAGGGTGGCAGTGCTGTATTGTCCGTCCACACTCACGTCTCTCTACTCTGAGAGTTAGCCCACATTCGCCCGCAAATATCCATCCTTCGTGTGTCCCTAGACCTGAGCAATCGCCCATCCTTATTTTCAGTCAAAAACACAGAGCAATGGAGAACGTGTCAATCTTTTTTGCACATTTGTCCTCTTCGATAGTGATTTGGGCTACCGCTCTTGAAACTGGCATTTTTCAAGCCTCCTACGGTAAACCGAAACTCTTTCTAAACCGAAAACAAACTCGTGGTCCCGCCGATTTCGATTTAACCGTTGTCTGCTGTAGTTTTCCCGTCTTTTTTCATGGCCGTGTCTTTTTCATATTGGAACAAAACCAAGTGCTTATTCGCAGACGTCTACGAATAAGATCCTAGTCTTATTTGCAGATGGGGGTTTCTTTACTTCAGAAGAGTTCCTCCAGCCTATAGATAATAATTGGGGTCTGCAGTGGCACAATGACAAGTATCCGTGCTTATCATTCACAGACTGTGGGTTCGATCCCCAGGTGGAGCGATATTTAAAAAATTTTCTCATTATTAGGGCCCCCCCCCCCTTTATTTTTTTTTTTAGTATTTTGCAATGGGGAAACGGATCATTGTTAATGTGCTCAAGATTACTTCTTTTATTTATTCCTGTTCATTGAACAGGACAGTTACAAGCTAGAAATAAAAATATCAAATCTGCAAATTTTAAAACATACCGTACTGTAAATGATTTCTCTTTGTCAGTGTGAACTGAAAATTTCATCTCTCTCTACGCTAATTTAGATCTGTCCTGCTTATTTTGGGGGACTCCATTTGTCATGTTTTAGTACTTTTTTGTTTGTATGGAAGTTTAGTTCTTTCTTATAATTTGTTCTGTCCACTGTCTGTCTTTCTTTCTCTCTTTCTGTTGTGTGTATAGGTGTGTATGTAAACTGTAAACATGTAGCAGGTGAATGCTTGGTCCTTGATGAATTATTTTTTTCAGTATAGGCTACTGTTCTTATATTATCACCAGGCCGGTTCCTAAACTCTGTGCACAGCAGTCACAGCGCAATGCCTTTTTCTCGTACCTCACTCATATATAATATAATAAAAATAAAAATTTATATTGCGCTTGAAATGTCGAAAAGGGCATCTCAAAGCGTTTTGCAATAGGCCCAATACAATAAAAACTAATTACAGTACACTGTACATTTGAAAAAAAAACAACAACCATAAAATATGGATGTTGACAATAATGAGCTTCATTATTTCCATGTCTACTCACCTTGAACTTGCTGTGGAGTTGTGAAATTGTGTTTCCTCTGAAGTTGACATACTTTTGACAGTTTTTTTTTTTCTGTAGCAATCACTTGGTTAATGATATCAGATATTCTGGGCCTCGACACGTACGTTGACCTGTTATGTCAAGTCCATTAGTCCTGCAAAATTGTCATTGACTGAGGGATCACGTGTAAGGTCAGCCCGTTGAGCGAGCAGCATACAGTTTGGCATACAGCTCAGCATAGAACTGCGTCGTGGCATCGAGTGGTGAAAATAAAATGCTGTATAAAATGTGGGGTCGTGTCAGACCCCACGACGTACGGGAAGGAATGAAGAATATTTTGCTATATAAAACATGGGGTCGGGACAGACCCCGCAATGTACGGGAAAGGATGGTAGAAATGCACGTGCATTGGTGAGCAAAGATTCCAATGCTTTTTAATTTTGAATATGTGAGTCGATGGGCGATGACGTCATTGAGGAATACATGGAGTATCGAGCTCCTGGAACTAATAAAATTGAATTAATGAGAGCACATTTTAGAGGGTGTGGGGTCTCTAATGACCCCCGACTTACGGCGAGGGTTAAAGCAGTTGAAATCCTTTCGTCTTCTCACGTCCAGTCAATTTTGAGTAAAACGTTGGGCCAACCGTGTCTTTAGTTTGCTGTTATTTGTTTGATTGTTTGTTTCTATTTTCTTTTATTGGTAAATTTTAAAATATTTAGAGAGTAGTGTTTATAATCAATCAATCTTATAATATAATTTTTAAAAAAACTCGCCCGATTTTTAATATACCGCCACTCATAAGGCTCCAATTTGCCTGAAATTTTATAGGTGCCCTCCTTTTGACTTGCGGGAGGTTCTTTTTTTTTCTTAGATCTGAGGACTCGAAGAGGCGTGGAAGTATTTTCTTGAGGTTGTCTTGTGTCGCTAATTTCGCTCCCCGAACCTCTCTTTTCCATGAACAATGTGTTATCACACTTCCTGCGATGTGGAGACTATTATTAAACACAATGACCCGTGCGCAAATTATTGCCATTTCACGACAATCTCCGTCTCGAATACTGACTGGGTGCGAAGAGTACTATAAACGCGCAAAAGGAGCGTAGAATGACGTTTCTAATGATAAACAAACAAACAAAACAACAAAACAACCCCGTTACGCCGGGTACCTGAGCTAGTATACAGCATGAAGAATATAAAAAAAAGAAGAAAAAGAAAGGTCGATAGAAGGAAAACAAAAGCGAGGGAAGAAAATGAAGAACAAGAAAGAAGAAAGAAAGAGGCCAATAAATTAAATGTGCCTTTATAATTCTCTTTATATTCTATGTTTGGCATAGGGATTTCCCAAACAAAGGTGGAGTGGGTGGGGGTGGGGCTGGGGGACGGGGGCATAACAAAATAGCGCTAGTGAGTTCAAACAGGACCCCCCTTGTGTAATACAGTGCAGTTCCTCTTGTTACTTGTTATAACATCTTTGCGTATCAATGGATCAATTTTAGTGCTACACAAAAGCTAAAAAGAACCCACGAATGTGTAATTTAGAGGTGGAAAGGGGACAAATGAAAGGCGGACTCACCCAATAAAGGGTTTTAAGAAAATATATATCATCCAGTTACGTAAAATTAAATGATCCGCCCTGAATGCACTGTAAGTCAAACTAAAAGATAGGCTTTTGAAAATGGAATGTATACATATATAATATATATTGTAGTCCTTAAATAATACGAACAGTTTGTGCTTTATGATATTGACTTAGAGGCCTCCAGCTAATAGTAATAAGAAACATTCACAGAACTATTCTCGAAAGTGATCACGCAATCTCAGCTTGCTACGTTATTGTCATAAATTCATTTATGAGCTCAAATAATGCGTCTGTTTCTTCTGCACTTGGTTCGTAGCTTTCTATTTCTCCGTCATTCGCAATAAGAATTCCAGGAACGTAAGTGTTTGCACTCGCCTGTGGAAAGAACAATTATTTTTGTTCCGTATCTTATGACACCCACATAATATAAAAATATAATGCCCGTACCAAAGCGAGTATAGTGATAATAGTAATACTATGCAGTTATGACACATTTATTACTTTGAGTTTTGGGCAACGTCTTTCTTGCTTCTTATATTTTCAAGCAATTGAACTCCTTTCGTCTTGTCACGTCCAGTCACTTTTGAATGAAAGGGCCACTACCAAGGCTGGATTAACCAATAAACAAAATAAGCACGTGCTTAAGGCATTGGGGGGGGGGGGGGTGGCACCACAGAAAATTTTCATTGCCGGTGTAGCAGGCCAGATTATACCCCCGCCAGACTATACCCGGGGTTAAACTGGCCTAGCCCAGAATATCCCCCGGGGTATATTCTGGGCTAGGCCAGTTTATACCCCGGGGTTTACTTTGGGCTAGGCCAGACTATACCCCCTCAGTCCAGATTATACCCCCTACTTTTTTTAAAAAACAAGTCAAGACCGCAGTTTATTTCAACTTTAGTTTGAATTGTCCATTATCACTGTCATCAGATATCATATTGAAGCATACATTTTTGACTCTTGTAAATTATGATACATTTAAAAGGAAATAAACATGCTTAAAAAGCATTGATATACAATGTACTTTAACACTAATTTTCCTTGTGTCCGTTGGTATTATTATTGTTTTGGTTTTTTTATAATTAGTTGTCCATGAGTTAAACATGTATTGTAATTTTTTTGTTTGGCACCACTAACTTAGTGGCAAGGTATTAACTAATTATAAGACTCCTAAGTGTAAAGTTATCTGAATCTTATTTTAATTTTTGAAAATCAGAAATGTGCTTGATATGTCGGAACAATTAGATCTACATACAAAGTTACACTGATGCAGAGAGAAAGGCCAGGAAAGAATACATAGAGAAAAAAACAACAACAACATTTTAACAACTGAACTGGCAGATGGTGCAATTCCATCATCCAGCAGACATTAAATACTTCACACAAAACTTTTAACCTGTCCAGATCCACTTGAAACGTTGCAGAAAGCTAACCAGTAATATACAATAATAACAATAAGAACACCAAATCACCCTATTTACTCTTGAAAATAAAGAGAATATAATCAATATCAGAATCACCATCATCTTGGAATAATACAAAGATAAGAGGGAATATAAAAATGACCTACACATCATTCTAGAATCTATAAGCAGCAATAATATATGTGTGTATGTACCAAGTACATGTAAAAAAAAAAATGTGCTAAATCTTTTCAACTATTCAAGTAGAACTGGACTGAAAGCTTTAGCGAAGTAGCTTTGACAGATTAAATCCACTGAGACAACAGTGCATTGCAGAAAGTAATTACAGTATGTTATGGCAAAAATTCGATGGATCATGTTGCATGAACATGTCTTGTTAGTAAATTCTTTGATAGCGTATTTGTAGAAATGTATACATTTTATGTAGCTCATGGTTTAAGGCACTGGATTAGTTTCACTCACGTTCGTTGGCATGTTGTAGTTGTTTTTGTAGTTGGTTGCCATTGAGTAAAATTTGCACGGTACTGTTTGTTTGGCACTGACATACACTTAGTCCCAATGGATGAAATAATTAACGGACTCATAAAAATGAAGTCATTTTAAATATTTTTTTGTGTACAAACACACAGTTGTTAAATCCCTTGGCAAGGGACGTTTTAAGCTTAGGAAGGTAAAGACGGACAAGGTTTATTTTTTTTATTATTATTTCACTCGCGAGTGACATACCCTTATTCACTATAATACATATAGGTTCAATCTTTCAAAAGCCTTGCAAACTAATCCAGTGTCTTAAACCGTAATATACATGAAATGTATATCTTTCTACAAATAACCTATCAAAGAATGATACTCACTAACAAGAAATACTGTTAATGTAACATGATCCATTGAATTTTGCCTCAACATGCTATAGATCTAATTACCTTTTACAATGCACTACTTTTGTCTCAGTGGACTTACTCTGTCGGCCTACACAACTGTCAAGGCTATTTCACTAAAGCTTTCTGTCCAGTTCTACTTGAATATTTGAAAAGATTTAACACGGTTTTTTATATATAGTTGATACGCATAGCCTGCATTGCTGCTTATAAATTCTAGAATGATTTGTAGGCATACGCTGCCATTTTTACACTCCCTCTCATATCTTTGCAATTTCCCAGATGACGATGATGATTCTGATATTGATATTTCTCTATATTTTCAAGAGTAAATAACATGATTTCGATTTCTTATTGTTATCATTATTACTTGTTAGCATTCTGTAACGTTTCAAGTGGCTCTGGACAGGTGGAGTTCATCAGTCGCAAAAATTTAGTGCCTATTTAGTTTTATGTGAAGTGGATGATGGAATTGCACCATCTGTCAGTTGGATTATCATTATGTTTTTTTTTTTTTTTCTGTGTGTTCTTTTCTGGCCTTTTCTCTCTACATCACTGTAACAAAAAATACAATGCATGTTTTACTCATGGCCAACCAACTATCAAAATAATAATAATAATATCATCAACACACAGGAGTGAAATTAATGCTGAAGTCTAACCATGTCAGTTTGAATGGATACTCAACTCTTTTGTATATCAATGCATTTTAATGGATGTTTGTTCCTTCTAAAATGTATCATGATTTACAGGAGTCGAGAATGTATGTATGTACACCAAGGTAAACTAAGGCTGAAATAAATTGTTATTATTATTTTCTCTAAATTGTATTATGACTTGTTGGTGTCAAGAATGTGTTCATGTTTGTATTAATATGATATCTGATGACAGTGATGAAGAACAGGGTGAAATAAACTGTGGTCTTGACTTGTTTTTAAAACAAAATGAGGGGGTCTAATCTGGACTGGGGGGGGGGGGTATAGTCTGGCCTAGCCCAAAGTAACCCCGGGGTATAAACTGGCCTAGCCCGGGGTATATTCTGGGCTAGGCCAGTTTAACCCCGGGTATATTCTGGGAGGGGGGTATATTTTGGCCTGTTACACCGGGTTGACCATGGACCATAATTATTGTGCAAAACTGCAAACGGTGCAGCTAAATCAGGATCCACAAAAAGGGGCCCCCACAATATAATGAAAAAAATAAAGTACTTGCTGATACGTGACTCACTTTTTTATTTTTAATGGTTCATTTTTTTTTTCATAACGCAGCCTATATGGGGGCACCAAAATCATTTAAGTACTTAGGGCCTTTTAAGGTCTTAATCCGGCCCTGGCCACAACAATAAGCCTTTGTCTCCAGCCGGCTACACATGGTCTTTCAGCATCTTCTCATGGACACTCCCCCCTGATAGTAAAGATTCTAAACGCGGCAAGATGGGACAATTTCTTGTTCGCGCCTCTAAATAACATGTCTCAAAAAAGATGAAAAATAAAAATCTGAATTCAAATCCAATCGCTCCCCCCTTAAAAAAAAAATGGACTCTATAGAAATGCATGGTTTGCATAGCAAAGAATTCTAGACTGACATCAGCTGTAATGAAAATTGCGAGAATGCAATAAATTAAAAGTGCAGACTGTGCATAGAATATATAATGTGTCCTTGAGATCCTGGCCAGCCGGCATACGATTTCGACTTTGAATGCAGCTTAGTGTTTCCGGTGGTTTCATTGCTTAAAGTTTAAAGCCATTAGGGCGTTGCATTTTGTTTTCCAAGTCCATGGTTTTGCTATTATTTGTGGTATCTGCATCAGATAGATGAACAGATGGAGCTGATAATGTCGATGACATTAGCAGATATAAATAACCCACGCAGATGACGGAAGCAATATAGGGTCAAAGTAACTGTTATGATGATGTTGCCTATTGATGCTTGTGAACAGCGCAATAGTCTGAGGCAGAATGTACATAAAAGCTACTCATCATAAGCATAGGAGGCTTTGAGATCTTCCACAGACTGAAGACTTTTATTATTCAGAGGTTGAAATGATATTATATTATATATTTTAGTTTCATCCACAATGACTGAGCACTTATCTTTAGAATAATTATTTTCTTGAACATTCTTCCTTACAGACTGTGGCTGTAGCATTGCATCATGTGTTTGTGATTTTGTAAACCGCGTATTGGGAATCAATGTGTAGGCCTGGATAGTTGAGCAAATGCGTCACCTACCACCATCCCTTTGTTTATTTGTGCAACTATCGACCTTGTTTTGCTCACCTGGATAAGTTTTGTCGGGTCTGTGTATTTGTAGAGGTTTTTAATACAGGGACACAACAAACAACATGGGCTACCGGTCCCAAAAGCCACGATGCATGCCCTGGGATCTGAGGCAAAACAGGCGAATAGGATCAAGATGAGAATGACTGTCGCACAGGTATAGCCGGCATACCACACAACTTCACGAGCAATTGCTGCATCTGCTACATACAAATCCTCACCGGTGATAACCTGATTTTAAAGAGGCAAATAGATCAACAATAATATATAAGAATGTTGATATTTAATGGATTCGACATGGATTCAATTCTAGTATGATTGTGACACTCAGGGCCTGATTGAGACCAATGGACGCCCTAAGCACAGTCCAATCTTGGTGACCCTTCGACCCTTTCATTGGCAAGACATTGTGAAAACTGACAAGACGCTAAATACAACAAGTGTTGAATGTGGAATATTACATTCAAAATGCAGTTTTCTTCTAGGCCAGACCTACAATTTTATAACATAATTTTGAGTTTCAAAGAGCCCTGGAGGATCAGATACGCAAGAATTCAATTTGTTTGCAAAGCAACAATAATTCAGATTTCAGCAGCAGCGACTTCAAGTGGTCCAAGCATGAAGAGAACCGCCTATACGGTGGGTTGTTTAATCTATTGTTGTTGTTTTTTTAAAAGAATTCTGACCACATCCCGACCACTTAACATATTACCTAATACTTGTCCCTAATCCTGTCCTCAACCCTAATCCCAATTTTTTTGTTTTCTGGACAAAAAGGTGTGTGATAGTGTTAAGGATACGATTATGGAAGGATGATCGAATCCGGATACTTCCAGAAAACCTTCTAAAAGTCTTTAATGGAACAAGAGTGGGAAAATATAATAAAAATGATTACAAGTTGAAAGAAATGCAATGCGAACCCTATCCACAAGCCCAGAACTATTATCAAACCAGATCCCCAACTCTTAAGTCTGTCCGTCAATCTGTCCTTCAACTCAAAATAACTGGATTTGCTAATCCTCCTACGATTAGGGATAGAGATAAGGACAGGGTTAGGGACAGGTTTAGGGTTTCTTGACTGGGTGGTCGGGACGAACGGAACTCTTTCCCCCATGCCTTTTTGTATAATCTTCAGCATATTTTCTGAGGGAGAGAGGGAGAAGGACTAAATAAATTCATTCTCCATAGTGACTTTCGTTGGGGGCCGCAGTATTTTACATAGTAAGCTATAGCTGAACAGTGAGCACAATTCAGTACTTTCTCTATTCAGCTTTGTAATTATATTAAAGCAATGGCAGACCACTGGAAGAATTTCTTGCCAAAAACTACAATGAAATGTCACACAAAAGGAAAGAAAGTTATAGTTCTGTGTCCTCTGAGTCCCCCAGGGAGGGTCGGGACTCAAAAACGACTGGGGAGGGAGAATCCACAACTGCAGAAGGCACCCGTGATGACGATACTGGCGTATCTGACGGTGAGTGCAAGAAACAGAGGTGTAGATACTCCTATTCAAAGAAAAGAAAAAGCAAAAGTGTCATCAACATCGGCACCTGGAATGTTAGGACCATGAAACAAATGGGAAAACTTACACTCCTGTTAGAGGAGCTGAAGGAACTCAGCATGAACATCACTGGACTGAGTGAAGTACGATGGGACAAACAGGGCCTATTCAGGACAGAAGATCACACCATCGTATACAGCGGAAACAAACGCGGCATGAATGGTGTTGCAATTATACTGGACAGACGCTTACGAGACAACATTAGCAGCCATGACGCTATAAGTGATAGAATTGTCACTGTGAAACTTGACACCCAACCCGTGCCCCTGAACATCATACAAGTATACGCCCCCACATCTGCGAGCACAGAAGAAGAAATAGAGCTGTTCTATAATGACCTACAATCAGTAACAGACAAAATCCCAAGCAGAGAAATATGCCTAATCATGGGAGATTTCAATGCCAAAGTGGGAGAGGGTGAGGATCTGGAATGTGGGATAGGACCCTATGGATTAGGAGAACGAAACGACCGAGGAGACATGTTAGCATCTTTCTGCCATGCAAATGAAATGATCATCACGAACACTCTCTTTAAACACCCGATGCGAAGAAGATACACATGGACAAACCCTGGAGGCAATCTCCGAAACCAGATTGATTACATCCTGATTGACAAAAACTGGAAAACAACTGTGCTCAACTGAAAGACAAGGCCAGGGGCAGACTGTGACACTGACCACATTTTAGTGACAGCAAAGCTGAGATTGAAAGCCTATAGGAAGAGCAAGCCAAAACCCACCACCAGATTTGACACGGACAAACTGAAAGACCCTGAAATCAGCAATGCTTTTCAGATCGAAACAGAAAACCTTTTCTCAGCATTACTCAAGGAGTGGTCAGCTGAAGAAAGACACCCAGATACACTGTGGAAAGACATGAAAAGAATTTGGAGTGAAACAGCTGAATCGAAACTCGGGAAAAGAACGAGGAAAACTCCCAAACCATACATCAGTGAAGAAGTGATAGAGCTTGCAAAAAGAAAGAGCAAAGCCAGAAAACTTAGTAAACAAGATGAATATCATGCACTGAAGAAGGAAATCCAAACAAAGATCAGAAGAGACAAGAATGCATGGTTAGAAAGAGAGTGTGCAAACATAACAGAATGTAATACACAAAGAAAGTCAAAAGAAATGTTTGAACAAGTAAGAAAAGTAAAAAAGAGGGATTTCCAACCACAGAACTTGAGTCTGAACAACAAAGAAGGCACAACACTGACAAACACAAAAGATGTGCTCTCAAGATGGCACGAATACGGCAAGATGCTGTTTGCGGACAACATCAGACCAGACCCGAGGGACCTCCAACAACCAGACTCACAACAGATAGATAAAGAACCAGAACCTCTCTTGGAGGAAGTACAGGCTGCAATAAAACAAATAAAGAATGGAAAATCCCCTGGATTAGACAACATACCAGGTGAACTCCTGAAACATACCAGCGAATCAGGAATAAAAGCACTCCACCAAATGATATGCAAAATTTGGCTGACAAATGAATGGCCAACAGACTGGAAGCTACAAGAATTCGTCATGCTATACAAAAGCGGCAATGTCAAAGATTGTGGAAATTATAGAACCATCGCCCTCATCAGTCACACCAGCAAAATCCTGCTCATCATCATACTCAACAGAATGAAATCAAAGGTAGAAGAGGAACTATCAGAATGTCAAGCTGGTTACAGGACCAACAGAGGAACCGCTGACATGCTCTTCATACTACAAATAATGATTGAACAGATAAGAAGCAATGGAAACGAAGCCTTCATCACGTTCATAGACTACAGCAAAGCGTTCGACAGCGTTAGGCACCATCACCTGTTCGATATAATGATTAAGATGGGATTCCCGAAACACCTTGTGACCCTCATCGCTGCACTATACCATGAACAAAAGGCAACGATTAGATGGAACAATGAGAACTGTCCATATTTCAACATCGAGAAAGGAGTCAGACAGGGTTGCATACTTTCACCTCATCTTTTCAATATTTATACTGAGCAGATCATGAGAAACGCAGACATAGAAGATATGGGAATAAAGATCGGAGGCCGAAACATCACAAACCTTCGCTACGCTGATGACACAGCTCTTATGTCAGATAACATCACCAGCATGAAAAGAGTGTTGCACAGAGTGGATGAAGCGGGCAAGACAGCAGGCCTACACCTAAATGCTAAGAAAACGAAAGTCATGCATACTGGAACAGGGCACCATGAACACCAGGAGATACTAGTAAACAAAACAGCACTAGAAAAAGTGACTGATTTCAAATACCTAGGATCACATAAATCGCAAGATGGAAGCAGCTCAAAGGACATAAAAACAAGGATAGGAATGGCAAAACACAAAATGGTTCAAGTCAACAACATTTGGAAGGATAGAGGCACACCAACGGACCTCAAAGTGAACATACTTAAGTGCTTGATCTGGCCAGTCCTACTATATGGTTGTGAAGCCTGGACACTCAAAAAGGCAGACATAACAAGATTGGAGGCAGCTGAAATGTGGCTTTACAGAAGGCTACTCAGAATAAGTTGGACAGAAAGGAGAACAAATACAAGCATCTTAGAACAGCTTGGCACCACCAGAAGAATAACACCTGAAATAAATAAAAGAAGACTTGCATACATCGGCCACGCGGCCCGAAACAAAAGCACGGCCCTTATGATATCAATCCTTCAAGGAAAAACAGAAACAAAGAGAAAACAAGGAAGACCACCCATTACATATCACGATAACATCAAGAAAGTCAGCCAGCTGGAAATAAGTGAACTAACTAGGAAAGCTAAGGACAGGATTGGGTGGAGGAGATTTTGTCGTGACATCCACTGTAGCAGCTAACATCGATGACGATGAAGCCGACAGGTGACAGGTGACCCCCCCCCCCTTTACCTTAAGCAGAGTTCTGACAACCCCATCCCGCCCCCTTACCCTGTAGCACTCCACGGGATCGGTGGTCGAGTTGCTCTTTCCCATCTCTTTCGTCAGTTTCTGGACGGTGGCCGTGTCTTGTTCTTCGGGGTATATTCCCCACGCTTCTTTAGCGGGATGAAAATTTCCGGACGTCTTTCCTGGATTGATTTTGAGTCATGAGCTGGGATTCACTCAGTGCTGTGGATCTTGTCCTAGCTGTAGTGTTCTTGTGTCTTATCTGCATGAGCAGAGCGCTACTGTTGAGTTGAGTGCTGGTTGGCACAACTCATCTTGCAAGAAGTTCCATGATTATGAGTTACACAACTTGAGTCGGCCACATATTTCATGTTCCGAGCCCAGCCTTTACTATCCATTTAGAGGACTGACTCGCCAGGAAAGGTCTTGAGTGAGTTTTGAGTTTGAGCTTGGGTTTTACGGCGTGTCGGCACGATAATGGCCATTTTACGCCCTTCACCGCTTATTTGGTTACACGTTTTTTTATATTTCATATTCAGAACTTTTAAGTTTAACATGGAATTAAATACATTGATATAATTTTAAAACATTCGTAAAATTCTAAAAAAGATGTTTTGCATAGATCTGGATAAAGTTTTCTAAACGAGTCTAAAAGTTATTAAATCAAGAAGTTTTAGATCTCAGCCTCTCTCAGAAAGGACAGGATGCCTTGCAGGTCCACGTTAAAACATAATTCTTTCATGGATCCGCAGGCATAGTGCTTTCTTCGGATGTGCATGAATTCTACAAATTCAGTTAAAATATGTTTTATTGATAGAGGGCAATTGCATGCCACACATTCAGGGGGGGGGGGGATCTTCACATGATGTATGAGGTGGATATGACCCAGACGGAGACTACTAAGGACAATCTCATCTCTCCGATTTTATTGAGAGGCATGGGTCCACTGTCCAAGTTGATCTTAGACAGAATGTTTGTTGATCCCACCTTTCCTGCCATCTCGATTTAATGAAGTTATTAATACTAATACTATAGTGGGTTTAAAGTCAGTGTGTGGTATTTTTAGGTGTTGTGGTGGACGTTTTAATGTTTCTTTTGCCATCGTGTCTGCTGTCAAGGGTCAAGCACCCAGACTGTGTTAAAGTTGGTTTCATCTTACTAAATTGCTACGTGATTTTCTAAATAATCTTCATGATTTCTGTTACGTCTATGGAGAATTCACCCCTAAATCGCAAAGATGTCCGACGACCCCAAGAAAGCATGTCAGCCATACTGTGTGACTGTAGCGTCCCAGTAGTTGAACGATTGATATTTTCTCAACCCTGTATTGTGAGTCGCACTCGGCGACCTTTCTTCCCCCCCCCCCCTTCTCGCCAGCAAGGCCGGTATTTCTCTTTGATGTCTCTCTGTGTGCCTTGTTTGTTTCACTGTAGAAAATCTAGAAGGTCTAGGAGGTACTGCACTATCCGAGATTACGCTAGGTCGACCTTGAGTGATGTAATTCTGTGACGTGTCTGTGTACGATTGGGTGGCTTGTATGTGTCCCGAACGATCTAGGTCTGTCTCGTGCTTATGGGGCGGTTAAGCCGCTTCCTGAACGTTCGTGGACAGAATATATATAAGGAGGGCCAGGCAAATCGTAGGTGTGCAAATCCAGGTAGTCTCGGTTGTCGGCGTCAACGACTACAGAGTCAAGATGGGTGTTAAAGAGAAGACATTGCACGCTAACCTTCTCAAGAGGTATATCCCCAGGACTACACCAGCGACGACGCAAGCAGCGGCGGCGGCAATGGGACCGGCATCTGTCGTGACCGAGATGTGTGAGATGATCGACGGCAGGAGCGACACCACACCTGGAGATGTCGACGTTATGATGGACGATGATGGTGCTGGGACTGTGCTGGCAGAGGACGACGTGATGGACGAGAGTCAACCTGTGGAGTCGGCTGGCATGACAGTCATCGAGAACTGCGACCTGGAAGGCGACAACGGTGGAACGACGGAGGACCTTGCCGACCTAGGGAGCTGGGACCAGAAGGAAGGCTACGAAGATGTCCAATATGGAACGCAACTGACGCTGGAACAACGTCAACAACTCGGCGACGTGGTGAAGGAGTATCAACGCATCTTCACCAATCTCCCCAGATGCTGCCAGTTAGGCGAACATTGTATCGACCTGACGTCAGAGGTACCTGTTCGGCAACGACCATACTCGGTGCCCTATGCTATGCGCGACTCCTTGAAGGAGGAGCTCAGCACCATGGAAAGGTTGGGCATCATACGCAGGAGCTCATCAGCTTATGCTTCACCGGTTGTTGTCGTCAAGAAGAAGGATGGATCCAACCGAGTCTGCATCGACTACAGGAGGCTGAACAAGATCACTGTGTTCGACCCTCATCCGACAGCAGCCCCATCGGAAGTGTTCCAGAGTCTGTCGAGAGGAAGAATATTCTCTCGGATCGACTTGAGCAAGGGATACTGGCAATTGCGAGTCCGGGAACAAGACATTCCCAAGACAGCGTTCATCACCATGGGCGAACACTATGAATTCACCCGGATGCCCTTCGGGATGATGAACTCATGAGCTACACTGAACAGGATCGTGAAGCCATTGGTCCAGGGACTGAACAATTTGACAGCGTATGTGGACGACCTGCTGATCCATACAGAGACATTCGACGAGCATGTGAAGGCTCTCAAGGAATTGCTGCAGAGGATGGACCAAGCTGGATTAACTGCAAGACCATCCAAGTGCCTGATTGGTACGTCTGAAGTGGACTTTGTTGGACATTTAGTGGGAAAAGGGTATGATTGGCTTGTTAGAAGAAAATGTGTGTAAGGTGCGAGATGCACACAGACCCACCACTAAGAAGGAAGTGAAAGCATTTTTAGGACTGGTGGGATACTACCAAGAATTTGTACCTAACTTTGCAGCGATTGCAGCACCACTGTCTGATTTGCTTAGAAAAGGTCAGCCCAATGTAGTTCAGTGGGAAGAAGTGCTGGAGAAGGCGTACACTTCTTCGAAGAAAAATGCCATTGTTTCCACACCCGTGTTATGTTTGCCAGATTTTTCAAAAGAATTTGTCTTAGCAACTGATGCATCAGATCGCGGGTTGGGTGCTGCTCTTATGCAGGAATATGAGGGAAAGTTGTATCCTGTGGCATATGCCAGTCGTAAGCTATTGCCTCGTGAGACGAAATATTCAGTCTCAGAGCGAGAATGCCTAGCCATCGTTTGGGCCGTAAAGAAGTTTACTTTGTACTTGTATGGTAAGGAGTTTGTGCTCCAGACTGACCATAGGTCATTAGAGTATTTGAATTCTGCCAGATTTGACAGCCCAAAGCTATTACGATGGAGTCTATTTTTACAGTCATATCGATTCAGGATTAGGTATGTCAATGGCAAGGAAAATGTCGGCGCCGACTTCCTGAGTAGAGTGTTTTGAATAGTACAAGTTCAGTGAGATGTATTGTAACCCAGAGTTTTGCCTATTAGATACGTTTCTGGGGTGACTGTATTGTACTGTAATGGTATATCTGAATAAGTATTGAATTATTGGCCGGCAGAGAGCCACCATGTATTAGTCATATTTTGATGTTTTCATTATTTGTTACCAATGGGACATTATAATTTTTGAAGACTGTAACCCAAATGGGAACTGCGAGCAAGCAGTGATGATGTATGTTGCATTGATGCAATTTGCGAGTGGCCTAAGCTTAGGCAATATCGGTATTGCTTTGTTATAATTCGTTTGATTTGATATGATGAAGTTAGACCCTGATCAGTGGTCGATATGTGTGGGTATCCATGCCATTGTATCTATGACTTTATGCATTTTTTTGGGACAACCATCGTTGTGTACAGCATTTATGGGCTATGGTTCGTGCACGAAGCATTTTGTACTCGATGGCCATCGTTTCACCATTGTCTGATTTTTAATAATATCATTGACCATCGTTTCACCACAGTGGTGGTATTGTATTATTTATAATAGTAGGTCTACTGTTGACCATGGTTTTGTAATGGTACTGTAATGATATTGTAATGAGATTGTATTAGTGTTATAAGGATACTATGGTTATTGTATTGTACTTAGGATATTGGAAAGGCACCTAGTACAGTATTAGCAATGTCTATTGTGAGATTGGAGATAATGAGTATTTTATAACAGTGTAGACGCTTTATGATGTAGATAGTTGAAGAATGTTCAACTTAAATTGGGGAGTTGTGTAGCGTCCCACTAGTTGAACGATCGATATTTTCTCACCCCTGTATTGTGAGTCGCACTCGGCGACCTTTCTTCCCCCCCTCTCGCCAGCAAGGCCGGTATTTCTCTTTGATGTCTCGCTGTGTAGCTTGTTTGTTTCACTGTAGAAAATCTAGAAGGTCTAGGAGGTACTGCAGTATCCGAGATTACGCTAGGTCGACCTTGAGTGATGTAATTCTGTGACGTGTCTGTGTACGATTGGTTGGTTTATATGTGTCCCGAACGATCTAGGTCTGTCTCGTGCTTATGGGGCGGTTAAGCCGCTTCCTGAACGTTCGTGGACAGAATATATATAAGGAGGGCCAGGCAAATCGTAGGTGTGCAAATCCAGTCGTAGTCAGATGTATTTTAGTGCCTTCTCGGCTAGGTGTGAGTAACTTGTGGATATCAGCTCTTGTTTACAGTTATTAAACGTTAGTATTAAGTGTTCATCGGATCCTGTTATTTATTTCTACAACAGTTCGAGACAGTTTCGTTTTTAAGGGGTAGACGATCAGTTCATCTGACTCTCCCCATCATAACGTGCTGAAATGTGCATCGACTGTTAATTTATCAGTGTGTGTGTATATATGTGTGTGTGCGCGCTATGTATCATACTTTCTGCTTCTGTAACTGTATTGTTATGTATTCAATGATCAAAACAAATTTCCTTGTACAAGGACGAATAAAATTTATCTTATCTTATCTTATCTTATCTTATTCAAAATAGTTGACAAACAATTTTCTTGGAAGTAAACGACCTGAAAATTACCAAGAAGTGATTAAAAACCTGCTTGAGAACTATCATGGGTGCAACATGTCTCTGAAGATACATTTTCTTCATTCTCATTTGGACTTCTTCTCTGAAAATTGTGGGGCGGTGAATGATGGGTACGGGGAAAGGCTTCCCTAGGACATCGCTGGCATGGAAAAACGTTATCAGAGCACATGGACACCATCTATGTTGGCAGACTATTGTTGGACTGTGCTCAGGGAGGCTCCAGATATTGTATGACAGAAAGGCCCCAAATCTGCACCAAATACAAATTCATGTTTTTCAGCCTGTTAACTTCACATTCAGCACCACCAAATACAGTAATGAAAATTGACTATTTTTATATGAAAAAGATGACATTTATTAATTGAAAGTCACTGGCCACAAAATGCATTGTGTTATAAGCTTTTTTTGAAGTATTCGGAAACAGTGCGAACAAGAACCCCCCCCCCCCGCCACCACAAGTCTGCCATACCTCCAAATCTTCTTTTCCAACCCATTTCTGCCGTGAATCTCCAATCCACTACCCCATCAAGCGTCACAGGCACACCGCCTTGACCATCTCATAACTACCCCGTGCCGTACCTCATACCACCCACCAAAGAACTGAGCAGGGACGCAACAGAAACATCTTGCCTCTGCCACCAGCAAAGGGCGATAACCAATAATAAAAGAAATATTCTCCTCCCCTGACTTCCCGGGACCCGGTAGATGTTGTACTTTGCTGTTCACCCCCGAGGCTTCCCACCGGCCACGGAGTCCAACAAAGGGGACAATATTTTTTTTATTGCTCGGACAAACAGACCTTTTGTGTCAGGGGTACCCAATAGATAATTATATTCCCGTCTGCACCCCCAGTGAGCTTGCCAGATTGGTAATGGAACTGCTATGATTCTCTCGCACAGTTTGTGTCGAAGAAAGGAAGCAGATAGAACCAACTTACAGGGAAGAAATACACCATGTCTGTTCATATGATTCATGGAAGGGAGAAAAACACCGAGTGTATTCATATGATTAGATACATTAAACGTGTATTATTTTATTATTTTATCGTACACTATTGCGCTTACACATAAGTGTGTGTTGTAGGCAGCTGGGTTAGTGAGGAATCGTGAAGCTGTCAAGCTTGGTGGGTGATATTGTGTATGACACTGATACTGATGCACACAACAAATTTTAATATTTATACTGTTCACTTATCGAATGATTGATGGCAGTGCTAATCTGATTGAATGATTTCTGTAAACTGGGCTTAACTCGGCAGGTCGAATGAGAGTAGTGTTGGGCAGTTGTATGTAGTTGTATGTAGTTGTATGTAGTTGTATGTAGTTGTATGGGCATGCTTGCCCATCCCTCCCCTCTTTTGACAGGAAGATGTAGCCAGATATTTATGTGTAATGCTTATCGAGTAAGTAATGGAAGTACAAATCTGATTGAATAAATTCCATACAGCTGTTTGCGCATAGCTCTAAGTTTTACTCGGTTGGCCGAACGATAGTTGTGTTGGGCAGTTGTGTGAATGTAACTAGGGGACATTTATTTTGCAGCCTCTTATACAAGAGCCTTGTGACACTGGGCGGTATTTGGAAGTCGGATTGTGCATAGAAAATGCAAATTTTTCTTCAAAATCCAAAGTTTGGAATAGCCGCCGCCATTGTCTTTCGTGAAAACAAAGCATCTGGGCGGAAATGAAGGACTAAAGGAAAGAGCTTCCCGAAGCGGAAATGACACGTTAACGGGCTTTCCCCAGTGGAGGAATTCCTTGCGGACACAGCGTGACCCAGATTTGCTGTCCTCTTTTCTGGAATTGGCAAACTCGCCTCTGGGACCCACACCGGTTGGGGGGGGGGGGTGGCATTCAGTTAGACCATAGTCTAATTACAATGCCAAATAGAGAAACTACTGAATTGTGTTCACTGGTCGCTAATCTTACCATGTAAAATGGCAGGATTTGTGTAGAAAAAATCGTTGATAAATATCGTGTCTATTAATTGCAGGCTTTAAATTCTTCGCATGCTTAAATCGCGGCAGTTCTCCTCAGCTTTTATTCAGCTCAGTGAAGATGCCCAGTGTCAAGACGCTTATAGAGGGTCGGGGACAATGTGGTCTAGAGGCAAGGTGCTCGCCTCTCATGCCAAGGGTCCCGGGTTCTAAACCCGGGCAGTGCAGGCATGTTGGAAAGTGGATTTTTCTCATATTTTCAAGTCCCTGGTCCTATTGGGGGGTAGGATCGAGTAGTTCTTGGAAATTGGATTTTTCTCATATTTTCAAGTCCCTGGTCCTATTGGGGGGTAGGATCGAGTACCTAGTCTTCTCGGATAAGGACGAAAAAATTCGGAGGGCCCGTGTGCACGTTGCGCACGTTAAAGATACCTTGGCAGTTGGAAATCGTAAAGAGCCGGCCGAAAGGCCGCTGCCCGGGCAAAAATTGAAATTAATAGATTAAAATTTATCCATATCATCTCCCCCCCCCCCCCCCCCCCGCCAGAACAAGAAATAATAAAAAAACAAGTAAAGTGAGGTGTAAATGCCAAGGGCAGCGAACCTCCTAAAATAAAGACCTCAAATAGCTTATAGAGGGTCGCGTGTTAAAACTGTGTTTTTACCTGGAAAGGGTCTCTCTTTTCTTGTACACGTCTCCCATCAAGAATGATACTCTCAAGACGAGTCATCACCATGCACTGTCAACCCCAAATTCAGAGATAAAAAACTCATTACATGTAGCATGAACATCAGCCATTATTTAATGACAATTTTAGTACTCTGTTATTAATATGAATAATAATATTACATTTCAAGAACTGCTATTCTCAAATTTAGGTGAAAGTGTTTATATATTATTCTTATATGGATTTTTTTCTGTCTTTACCTAGATCAAAATCTGTGTCGGTGCCAGCATTTTTTAGTACGAAGTTTATTTGTTTGTTTTTCTTATTTAATCCCATGCATTGGAGCATGGCAGTTGCATTCCTATGCTTGTCTAAATCAAGAGTTTTCTCTGTGTTGGGCGCTCCTCCGCCGCCGCAATGATTAGCTCTCAAAGCTTTTGAGACCTTTCAGGCCATCTTTACACAAATCAATCTGGACCGACATGCGATACAGTGTGTGTTGAAACGGTATATCTAGTAAAGATTATAAGTACATCATTTTAATGCCATACGCGGAGCCCTGCAACCACACTTGAGAAAGTCTTGGTTATGTTTTGGTTGTGCAAGCACCGATAAAATCGGCAATATAGTGAATTCAGTGATCGAGTTCAGTCGTGTGACTTCAGGACACTGGCCTTAGAAACACGATATATAAAGAACTATATTCTTTGTTTTTGACGCAGGGCGACCCACAACCTTCTCTCCTTTTTATGCCACACTTAAACTTTGTTCCATGCCCTGCTGCAAATCCACAGATTTTCGATTTTTCAAAAATATCACATCAGTGTGTATTCTTTTAGCTACGGTAAATTTTGATATACATTGAAATTACATATTTGTCTATAATAGCTACGAAATTAGTGTGTCTTAAGATTTTGCTTTAAAATCAGTAGTCGAGGTACCCGGCCCTACACGAGCCTACACCCCCTCTTTCCCCTTCTCTGAGCTAGACAGTTTCCCGTATTGATCTGCAGTCTTACTCCAGACGTCATGATTGTGCTCAAGGCACTGGGCTGTCGTTTCTATAGGAAATAGCAGCAGTTTGAACGCATGTCAAATGCTATCTCCCATGAACTGGGCTTATCATAGGGAGCAAAACAACAAGTACAGCAAGCCTGTATTTTACCGTCACAACGACATCTGATATAAAAATTGCTTGAAACTAGAATAAACACAGTAGGTCAATACAACAGAGACTGGGTTTAGGACTTCAACAACAGCAAGAACAACAAAATCACATAAACACACTAAAAGGGGCGATGGTTCATTAAAAGATAATTTCATAATTCATGGTAAATATAAAGATCTAGATGTACATTTAATAATTATGGAAACTTAAATATATGTCGCAATAAAAATTCTGATACCTGTTGATAACAAAGTCTGGATTCTGAAATAGATAGAACCTATTTTCGAAAGAGCACGTCTTAAATAGGCATACTTTGATAAGGCTGTCAGAAATGGAGTCAGAATTTGATTGCGACATCAAATTGTCCAACAGATTTCGATATTTACAAGATTTTTTTTTATCTATTAGTTTCAGTAGTTTCACGCTTTACATAAGCATACATCTACCTATCAAAACATAGACTCCAAATTCACAACAGTTTACCTGCAATTTAATGGAGATAATACTCGGCAATATGTTTTTCTGTTCACTGAATTGCTCTCGTTTCTCGCTTGAACGGAAATCCGCCGCACGCTGATGGATCGCAAATGATATCATAAATATTTTTGTTTTGAACAAAGAGGTTGCACAAAATTCTTTGGTTTTGCACAAAATGCATAAAAAATCACAACAAGTCTGCATTTGACATGAGTTCAGTTTGGTGCGGTTTCCCTACCAAAAATGGAGTGCACAAAGCACTTAAGTGCCCATGATTGTGATCGGATGCACAACATCTTTCAAGATTTGAAAACAAAATCTACAAACTGTTTTAAGACCTTTTTTGCCTTGAAATAAAATTGCATAAATATTTTGCATCGGGCCCGGGTTCACAGCAAGCTTTTAAAATAGAAGTTTTTGTAGTAAAAACGTTTTTAAAAGCTGAAAAAGTCCGGGGTGCACACGTCGCTGCTTGAGAAGCTAACAAAGTGTTTCTGCTAAAATCTTCTGCCGACTTTGTTATAAACTCCGCATTTAGTCCGCACTGCTATTCAACGCAAAATCTGCTATCTGTCCATCTGTGTATCTGTCTATCTGTTTGCCTGCCTGCCTGCCCGCCCGCCTATCTGTCTGTCTATTTTGTTGTTTTAATTGTTTGTTTTATTGGTTCAATTTTCCAAACTGTTTTTGTTTCCTGATGAAGGTTTAAACATCTTCTTCCTTTGCGTTTTATTGCATGGTTTTGGTATAATTTTTAACGAGAGGCTTTGCTACGTACAACGTTTTCTTTTTGCCGCCCTCCATCACGTTCCATTAACCCCCTCTCTCTTTATCTTTCTCCCTGTGTCAAATAGTCTCCCATGCTCATGTATGTGTTATGCCCGTTGTTTCTATTACGGAAAAGGGCACCGAATTTAATTATAGATAGATAGTCTATATTTCAGGACTTGCCGTTGCATGGCACTAGTTACTAATCGACCCACAAAAAGCACAACCTTCAAATTTTTTACACTACAGATTAAAATTGATAAACAGACATTGATAATTACAGACATTGAGACCTCTACTTTTCCAAAAATGTATTTGTCCAGTTCAGTTTGACCTTGCTTGGTGACCTTTTTCGGCTTTTATATGTCTGTTATTTAACTTCTTTCAAGAAATGTGTTCACAATGAGCAGGAAAACACTCCATGCACCGAAGTACACATTATTAATATTAGGTTGAACCCCTTCTACTCATTCATGACTTTTTTCAGTGGAGTTGCAAAATATCGCCAAATCTGGTTTTATGGAATATATCGGAGGGGGGGGGGGAGGAGAAATAGGAAGAGATGGAAAGGGGCGGGGGGGGGGGACGGAGTGGAAGAGGAAGAGACGGAGGAGGGGGGGGGGCAGGCATATCCCGGACAACGCCGGGAGCTTCAGCTAGTGAGTCTATAAAATCATAAAGACATCAAGTTATAGCTCTCAGTTAGGTGGCAGCTAAGGGCTACAATATGGAAAGTGAGATCGAAAGCAAGAATGAGATACGAATGAAATGAGATAAGAACCTGTGTATTTCACACTAAATGCACGGAAAAAAAAAAGGGCAAATCTGTTATTATTGATTATCAAAGAGACCCTGGGGGGTGGGGGGTGGAAAAGAGGTGATGAGGGGGGAGGGGGAGAGAGAAAGATTAGGAGAGGAGGATACAGAGAGAAGAAGAGAGAGAGAGACGGGCTGGTAGAGAAAGGGGAACGGAGGGAGAGAGAGGGAGATGAGGAGAGACAAGGAGGACGAAGTCCGGTTTGTCCCAGCCAAACCCGTGTACCTCAGTTAGCAATATTATCTAAATGTCCCAGCCAAACCCGTGTACCTCAGTTAGCAATATTATCTAAATGTCCCAGCCAAACCCGTGTACCTCAGTTAGCAATATTATCTAAATGTCCCAGCCAAACCCGTGCGCCTCAGTTAGCAATATTATCAAAATGTCCCAGCCAAACCCGTGTACCTCAGTTAGCAATATTATCTAAATGTCCCAGCCAAACCCGTGTACCTCAGTTAGCAATATTATCTAAATGTCCCAGCCAAACCCGTGTACCTCAGTTAGCAATATTATCTAAATGTGAGTTGTCTCTGTGAGCGGCATTTTATTCAGAAATTACACGCTGATGACCATATCTGATTCAGTATCACCTGAGGTAGGTTTTGATATCACTTATTTGGTACCGCCGGCATGTTTAGAATTTATGTAAAGAAAAGGTAAGCCGTATCTTTTGTCAGGCCGGCAGGGCTAACTCGGCTGACCCAGTACGAATTCCTACAGGGGTTGATTTGGGATGGGAGCTCTCTGTCACTGAAATCCTGTAAAATATGCTCCAAAACGTTAATTAGGTCCAGTCCACATAACCCTCAGATATGACAGATGGTACACATTACAAAGTATTTCACTTCCTTCCTTTCTTTCTTGAATGAGGCATATGAATTTATATATTATGTAACGTGTGTAAATTGTGTAAAAAATGTACTGTTTGTTTGAACTTATTGTAAAGCATAGAAGAGATTAAATTATAATTAAATGATAAGCTGCTATTGTTACAGAAAAAAAATATGTCAGAATTAGTTACTGCCATTTTTTAACATTTATTTTTTTTATTCACATTAATTTGGTGTTGTACACACATTGCATTCGACATACCTTGGTACAAAACAGCGGCCAGACGGTGCTGAAAAGGCCGTTCGTCCCATGATCAAACAAGAAAACATAAGAAGAATTATAAGTAAAAATTAATCATTGTTGGCCTGAAAGATTTCATTGCGAACCAATTACTAGGGTAGGCATTTCAGTAACCAATTATTATAGTCTCCCGAACAATGCACTGCAGTAAGTATCAAGTGGCGTTGCCGGTTTAGCAGGCCATACTATACCCCCGCCAGACTATACCCGGGGTTAAACTGGCCTAGCCCAGAATATGCCCCGGGGTATATTCTGGGCTAGGCCAGTTTATACCCCTGGGTATACTTTGGGCTAGGCCAGACTATACCCCCACCCCCCACCCCCCCCAGTCCAGACTATACCCCCTACTTTTTTTTGAAAACAAGTCAAGACCACAGTTTATTTCAACTTTAGTTTAAATTGTTCATTATCACTGTCATCACTTATCATATTGAAGCATACATTCTTGACTGTTGTAAATTATGATACATATAAGAGAAAATAAACGTGCAGTAAAAAGCAGTGATATACAAAAGGTTTGAAAACCCATTCAAATTGATATGATTAGACTTTAACACCAATTCTACTTGTGTCCGTTGGTATTATTATTGTTTTTTTGTGTTTTTTTAATAATTAATTGTCCGTGAGTTAAACATAATTATATTGTATTTTTTTGTTTGGCACCAGTGACATATACTTAGTAGCAAGGTGTGAAATAATTATAAGACTCATAAGTGTAAAGTCATCTGAATTTTATTTCTAATTTTTGAAAATCAGAAATGTGCTTGATATGTCAGAACAATTAGATCTACATATAAAGTTACAATAATGCAGAGAGAAAAGGCCGAGAAAGAACACACAGAGAAAACAACAACAACAACAACATTTTAATAACCCAACTGACAGATGGTGCAATTCCATCTTCCAGCAGACATTAAATACTTCACACAAAACTAAATACATACTAAAATTAATTCACATCATGAACTTAACCTGTCCAGATCCACTTGTGACGTTACAGGATGCCAACCAGTAACATACAGTAATAAAAATAAGAACACGAAATCATCTTATTTACTGTTGAAAATAAAGAGAATATAATCAATATCAGAATCATCATCATCATCATCTTGGAATATTATAAAGATAAGATGGAATGTAAAAATGACCTACACATCATTCTAGAATTTATAAGCAGCAAAGTGTGTGTACCAATTACATGTATGTGTAAAAAATGTGTTAAATCTTTTCAACTATTCAAGTAGAACTGGACAGAAAGCTTTAGTAAAATAGCTTTGATAGTCGGGAAAACTGACAGATTAAATCCACTGAGACAACAGTGCATTGTAGAAAGTAATTACAGTATGTTACGGCAAAAATTCGATGGATCATGTTGCGTTAATACTTCTTGTTAGTAAATTCTTTGATAGCTTACTTGTAGAAAGGTATACATTTCATGTAGCTGATGGTTTAAGGCACTGGATTAGTTTGCAGGGCGTTTGAAGGATTGCAATCATGTGTTATAGTGAATAAAGGCATGTCACTTGCGGGTGAAATAAAATTTTAAAAACTTAATGTTGTATCCTTGAATATTTTGCCTGAATATGGGAGTATAATCTGGGCTGGTGAAATATAGTTTGGCCTAAACACCACAGTTTATTTCAATCATAGTTTAATTCATTTTTTTTATCACTTTCAACGGGCACCATAGTAATACATACATACATTCTTGACTTCGGTAAATCATAATACAATTCAAAGGAAAAAACATGCATTATTATTTATTGATATGCTATGGGGTGAATATCTATTCAAACTGATATGATTCAACTTTAACCCTCATTTCACTCACGTTCGTTGTCATGTTGTAGTTTTTGTAGTTGGTTGCCCATGAGTAAAATTTGCACTGTATTCTTTGTTTGGCAGTGACATACAATTAGTCGCAATGGATGAAATAACTAACACACTCATAAAAATGAAGTCATTTTGGAGTATTTTTGTGTGCGAATACACAGTTGTTAAATCCTCTGGCAAAGGAAGTGTCAAGATTAAGAAGGTAAAGACGGACAAGGTCTTTTTTTTCTTTTTTAAATTTTATTTCACTCGCGAGTGACAAACCCTTATTCACTATAATGCGTAAGTTCAATCTTTCCAATGCTTTGCAAACTAATCCAGTGTCTTAAACCATAAGGCACATGAAATGTATATCTATCTACAAATAAGCTATCAAAGAATAATATTCACTAACAAGAAATACTGTTAATGGAACATGATCCATCGAATTTTGTCTTAACATGCTATAGATCTAATTACTTTTTACAATGCACTACTTTTGTCTCAGTTGACTTACTCTGTCGGTCTACACAACTGTCAAGGCTATTTCACTAAAGCTTTCTGTCCAGTTCTACTGGAATAGTTGAACAGATTTAACACATTTTTCATATGTAGTTGATACACACATATTGCTGCTTACAGATTCTAGAATGATTTGTATGCCTACACTGCCGTTTTCACACTCCCTCTTATTTCTTTGTATTATTCCAAGATAATGATGATGATTCTGATATTGATATTTCTCTTTATTTTCAAGAGTGAATAAGATGATTTCGTGTTCTTATTGTTATTATTGTATATTACTGGCTAGCATTCTGTAACGTTTCAAGTGGATCTGAACAGGTGGAGTTCATCAGGCGAAAAAATTTAGTGCCTATTTAGTTTTATGTGAAGTGGATGATGGAATTGCACCATCTGTCAGTTGGGTTATTAATATGTTTTTATTATTTTTTTCTATGTGTGTTGTTTTCCGGCCCTTAATCTCTGCATCATTGTAACAAAAAATACAATGCATGTTTTACTCATGGCCAACCAATTATCAAATAACAATAATAATATAATAATATCAACAGACCCGAGTGAAATTAATGCTGAAGTCTAATCATATCAGTTTCAATGGATACTCAACCCTTTTGTATATCAATGCATTTTAATGCATATTTCTTTCCTCTAAAATGTATCATGATGAACAGGAGTCAATTATGTATGTATGTACACCAATTTAAACTAAGGCTGAAATAAACTGTTATTATTATTTCCTCTAAATTGTTTTATGATTTATGGGTGTCAAGAATGTGTTCATGTATGTATTAATATGATATCTGATGACAGTGATACAGAACAGTCTGAAATAAACTGTCGTCTTGACTTGTTTTTAAAAAAAAGTAGGGGATATAATCTGGACTGGGGGGGGGGGGTATATTCTGGCCTAGCCCAAAGTAACCCCGGGGTATAAACTGGCCTAGCCCAGAATATACCCCGGGGTATATTTAGTGGGCTTGTTAACTCAACACCCCCTGCAAATTTTAGTAGGAATGTGCCACTTGGCAATCTAAAAAAAAGTAGGCTAGGACACACGTTCTGTGTGCATATTATGACCCTCATTTGCATAAATTAAAAATGGCCGCCATTAAAAATGTACAAAAAGTGTATTATGTCATAACTTCTGATAGGAACATGCTAAAAACATAAAATTGGTATCTATTCATATTGAAATTATGCCTGTGAATTCAATGAAATGAAAAAAAAAGTGTTATGTGTTCAAATTATGACCTTAATTTGCATAAATTATGTAAAAAATGCATACGAAAATAATAAAAAGTACAAACTGACATAACTTTTGATAACAACAAGCTAAAAAGTACATTTTTGGTGTCAATTCACAGTGAAATAATGCTTTTAATTCAGCTGAAGTGATAAAAATGTGTTCTAGGGACATTAACTGAAACTGTTTTTTGCATACATTAGAATATCCACCATCCAAAATATAAACAATAAAAAAATAAGAGCAGTATTCTTTGACAGAAAAAAAATATGAGCACACCAGTAAAGGCCTCTCCTGATGAACAAAAATGAAAAGAGATTGTGGCTAAGGTTATAGAAACATAATATTTACATAGTTACATGAAAACAATATGATTAGATCTATGTTTGCAAACTTATTAAAAACATGAAATGTCGCCAATATCTTCATTAAAAAATAGTTTCTTCAATTTCTTTAAAAGTATATTAGCTCAATCACACGGGGTTAAAAAGTAAAGATTGTAATCACCAAACTTTATCCTTTCCATTAAATTATCTGGGCAATGTAAATTTGAAATCATTTGTGCAGAAAAAACGTTTCTTGAATGTTTACCTACAAGGGTATGTTCACTTTCTGAAGCAATTTCCTCGACAAAAGCAAAGTGTACTGCACTTTACACCAGCAATGTAGCATTTACATGGAGGCTTGCACACTTTCTTACACTGGCATGTCACTAAGTCTTTGAGACCTTTAGAGATGGGAGGCATGGTGGTCCACAAAGGTGTCCAACTGGTCTCTCTATTCATCCATCCCCATTGTGAGGGTGCAGGCAGATCCGGGCATGTGATAAGAGCTTGTCCCCAAACATGACCTGCTTGGTAGGCAGCACGTAATGTATGTTGAAAAAGGGCATCTTTTGTTGGGGGCAAATGGTCAAAGTCTCGAGCTTTGTAATAGAAGAGTTCAAGCCTTGCAGCATTAACAGATGTAATTTCAATTGAACTGTCATATAAACAGACGACAAAAGCCTCGATGTAGGACATCACTTCTTCTTCGATGCTTTCAGGAAAGGTTGATAAACGCACAAGTGCATTTGTTAACTCAGGAAATTCTTGCCAAACTGCCCATGCTGTTTTTTTCCCCTTGCCATAAAAGGAAGACACAATGTCACATCCAGTAAGCGCATGGAAGGCTAACAAAGCTCTTGATTTTTCAGGACCTATTGTTCGAGCAATAGAATGTGCAGGTATATATCTAAATGTCTTCCCAGATCCAAATGCAATCCACAACTCTTCCAAGCAAAGATCTTGCACACATGATATTGCAATTACAATGACATCACTGTCACTTGAGCGCAGAATAATGCGTTTATATCCAGAATGGGTTGCATCAGCGACGTGAATAAACATCCTCGTGTCTGCCTCCTCGTGAGTACATGGGATGAGTGCTTGCATGTCTGTTTGTACTGGCGAGCATAAGGCACTTTCCCCGAATGTTGTCACCACTTGCTTGCCTTCTGTAGGAATTGACTGGATCTTCTCTGCCAGTAGAGAAAAAAGTTCCGTTTTGTTTTCATTCACTCGGAGAAAGCCTTGCCAATTTCCTGGAATCTTAGTGGACAACTGCACTCTTCGACGTGTTCCTGTGCCTCGTTTGCTACGAGTGGCATTTTTTAGACTATCTGACTTGTAGCGATCCCACACGATATCAATTCTGGAAGCAGATGTAAGCCAGGACATCACACGAGGAATGAATATATTGTTTGCATATTCTTCAAAGGTTGTTGCATTGCCAGGTTTGAGCATCTCTGCACAATGAATGCTCCATCAAGAATGATTACATCTGCTGGGGGTTTAGTGGAAGAGGAAGGAGTTATCTCGTCTTCCAAACATTTGATGATTTCTGATTTGGTACTGCAATAGATTTCTTCATTACGGGACAAAGAAGGAGGGTAGGCACATTCTCATGAGAAAACACATTCTCATTAATCTCACGGCCTGGTTGACTGGAAAGCAACATGTGAATGACTTGAGATATTTCCTCTTTTAAAGCCACAACATTTGTCTTCTGCTTAGATGGCTTTGATTTGTCTGAGAACAAAGGCAATTTGTTAAGGTGGATTGTGGAAGTCCAAGGCACTTTCTGAGTTTCAATTCTGTCAGAAACGAAACTTCTGAACTGTTCTTCACCAACATCTTTGATAGTTTTTACTGTTTCTACAACCTCTTTTGGCATTATACATGAGGACCCTAGAGAAACCAAGTCGCCAGTGTCTTCTAAGAATGGATTTCCCAAATCCTCAAAAGCAGTGATCAGCCCCTCTACATCCTCTTTGAAAACTTTCTGAAATTTTGAATACTGTTCATGATGCTTGCCATTACCTGCAGAGGCTTTGCATTCAAATTCTTGGATGATTCGGGACAGTTCAGGCCCTACAACCATAAGTCTGCGCAGGAGTGCTGGATCTTCTGTCAGTCCTATTCTTCCACCATCACCTTTCACTGTACTGATTAATTGTTCATGCATTTGATCTAAAGCTATGCTGGAGAATGCATTATTAGTTTTTTGTCCCACAAATCTTCCGGCAATGAACTCTTTGTGTATGGCTGGATGTAGTTCCTCCAGTGCAATCATGTCCCGCAGATGTATAGGCAAATTTCGAGCATAATGGATGTGGTCTAATGCAAAAACCCATGGCATTAGCTGCAGCAGAACCTCTAGATAAAGCTTAAAATCAGCTGTACGAAGTGCCTTCACAAACTCCAAAGCTGTTAGCTGTAGCTGTAATGTTTGGTACCAATACAAGAAGTGAGGCTGAGAGGATGTTTGCATCTCTGTCCAATCAAGATTTGATATTTTAGTCATCGGGCCAGAAGTACATCTGTATTTTATTACATCATAATAATGTGTTTTGATGTTATTTTTTTCCGTGCTAAATAGATACACTACAAAAATTATCCGTTCCTGTAGGCTAGTAAGAATATAGGCCTACTTGACTTTTTAGCGTTTATTGTTTGATTTTTTTGTTGTGTTATTTTGTGAAAAATTCTACCTCAAATTGACTTCAGATCACAATTTTTATACTTCCAATGAGCTAAGAAGCACAATTTCCTTACAAAAAGACACCAAAATTATAATTCTATCATGTTTCAGTCAGGAGTTATGGCATTTTCTGTTTTTTCATCATTTTCAGCGGCGGCCATTTTTAATTTATGCAAATGAGGGTCAAAATATGCACCAAGAGCGTGTGTCCTAGCCTATTTTTATTTAGAATGGTATAAGGTACTTGTATGCCAAGTGGCATATTCCTACTAAATTTTGCAGTCATTGCTCTTTTTTATTGGGTTAACAAAGCCCACTAATTCTGGGCTAGGCCAGTTTAACCCCGGGTATAGTCTGGGCGGGGGGTATATTTTGGCCTGTTACACCGGCATTAATCTGTTTTTGTCTCACTGTGGCGTAGCGTGGGTTGCCAGCGCCCGGGACAAGGTAAGTACTGCACCCCGACCCGTGGACCGTTAGCTCACACCAATGTTTATTGTCCCGCCATTTGGGAAAAACAGTGTAGAATGTTCGAACACTGGGAGATTTTTCTGTGAAGGGGGGGGGGGGGGAGGGGTTGCGATTTTTTATTCATTAGTAGTGCTTTATTTGTTTTTTAAAGTTTGCGTCCCTAAGAATCTGGCAGCCCCTGCGGCCCCGCCCACACTACGTTACTGCTCTCTCCCCTCTCTCTCTCTTTCTCTCTCTCTCTCTGGGGCTTTCTCTGACAACTTAACTATGGCATTTATTACTGCTATTACAGGCTAAACATTTTTCCCTTTCTGTAAACGACATGGTTGAAGGAGTTTGTCGGATTCTCGGTGGGGTTCGATGATAGGTGGCTCCCAAAGTTGTCGATGATACGACGTGATTCTAATGATAGGTAAACCGGAGGGACGTCCCGGCACTGCAATGCTCAAATCCCCATTGCGTCCCCTTAGATTGGCAAGGTTCTAACTCCCTTCCATCAAAAGAAATTGATGATTGAAGTTTCATGTGCTCATAGCTTTTGATGATGCGACTTTTTTCCTTTCTAGTTAGGGTAATGCTTACAAATTACGAACTGAAAAAGGGGGGGGGGGGACCATGTCCGCAGAGGGCATCTGTAAAGTTGTGCGTTACAAATTATAATTTAGCAATTAAACATGTGCAGTTTCGTTATGGACCTGACAAGTTCTAAAACATACTAAAACTCGTGACAGTCAGCAACAGTGTTACAATGAAGAATAACAGGATATTGTTGGCGGCAAGCCAATAACACTGAAGGCACCACTGACACCCATTGTTGTTAGCTGCCAGCTACATCAAGGTGTATTTGTTGGACTTGTCTTATGCTACATCATATTTTGCAGCTCAGGAGGTCGAAAACAGCCCTTAGGGATGGTGAAAGGTACATAGCGGGATGTAGAAAGTGTGTAGAATGAAATAACGGATGTGGTGCTGAAGTCAAGTTTGATAACTTGACGATTTATCATTTATTCTTGCATGTGCAAGTATAATTTAATCTGCCATTATTTTTAGTTTTTCAAGTATTGATCGTATACAAAATGCAGTTCGCCTGAGCCGAGAAGCGCATTTGAGCCTCTCCTCTGCGAAAGCCTTGGTTGATTACTCGCATTAGCACCTGTAGTTGAATTAAGGTCTGATCCACTTAGTGCTGCAGTGGTTACACTGGGACTATACTGGGTAGCTTGCATAGACATTCGCCGACGACAAGCAGCATCACTTAAAGATCTGGCCCTGGTTTGGTCATCTGAATGAAGCAGCCCTGGTGTGGTGCAAGAAATTGAAGTTCGCCTTTTTACAGATGGCTGGGAGGAATTTGCCGCCAGTTCTTCCAAGCGACCACCCGAAAGACGACGATGGTCATGATGACATCTATACGAAGTTAAGCACTGCCCACCTTCGATCTTATAGCAGTGATGCAGCCCATGTACCATCATGCCCTCTTCATGGTGACTTGCCGTGCTACGTTTCTTGCTGGTGTTGCTGTCTGTGTCATCAACTGTGGATACCTCGATGACTGGAGGCATCTGGATATCTGCCATCACACGGGCAAATGCACTAGAGCCCACGGGAAGTGATTTGTTGTCATCTCCCGTCGCCATTATCAAGTTCTCTGATTGTGGAGCGATGTGCTCTTGTGGAGTAATTCTGGTGTAGAGGATATTGCAAATAAAATACACAAAATCACTTATTTCGTTAACAGTGTAATTCCTTTCCATTTCCTATGTTATATATTCTAGTGATGAATCATGAGCAGTAAAGATACAAGGAGGCTATTTTTCGAGGAGGCCTGTATCAGATTAAATTGTGAAATTAACAAAATAACAAAAAACAAATCAATTTCCTCCTGTAAGTTTAAAAAAATGGTATGTACTGGTCTTTGATATGATGTGAATTTAAAAAGAAAAATGTTTCTTGGTCGACTTTACGTCATGGCCATCTATATGAAATAAATGTTGCCTGTCCGCGCTTTATTCAGAAACTACCAGAGGTCGACGCCTGGGTCCAGCATATTCTGATTTGGTATCGGCTTTATTGTCACTTATTTGAAGCGATGTCATGTTGTCTAAAGTAAAAAAAAAAGTTGCTAGTTCATTATAATTAGGACATTTCAGCTCCACTATTGATTGACATCATCAATGTTCGCCAGAAAAGTTGAGACGCGTTTTCCCCCGATAATTTCCACTTGTAATGAACGGATATATTGTCTCAAAAAAGGGCACGAGCCTTCAAGTTTGTTGAATCAACGAAAACAAAGATATACATGTAAACTTGATTTCTAATAAGTTTCTTCCGTCGTGGACGCTCTTTTACCGTTTTACTGGACTATGCCATGCATGTCGGGAGTTTTTTTTTTTAAAATTGAGGTCTTTACAATAAAAGAGATGTCAACACTTGAAGGTTCAGATAGGCGGAAATAGGATTAATACAACATGTATCTCCCTGATAATATAATAATGCACCTCGTTTGCTGCGAAAGGTAACCCAATCAGTGATTGTTGCCCTACGTTTTCAAACTTAGTATTTATACTTACGATATTTTGCAGCTGCCTGAAGTAATTCATCCTGGCATCCTCGCATACCAAGCATTAATGTGCATCATTATGCCAGTACCGAAATGCCAAGGAACTGAAAAAGTCGGCTCTCACAGCTAATACAATATTTACTGTAGAGAAACCGCAAGAGACCCTATTATTATATTTTTTGTTTCTTTTTATTTGGAAAAAGTCATCCTACTGATAAAACTACAAAGTTATTAAATATTAATGAGAAAAAAAAATCCGGTGGATAAACCATAATTACACTGAAAATGAGATGATACCACTGCCATGAAGGCGTAAAAACTTATTGAACATCATTTTCCAATCTTGATTAGACGGAAGGTGCTTTCAAAAACTTTTCATGCAAAATGTATCTGACATGGTCAAACTGTTCAAACAGTCACTTGCTCCTGATCATGATTTTGTTGCTTCTGACAGGAAGGATTTGAAATCCATTGACTTCAACTACAAACCTAACAAATATTGTGAAATATGGGAAAAAAAATTAAAGGATTTAGCGCTTCGGCACGTGGCAAGCATTTAAAGAAGAAATATGCAACGTCACAAAACTGACCCATCCTGTCGTTGTCATTGCTTAAAAATCTTATCTATCTTCATCTAACACCACCTAAATAATAGGTACGGTAAGTAATCAGCGCATTTTGAAATGCAGTTCTTTGTTACTAGATTAATAATATTTATTTACTACTATTCATTTATGCCTTTAGTACACGTTTGGGGGGGGGGGGGACGTTGGTCCAGAGGCAGGGTGCTAGCCTCTCTGGCCGAAGCTAGCGGGTTCGATCCCCGGTCGGTGCAGGCATGTTGGAATTTTTTTGGGGGGAAAAATTCATTTCCCTGATCCTATGGTAGGTAGGATCCATCACCTAATTTTCTCGGAGAGGGACGAAAAATTCGGAGGGCCCGTATGTACACTGCGCACTTTAAAGATATCTTGGCAGTTGAAAGACGAGACATGCGGGCCGGAAAGGGCCGCTGCCTCGGGCAAAATTCTCAGAAAAACTAGATCTAATCCATACCACGAAAACACACAGAAACAAGCAAGAAAAATAAACTCAAGAAAAGTGAGATGTAAATGGCAAGGGCAGCGAACCTTCTAAAATGAAGACATAAAACTTTGTTATTTATGTTTTGATATGTTAGTTCATTCTCTCTCTATGTGTGAGTGTGTACGTGTGCAACAGCTAAAGCGGCTTATAAAGATTTCCCTCCGAGTGGACAGGCAAATTTTTTTTTTTAAATGGTAAACTCTCTTTTCCGAGTAAATAATGTTTCCCAGCTGTGTGTTAGATATTTCTGTACGAAGGACAATGCTTTTTTAGGACGTTCAAATATAATCTTACGCCTCGGAGGGGGGGGGGGTGTTTGGCTCCTGTAAGAAAAGTGTAAGAAAGGGGGGGGGGGGTCTTGAACCAATGTAATATTACACTTTTGTGAGGTGAGAATATAAAAAGGAATAAAAAATTAGACAACATAAGAGGAAGAGGAGAAAGAGCAGGAACAAGGCCCGGATTTTCAAGATAGCTCAGCAGCATCTGCTGTTTTTAGAAATATCTTTGACATTTATATGATGAAAAACCCCTTTGTTGATGACAACTAATTTAAGGCAATTTTGACATTGACTTTGACATGAGTCTCATTTCTCCCTCATTTGTAAAAAAAGAGTAAGTGTGCAATGTATAATTGTTACATGTATTATTGTAATATTACGGGATTTGGGGGGGGGGGGGGGGGAGAAGCAAATGTAAGAGTCCCAAAAAAGGTGTAAGATTATATTTGAACGTCCCTTTCGACGGATGCAAATATTTTAAAAAGTCATTTCCACTTTTGTCACACATATCAGTGGTACGTTCAGCAGAATCAACACCCATTACCTCAGTCTCTCATTTAAATTGTTTGAAATTTTGCATGGACACATAATATCTCACACTAAAATGTTGCGGGGGTGGTTTTCTTCTTCTTCTCTTTTTTTATTTGTTAAACTGTAGCCGGATTTTGAGCGTGCTTCTTTACGCTTTATAAAAAAAATGATAAATAGACCAACTTATTGGAAAAAACAGCAACAACAACAACAACAAAATTTAAAACATAATCTGCATCACTGAGCTATCTTGAATGGGAAAATAATTGGTGAGTACCCAGCGAAAAGTACTTCATGCATTAAAATGCACAATGCAGTTGAACAGCTTTCAGTCTTTATTACAGTTTGTAGAAGTAATCTGTATATAATATTCACAAATTCTCCACCTTTGAAGGCGACACCTTTCTGTTTCAAATACGGAGGAGAGTTGCACCGAAGTTTGGATTTCTTTTTTATTGGTTTTTGTATTTGTGTCGCTGATTGCTTTTTTTCACCAGTACACGACCCATGGCGTCAACACTTTATGCCAGCTGATTTAAGGCGTGATCGCGGCTAAAATTAGAACACAGGAATACCATGCTGCTTGCTTTGGGAATTGTTTTGGTTTGCTGAGACAGATGTAAAGAGGGTAGAAAGTCAAAGGCGGGTCACTGGTTAGAGGGTTGGCGGGGAAGGCGGCTTTTAAGCTTTTTTTTTTTCTAATGATTTAGTCTAATTATTCTGTTTTCCACAAAAAAAAACACACACAAAAAACAAAACAAAAAAAACAAACGCAAAGATTCAAACTCAATATCACGCAATCATGTAACAAATTAAATGCAAAATTTGAAATAAATTCAATTGACAGCTTTCGAGAAAGAATGTTGCTACAAGTATGTACTTCCCCCAAGTTTTTTTGGGCAAGGGATACGTATTTTAAAGCCCTTTTGTGACACCAGAGCCAGAGAGCTCCTCCCAAAATACATACATGTGCGCCCCTAGCGCAAAACGGTTGAGGTGCGTACGTACTGGTAACAACAGCCAGAAAGAAACTTGATTTTGATTCCATTCATCATAGTGAAAAGGACGCAATTTATAAAATTCAGATATTCTCCCTCTAGAAATGAGATTAAAGGGAATCATAGAGATACTATCTCTATGAAGAGAATAAAAATGCGTCTCAACTTTTCTGGAGCACACTATGGTAACCTGAAACACGTTTTAAAGTCTGAACACTAAAATAAGAAATAAAATTGTCTAAAATATAATTATATACACATAAAACAAAATAAAAGGAAATACTATAAATAATAATTATGGCGATCTCTCAGAAGAGATAAAAAAAAAAATCTCTTTGTAAAGAGCAGGAAATAATAGCAGGACGATGGACAAAAGATGGACATTATAGACTGGCTTCGGAAATAAAAAAAAAATGTGAATATCCGAAAACCTCGCCTGAAAAAAAAAATCTTCACGAGTCAATGGTTAAAAATTTTTTTTTCTCACAAAGCTCCTCTTGCCTCCATCTTTTCCTGTAATTTCCATGTCTCTAGAAAAAAAAAAATGCACAAGCAAAGAATAACCGGTATGCTAACTTGCACGATGGCCCAAGTCACCAATTGAAGCGAGGGACGGCCATGTTGACGTTGGCCGCGCTAGCCCCCACCCCATTAGGCCAATTCTGGTAAAGCACTAAAGCTTGCCCAAAGCCATGGGAGTGGAAGAGTCTAAAGCAGCGGTTCTTAACGGGGACGATATGGGCCCCCTAGGGGCGATTTTGAGTTGGGGGCCGATGGAGGGGGTGGGGGTGAAAACGTGAGGGGGCGCATTAATATTTCCCTAACTAGTGATTACAGTTTCGCACAATATCGTGACCATAATTTTGCTTCCTTTTAGTGTAGAAGCATATCGTTTATGCCCATTATTAGAAAAACATCCTGTCAAGTATATGCTTGTTCCATTTCCTTGACCATTCAGTAAATTGCTAGTAGATCTAAATGATTGTAAGTGGATGATTACTTTAGAGAGAAGTTATACGGTGATCTAATAATATCAGTTACAACAGACTGAACACCCATCAGTGACGGGATGGCACCAGAGCTTCATAGACTTCATAAAAATAGAGGAATGTGGCCGTCCATACTGAGAAAACTGAAATATTTGATCGACTTCTTCTCTAGGGCCGCTGCTTGTCAATAAGTAACTGGCTTTGATGTTTGCTGAAGCTGTTTGAATCCGTGCGGAAGTTTAAAAAAAAATAAAAATTTGACAGTAAGACTCAGCGAGCCGCCTGGAGAGAGAGTACAGAAGCTGCCTGCATGTTAAAAATGTTTGCCAAGTTTAATGAAGTGAACTTTTACAAGACAATCTAGTGCAACGTATTTGCTGTCGTCTTTCTCTGACGAGCAGGATTCATTTTAAAGCCTTTAAATGGGGGCGAATCTTGGCAAAGTCAGGCAGAGACGATTTTAAGACACCCGAGATGTGTCTGTCCCTGCGTGGATTATGACCCTGATGGTTAAAATGGACCTAAACGCCAACGTGTTTGCAAGAAGACTTGCTAGATTTCCAGTACTGCATCGAGAGTCAAGATATTTTCAAACAACAAGGCTGCAAAGTTTTCCGGATAAAATACCAGAACATCTATTCTTCCCCCTGGAAGTGCCTAACACTAACAGCAAAAAAGTTATAGACAGTTTAAATGGCATACGAAGAGATAAATTTAAACGTATTCAACTATACTTTGTATAAAATGTCCCTTTTATGTCTGTTTCATTTGGTTCACAGAGAAATGAGGCTACATTGACAAAAAAAAACCCACTCCCAAATAATAGCACAGCTATGGCCAAACCGCGCCTAGCGAGCCACATAATTATGCAGTTCTTTGATCTTCAATAAGCGGCTGGTCTAAACTGTAAACGGCACTAACAAGAAAATAATGTCAAGGGTAGGGGACACGTTGGTCTAGAGGCAAGGCGCTCGGCTCTCATACCCAAGGTACCGGATTCGATTCCCTGTCGGTGCAGCCATGTTTGAATTTTTGTAGGGGAAAAACTGCTGTCCCTGATCCTATGGTAGGTAGGATCGAGCACCTATTCTTCTGGAATAAGGTCGAAAAACTCGGAGGGCCTGTGTGCACCGGCGCAGGTTAAAGATACCTTGGCAGTTGGAAATCGAGAAGAGCAGGCCGAACAAGGCCACTGCCCAGCCAAAACTCTGAAAAATTAATCTCCGCCACAAAAACTCACAGAAACAAGTTGAATAATAAAACGGGGAAAAGTGAGGTGTAAAAAAGACAGCGAACCTTCTTAGATGAAGATCTAAAACATGGAAATATCAAGATCATTAAAGTTTGCGTTTGAAAGTAATATTAAGAAAATTGATGTGATCTGTCAGTTTTAACCAAGAAACGGGGATTGGTAATGCTTTTGTACAGAGTGACTGACTGAAGATTGTATTTGTCATTCATTTGAGGGCTTACTACGTCTTTCGTAGATCTATGTTCCCATAATGGTTCAGATAGTTAAATTAGTGAAAACAATCACCACTCAAGATTTAAAATCATTTGGTATATAATAATATGTGTAATTTGTGATTACTGAAACTAATACAAATTAACAGTTTAAAAATCTGCACACATGAGTTAAATGTTGCATACATGTATTTCTTATTCTTAATACGTGTGTAATTTTTTTTGTAACAAAATGTGTATGTGACATACATGTCTATAAATTTTGTTCATATCTTGTGGCTCTCGAACATCTGAAGTTTATCGTATGTGGCTCTGATATTAAGCAAGTTTGGCCACCCCTGTAACGGCAGTTATAAAACATTAGGCCCACTTTCTTCCATCCCCTACGTAACAGACCCCCTCTCCCCCCTCCCCAGATAGTTAGTACTGACAGGGGAAAGCTGAGGGTGGGGATGGAGGGGTGGGCAGAACGGGATGAAGCTGATGAAAATTTTACCTCGGCAATGTCAAGTTTAATTTTTTTTTAAATGATACTATGTGTTAAATTTAAGAAATTAATTGAATGTATCGCTGAATTTTGTGCTTGAGCGTAGGCATGTCGTTACAAACATGTGCGCCAACTTAACTGTGCTGATTCCTTTCTGTCTGAAGCGGTGCCTTTCATTTTTTATTGCAAATCGTAGAACGGGACAGTAACTAGTATATAATATTATATGGTGGTTACGAATAGACCCTAATCCAAATCGCAACATTGGTTCTTGTTTGTTTTAAATCAACTTTTGCACAACTGAGAAATTCGACGTCAAATATTTTGTGGCTTTGGTATTACTATCTATCTATTATATATTTCAGTAACTTGCAACCTTTGGCATGACTAACTGACCAAACTATACACTCTTCAGGCCTTAAATTTGGCAGGAAGGTGGCAATTGAGATAAGGAAGATGATGGCTATAATTAAAAGTTGTTTACTTCTTCAAGCATGTATTTAAAAAAAATAACAATGTTTATTGCTATGAAACATCTGTAATTTTGCATGTTTGTTTCGTAATATATTATAGTAATATTAGTATCGTACATGTCATAAAAAGTAACCGTATCAAGCGTTCAGTTTGGTGCGTAATGTTCTGGTGCGCATGAGTTCTGAAGCAAGACTAGTTTATTGCTTTTAATATAACTAGTGTAAGGGCCCATTCAAAGAACGGGTTGCAAACAACACGCACAATCAGCACACAGATTATGTAGATCTAGGAAGAAAACCACTCACAACTGGCACAGTAACACCCGCATGACCCGTACCGTGCATAAGGCAGACGGCACAGAAACCTATGCCTTCAAATTTTGAAACGCGACCAGAAGTTTAAAGTCGAAACAAAACAAAGGCAGGAGGGAGGCAACCATTGTTGAGGAGCAAGCATTATTCGATGACGTACTCTCTCTCTCTCTCTTGCAATAAAAGTAGTAATCTGCAGTCCCACAGACTAATAAAATTTATTAGTCTGTGTGCAGTCCTGCTTCAGAACTCATGCGCGGCAGGATATAAATGCGCACCAAGCTTGATATGGTTATTTTTTTTATGACATGCACGGTACTAAAGTCGAAATAAAACAAAGGCAGGAGGGAGGCCATCATTGTTGAGGAGAAAGCATTATTCGATGTTTTTAGGCCTATTTTCATTTATTACAAAATTACGATACTTCGCTTTCATGTCAAAGGAATAGACATAGTATCAAAAAGAACTAGCTTTCACATGTAATTTTTTCAGGCTGGGCATTTCTTCCTCGCAGCAGTGAATTTTTTTCCTTGCTGTTTTTTTTATATATATAGATTATGTGAGAGAGAGAGAGAAGAGAGAGAGAGAGAGAGAGAGAGAGAGAGAGAGAGAGAGAGAGAGAGAGAGAGAGAGAGAGAGAGAGAGAGAGAGAGAGGTGGGGGGGGGGGCACATCATTGTTTATTCCAGGCAAATGCCCGGTAGGTCATCTAGTATATGATAAGAAGTTAGAATAAATCGGAACTGTGAAGTAGTTTGATAAGTGCCACTGCGCATTTTAAAAAAGTGTCAAAGTGTGCACTCTTCTACATACTGAAAAATGTCCAGAAAATGGATATAGAACAAACAAAAACTAAGGTCGCGAAATGGCGAGACCCTCTCCCTTTTCCTCCCACTCATACACATTATATCGGAATTCAACTAACTATAAGCATGCTGTTTAACATATTGAATAAAATTAACTAAGACAATAATCCCTGAAGTGGCTGTTAAATGCCAAAATGTGAAAAATAAATGGAATAAAAGTACAAGTTGTAAACTTACTGACAAATTAATAGAGAAGCAGTTTCCTGTCATTTACTCAACGAGTTTCGAAAAGTAACCAGCACACATGAGTATCAAAACATTCATTACGAAACCTAGTTACTCGTCGACACGCAAACTTGAAGGAAGTGGGTCGAGGGCGTATACAATGAACAGTTAGGAGACGAAGTGGTGTAAGTTTCTGGTAAAATAAATTGAAAGGCGATATTGCTATCCACCACTACTTTGTATATATTTTTTAAGTTTATGAAATGGGATTACTCGGAAGAGATCTCCATGTCAAGTGTGGGTTTAACAGTGCGTCAGCATCGGCCACTTTGTGCCAATTTAAAAAATTTTCACTGTTTTTAGAAAAAGTTCACGCGGGTGATGCAGGTGAGAGAAGAATAAAAAGAATATTAAAAGCTTGAGTTATATCATGTAATACATATATGAGGTATCGGACACTTTGCTCTGTTCATTGGGTTTTTGGGTGATTTTGATAGAGCTGCTTCACAATGCCCGTTCACTTAGGTTTTTTTTTTTAAAGTCCTAATGCCCCCCCCCCCCCCCCCCAAAATCTCTTTCATATTAATGCCTTGCACACTCCGTCAGCAATCGAGACAAATCTGGCCATCAAAGGGCAATAATTTGTTCGCTCAGCAGTTTAGACAATAGCGTTTAGTAGTGTATATCTATGGTCAATAGACCACCGCCACTTATATAATAGAGAAGCAGTAATAGAGAACACTCCGGCAGGAAGTGATGATATGACGGGCTCTTGCGTTCGTGGAAAAGAAAGGTAGGGGGCGAAATTACCAACATAACGCAAATTGAACAAAAATTACTTCTCCATTATTTGAAGTCTCCAATTGAAAAAAACAAAAACAAAAAAAAACCCGGCTTTGTGTAGATCTAAAGGATGGCGCAAATCAGAGTTGCATGAGCAGCGGTAGGTCTTGTTAAAAACCCCGCCGGTTTTGTTTTTGTTTTTAAAAAAATAGAAACATATATATATCTATAGTAAATTATATGACTGCTCGACACGCAAACTCCTACTCCAGTGACTATGCTTACTTCTCCGCCTTCGGAATGACTTAAACAAAAAAAAAATATCTAGCTTACAGCCAAGCCCATGGATTTGGATTAGCACACTCGATTGTATTGACCATACAGAATTCATGCCGGGCGTGAAATATTCGAACAGTTGAAGGTCGAACTGCTAGGTCGATTCTAATAATGTTAGAAAGAAAATGCCGTAACACACGGCGACAAGAAAATTCGTACCGGAATAAAGTAAACGAAATGAATTTGTTTTGAAATTCATTCTACCTTTTAGGTAAGACAAAAAGAACACCATCTCGTGCAATTTGTTTTAGATGTGACTAGGATCATTACCACATTCTCAGAAATAATAGCAAAAGCAGTGATTTACTGAGATGATTTGAAAGGCACGGTGTCATTTTTACACGTGTTACTGAACATTGATATCACTGTTCTGCATTGGATTTGTGAAGCTTGCACAATTTTAAAAGATAATCAAGTCTCAGAGTTCAATGGCAAAGGCGCTTTTCTGATAGATGTCAAAAATGGTTTTTTCCCCATCAAAAAGAATTCCACCTCCTACCCACCTGCATTTCTCAGTGGCTGCTTCCCCACGGGCATGAAGTTAGACACAGCGGCATCCATGGATATATAATAACTCTTCATATTTAGTCTATAGTACCTGAGAAACTCGGCATAGCGGGTTGCTTTGTTGTTGTTTGTTTGTTAAAATCTTTATAAAGGTCATTCTGCTTTGCTCATTTATGCCCTACATACCCCAACAGCACTCGAGGAGAAGACAGAGAAATGGACCGACCAAAAAGCTTATAGTGCGCACTAGAGACAGAACTCCGCTCTCAAAAGTGTACCAATTTCAGCCATGTTGTTTGGGGCAAGAGTCTATTGAGTCGTGGGGGAGGGAAGGTGAAAGATTAATACGGTAATGGTACGTGTTCTTTGCGTCAAGTATGGAATCGAGAATGCTAACATGTATACGGTAGTGACGTCAGAAACAGACTTTTTTCATGTCCACGTACAGGCAAGTTTGGATAGATGCAGGACCACTGGTTTAACGAGTCGCGAAATCAGCCACTTAGTCAGCCAAGGCTGATAAACAACATAAGCGAACCACTTCAGACAGTCATTTTACACAACATTAGCGCCATTATTTGTGATGCAACCAAAGAGCTTATACTAAGTTATAGTACACACTGGGGTTAGAAGTTTGCTGACACACGTGTGCGCAGTAGAGCATCGCATCCGGTAAATTGTTAAGATCAAACGTCTGCTGCGACCTGTAACTTATTAGGCTGTGACCGTTTCTTCCATTTCCACCTTTTTTTTTCTTTATCGATTTCAATTATATTATTATCAAGATGGTCCAGAATTGCTCTGTCAACGAATGCAACAATAGACGAATGAAAGGATCAGAGTTTACGTTTCACTGGGAAGTACACGTCTATTAGAAGTTTAGAAACAATATGGCGGCACCTATAGGATTCAAAATGAGGCAGACTTTAGCAGGGAGGCAACGTCTGTTCTCACACGATTCTGGCAGTCGTTGAGATAAATTTCTAAGACGAAAACCACTAAGTGGCGGTGGTTTTTATTGGATCAAAGCGACAGCGATGCGTCGATTGTTGCTAGTCTTGATTTCATCAATGATCTTTTGAAGGTTTGAACCAGTCTGTCTGTTTCTCTGTTGGTTCCTGAGTGGTAAAGAACGCACGGGATATGTTGAATACCAAGCTTTTGCAGGCGTCACTTTTGGAAGTATGCTGAGAGGTGACAACATTTTATTGGGTTGTGGGAATAAAGTGCGAAAATTGTATTTCTTTTACGCGGAGAATTGAAGTCATGTGTAGAAAAACAAAATTGAAGTCATGTGTATTGGGTCATCTACTGTAAAGCCTTTAGAATTTGAAAAGGCCGCCTGCCGTGATAAAATAATATTTTATATTATTATTGTGCTAGCTGAGTTCCCGGCCCTGCCCGGGATAAATCGATTTATTCGTTTTAGTTCTGGGTGATTATTATGGTGGATCTGTTTCATTTTGCCTGTTCTTTTAGCTTTATTTTATTTTGTTTGTTTGTTTTTAGATACGTTTTACTACCCTCCCTTTGCGCGTTGACGTCCTGCGCGTCCTGCCAGCCTCCGTCAAATGGCTATGATTTGCGCACGGGTTAGTTTGTTTGCACATGGCAGGAAGTGACAACGTCATGTGTTCGTGGAAAAGAAATATTATAATATTTTCCTATGCATAATTATTGAAAACACAAACCTGTACTTTGGCCCTGCAGCGTCAATCTCCCAATTCCAGACCCTTTCTTTTTCCTAGCCTAGGCACATTGAGAACACACAAAGTTTCATACTTGATAGTCTTAGAACTCAATCTCATCATTCAAACCAGTCCTAACCAGAAGTTGTTTTGTGAGTGTGATACAGTCTATACCGGAACCAATCTTGGTTACTTTAATTTGCCGAAAAAATAGACCGAACGCCAATGTGTCGCAACCTAGAAACTAATACAAACGTTCTGCGAGTTATTAATTATTTTTTTATTTTCTGTGCCGGGGACATGACAACAGTCTATACTAAGCCTTGTATAAAATCTGAGGGTCACCGAATCAGCCTTACCACAGGAGTGGCGAAAGGCGCGCTGCAATTGTCGTAAGGTTTCACTTTTATTAATATAGATTATATTATATTAGCTGAGTTCCCGGCTCTGCCCGGGATAAATCGATTTATTAGTTTCAGTTCTGGGTGATTATTATGGGCCTGCTACATTTTGCCTGTTCCTTTAGCTTTATTTATTTTTGTTTGCTTGTTTGATTTTAGATACGTTTTACTGCTCTCCCTTTGCGCATATTCGTCCTGCGCGTCCCGCCAGCATCCGACAAATTAATGGCTATGATTATTTTGCGCACGGATTAGCTTGTTTGTTAGTGAACCAAAGAAGTTATATATTATAAACTCTTTGTAGTGAACAACTCGCAAGAAGTGATAACGTCATGTGTTAATGAAAAAGAAATATTATAATATTTTCCTAGGAATAATATTGAAAACACAAACCTGTACTTTTGGCCCTGCAGCGTCAATCTCCCAATTCCAGACCCTTTCTTTTTCCTAGTCTAGGCACATTGAGAACACATAAAGTTTCATACTTGATAGTCTAATTCAATCTCAACATTCAAACCAGTCCTAACCAGGAGTTGTTTTGTGAGTGTGATACAGACACCGGAACCAATCTCAATTACGTACATTCGCCGAAAAAATAGATCGAACGCCAATGTGTCGCAACCTTGAAACTAATACAAACGTTCTGCGAGTTATTAATTATTTTTTTATTTTCTGTGCCGGCGACACGACGGCAGTCTATCCTAAGCGCTGTATAAAATCTGAGGGTCACCGAATCAGCATTAACAGAGGAGTGGCGAAAGGCGCGCTGCAATTGTCGTAAGGTTTCACTTTTATTAATATAGATTATATTATATTAGCTGAGTTCCCGGCTCTGCCCGGGATAAATCGATTTATTAGTTTCAGTTCTGGGTGATTATTATGGACCTGCTACATTTTGCCTGTTCCTTTAGCTTTATTTATTTTTGTTTGCTTGTTTGTTTTTAGATACGTTTTACTGCTCTCCCTTTGCGCATATTCGTCCTGCGCGTCCCGCCAGCATCCGACAAATTAATGGCTATGATTATTTTGCGCACGGATTAGCTTGTTTGTTAGTGAACCAAAGAAGTTATATATTATAAACTCTTTGTAGTGAACAACTCGCAAGAAGTGATAACGTCATGTGTTAATGAAAAAGAAATATTATAATATTTTCCTAGGAATAATATTGAAAACACAAACCTGTACTTTTGGCCCTGCAGCGTCAATCTCCCAATTCCAGACCCTTTCTTTTTCCTAGTCTAGGCACATTGAGAACACATAAAGTTTCATACTTGATAGTCTAATTCAATCTCAACATTCAAACCAGTCCTAACCAGGAGTTGTTTTGTGAGTGTGATACAGACACCGGAACCAATCTCAATTACGTACATTCGCCGAAAAAATAGATCGAACGCCAATGTGTCGCAACCTTGAAACTAATACAAACGTTCTGCGAGTTATTAATTATTTTTTTATTTTCTGTGCCGGCGACACGACGGCAGTCCATCCTAAGCGCTGTATAAAATCTGAGGGTCACCGAATCAGCATTAACAGAGGAGTGGCGAAAGGCGCGCTGCAATTGTCGTAAAGTTTCACTTTTATTAGTATAGATAATAATGTTATAGTATCTATTATTGTATACTTTCGTGAAAGGGTTTTACTTATTTCTACATAAGCTATACTGAAAAATAAATTTCTGCTAAGACAAATAACAGACAAAGTTTTAACTATTTGAATTCATCCGTTTCAAAGATATTGCTGATTTAGCTGGCCACGAATTTTGGGACGCAGTTTAACAGGCTTTCATAGGTGAGGTAACAGAATCAGTGTTCAGTTCATGGCATTAGTGTCTTTTTACTTGATATTGTTTGCTTTTTGTCATCTTTATTAGGGAATTGGGGAGTATTGTGGACGTTTCTTGTTTTTATTTTTCAGTGGATTTTCTTTGGGAATTCAAGCTTTCAAAACTAGCTGCTGAAAGTTTGACTCTCTCACCATCGTTCTGCCTCACAATCGACACAGAACATAACTGGCCATTCCTCTCTTTCCTTTGGTATAGAAATGATCACGCAGAGCTTGCCCCAAATCGTCCGTCATGTTTAGCTTTTTATTTCGGTACACTTCAAGAATCATGCGCAACGTGGAAGTTCTGACTGTAGTGCGTTCAATAAGCTATCTGGGACCAATAATTTGTGCTATGGACAGTTCATTTATTAGTGAACACATCGCAGGAAGTTAGAGGTCGTGTGATCGTGGAAAAGAAAAAAACAGGAGGGCGAAATTAGCGACACAAAGCAAACTCAAAAAATACTTCCCCACTATTTCAAGTCACCAATTCTAAAAAAGGACCTTGTGCAGGCCAAAAGGAGGCACCTGTAAAATTTCAGGCAAATCCAAGCTGTATGAACGGCGGCAGGTAGTGTTAAAAATCCTGCCAGTTTTTTTAAATTATATATAAGACTAACCAAAGGGCGCGTTCTACGAACGTTACTACGGACATATTTTGGCATAATCTGGGCAGGTCTAGATGAGGCCTTGCCAAGTGGCAAACCTGACTCCGCCCCCTTCCCTCTCCCGATCTCCCTCCCACCCCCAAAAACCAATTTCTCCCTTTCCATCCCAATCTCTTTCTCTCTCGCGCGCCCTCATGTTAACCCTATTTTCTCCCCCATCTCCCCTCCCTCCTTCCCTTCCCCATCTCTCCCCCCCCCCCCATTTCTCCCCAACACCCACCCCTCTCATCCATCTCCTTTTCCCTCTCTCACTCTCTGACAGATTCTCTAAAGCCAGATGTGCTCTCCCCCCCCCCCCCCCAAGCTTAGGCGACGACAACGCTTACATTTTTCAAAAGATATTGACACATAAACTTCTTGAAACAACCTGAACACTTTTGATATTTAATTCAACAATCATATTTTTCCTACGTTACACAACATACGGGCTGCTTGAGCCTAACTGTAGATCTAGGTCTAGGCCACGTTAATAACGGAACCTGGATTCGATGCAAATACTAATAAAACTTATTTTCACACTGCGGATCCCAACAAAGTAGACGGATGTGATGTTTAAAGTTGATTTTCACTAGGCAATGTGCGAAGAAGGTTTTAAGAAAGGCGAAGAACGAAGAAGGGGCGAAGCAGGCAAAGACCGCAATTTTCGATCACACTTTTTTATTCAACCTTTACTCAACGAAAAAGCGTTTCTGGTATTGCGGAAAAAAAAAATCGTGAACAACAATATTAAAGACTGATTTTTGACCAAAATGAATGTGCATTTCGATACGTATTTATAGGAAAAAGAAAATGAAATCGCTTTTTTTTTTCCCCACAGAAAGCGGTAGCAACATTGTTGTTAATCATAGGCCCATTCAAATTCAGCCCAGTGGCACCAAAAGAGGGGGGCAAGGAGAATAGCCAAAACCATGAGAATGTTAATAATCGAATAGTCTGACAAGCCTGTGCGAATCCACGTGAAATTTGTTTTCATTAAAAAAAAAAAAAGATAAAAAAAAAAAAAACTCTAGGGTATTTGTTAAAACGCAGGGCCTGTCCCAAAGACTGCAGTGTTTACGCTGGGTATTAGTATTACACGGTCCCTAGCATGCTGGTCAGCGACCTTTCCATAGGCCACTTTTTGGATGACCGCGTTCAAACCGTAGGAAGTAAATGGGGAAACCGGTTTTGTGGTTATTCATCGGCTGTGCCGGTTCTCAATTTGTCATGTCAAATCTCTTTTACTCTTTATCAGACCATAGGGAAATTCTTACATTCGGTCAGATATCGATGTAAACAGGAGCGAGTTACAAAACTTATGCCGTGAACTCCGAGGCAACCATAACATTTTAATCTAGAAACATGAATGCGGTTTTCACGTAATTCCTAAAAAAAAAAAAAGTAGTTTGCGACGAACAAACGAAATTGTGGGTGTGTAACCGTATTATGCTCAGCAAGACGAAGGTTGAAGGAATTAGCTAGTTCTTAAATAAATTATTTTGAAAACTGATTATAGAGAGAAAACAAAATATTGTAAGGCTATGAATTCCCAAGGAAGATTTTCAAGAATGCGATTCTAAATAGTTCAATAGCGCTGTCAGTAGGACAGAGCTTTATGCGTCTGAAAAAAAAAAAAATTCATATGAACTCTTTAAAAATAACCCCTTTCTTACAATGCTACACAGAAAATATAACTATGAACCATTTTTGTTGTAAAAACAGACACCGATACTAAGCTCATAGTCTAGATCTGACACTGCCCGTTGACTAAAGGAATCAACTTTTCTCAAATTTCTTCACAGCGCATGTCAGTCGCAACCAATTTGTTCACACAATTTGTGATCGTTGCCTCATGTCGTAATTGAAATTTTTGTTTTCATAAACTCTTCTCTACTGACAAAACATTTTCTTTCATAAAGATTACTGCAAAACAAAATAATTTACAGAGCACAAAAATTACTAACAAAGTTACCAAATTACTAAAAGAAGTGGGGACTTCCGAATGCGTCTCACGGTCAGAATTTGTTACAGTAATGAAATACCCCAAACTGCCGCGACTTTGGGGGCAGCCATGTGTGGCGGTGGAGGGGGGGGGGTGCAGAGGGAAGGGTACATTACCTGTCGAGTACAATCAATGGCAGTCTGGCAACAGTAGCATGAGACGTATTCGGAAATCTTTCCTCCGAAAACAAAACATCTGTAGGGTTGCAGAAAGGCTTAGAACAAAGTTGAAATGACAAAGAAAGTAAAATTTAATGTCGTATTATTGTGAAGCCCCGCGTTAGAAACAGACAATAAAGAATAGGAAATTAAAAGGGCGAAAACCCAAGTGTTCGGTCATAAAAGACCTTCCTCGGGAAAAATTCTAAGAAAATTTTTAAAAACTAGTGTAAGGGCCCGTTCAAAGAACGGGTTGCAAACAACACGCACAATCAGCACACAGATTATGTAGATCTAGGAAGAAAACAACTCACGTCTGGCACAGCAACACCCGCATGGCCCGTACCGTGCATAAAGCAGACGGCACAGAAACTCATGCCTTCAAACTTTGAAACGCAACCGGAAGTTTAAAGTCGAAACAAAACAAAGGCAGGAGGGAGGCAACCATTGTTGAGGAGAAAGCATTATTCGATGACGTACTCTCTCTCTTACAATAAAAGTAGTAATATGCAGTCCTGCTTCAGAACTCATGCGCGGCAGGACACTGCGCACCAAGCTTGATATGGTTATTTTTTATGACATGCACGGTACTAAAGTCGAAACAAAACAAAGGCAGGAGGGAGGCCATCATTGTTGAGGAGAAAGCATTATTCGATGTTTTTAGGCCTATTTTCATTTATTACAAAATTACGATACTTCGCTTTCATGTCAAAGGAATAGACATAGTAGCAAAAAGAACTATTTTTCACATGTAATTTTTTCAGGTCTGGGCATTTCTTCCTCGCAGCAGTGAATTTTTTTCTCTTGCTGTTTTTTTTATATAGATTTATAGGTGGGAATATGATTACCTCCTAATTCCAAGTTGTCTGTGAAGCTGTTTGAAGGTCTCTCCGAAGGGCAGGGACCCTTGATGTCTTGATGGAACACAGATTATTAAATTACACAGTTCACTTTTGAGAAAGTCTCTCTATTGCTTTTTGGTTGTCCGGTCTAGAAAAAGGAAGTTGAATGTTTTTTATTTGCCAGTTTTTTGTATTGCCTTTTTCTAGTTTTAAGGCTATCAGCCTAAATAACGAATTCTTGTAAATGTCTTGGGAAATGGACATGTCGTCCTCTGTTTGTGACATTAGGTGTTCGTGTATCACCATGTTGTCATGTTGTCTTGCCGGTTTAGCAGGCTGGTTGTCTGCTGATTTTCGTGAGGGTCGAGGAGGTTGACAAGTTGTGGGCTTTGTCTGTTGATTTTCTTGTGTTGCTTGTTCCAGGAAGGCAGTTTTGAGGCGGTCGATGGACACATAACCTTGTCTTCCATTACGGTCAATCTTAAAGCATTTCTTATTCCTTGTAAGAACCTTGAAAGGACCGTCGTAAGGTGCTTGTAGTAGGCCGTGGGACCAAACTTGTAGCTTGTCATTCCGTTACGCACCTCAGGGGATAAGCTGATTTTTTGCATGCAGGCTCTTATGCATCTCCCCTTCACAAAAAACCAATGTTGTCACTTCAAGTCTTGCACATTTTTGTACAATTTGTATGTAAAGTGTGCCAATAAATAATAATTAATGATGCGAATTGAGTTTGCCATTAAAACAATGCTATTCTAATCAACCAATGGAATTGAGCCTTTCGCCGCGAAATCCAAAATGGCTGCCTCCATGATGGAATGCTGTATGCACACTAAGAAAGATGTAAATAACAATATAATTCAGTTTTCTTTGAAAAGTTGGATGAAATTTCGAGAATCATTAGGTTCATTAGCAAGGGTTTTCATTAAGAAGCATGATCTAGATCTAGAACTCATGCGCGCCAGGACACTGCGCAGCAAGCTTGATATGGTTACTTTTTATGACCTGCACGGTACTATAACAGAATGGAGGTGTCACGATCACGTGCGTGAAGATGGTCACGACCACGTGATCGTGACAATTGGGGGCCCGTCCGGGATCTGATCTTTTATAAACTGTTAGGACGTGAATCGTCCGGGATCTGATCGTAAATAAATAGGACGTGAATCGTCCGGGATATAAACTCATTGTGACACATACGAGTAATTGATCTAAATAAGTAGGACGTGAGTCGTCCGGGATCTGGATTTGATCGTAAATTAATAGGACGTGAATCGTCCGGGATTTGAAAGTTTAGGACACAAACGAGTGTTTTTCCAAGTTGTAGAAATATTTTTGTAAGTCAGACCAGCGGCCATGGAGATAAATACCTTTCTAACGTCACCGAGACTGGAGGATTTGTTAACCTTCAGGAAACCGGAGTTATTGACGATTAGTAAGAGATTAGGACTCGATTATGTGAAAGCTAGCTTAAGAAAAGCAGAAATATCGAGATATATTGCTGAGTATTATGTGGATGATGATGTGTTCGAAGAAAACGACCTAGCTCAGTTTGAAACTATGGCATCAGTAACTGAAGTTAATATTGAGTTACAGAAAGAGAAGATGCGGATCGAGCTAGAGCAGAAAAAGCTAGAACACGAGGCACGGGAGAAAGATAAAGAAAGACAAGAGAAAGATAAAGAAAGACAAGAGAAAGATAAAGAAGGACAGGCGCAAGAAAAAGAAAAAGAAAAAGATAGACAGGCACAAGAAAAAGAAAAAGAAAGAGATAGACAGGCGCAAGAAAAAGAAAAAGAAAGAGATAGACAGGCGCAAGAAAAAGAAAAAGAAAGAGATAGACAGGCGCAAGAAAAAGAAAAAGAAAGAGATAGACAGGCGCAAGAAAAAGAAAAAGAAAGAGATAGACAGGCGCAAGAAAAAGAAAAAGAAAGAGATAGACAGGCGCAAGAAAAAGAAAAAGAAAGAGATAGACAGGCGCAAGAAAAAGAAAAAGAAAGAGATAGACAGGCGCAAGAAAAAGAAAAAGAACGGGAAAGACAACATGAGCTAGAAAAAGCCAGATTGGGTGTTACTAGTAGATCACATGAACCTAGTTTTCTAGCGAGTAGAGAAGTAAGATTGGTTCCCCCCTTTAATGAGAGGGAAGTGGATAAATACTTCCAACATTTTGAGAAGGTGGCCCTTAGTCTGAACTGGCCCAAACAACATTGGCCATTAATGTTACAGAGTGTAATAAGGGGTAAAGCACAACAGACCTTTTCGGCCCTTTCCATGGAAGACGCGGGGAATTATGACCGTGTGAAGGACGCAATATTAAAAGCGTATGAATTAGTGCCTGAAGCATATCGGCAAAAGTTCCGATATTATAAAAAAATTGACAGTCAAACCTATATTGAGTTTGCTCATGAAAAAGAGGTATTTTTTGAGAGATGGTGTTCCTCGATGGAGGTATGTAAAGATTATGAAAAGCTTAAACAGCTCATATTACTAGAGGATTTCAAAACGGGAATCCGTGATGAGGTAAAGACGTACCTCAATGAGAAAGAGACAAAGACGTTGCAAGATGCCGCAAAACTGGCTGACGAGTTTACATTAACTCATAAAAGTAGATTTGGACTTAGTAGACCTGATAGAGTTCAGGAGCGGAGATCCAGTAGTTTCGATGGGAGAAGACCTGGTCCTAGTGGGAAAGATTATCATTTCCAGAGAAGAGATTGGAGGAACGAGGGATCAAGATGTAATAACTGCGGGAGATTAAGGCCATAGAAGCTGGGATTGTCGTGCTCTTGGAAAAAAGAAGACTGGCCCTATAGCTTTTGTGGGAAGACCGAAAGTTATAAACGCTCCACAGCCTCGTAACCCAGTGAAGTTAGAGACCATACGGGAAGAGTTTCTGCCATTTGTGTCAGAGGGTCTAGTGTCCCTTGGGGAAAATTCCACCCCCATACCATTAAAAATATTGCGGGATACTGGATGTTCCCAGTCCCTCCTGTTAGATAATGTTCTAGATTTTAATGATGATTCAAATACTGGAGAAGTTAGTCTTATACAGGGTATAGAGGGAGTCTTTAGCTCTGTACCTTTGCATAAAATTTATTTGAAGTCAGACTTTATAACAGGTCGAGTGGTAGTTGGACTTAAGTCTGGTTTGCCAATAGAGGGAGTATCTCTATTGTTGGGAAATGATCTTGCCGGTGCTAGGAAAATACCTACTGTGCAGTTGACTTCAAAACCTAGTACTGATGACGAAAGTGAAGATACAAACATATATCCTTCATGTGCGGTGACTCGAGCTATGGCTAAAAAGGAAGAGCAGTCAGATGACAGTGAAGAGATTTGCAAAGAAGATAGGTCGACGGAATCCGTGTAGATAATTCTTGTGATCTTTCTAATACTTTTCTAGGATCCATATTACATGAAGAAGATGTCAGTCATTCCGATGTTATGCCGGAAGATAAGAATTTATCATATGATAGATTAAAGAACAAGGCTTAGATCCTAGCTTACAGCCATTGCAGGATCAAGTTCTGAGCGACGAAGAACTTAATAAGGTACCAAAAGGGTACTTCATAAAAGATGGAGTACTTATGAGAAAATGGAGACCCATTGATGTCCGCGCAACGGAAGAGTGGGCGGTTGTTTATCAAGTTGTGGTTCCAAAACCATATAGGCACGAGATACTTGCCATGGCCCATAATTTACCTCTGGGTGGCCATTTGGGTATAAGGAAAACAAATGATAGGATAACGAGACATTTTTTTTGGCCAGGAATTAACAAGGATGTGGCTTATTTTTGTAATACATGTCACACATGTCAGATAGTGGGAAAACCAAATGCTGGAAAAAGAATGGCCCCTTTACAGCCAATTCCAATTTGTGGGGAGCCCTTTTCTAAGGTTATCGTTGATTGCGTTGGTCCTTTGCCAAAGACCAGCTCGGGAAATCAATATTCGTTAACCATAATGTGTACATCCACTAGATTTCCTGAGGCGATTCCTCTTAGGAATATTAAGACACAGAGTATTGTGAAAGCTCTGGTAAAGTTTTTTACTTTATTTGGATTGCCCAAAGAAATACAGTCTGATCAGGGCATTAACTTTATGTCCAGACTGTTTAAACAAGTTATTGGTGAACTGGGGACAAAACAAATTAAGTCGTCTGCGTACCACCCAGAATCTCAGGGAGCTTTAGAGAGATTCCACGCTACTTTAAAGAATATGATGAGAACATATTGCTCTGATAGCGAGAAAAATTGGGACGAAGGAATACATTTGCTGTTGTTTGCAGCTAGAGAGTCAGTTCAAGAATCAGTAGGATTTAGTCCTTTTGAGTTAGTGTTTGGACATAATGTTCGTGGGCCGTTGGCTCTGTTAAAAGAAAAATGGATCGGTGATGATCCTCAAATGAATGTATTAGATTATGTGCAGAAGTTTAGAGATAGGCTGCATAAGGCTTGTGAATTAGCAAAAGAGAATTTGGGATGTGCCCAAGAGAAAATGAAATTTTGGTATGACAGGAAGGCCAGGACAAGAAGTTTTAAACCTTGTTTTATTTCCCCTGGAGTCAAATCCTCTCCAGGCTAGATTTTATGGACCCTGTGAAATTGAGACAAAAATTAATGATCTCAATTATATTATAAAAACTCCAGATAGGAGAAAGAGTACACAGTTGTGTCATATTAATATGTTAAAAATGTATCATGAAAAGCCAGTTCAGATTGTTGCTGTAGTGAATGAAGTAGATAATGATATTGAGTCACAAGAAGAGACTCAAGATGTACATCTTAGACATGATGTGATATCCCCTAACTTGTCAAATTCTGAGATTTTACAGAATGTTGATTGGAAATTACATTATGTGAAATTGCGTCCAAGAGAGCGGTTGAAAGATTTGGTGTGAGGTATCCAGATTTATTTTCTGATGTTGCCGAAACATGATGTACATATTATACATGTGAAAGAGAGAGAGAAAGTGATGGCTGATTGCCTTTCCAGATGTCATTGATGTTATGTATTTGAATTATGTTTACCCTTCTTATTTGAATGAAATTTTGTTGAAATGAATTTCTTGTAAAAATTTTGCTCTAGGGATCAAAATTTTGTTTTGTGGGAAGGAGGTGTCACGATTAAGGTTGATGACCTTGTACGCCACGAGTATAGAGGGGGTAAACTTAGTAGGGGAGAAGGGGAGTTTTTAAGTTGTTGACTAGCATGAAAGATTACTATCACGAGGAAGGTCGGTGGCCTTGTGCGCCACGAGTCTAGGGGGGTGAGCTTAGCAGGGGAAAACACGGTTTTTAACATTGTTGACGAGCGTGAATAGATACGCACGACTCGCTTTAAACTAGTCGCGTGTGCAAAAACCTCGGGAGTATAAGTAGAGGAGAAGTTCGACACACGTGGTTCCCAAATTATTCGTTCCTAAAGGAAGACGCAGCGAGAAGTGGTCCGGGCGACAAGTGGAAGGTCGTGCCATGGGGACCAGGGGTGTTATGTATGTGAGGAATCTATGAAGGTTCCCAAGTTATTCATTACTGAAAGGAAGACGCAGAATTTATCGGTCCGGGCGACAAGTGGAAGGTCGTGCCAGTGTGGACCAGAAGTGTTAGCTGTGTGAGGGATCCATGATGTTCGCATGTATTTTCCAATAAGAAGAATTTAATCGGTCCGGGCGACAAGTGGAAGGTCGTGCCATGGGGACCAGAAGTTGAGGAGTTCTGATGATAGGATGGGTGAAAAAGAGAGAACAGGGAGGGGAGAGGTGACACGGGTGGGTTGGGTCCCAGCGAACGAATACTCAAGTCAGCAAGAAACACCGTGAAACAGTTCGGCCACGATCGTCTCTTTTTATGAGAGACGGAGTGGCCGTGCGGTTAAGCGATCTGTTTTCTTCTTGGCAAGGCGACGGGTGCCGTAGCAGAGGTCGCGGGTTCTAGTCCCATCTTGATCATTTTTCTTTCTTCCTTCTTTCACTCTCGCTTTCCTTTCCTGAGCACTAACTAGGCACTACAACCTCGGTTCGCCTAATCCTTATTTTCTCTTGAACTGTTACCCTAGTGCTCTGCCTCCCCCCGAGCTTCTGCTCACCTATATTGATTTCCGTCGATGTGCTGTGTGTTTGCAGAAGAAGAGTCTTTGAGGATGGGATGATAACCCCTCAAGGAGCTAGTAATCTACGATGGCGGGTGTGAACTGTGTGTTCTTATTTGTGTGAAGCCAGGGACGTCTGTTTCCCCTTTTATCGTCGAAGTTAAAGATCTAGAAAGGATCGTGTGAACTCTGGAGAAGTGAAACTGCATCAACGAGGAGGGCAGCTGTTGACAGAGACTATTAAGTATACGTAGTTAAGTTTATAGACAGAGGGATTAGATCTAGATGTGAAACGGGGAATAGAGAATAGCCATGATCCCCAAGAGTAAATTTGAAATCTCTGTTTTTGTGATTATGTATGTGATTACCATGAGTTGAATGTTTTGACATAAGTTTTGTCATGCATTTATAATTAAATATCGTTTAATTTAAATCTCACTCCATGTGTCCGTTGATCGCTGGTCTGCTTGCTTGGCTTGTTAGCTGGGTTTAAAAGGTAAATAAGTTAGGTACTCATCACACACGTGGTCGTGACCATCTTCACGCACGTGATCGTGACAGAGGCAAGATGGAGGATGAAAATGGCAGCACGATGAAACAATGCATTTTCTATAAATTCATGAACCAAACTAATCAAAATAATAAAAACTTCCGTGCACCCTCCGCCGTATTTGAAATGAACATGTAAAATTGGGTTACTATAGGTGGTCTAATAAAAAAGCCTTTTGCCAGTTTTGCGTTCAAAGGTGGAGATTTTGTGAAATATATAATTATGTAAAACGAAACAAAAATGCAAAAATACAGATGTTACATAGCAATAAACATTGTTATTTTTTAAGAATAAGTTATTAATGTGCACAGTTACGGATGACATTTGATTTTTAGTCAAAGATGGTTACTGGGAACATATTAAAACCATACCTAGATTTTCCCTAGGGGTGCGTAACGAACTTTACTTTAGAGACTAGCTAGGATTTTGGTCCCACGGCCTATAGGGGCTTGCGTACGGCGTCGTGTCTGACGTACACACGTGTCGCCTTGGTGATACTATTGTCTATGTGGCTTGTACGCTGTTGAACTCGTGTTGGCGTTGCTACCAGTCTGTTCATGTGGCGTTTCAGTCTGTTGACATATGAAGTAGGTTCCTCAACTGTCTCTTGTGGAGGGTGAATGAAATCTCCTGGAACTTTGATTGTAGATCCATAAACCATTTCTGCGGCTGTACAGTTGAGATCTTCTTCTAGTGTTATGCGTATTCCTAGTAGAACAATGGGTAATGCTTCGGTCCACTTCTCTGTTTCATGGCATTTTATGGCGCACTTTAGGTGGCGATGGAACCTTTCAATGATACCGTTGGGGAAGGACTTCCGAATGCGTTCCCTACATGCTAAAGAGGGTTTATTTTGAGGGGTTTAAATAAAAAAAGGGGCTAGGTATTTTTGGGGGGTTTTCTAAAGAAAGACATAGGTATTTTTGGGGGGTTTTCTAAAGAAAGACAAAGAAATAATTCATGACATGCTTCGCTTTCTCTATCTCTCTCCCCTCTCTATCTTACTTCCATCTCATCTCAATTTCTCTGCGTAAGAATCATCTGAAAGTGAACACATACATAATTATTATAACTCATATCATGACAATACTCGGATTCGCACCCACACCCTTTCTCTCCTGAATCACACGTCTTAACCATTTGGCCACGCAGGTGAGTTAATAGCTTGACGGTAGTCATTTACTAATACTCACATACTGCACCCTTGACCTAAATTATGGAAAGTTACGGACCTTGTTAATTTGCATAGTTTTTAAAAATTATGAATCGGCTTAGTAGCAAAACAATCCTACTTCAGCTGCTGGGAGATTGCATGATGTGAGCTAATACAGGGCCTACATGAGTGTACGTCGATCGCCATTGGCTACCCAAGCCCCTTTTCGCCTGATTAGTCAATCTGACTACCGCCTATTGATACAAACTGACTAGACCCTCACGCCCCCAGGTCCATCTGACCATTCCATGTGAGTTTAAATTCCTGAACACCATATCAAGTTTTGTTTCAGCAAACCTTCGCTAGTTGCGCTTTTCGTAAATTCTGTTACCGTGACCTCTGCCCAGCAAGTTTCAAAATGGCACCTGTTTTGCGGATTTTGTCTCACTTCAGACTTTTTTCTGGGATTATACTGTTTTTCTTGGCAAGTGTGTTACAAATATTACTGTGAATATGAAGTGATAGTTGGTAATAAAGTCCGAAACTGCATAACGGTGAGTAAAGTTCACTAACGTTATAATAGCTAGGGAACGCATTCGGAAGTCCTTCCACCGTTGGCAATCGGATGGTAGCTTGATGTACGGATGCGTCGAGTACCTAAAATTTTCATTAGATTAGTCCACAGGTTGGATTCAAATTGTCTGCCTTGGTCTGTTGTAATGGTAGTGGGTACTCCAAAGCGTGCTACCCAACCTTGTATAAAAGCTTTTGCAACGGTCTCTGCAGAAATGTCCGATATGGGAAAAGCTTCCGGCCATCTTCTGTATATGTCGATACATGTCAGCATGTAGGTACTAGAGTCAGATGTTGGTAGGGGTCCCACGAGGTCAATACGGACACGACTGAATCTGGCTTCTGGTGTTTCAAAAGTTTGGAATGGTGTGAAGTTGTGACGATGAGTTTTGTTCTTCTGACACTGAGGGCATGATCTAGTCCATGTGCGTACATCGACATTCATCGAGGGCCAGACGTATCTTGAAGTGACCAGTTTCTGAGTTGCTCGAATGCCAGGGTGTGACAGAGAGTGTAAAATGTGAAAAATATGTCGTCTATGCTCTACCGGAATGAAAGGTCGAGCTGTTCCTTTTGACATATCACAGGCAATAGTGATCCCATCTGGCATTGTGATGTCTTGTAGTTTCAATGACGAATCAGAGTTTCTGATAATCCATAGCTGTGGATCCTTTTGTTGTGCCTTGGCGATTTCTGTGAAATCTAGCGTTGAATCCTTTGTGAGTGGAGATACAAACGACCTTGACATTGTATCAGCTGCACTATTGTCTGATCCTTTGATGTACCTGATGTCGGTGGAGAACTCGCTGATGAAAGCTAAATGTCTGGGCTTCCGGTGAATGGCGAACCGAGGTCGGTCGCGCCGAATTCTGTCTCCGCTTCTATAGTGGTTAATTTAGTAATTGTATGTGCCTGGAGGTGCTACATTCCTATTGTGTGGAACGTATTAGTAAGTGGTAAGGTAGCGTGGATCTAAAGGTAAGTCATAACCATTCTCATTCATTCTTGTTTAATTATTGAACCCGTTCGCGTGTAACCCTCAGCTAGGAAAAATGGCGTCTGCAACTAATGCAAGGACTGTGCCGGCTTGCTTTGTCCTTGACAAGGCAATCGTCCCGGACGTCATTAAACCGATCGGAGGCCTCGAAATTTGTAAAGCCTGTGAGCACATTACGGGAGAGGGGATGATTCACGGTGCCCAGAAGATCTCTGGGCTCTGGAGAATCTACCCTTTTTCCTTGGAGGCAAGAAGGGCTCTGGTGATAGAAGGGATAGAGTTAAGGGGGCAGAGTGTCACGGTTCTTGACAAAAATCCATTCGTCGTGCCAGGTGGAGGAGAGCGGCCCACAACGAAATTGATCATTGGAAATGTGCCAATATCGGTTTCCAATAGCGAAATCGAATGCATGTTGAAAAAGTTCGGGGTGTCGGCCAGATCAGAAATGAAGGACGAAAATTATAGGGACGAGCAGGGGGAACTGACAAGATTTAGGACCGGTAGGAGATTTGTGTACATAGACCTGCCAGCATCCTCTCTTCCTAAAACAGCTAAAGTGGGAAGTCAGTTCCTAGCTTTTTTATATTATAGAGAGCAGGAGCGAGAGGTGGTGAAGGCAAAAGTAAAAGGCACGTCACAGGTGGAGGGGGAGATGGAGAGAACGCAGAAAGTCAACCCAGGGGAAGAAAACATATCAAAACAAAACAACACAGAGGTCGAGCCTGACAGTGAGAAGACAAGCGTGTCATCTCATGACAAGGCAATTGAAAGAGCGAGAAGCATGCTCACGAAAAAACAGAGCACACTCGACCTCTTTAGGGGGGGAGTGAAACGACCGCGTTCGGCGGAAGGTCACGCTAAGCGACAACGTACCTCGAGCTGGGAGAGGGCAAGTGAGAAGAGGAAGAGGGCCGAAAAAATGCGCAACGATGGAGAGAGTAGTGGAGAGTGTGATCGGGAGACCGGGAGGGGAACGGTTGGGGTGGAGGAAGATCAGACTAGTGAAACCCTGCGAAACAAAAATATCGACTGGTTTGACGAGGCAAGTGAGACGTAATCAACTCGACTTTGCGGTGTCTATCGGCTCACTGACTGGCTTGTATTTACGGACCTTGCCTTTCGGATTTACCCCTCTCCCCGATTTTACATCAAGTGTGTAGGCGTTTTTCTATCTCTCTCTCTCTCTCTCTCTCTCGCTCTCTCTATCTCTCTAACATTGTCAATGAAGATTGTCTCCCTTAATTGTCGGGGCCTTCATAGACAATTAACACCGCAGATTACTATTCAAGACATTTCTTCAGTATGATATTGTTTGCTCACAAGAAACATATATAACGGAAGCGAAAGCGAATGAATGGATGAGAGAATGGACTGGTGAATTCTTTTTCTGCCCAAACACCAATAAGAGTCAAGGACAGATCATCTTGGTAAATAGAACGTTTCATATTGATAAATTAAATTTTCTGCCTTTTGATACACGTTGCATGGGAATTGAGTTTGAAAGGAAAAATAAACTATATAATGTATTGAACTGTTACGGCCCGGCAAAGCCGCAGGAACGCGAAGGTTTCTTAGAGCAACTAAATGATATTATCCGTGAGATAAACCAGAGCAGTTTAATAGTATGTGGGGACTTTAATATGATTTTAAACAACGATCTTGATATAATCTCGGGTGCACCACACGGAAAGAAAGAAATAGAATTATTCTCTAATTTTGTGAAAACGTGGGATTTATGTGACTGTTGGAGAGAATTTAATAAAGAAACAAAAGAATTCACATGGTCTAGGAAAGAACCGTTTGTGGCAAGGAGACTAGATTATATTTTTTGCTTTAAAGAACTATTGTCATGCACCACAAATGTTGAAATTAAACATGTCGCGTCCACTGATCACCGTGCAGTTACCATAGAAATTTTAGAACATAGTTTCCCGAGAGGCCCCTCCAGGTGGCAGTTCCACGCGTCATACATCAATAATGTTCATTTTATAAACCATATGAATTCATTTATATCAAATTTTATTGCAGATGAGGAAAAGAATGATCTAGATCATCGAACAAAATGGGAACTGTTGAAAGCTGCCACACGTTCAGAATGTATGCAATACAGTAAGAGCAATCACATGAAAAAGCACAGTAGACATAAACTGGAAGCAGAGGTAAATGATATCTCAAAGCTTATGGCGCAGTTCCCGGGTGATAAAATACTGCAGGAGAAGTATGAAAACACTAAAAAGCAACTGGAAATTGAATTATTAGCACAAACAAAGGGAGCGATAATTAGATCTAGAAGCAAATGGATCGAGGAGGGAGAGAAAAACACCAAGTTCTTTTTAAATTTGGAAAAGGTCAGGGGAACATGCAATGTAATAAAACAACTTAAAAATGGGGACGGTGAAATAATAAGGGACCCACTAAAGATTCTTGGGGAAGCACAAAAATTTTATGAACAACTTTACACAAAAGAAGCATCAGTAATAGCGGTGGGAGAAAAACTTGATCATTTTTTTAGACGGTATAGCTCATGACAAATTAGCTGAGGAAGACAAGAAATGGTGCGATTCAGACATTAGCTTAGAGGAAATGGGAAAGGCAGTAAAGTTGCTTAGCAATGATTCGGCTCCAGGGACGGATGGAATTACTTCTAACTTTTATAAAGTCTTTTCGCGCCTTTTAAAGAAACCCCTACATGATAGCTATAAAGAATCGATAGAGCAGGGGGAATTATCTGTTAGTCAGAGACGAGGTATAATCACTATGATACACAAAGGCAATAACAGTAGTCGAGAAGATCTTACCAATTGGCGCCCCATAACATTAACAAACGTTGACTACAAAATCTTCACAAAAATTTTGGCTTTGAGGTTACAAAAAGTAATAAAAAATATTGTTCATGAGAACCAAACTGGATTTATTAAAGGGAGGACAATTACATCACATATCAGATTCATAGATGACGTCATCAATTATGCAAATAAAGAGGATCTAGGAGGTATGGTTGTATCACTGGACTACAAAAAAGCCTTCGACTCAGTGAATAAGGAAACAATATTATTAGCTCTGGACAGATTCAATTTTGGGCCAAAATTCATACATTATATAAAAGCGATACTAACAAACACGCAGAGCTCAGTTAAGAACGGAGGTTGGATCTCCAAATGGTTTAATTTAGAGCGAGGCGTCCGGCAGGGATGCTGTGTTAGTCCTCTGCTATTTGTATTAGTGGTAGAAATGCTTTCAATAAAACTCAGGAATAATGAAGAGGTAAGGGGAATTTTAAGTGAAGGAAATGTAATAGATAAGCTAAAAGTCCTGCAGTATGCAGATGACCTGACGCTACTCTTAAAAGATAAAACTGATCTTTGTAAGGCACTGAAAGTAATTGAACAGTTTACAGATATATCAGGGCTAACGCTTAACAGAAAGAAGTCAGTGGGAATGTGGGTGGGTAGAAGTAAACAAAGGGAGGAAAGAGGGGAAGGAATAGCTTGGGTGCAAAAGGGAGATAACATAACAATACTAGGTATATATTTTAGCGCTGCAATTGAAGCCTCTAAAATCCCACTAAATTGGATAGAAAAAATAAACAGTATTAAGACGTTGATTAGTAGATGGTCTAAGAGAAATCTGACACTGTATGGAAAGATTGTAGTGGCAAAAACTTTTTTACTATCAAAATTCAACTATATTATCCAAGCCCTGTCTTTGCCACAGGAAACACTGGCTGAAGTAGATCGAATTCTGTTTAAGTTTCTATGGCAAAAAAAGTATTCAAATAAAAGAGCTTTTGAAAAAATCAAACGAAATACATTATGCAGAGAACCAAACGAGGGAGGTTTAGGAGTAATCAGTATAAAGGATCAGCAAAACGTCTTTCTCATAAAACGGTTTAAAGAAATATGTTTACAAAAATCATATCTAAAAATAGGAGTAAAATTAGCCAGTCATTTCTGCAAAAAGCTAGTCAGTTTACCTTATTTAACCAAGTCAGATATTAACGCGAGAGAAGTAAAACAGGTAGGTATAATAAACTCTATTTTTTGGCAGAATGTAATTAAAACATGGTTAGACTTAGAAAAAAGGGATAAGGAGAAAGAAAACGATATTACCCCAAATAGTTTAGGCCGGCAACCTCTGTTTAACAACAGTAATAGTAGATTTAGAAATAAGCCACTATGGATAGAAAAATGGGTCAGAGAGGAAATTAAATATTTTTATCAGATGTTTAACGAAAACAACTGGAAAACCCTGCAAGATATTGCTGAGATAGTTGGACATTATCCTGGTATCCATTTCGACTACTGGGCAGTTACAAATGCTGTTAAAAAAGAATGGAAGGAAATTTTTGAAAAAACCAGAACGGAAGACATACAGAAGATGACGTAGATGAAAATGCAAAAAATATTTTTAAACTAACGAATAAAGAAATTAGAAAGAAATTAATAAATAACAAAAACGCCACGATCTGTAGCTCGGGTTTCTGGAAACGAAAATATAATGTTGACATATAGCCTTATTTTGATAGCGGGTTTAGAGCTTGTAAAGAAACCAGATTGAGGCTCTTATATTTTAAAATTCTACACAATATTTACCCAACAAATATTCTCTTACATAAAATGAAAATAAAGGAAAGTAATAAATGCGAGCATTGTGAGACGCCTGATTTTATAGAGCATTTCTTTTTCCATTGCAGCAAACTAAAAGACTATTGGCCTTATGTGGCCCAGTATATTCTGAATAAAACCGGTAAAAGAATTGAAATAAATGAGAAAATTGCACTTTTTGGAATATTACGTGGGGACTTAAACTACAATGTAAATCAAAATACTATTGATGATATTAACACTATATCACTAATTGCTAAAATGTGTATCGGTAAAGTAAAATATGGCAAATCAATTAGTCTTAAATTTGCATTTGAGACAGAAATGCAGGTAAGAGAAAAATATCTGAAGGTATGTCCGGATAAATAATCCGAGAATGAATGGATGATTGAAAAGATTGGAGAATGTGTACGTGAAGTAAGAGTAAAATGAAAGCAAATAAACTTTAAAAAAAAAAAAAAAGGGCAATGACGAAAAGATGAAAATGCAAAAACTAGTACATATATTCCAAAGTGCATGAAGTAAAGTAAAATTAGTATACGGCCGTATACTGCCATTATTATTCGGTTATTGGCAATATATTATTGCCATCTGATTATGATTTGCCGCATATGGCTGATAATAACCTATTTATTTCTTTATTCTTATTTTTATCTCTGTTCCTTTGTTCTTTCTTTGACTTGCCGTTGAGATTTTTTATCCATTATATATTTATGATCTAATTATAGCTGTTTCTCACGCACACCATAATAATTTGTATATGATGCATCCACTCAGTTTTTTTGTTTTCTTTTTTTTTTATACCAGCTGTTGAAAATGAACTGTAAAAACCGTCAGCTGATAATGAATAGACCAAAAATGGTCCGAGAACAGCCGACAACACAAAATTCAGCGACTGACAATTCTGGGACATAAAAGACCTCAATTGGGTCCGAGCCTTAGAAGTCCTTATAGACAGCCGTATATTTATTTACTTGACTATTTCAGATCATATGCGTACTTTCATACTTATCTATTTATTCATTTAATTAGCCACTTCGAACTAGACTTCACTACGTATTTATTTGCGAACTCACTTATATGGATACCTTTTTAAAGTAGTTTAAAAAAAAATAATTTTTTTTTAAAATCTCCGTTATTATATAAATACTAGTCAGCAAGCCCGCTCGTGAGATCACTCAGTCTTTCACGTTTTCTACTAGAAGAAAAACTAAGGTGTGGCAACGTGCTGAGTATGAACGTGCTGACAACGTGCTTTGTTGAACAGCAGACCATGACCATGGCCATGTCACTAACCATCCAAAGCTTTTGAAAGATTTCTGGCTGATTGGATCAGCCAGACAATCGTAAGTAGTAGGGACAGTCGTTGACGAAATGCCACGTGCTTCCAAAGATGAGAGTAGCCATCTTGACATAGAACTATCCTTAGCGGAGGACAGGATGAGCAGACCAGGATTGAAAGTCAACATTTAGAAATTATCTATTTTGTGGATTTAAACTGTCACGATTAAGGTTGATGACCTTGTACGCCACGAGTATAGAGGGGGTAAACTTGGTAGGGGAGAAGGGGAGTTTTTTAAGTTGTTGACTAGCATGAAAGATTACTATCACGAGGAAGGTCGGTGGCCTTGTGCGCCACGAGTCTAAGGGGGGTGAGCTTAGCAGGGGAAAACACGGTTTTTAACATTGTTGACGAGCGTGGATAGATACACACGACTCGCTTTAAACTAATAATAATAATAATAATAATATATTGCATTTATATAGCGCCCAACCCCGTCGATGACAAGCTCTGGGCGCTTTAACAAACTCTTACACACACACACACACACGCATACACAAAAGAAATTCAAAAATATTTACTATTGTTGCTGCCGAAAAACACCTAGCCTAGTTTGTCTGAAAGAAATGGGTCTTCAGATGGCGTTTGAAAGAACCAATGTCATTAATTTCCCTGGTTGTCTTTGGAAGAGTGTTCCAGATGGTAGGGCCAAGAAATGAAAAGGACCTTTCTCCTACAGTGGACAGATTCATTTTAGGTACTTTCAATTTTGTAGTGTCAGATGATGATCTTAGTTGACGAGATGGAACATAGTAATCAGTTAAATCAACTAGGTACGATGGAGCAGTATTATTGACACATTTGTGACAAATGGATGACAATTTGTACATTATTCTTTTCTCGACTGGCAGCCAGTGCAAACTCTGCAGAAGTGGCAGTGCTGAATCTCTTTTCTTTTTCTTCAAAACAAGTCTCGCTGCATTGTTTTGAGCAATTTGGAGTTTTCTAATATTTTTTTGTGAAATTCCAGCCAAAAGGGAGTTGCAATAGTCAAGCTTTGAAAGTACAAAAGAATTTACTAAAACAGCCGCAGTTTCAGTTGAAATAAGATGTCTGATTTTACCAATTTTCCAGATTTCCATGTATAGAATACGAATGAGGTGACTAACCTGAGATGACATAGAAAGATTTGAATCAATGTAAACCCCTAGGTTTTTTACTTTTTTTGAAATTTCTATTGAATTAGTGCCAATTATCATCTCAGTTCTGTCCACTTCTTGCAGAACCCGCTCACGGCCTAATAAAATAACCTCAGTTTTATCCTCATTTAGTGCCAGTTTGTTTTGGTTCATCCAGCTTTTAATTTCTGTTATACAGTTTCCAGCCTGCTGCAGAAGGCTGTCAACATCGCATGGCAAGGCAGAACTGTAGAGCTGGGTATCATCAGCATAGAAATGATATTGTAAATTAAATTTCTTTATTTCATGTACAAGTGGAATAGTATAGATAGTAAACAAAATAGGACCAAGCACTGAGCCTTGTGGTACGCCATACTGAAGCGCATAAGAAAAAGATCTTATTTTGTTGGTTACAACAAATTGGTGGCGATTTGACAGGTAAGATTCGACCCATTTAAGGGCGACCCCTCTGATTCCAAACGATGTTTCTAGCCTTCTGAGCAGGATTTCGTGATCGATGGTGTCGAACGCTGCTGATAGATCCAACAAATTTAGCAGAGTAATATTTCCAGAATCTGCCTTTACTAATATGTCATTCATGATTCTTAATAGTGCAGTTTCAGTACTGTGGTTACTTCTGTAAGCAGATTGAAATGGTTCCAACAGGTCATTATTTCTCAAATGACACATTAGTTGTTGTAATATCACCTTTTCAAGGATTTTTGAAAGAAAAGGAAGGTTTGAGACGGGTCTATAATTTTTCAACATGTTTTGATCAAGAGTCGTTTTTTTCAAAAGTGGTGTTACCCAGGCTGTTTTAAAATAATCAGGAACAGACCCACTTAAAATAGAGTTGTTTATTATTTTTGTAATAGTTGGAACCAGTTCATCAATACAAGATCTAACCAAAAATGTAGGAATAGGATCGAGGTCACAACATTTTGATGGCGATGCCATGATGATAGATTTTACAGATTCATTCGACACAACACCAAAAGTGTCTATAGGATTTCCCTGAAACTCATCAAAATGATCAATGGCATCAAAACTGTCAAGATTTTCTCGGATAGTTGTAATTTTTTAACAAAATAATCAGCAAAAACATTGGGCAACAAATTGTTCTCGTAAATTGTGGGTAGAGGTGTTTCCTTTCTTTTCCCTGTGAGTACATCACAAATACTAAAAAGTTCCTTACAAGATGTAGAATTTTGAAGTTTAGTGACATAGAAGTCTTTTTTTGCAAGTTTAATAACACATTTCCATTTGTTCTTCTGGTGTTTGAAAATGTCCTTGTGGACTGTAAGACCTGTCTTTAACCATTTCCTTTCTGCTTTGCGACATTCTGCTTTGGCTGCTTTGACATCTAGGGTGTACCATGGAGCGAACGGTCTGTTGGAGATTGACCTGGTCTTGATAGGTGCATGTCGCTGTAGTAGATCTTGCTGGATGTTATTATAAGATGTGATGTCGCCTTCAAAATTCTCGAGAGCATTGGCCATTTCCGTCTTGAAGGCATTGATGTCGATACCTTTTATGTCTCTGGACGACACAACTTTTTTGATGATATTTGGCTTTGCGAAATCAATATCGAGTACGATGGTTTTATGATCCGAAATGAGTTTTTCTAGGACGGCGGTGTTGGTGAAGGTGCTCAAGGTTTGTTTGATGATCACTAAATCTAGGGTGTGACCAGCTCGATGAGTTGGACATTTGATTATCTGAGACATGTTGCATTGGTCGATAAGTTCTTTAAGTCGTTTTACTTCAGATGATGTTTCAGAATCAAAATGAAAATTAAGATCACCCAAAAGAACAGGGTATCCTTTCTCGCAGGTTAAGCGTGGTAGGAGAACTTCAAGTTCACTCAGAAAATTGGTTTTACTGCCTGACGCTCGATAAATGCAGACAAAATGAAAGACTTTGGTGCCAAGATCTAATGATAGCTCCATAATCTCAAATGTTTCAGGTTGGTAGCTAGTTTCCGGTTTAATAACAATTTTTTGTTCAAGTGATATTCTGAAAATTACAGCGATCCCGCCTCCAAGACGATTTTTCCGAGGAAAAGATTTAATTTTGAAATTAGGAGGTGTCAGTTCATCTTCAATAATAGCATCACGCTCTTTCACTAACCATGTTTCAACGATAAACAGTAAATCTAGATTCTTTTCGTGAATGAGGTCCACAATGTCTTCAGTTTTATTTCTAGATGACTGAGCATTTAAATAACCAACTCTGATGTTACTGCACTAGTCACGTTCTACATCATCAGTGTCCACTTTGATTAAATTTGCTTTGCATATTTGTCTATATCCAGGGAGACAACCATGTCTACTGGTGATGTTTACTTTAATTCTCTGTTTGCCTCCCCTTCTTGAGCGTTTGGTTGCTGGTATTAAGTTAATTTTGTTGTTTCTTAATCTATGCATTACACTAGGTGGTACAATTGCTGTGTTCAAGGGTCTTAAAGCACACAGCTGGTCTCTTGAATAGGCCATTGTGGGATTACACAGTTGTTGACTGAAGGTGTTCATATTCACTTCACCAAGCACATCAGTGTGCACACCGGTCTCAGTGTGTAAGTGTTCACTTTTCAAAACAATGTTACCTGTACTAGCCATGAGTAGTGACAGGCCAAGAATAACACAAGCACAATGATGGAAATTATTCCAACTTGAAGATCTTAAAATTGATCTGAGAATTTCTGACTTCAATTTCATAATTTTCACAATATTTTTTCACACATGAATTCACTGAAACCTAATAAACATGCTGGTATAAAAATCCAAAAGAAAGCCGATGTTGATCAGGAACAACAAGTAATAAAATGCAGAGCACAAAAAGGCTGCCAACCGGCGCACTGTGTTCATAATTCTCCCAATGTCGCGTGTGCAAAAACCTCGGGAGTATAAGTAGAGGAGAAGCTCGACACATGAGGTTCCCAAGTTATTCATTCCTAAAGGAAGACGCAGCGAGAAGTGGTCCGGGCGACAGGTGGAAGGTCGTGCCATGGGGACCAGGGGTGTTAAGTATGTGAGGGATCTATGAGGTTCCCCAAGCTATTCATTCCTAAAAGGAAGACGCAGAATTTATCGGTCCGGGCGACAAGTGGAAGGTCGTGCCAGTGGGGACCAGAAGTGTTAGGTGTGTGAGGGATCCATGATGTTCGCATGTATTTTCCAATAAGAAGAATTTAATCGGTCCGGGCGACAAGTGGAAGGTCGTGCCATGGGGACCAGAAGTTGAGGAGTTCTGATGATAGGATGGGAACCCATCAGAAGCTCGTGATTTGCGATGGCGGGTGTGAACCGTCGATGTGCTGTGTGTGTTTGCAGAAGAAGAGTCTTTGAGGACGGGATGATAACCCCTCAAGGAGCTAGTAATCTACGATGGCGGGTGTGAACTGTGTGTTCTTATTTGTGTGAAGCCAGGGACGTCTGTTTCCCCTTTTATCGTCGAAGTTAGAGATCTAGAAAGGATCGTGGGAACTCTGGAGAAGTGAAACTGCATCAACGAGGAGGGCAGCTGTTGACAGAGACTATTAAGTATATGTAGTTAAGTTTATAGACAGAGGGATTAGATCTAGATGTGAAACGGGGAATAGATAATAGCCATGATCCCCAAGAGTACATTTGAAGTATCTCTGTTTTTGTGATTATGTATGTGATTATCATGAGTTGAATGTTTTGACATAAGTTTTGTCATGCATTTATAATTAAATATCGTTTAATTTAAATCTCACTCCATGTGTCCGTTGATCGCTGGTCTGCTTGCTTGGCTTGTTAGCTGGGTTTGAAAGGTAAATAAGTTAGGTACTCATCACACACGTGGTCGTGACCATCTTCACGCACGTGATCGTGACAAAACTGTCTTTTGAACTTGGTAAGACTGGGAATTACCAGCTCATCACAGTTCGAGAACACTTACGCCAAGTGAAGTTATTTTGATGGTACATGAGTCTTTTAAATGTAGATCTGCTATCCTACCTGTGGGATTTATCATTGAATTATTATATGCCCAGGTCTCCGCAGTGAGCTAGGCAAGTTTGAGAATTGTTTTCGATTTCAGTATAGTCTGAAATATTCAGTCTTCAGCTTCTGTACGACCTGTAGAATTACTTGAGTAACCCTACCTGCTCTGTCTTGTGCATAAGGATAGGTATAGCATAATTAAGAGGCTAGTGTTTTAGTGAGGGATTTGTGAGAATGGAATGGATGTAGTTTAGTTAGGTAACTAAGTTAGCTTGAAATAGATTTATATTAGAGGGACTTCATTCTAAATTGCTATCGATTTTGTTTTACATTTATATATTTATATTGTACTTGTTTATTACATCGTGGTTTAGGCCCTGCAGGCCTGACCAAAAAGTTACACAATTTTGTTATCTTGTGATTGGTATGCTTGGAGTGGGGTGTAGTTAGTTCTTAAACCTACATGCAGTCAAAAAATATCTCCATATAACATAGTAACGTCCAGACAAACCAACCCCCATCTGGAGGGGTCATAAAAATAATAAATAAATAAGTACTAAACGTTCCCCATTCATAACATCTAAAGGGGATCGTGACATCTGGAGAGGGACACCCTAAGAACTTTATTTAGAGTGAGCGTAATATAATGAGATATACATTATATGTTAATGTTCATTTTTGCTTGAATTTCATCTGATGATCTGTCGATTCCATTGACCCGACGACCATCGGCGAGGGACGACATCTACAAAGATCTACCTGTGACAATACGAGACTTTGGACTGGGAATGCCTGCCATGGATTGAGGATTTCTCAATCTAAATTCCTCTAAGTTAAGTGATCCATCCGAGTTGCCCACTTTTGAGGAGGCTGAGGTGTTTTTTCCTTCCTCATCATTTACAGGCTTTTTTCCTTTTCTTACATGTTTAGTTTAGGTTGCGGGAGGTTGAATGGGATCAGGACTTAGCATATCTTCTTTACCATTCGGATGATATTACAGTGCATCGGTGGCTATGTGTAAACCGGGGAGATTTGCTTTGCCTTGAATAGTTCTTTTAGGGCTTTATTTTCGTATAGATTGTGGCGTTCTATCTTCCTCGTGTTATTTAGGAAGATGTCTCTCCTGTTTTCTTCTTAATCTGTCTGTATAATAAGTTTCAGGCTGTGGGGTCTGTTATCGTCGTTTTCTTTGTAAGTCTAGCGTCCTGTTCAGTGTATTTTTTTTTATTATCACCTTTAAATACTATATTGACATTCCTTTGTTTAATATAGGCCTGATTATTTCACGTGCCTAGTGACACGTTGAAAAGAAAGTGTTAATCTGGTTTTGACAAAAGAGAGAGAGAGAGAGATTTTATTGCAGATGACACTGCTATGTCGCGTTGAGAGAGATAATTTTTTTTTGCAGTGGGTTTAACAGACTGATACCACTGCTTCGGCGCCTATTGAGATATATATATATATATATCTATATGTATTTTTTGCAGTGGGTGTAACAGACTGATGACACTGCCATATCGCGTATTGAGAATTAGTACAGTGATAACGAATGACACTGATTACTATTGAGAGAGAATTATTATAGTGATAACGAAGCACACTGATTGCTATTAAGAAAGAATTATTACAGTGCTAACATAGTACACTGATCCATATTGAGATTTACTGCAGTGAGAGTACACTGCGTCTATCTGAGAGAGTAAGCTATTATCGTAACCTTTCAGTATTGAGAGTATTATAGTACACTGATCCATATTGAGATTTATTGCAGTGAGAGTACACTGCGTCTATCTGAGAAAGTAACCTATTCACGTATATTTAAGTAAGTGACGATATACCACCTACATACACATATTGTGCTGATAAATTTCTTTTTTTCCTGAGGAAGAGATCAGGATTTAACGACCATTACCATTACTTAACCGGCATTATGACCGACTACACCATATATATGAATTCAGCAAAGATATTGGGGATACCGGAGGAGCAACGCGCTTCCTGGTGTCAGGAACCAGCGAAAAGTGATCGTGAGCGCGAAGAACGAGCCGCGGAAAGAGCGGAGAAGGAAGAAAGAGAAAGAGCGGAAAAGGCGGAACAAAGAGAAAGAGAAAAAGAAGCTGCTGATAGGGGAGAAAAGAGAACATGAAATAACTTTTAAAAAGTTGGAGCTCCAGTTAACCGTGACCCCTACTTCCGCTTCCAACAAATTTACGAGTAAACCCAAACTACCCGTATTTAACGACAAAGTCGATCAAATCGACTCCTTTTTACATCGGTTCGAGCTGCATGCTCGATCCGTTGGATGGGAACAAAAGACCTATACTGCTTGCCTTGTTAATTTGCTCACAGGCAAAGCCCTTGAACTTTTTCACGCCCTCGAGATTGAGGACGCAAATAACTATGATATTCTCAAGAAGGCGTTACTTAAACGATTTCAACACATAGAAGATGGCTTCCATCAAAAGTTTCGTGGATGTAAGCCGGAGCCTACTGAGAATTTTTCCACATACGTGGACCGACTGAAGCATTATCTAGATCGGTGGATCCAGCTTGCGGGCGTTAAGCACGGTAGTTTTTCCGAACTATATGACTTGGTATTGAAAGACCAGATCTATGGCGCGTGTCATTCTGATCTGGTGGCCCATCTCAAAGAAAGGGCACCGAAAAACTCAAGTGAAATCACGTCATGGGCGGAACAACATGCATCCGCCCATCCAAATCGTTCGTTGGCCAAACCAAAAGGTACTGAGCCATCTTATGCCAGCGTTGGCAAAAACCCGCCGGCTGGGCCAGAGCGTTCACGATCAACCCATCGTCAAGCCCCAAATCCTCGTGCTCAGTCAGAGCCACCGTTTCATAGGCCACAGGATATTCCGCGCCGCAATATACCTTCTCCACGTCCAGGATACCAGGGCTATTCGTTTACCGGCCCTCAGGGTCCACCTCGTCGTGGGAGTTATCAGGGCACTGGTTATAGCCGCCCTCAGCGACTACCTCAGCGAGTTCGTTTTGCGAATTATGGCTACGATAGGCCTCAGGGTCGAGCCCCTCGTGATGATAATTATGAGCGCGTCATGTGTTTTAGATGCAATGGATTTGGCCGCGTGCAAAGATATTGCACAGTTAAAATGGAGGCCACTAATGCCTGTTCGGTCAGATCGCCACCTCATGAGGATGGCGGTCACGTTCAAGTTAAATGACAATTAAACGCCGTTCCAGTCATGTCGGCCCTACATGAGCTGGGCGAGTTGACACTTTATAAGGGCCACGTCAATAATAAATAATAAATGATAGATAAATAAGTACTAAACGTTCCCCATTCATAACATCTAAAGGGGATCGTGACAAACACTTCAGGCGTCGCGAACCAATCGGCGGTGAGCTAAAAATAGTTCACTACAGTTAACAATGACACGTGTGTACACGTACATGGGAGTCGTTCGGTCACTTCTTTCACTTCCTTTCCCTTGTTTACACGGATGGCAGGGACTCTGACCAGCTTGGATCCATCCTTTCCATCCCTGTCATAACAGTTAACTGCAATGCAACCAGCAGGCATTTTAACTGTTTAGACATATCTCGAAGTTACACTCATCAGCTGATCCACCGCCGTTTTGGGTGTCGGAAGAACAAAACAAAAACACCATGTGACGTCATTTGCAATGGGCCTATACAACTGAAGTTATAATCAGATCAAGGCCTACTGTAACAACTAAACAATGGCCAAAATTCGGTATTTTCTCTATACTGGCTTTGTGCAGAACATTTTTTTTCCTTTTCATTTTAATTTTTTTAATTATGTGTTGGAAAGTTTCTCTATTGTTTGTTTGCGTCTAACGAGGGACTGTACGACATACAACATTTAAACTGGCTGTTTAATGGGTGTTCTTGGACAATTTCACTTTATAGCTTAAATGATTATCTCCGAAGTGCATGTAGTGCATAAAAGGATGGGACATGAGGAAAATTTAGTTAAATAATAGGTTGATGTTAAAAACAACAAGAACAACAAAAACTAACGCAATGGCAAATATGAGGACAGCACTATAATACAGAAGCAACACATTCGTCTTTCAAGGCTACTACCATTCTAGCAGGACGCATTATACAGTGATGCAAACACTTCATATAACATTTACTGCATTGTCTGAAATCCGAGGCTGTCTTAGTTCATCATCTTCAGAACTTTTTAGCTTGAACATTCAATATTTATCCATCTGTTCCAGTCACTGAATATTTGAATATTATGAAGGTTTAGTTCTTCCCCACAATTCTTATACATGTAGTACAATTAAACATAAACCTGTTTACACACTGTCTCATTTCTAATCCTCCTTAGTAGTTAATATATTATCGTGCAACAAAAGTATAAACAAATATCATGTCAAAAGAGGAGTGAGAAAAAAACAACTCCAAAATACGCTCAAAATTCGGTCAAGACATCTGGGCCAAGTCCAACTGCGCGGCACAGGACTCGAATGCCAGGAGTCAACGCACTAGTAGTACCAATGGACCCTTACTTGGGCCACAGCAACGCCATAAGGACAATTCCCAATTTAAGGCCAGTACCAGTCTCAGCAGACACATTCACTTCATTGATGAGACAGAAAACCAATGTTTCCACTTGGATTCATCCTAGCTGCTGTACGAGTGGCAGTTTGCCGCCTTTGCATTTGCCGAACTGGGTTCTTGAGCTGCGATTCGACTTGCAGCCTAACAGATGAAGAACCTTGTCTTGTGCTTCCAGCTGTTCCCGAAGTCTGTGAACGGAATGTAGTTCATCTCCACAGACCACCCATTGCAGAGGGGTGATGTCTGGCGGAAACGGCCTACCACTACCAGCAGCTTTCCACAGCGGTAGCTTATGGCCCACTCAGAGATATCGTGCCTGAAGATTGTTCATTGATGGAGGAAGGCTGAACAGTTTGGTCATGACATGCCTCTTGGCGTCTTGCTGAGGAGATGCATTTTGTCCATGGGTATGCCCAGTGCCTGATGGTATATTAGCTGCAAGGACTCTCGGCATAATGTTTTTGAGGTTGCCGACAGCATCATTATCTTGAAAAGCACTTCATCGGTCAGAATTCCGTGCGAGCTAGTGGTGACTTCAAATGTTACAATCCCTAGCAGTGATCTCACGAAATATGTTATGTGCCATGATGACACCTGGTCCAGCTGACACTCAGCATTCTACAATTTTTTAATTTGTTCACTTGTTTTATTGGTTCAGTTTTCCTGAAGAAAGTTAATATACCGAAAGCTTGATTTGTCTTCCCTCTTCTTTTACGTTTTATTGTATCGTTTCTGTATTATTTCATACGCGAGGTTTTGCTACATACAACCTTTTCTTTTTGTCATGTTTTGATTGCTTGTCAAATGCAGTCTCCCGATACGTTTGGTTTATCAAATTCAAAAGGAGAACAAAAAGAGATTATTGTGGTTTACATTTTTACTTTTTAAAAAAATGCCTGAAACTTGAATAGACACAATAGGTCGACACAGAAGCGATTGCGTTAAATTAGTTGACACTTGAAGAAACTAATTTTATAATTTTTGAAACTGTAGGCTCGAGAAAAAAATCTCACAATTGCACCACAATGAATTACTCCAGCTATTTAAAAATATTTTTTTTTATAATAGGTTAATAGGATAAGATCCTGAAACAAGGTTTGGACATCTTAAAAGCCGTGCTTGGACATATAATGCATGCATGAAACCGCTTTCATTTTAGTAATAATTATTTGAATTGAAAGTTTCAAATCAAATCGTCATACACATAATTGCATGACGTCAACCTCATGACTACCACTTGAAAGAGAGCCACTGCGATATTGAGACTATAGTGACAGCTGGAGTGGCTGTAGTTGGAGATGTGGTTATACACACGTAACAAAAATGGCGGATAATAAGAGAAATACCGCCGTGTCCGCAACTGGGCTTAAGTCTGGACGACTTCTTAAGCAACACAGTCTCCGCAGTAAAGCAATGCGTGTAAGTAATAAAGATCTCGACTGAATCACATCCGTTATGTACTGTTCTGTGTAAAATTCAGAGTAAAGGCCGAGGGACTGAGCTTTTAGTACATCGTGTCCCTAAGCTGTCATAATAAAATCACGTACGATGCGTAACAATGAAGTAAGAACACAATATTCTTGTTTCTGAATGGGTTATGTCACTTCTAGGTCGCAAGGAATTTTTGCAGGCGGGCTTGGATTTTCCTAGACGTTAGGGTTTTATAAATTAGTACGGTACAGTAGAATTTCTAGTAGAAATGTTTTATCTCACTAGCTGGCCTGAGAAAGATAAATCATGCAAAATCTTTGTCCCTAGCCAAAGGTAGATCCAGATATAGGACACGTGAATAAAGACACTTGATATCGATGCAAAGACTAATAGAATTTATTGTTACACCACACTTTCATGCTGAAATACACCGATACGATGAAAGTTGATTTTCGATCAGCAATGTGAAAAAAGAGTCAAAAACCGAAATTTGCGATCATATTTTTTTATTCAACCGACAGACGACGAAAACCCGTCTCCTTTTTGTGGCTCGAAAAAAAAATGTAAGTGTCATAAGTAGAACTCTACGTACATTGTTGGCAGGACATGGTCCCAAACAGCATTGTCCTGGAAATAGCTGGATGCACCAGCGTGAACATGCTACTGAAACAGAGACGCATGCGCTGTCTCGGCCATGTCGTGCGCATGGATGACGGACGGATCACTAAAGATCTCATCTACGGAGAACTTGTGCAGGGAAAACGTCCCACAGGCAGACCACACCTGCGATTCAAAGACATAGGCAAGAGGGACCTAAAAGCTTTGAACATCGACCAGAACAACTGGGAAGTAACAGCCCTCGAACGGTCAGCCTGGAGACAGATTGTGCAGAAAGGTCTCTGCAACTTCGAAGAGACACTTGCTCAGCAGCATGAGGCAAAGAAGATGGACAGAAAAGCTGCAGCACAGGCAGACACACCAGCCTCAGACTTCATCTGTGCCCTCTGCTACAGAGACTGCCATTCCCGCATCGGACTGGCCAATCACACCAGAAGCTGTTCTAGAAAAAACACCCAGAGCGCAACTCCAGTCTTCGAAACTGAAGGGGCCTACTACATAGTTACATTGAAGCAGTTACATAATCTAGGGGTACGTAGTCACGAAGTTTTAAGCGCTTACATGTTCACTCTCTAGCTCCATTATAGCAAAGATACTAAATTGGTAAGATCAGACACTCCCTTCTTCGGGCCTCTGAAAATACCGTTTACATCCGGTCACGGGCACCGCCCACTTTGGGCCCGCAGAGCCAGCGCTTTGCACAATGGATTTGCTTATAAAATAAGACACAACACCGATCGGTTTCGCTTCCAGGGGCAGTTTCACCGTCAAAATATTTTTTAATTTTTTTTTATGTAGCACGTAATTAATAATTTAATAAAGAATTTTTCTATAAAGCAAAGCTAAAGAGGGCGGGTGCAGGAAGGAAAAAAAGAGAGCAACATATTTTTCACGAGATGGCATAAGCATAGATCTAGTAATGTGCGTGCGGCTTCCCCGGCCTATCTTGCTTGAAACTCGCGATTGTACTGCAATGCGTCTCTGATGCTACAGATGATGTGATTCTCGACCGTGGTGTATTTTTCGTGAATTTGGAGAAGAAAGAGAAGAGGAGGAAGAACGAGAAGAAGGCAAATCCAAGGTTAGACTGCTATCTTATTATAAAAAAAAATAGTGGCGGGAGTAATTCATTGGGGTGCAATTTTGACCCTTATTTTGCTCGACGCTTCAACGTAAGTGACAGTTTAAAAAATTATAAAATTAATGTTCTCTTTTGTATCGATCGATTGTGTTGGTTCAAGTTTCGGGTATTTTTAAATAAAAAGTTGTAAAAATTTAAAATGCAATGATCTTTGTTTTGGCTCCCTGTAGTAAGGCCATCGCATGCTGAACGATATTAATACATATTCACTTCCGTGCGCACAATTTCCCTAACAGGAATGAGTGCGTAGTGCTCTGGAGCACATGAAATCTGTAATAAGTAGTAGGGGGGCCAACTTGCTCTATCTCTTCAAATAAGCGTTGAACCTTGCACTAAAAAATATACTCTTGTTTGTTGTATTTTCTTTTAAATTGATCCCCTGGGCGTAAAAAACTGCCCGATATATTTGGCTAAAGGGTGGCATTACTTAAGTAGACGCGATTTTGTCCCCAATTCTATTTAGATAATATAGCTCAATTTTAACAGGGGTGGCGTAAGAAAATATTCACTACTTTCTCGGTTTTCTACCAAAATCTTTGATACTCTACACACTTACTCTCACATAGACAGACCAGGAATTGAAAGCTTCAAATATATTATTTGTTCATTATTCTGCATATCATGGGTCAAGAACTCTGTACACATAAAAAAATCTGAAAATTTCGAATGAATCATTTCGGATCCATGTTTATAGTGACTAATATGGTACTATCTAAATGCTTTTACCACAGATGTCTTAGAAAGATGCTATAAACATGTTTTATTTGCTAATTTGCAACAGCTACGTACACTGCAGACTATATTACCTGCCTTTCGTACAGGGCTTCATCTTGTCCTCGTTAAGACTAAGAGGTTTCTTTCCAGTAGACATGCTGTGCATCGCAAATTGGTGTGTGGCGTAGCATTTGGTCAGATCTTTTCACTGAAACGACCTAAATACCCCCCCCCCCCCCTCCCCGTTTCCCAAGGCTTCGGTAGAAAACTGATAAACCTATCGGTGGCAAAGTTATGTACCACATATGAAACTGCATAAGTGCAAGGGACAGATTTACAAGAGGGAGAAAACAAATTTCTTCAAATGCATTTCTTATCTTCTTACGTTTTTAAATGCAAATATTTGAAAGATTGTACTTTTCCTTCATCGGCAGAACAAAAAAATGAAATTTTTGCATAGAGTGTGTAGAATATTCGGCAAAAGAGAGTTGTCATCTGAAGTTGTGAGAACACATTATTGTGCGATTCACGGTAGGGCCGGGGATACACCCTCCACTCTTGAGCTAAATATTGAACCTGAATTCAACTGTGCACGCGTTTGTAACCTAACAGAGACATTGTTCGCATTACAACTCACTCACTGTCGTCATCTCTTTGGTCAAATGGTGGAAATGCCAGCAAGCCAGTGTTGAAACAAAGTGTGTAAGATTTCTACTGAAAATTTCACCATAGGGTTTCAGATGTAGACATCCTTGTTGCCTGTGGACCCATGCCACAACAAGTTTCCCCAAACAAAGTGTCTGGCTTGATCACTTCAGCGGTGAAGGGACTTATCCTTCGTATGAGAATGCTCGTATTCTGTATGTGGTTTTCGACCAGTGTTTCAAACTAAGTAGAAAGTCCTGCTGCATGCCTCCCCCTCCCCCACCCCATCCAGAGAGGACTCAATTGTCTTTTTTATTAACACTACGAAGAGCCGTCGCATTCCCAGCAGACCTTTGTTCTCACCGTCGTTACGTACGAAGAACTAAGGAGACGGATGACTATCAGCCAGGTGAGGTTGTCACGAGCCGTAGGATGAGTTCTTTTTTTTTTTGTCAGTCCGTGAGCTGGTTATTTTTGGCGAGTATGGCCTTCATTTAACTAGGTTAGGATAAATGTTTACGAGTTCACGAACTCCGAGTCCGTGGAACGTGGATGAGTGAGGTGTTTTTCAGGGGGTTAAAAGCAGAGACACATCATTGTGAGTCAGATTGAGATTCTGAGCATTGGCCGAATGACGATCACGGTGTGCCTCCCACCTGAGCAGGAGAAGACATGGACAGAATGTTCACACTGTTGTGAAGAAACAGTGACGGGAGAAGGCACCAGACTCTAGTGTGCATACAGCGATCTTTAGACTTCTTGCTCGCCTGGACATGCGAGCGAGATAATGGTAAGCTTGACCGCCGTACAACTTTGCCTGAGAGCCTACAAAGCGTCCACGTGAAATATGCAGTGCGATCCCAGGAGCTGTCGCCTGTGGAGACGTTGTTAGAACTTATTGGAACTGAAGTAGTGAACAGGAACTTTTGATAAATAACATTTAATAGATGAGAATTTGTGATCTTGAGCTGAGCTGTCTTAATATTACATGTGGAGCTTTTAGAGTGAAATTGTTTAGCCATTGCAATGAGTTAACTTATGGAATTTATTTATAGTGGCCCTCTTGTGTATTGTGAGGCCAGTAGAGATACTATTGTTAGCGCGAATGTGATTTAGTCTTTCCTAGTGGAGTAATCGGAAGTGATAATATTTGTTGATTTAAAAGTGAGACTGGATGTCCTTCTAATTGAATTTACCATAGCTGTTTTATCTCGTTAAGAATATCTGAAATTTTGCAGTTTTGCCATTCTATGTGAATTTATTTTATATTGATATGCAGTCAATTTTGTAGCGATACCAATACATGTCTTTGGCCCTTCAGGCCTGACCAAAAGTCATTTTCGCATTATTTTATTTTTGTGTGATAGTCCGAGTGTGAGTCGGCCTCTCGGGCAGTCGAGAGCTATACTCCCCATACCCTGACTCACCTCGTTCCTGACAGAGGTCTCTATAGCATTCAGTTAATACATATCGCATTGTCATAGGCCCAGACCCACAACCAGTACAATTGGGAGGTGGAATTCAGCACACATCTATCAATCAAGAGAAAGCTGGTGTTATTGTGGTATATCACATGATTCAGGAAATCAGTGATGGGCATTATAACCTTAAAGTCAACTCAGACGACACAGACGTATTGCCATATCTCGCAAACACTCTGCACGTAGAAATGCATAGAAGTCTGGTCAATATAGTATCTTTCATGAAAGTATTATTGCCAACTAGTAATGTCATGTCCGCTAATACTGTTTGTCAGCATCCCCGAAGCCATCATGCTGAACATCTTTGCAATCCATCTCCTCACTGGGCGGGACACCGTTTTCTCGTTTGCTGTCACTGGAAATATTACAGTTCTTACCAAGTTAAAAATGTAATGTTCTCTGTCTTCCTAGAGTTGGGAACACGTATTAAACAGAGGAAGAAATCATAAAATTCTGCTTCACTTCATAGCTTCGCTGGGCGCCGGGGACATTCTTGAGGAAAATGCATTTTTTCAGCACGAAAATTGCAGCCAAGAGGTATGCCACAATAAAGCTCTTCAGCTTTTCACCAACTATAAACAGAGTCAGACACAATCTCTGGACGTTTAGCACCAGGTGTTACTGTGGAAAGTTGCCGGTGGCTCATTTCCAAACTTCAACCCTCTGCACTGTGACGACATGGTCTGTGGAGATGCAGCTGAGAGCACCAAAAAGTCTCTTAACCTGTTTAGCTGCAGTTGCAAAACGAGCTGCAGCACAAGCGAATGTACTCTCCTGTATTCAGTTGTGCAAACGAAAGTAGACAACCTCTATAGCAATCCTGTTAGGGATGTGGCAGCCCAGACGAATCCAGCTGAAGACCACTAAAAACCAGTTTCCTACCTCATCGGTGAATTGGATGTGACTCACCTATAAATGAGAATTCTTCCATTGAAGTTACTAGGTTGAAGTAATGGGGCATTGGTGAAACAGTAATGACATGAAAGAATATCATTAATGACCTGAATTACACATCTGTTGATACGGTGGTGATCAGTTTGTGGGTGTCTTTGGAGACTAAATGCATCTGCATCACCCCTCACCCATTCAACAACGGTTTTGTTCGAATTAAGATTAAACAATTGGCATCATGTGTGTATGTCTATTTTTATATGCTTCTGTTTGTTTTTACAAACTCGATTATTTCCAACTGTAAAAAAACAACCCTCTGTGGAAGTTGTTCTCAATTGTAATGTGAAGGACACCGGACCTTTTCAGCGGCGGCTGGCTATCTTGGAGTTCGTCATATATTGAAAAACGTTCAAATTCTCACAGGTGGCAGCGATCGGATCTAGAACTGGAATTTAATTTTCATTCAAAACCAGCAGGAAACTTTCAATATACACCCAGTTACGAAACAGGTTATACTTAGTCCACGCTAAGACTGATAGTTTGTTGGAGGTTGTCTGAAGATCGCACTGGACAGCACAGAGGGGCTTGTTATTTGACTTGTTTCTCAAGCCCTAACATATTGTTTGCACAGTACATTCCGATATAATTCAAAATGAATGAACCTGGCTTGAACTGCAGTAATGAAACAGCTAACTCTTGCTAGCAATATTGTATACATATCTCAGCATCAACAACAAACGTAAGGTACTATTACTAACATTTCTAAATATGTGAAGCAGTTCAGAGCGGATCCTCCAAATAGACGCATTACTGTAACTGCTATTATTAATAATTTGATCCTCAAATTGTTGCATTATGTTTTTCAAAAACTTCTATGGGTACTTGTCTATGATAATAGGTAGTAAAGTTCAATCTTAGCCACCCGGTATACTTTATAAGATTTTTTAAAATATTAGACTCACAATGTTTAGCGATATAAGGGGTATAGTTTTGATTTTGTCCAATAGATTTCTTATAATAAACACAAATCAGTACAAATAACGTTCATGTGGTAGAAAATTGAATTCTTTTTAATTTGATGTATATTAAGCATGGGTATCTCTTTAGTATTTGGCTTGGTACAACTTTATTACTGTCATTTTGGCTGAAAATAGCGGAAATCTGTAACGTCACGTAGGGGGTGTTTTGACGAATTTCTTAGCGTTGCCACCCTTTATCTCATTATATCCGGTATTTTCAGTAGCCCAGAGTGGTTCTCCTAACATTTATAGCAAAATCAGGAGTATATATTTTTGTGCAAGGTTCCCGGCCATTTGACGGCTTGGCCCCCCTAATAAAGACCGTAGACCATGGGAAGCTTTCTGGACCAAAAAGAAAGAGAGAGATAGAATGGTGGGTTCACAGGTTTATCCCGGATAATGCCGGGAACTACATCTAGTTGTCAAAGGAAATTCCTTAAACGTTTTCAAAACCCTTCACAGTTCCCGCTATATTTAACTTTCTTACTTGCATTTGCTGCTGGGAGACAGGGCGAGCGAGTTACGTCATGAACGAAAAATCCAGCCTCGGTCCCATGTTATTCTAAAAATAAACTATATCTATTTTCGATATGATGGTAAATTAATAAAACGATTGTGACATTGCCACCACATTTAAAAAGGGAAAAAATTAGCCAGAGTTTTCCTACAACAAACTACTTTATAATTACAAAGTAAAAGACTTCCAGCAAGGTCTAGGGTGAGAGCTGAACGCTGAACAAAATTCGGCATTTTCTCTATTCGACTTTGTAAAAAATGCTGCTGTTTACATCTCTCTAACCCCCTAGCTGTCTTATCTTGTCCCTCGGGTATCTTTTTGATTGTAGTATGATAATTAATTTGGCTAATTATCGTGCTTTGCAAAACGAAAAGAAATAAACTCAAAATCAGGCTAGTCTAACAACAAGACACCAATGTGAAATTTGAGCCTGTGCAAATTCATACAAGTAAAAAAAAACGTTTCCGAGAAAATCGACGTTGATTCCGCCCATGGTGCAAACGAAACTCAAGAATACATTAACATTAAGAGGCCTTTAAGATTGTACGCATCCAAGTCTCCAAAGTGCTGCTGGAACTTTTCAGATGCATTCATTTTTTTGTTTGTTTGTGACTTGATAATTTCAAAATTTTGGCTGCATAATAAATTATGCCGTGAAAGAAGTCTTTGGAATTTAGTTTGACATGCTAAAAAGTTAAATTCTTTCGCGACTTATTCTAATATCCGGCTCACATTGGTTTTAATACGTCTGTTTGTGAACATCTGAACACGCTTATGAAGACGCATTAGCAGGCAGGGGAACTGCTTCTTTAAGCCTCTTGATTCCTTGAGGAACACAGGGCCGCAACAACACTCCTCCTCCAGCGGTTCTGATAGGGCCTCCGTAGCTCGATCCATGTCATTCCGGCTGCCTTCACCTCAGCATCGACACTCCTGCGCCAAGTCTGTTTTGGTCGACCCACTTTCCGCTTTCCTTGTCGATTCCAGACCAGAGCCTGTCTGGTGATGTTGGATTCAGGCTTTCGTAACGTGTGGACGCTCCATCATATTCCCGTTTCTCTATCGGATCTCAGTTACAATTGTCTCATCCTGTCCTACAGTTGTTTGTTGGAGAAGACTTTTGGCCACCTGATGTGGGGGATGTTTCTGAGACATCGATTGGTGAATGTCTGCAGCTTTTTGGTATTGGTTTGTCACTCGCGATGTTTCGGAACCATACAGTAGGACAGACTTCACACTGGTGTAGAATATCCGGATCTTATTGTGGAGTGGGAGGGTTGTTGATCTCCAGATTGGTCGCCGGGTGTTGAAGGCGTAATTTGCTTTGTTGATTCGGCACTCGCTTTCTTCATCTGCCCCCCCCCCCCCCCCACAGACTAATAAATTAACCAGACTGGAAACACGAGCTTCGGGCTGTGTCGTTTTTTACGGAATTTCCCGAGCGAGGACTGTATAACCAACATGGCTGCCGCTCGGGAAATTCCGATTCTAATTCTATGTGCAGTAGAAATTTCTTTTCATTTGTCAAGATTGGTTGTACATGTATTAATTTCTTGGTGCGGAACCAAACTTCCGCGTTCAGTAGGCGCGTCAAAATGGTGTCATTCAAACTTGTAGCTATGCTGAAGCGTCGGTCGCTACCTTAAACCTAATATGGCGGATGGTTCATGACCTTTCACTGTTTTGTGACGTCACACAATAGGATCATCCAGTCTGGTTAATTTATTAATCTGTGCCCCCCCCCCCCCCCAACGCCCCATCTTTTCTGACTACGCTGTCCAGGTAAACAAACTTGTCGACTACCTTGATGTGTTCTTGGTGGAGTCGAACTGGATCTTGTTGTTTTTTATTCGCTCTCATGACCTCTGTCTTCCCGATGTTGATTTGGAGCCCAATCTTGTCGGCTTCTCCCGCAACACGGCATAGCTTTTCGCGTGTCTCTTGCTGCTTGTGGAAGAGAAGGTTGATGTCATCTGCGAAGTCCCCCCGCCCCCCTCCCCTAAACTCCTCACTCCCTACCCAACCCGCCTTTAAAAAATACGTATATATAATATATATGTTTGTTTAAAAAAGCTTAAATGTTCGGTTCATTCGTCCTCGGCCGATCACTGTCTAAAAAAGCCAAAGAGCCAAGTACATACCAAAACCGTCACGATTAAAGCATTGTACAGAAACGGACAAAACGTTTTGTTATTGTTAAATCAGGTGGACCTCTTGTTGGCCAGAATATTTTCCTAGATATCTTTACCAGGTGAAGGTGGTAGTAGGATATATTATCAAGTCTTCATTTCAATTACAGATTTTTTTCTTATTTCTTTTTGTTATTTTGAAGTTGATTTAAGAATTAGTAGTTTTTTTTGTATATAATTTACACTCAGTCGATTGAACACAGGAAAATACTATCTAATATCTTATCACAACATAATTGCCTCGTGATTTTAATGAATTGAAGATTTGAATCTGTGGAGAGGGAGTTACAAAACAGGAAATTGGTGCAGTTCTTTGGAAAAACACGATGTGCTCAGGCTACTGCAAAAAACAAAAATTTTATATTGCAAAAAAAAAACCAAACCAATGCAAATTAAAAAAACTACAAAAATACACCTGTATATTAATTAAAAATTTTTTTTCTCTCTCATTTACTTGAAGACTACAGGTTTTATGATTAATACAGAATGGGAATAGGGGACAAGGTGGTCTAGAGGCAAGGTGCTCGCCTCTCATGCCAAGGGTCCCGGGTTTAGAACCCGGGCAGTGCAGGCATGTTGGAAATTGGGATTTTTCTCATATTTTCAAGTCCCTGATCCTATTGGGGGGTAAGATCGAGCACCTAACCTCCTCTGATAAGGACGAAAAAATTCGGAGGGCCCTTGTGCACGTTGATCACGTTAAAGACAGCTTGGCAGTTGGAAATTGTAAGGAGCAAGCCGAACAGGCCGCTGCCCCGGGCAAAATTGAAATTAATGGATTAAAATCTATCCATATCATCCCACCAGCAACAACAAAATTTATGATTCATTATTGATATGGCTAGGTATATTTGGGCCGAATACGGCCTAAATAGCGCAAATCCCCCGTTCCGGGTTATTTGGGCCGATAATGCGAGTTTGCAGTTTGCACTGTTCTGGCGTGTTTTTTTTTTTTTTGAAACACAGAATTTGTGTCCGTACAGTATTTCCTAAAGGTAGCGTCAATTACCGGTAGCGTCAATTGCACCGCATTTTGCGGTGGCCATTGACGGTTCATCGATCGCCAATGGCTACCCCAGCCCCTTTTCGCCTGATGAGTCAATCTGACTACCACCCATTGATACAAACTGACTAGACCCTCATGCCCCCAGGTCCATCTGACCATTCCAATGCACACTTAAATCGACAATGGACACCGTATTACGCGGTGACAATTGGCACCCCTTGCCTAAAATACCTTCGGCCCAAATAGCACAGCACCAGGTTGTATAGGCCGTATTCGGCCTAAATATACACTTCCTATTAATATATATTATTATCAATAGATATTCAAATATTATTTCTATTGTGAGTTGTGAACTGTTGTGAGTTCTGAACTGCGCCCAACAGGCTGCGTTACAATTTGCTATGAGATAGAGATAGAGAGATAGAGTGAGCGAGACAGGGAGAGAGAAAGAAGCAGTGTAGTGTGTTGAGCGCTTCGCCGGCGCTCCATTCTGCTCTGTGGTTGACAGGTTTCTTCTGTAAAGCGCATAGAGCATTTTAAAAATGGATATGCGCTATATAATAATAATATAATAATAATAATAATAATAATAATAATAGGAGGACGGAAGAAAGTTGGCAGTTATAAAGTTACCTTCTTGTTACAACCTCTGGAGTGTAGAAATGCACGTTTACAATTACAACAAATGAGCCAATCACTGAATCAGTTAGCTGTTTCTGTATATAGCAGGGCCGTTTTTTTTTTTTTGGTGCCTAGACCGCAAAGCTTTTGATATTCCTGTTTTCTAATAACATCGGCAGCACGCTGCTGGTGACAGAAAGCTTATTAATGTGCATAGTATGTGCAACCAGACTAAAGGGATTTAATGACAGTGACTATTTAAATTTACCGATGACGTCTGGGACATTTGAACTGTTCAACGCGGTGGTTTAAACACAGTTATTATGGACTTTGTAAGGGCGATTCGAGGCATAAAGATCAACTGCACATGAAAAGTGTCTACCAAGTCCATAACTGTGCTTAACCGCCGCGTTGAACAGTACTTACTCTAATCAAAATTTTTGTGTGTGTGAGAGGATGAACGATTTTCTATTTTCAATATGTCCTTTCATGGTAACGCTAGTGCGTGAGTAAGGGACGGCCACTCATAGTAGTTTATGGACACTTGGCCGAGTACCATTAATTGGATTATTTCCCTTGTGATACTAGCGCGGGACCCGTTATTCACATCACGGTGAAAAGCGCGCACTTTGATTGGTCAATTGGAAATTTTGACCACCGGGCTTCCAGCTCTTATATCATGGCTTTAAGTTTCTTACAACTCGCTCATTCGTTGTTATCCACTGACAGAAAGACGGGAACCCGAATTCATTTTTGAGAGTAGGCAATACCCTATCGGTACAAAATAGGTACTCATGATAACGTTTGTTATCAATGGAGATACGTTGTATTAATGGACGAAAGTATCCCGCACAAATTTGTCCAATGTTGTTAGTCCTGACACTTTGAAAATTTATATTAAAACTATTACCAGGTTTCTGGTATAAGTAGTCAGTTAGAATTTTAGCAGCAAGTATTTATAATGGTACTAATTTCGTTGTACTTTGATGCACATGTCATATTGAAATAATTAATAAGAGGATCTCGGATTTAAAGTAAACCACGAGTTAGACGCATGTTATCCCCGATAAATCCAACCTTGGTCAAATTTATTCAATTATTGCTGGAGAGAGTAATTTCTGCAGTTTACTGGGATACCTAATTGACATTTGTGTGCACCCTTTTAACCGTACTGTAAATTCGATTGTGTTAGGACCCTAACCGGTTATGTTGTTCGGCTGGACTCAGGATGTCCGAGCCTTTCACTTGTCCAACACTGGACTACGTAATAGCCCTCTCGGACGTCCGCGCTGGCTCATAAAGATGATGCCAGTTCGAGTGGTCAGTAGACTCCATCAAAGACGCCGCAACAATAGGAAGCACAAGTGGACCTTGCAGTACAATAGACCGGCGGCGGCCTGCCGTTGCGCGCCTCGCCCAAAACATGGCCTAGTCCAGTTGCGCCAGTAGCAGAGAGACTTTGGGTAAGTTGGAGACAATTATATTAGAAGTGACTTTAATTTGCGCACCCCCCCCTCTTTCGGGGATGCCGCGTAGAGAATGCTGATCTACAGAGACTATTATGAGTCCGGCTCAACGGTAATTGCCATTGTCATTAGACGTGTAAGATGCGCGGTGCAGTGCAGTGTCTTGATATTGTGACTTTATTGTCAAAGTTAACGTTTGCGGTGCTAGATGATAATGATGGCTCGCTAACCAAGCTATCACGATTTGCTTGTGTGCATATAGTGTATGTGTAGCATTGCCTTGTTGTGGTAGGCAGTGAGGATTTCCTGAGATGTTAATGTGGATGGCTTATGTTATAGCGAGCGGCACTATACACTTGATTGTATTACGGGTATTTGTGTACCTTGCCAGTACCACTATGCTATAGAGAGCAGTGTGATTGTGATTGCGTGTTTAGTGTTTAAGATGTGTAATTAATTACATGTATTGGAGATGTATAATATTAGTTGGGCCTCACATGGGTGAGCCTCAGGATTGTTCTATGTGCGGCGGTGGATGAACAATGTTTCAGTGAGTTTACACATGTTGCAATGAGTCTCGCCAACATATATATATATATCATGCGCATGTATTATAGTTATCCAGATGTATTATGCTTCTATGAGTTTCGTAAGTGTGTGAGGGACAGTTTCATTTTAAGGAATGTACACACTACTTTATGAATAGTGCAGTGGTGTGTCATGCGCATGTTGTTGTTAGCCTGGCGGCATAGCTCCGCGGCTAAGGTCAAAGGGCATGACCCTTCAGTATCGATTGGGAAGGGAAGTAACCAATACAATAGCCCTGGGGCGGGTTAGTACTAATAATGGGAGTGGGCCTATGAGGATGGCCTGCATTGGGATGCAGCGTCTGTGTTATGGACGGTCAGTGGGCCATGTTGGCCACTGCGTTATTAAATGGAATGGCCACTCTGGATACATGTGCTGTACACCGGCTCAGTGGAGCGAAACTATTGTGTTCTTGCCCCTTCATTTGTTATGTCCTTCATACTTTGATTAGTACATTAATTAGTTTATGTTGCCAGTGTACTAGGAAACTCCTTGTGTATATGATATAGCCACTTGTAGTTGTTATTCATTAACCTTAGCGCTATTTTATTCCATGCATACATATGCAGTTGGTTATTGCTTAAATTCTATATTATGTTGTTGTTGTTTGATTTACTACTTAATACTATTACTATGTATGTCCACCATTGATTGAGTGATTAATGTTGTCATTAAATCCTAATCATATTTTTGTCTTTTTTTCTTGTTCCAGCTTATGGCTGGTTGGGCTTTTTTTTTGCTTGGTAGGGTTCTCCTATGCTTTTTTGTTTGGTAGTGATACCTTTGTTAGGCTTTTTGAATAAATAAGATTGCCAGCGGAACCCTGTGTTTGTTAATCCTGTGTATCCTTAAGGGAGTTACTATTGAACCCACGCATTAACCACATTAGCCACTCGTAGTTCATCCAACATTTTCTGGTGTCAAGAAGTGGGATACACAGAAGGGTTAGTTTGTATTGTAGAAAACCCAGCCGTGGAAATTTTTAGTTTGAAGCCCAGCCAGCCAGGCAACCCCTGCCCCACCCCATAGGAACCAGGGGGCCACGAAGACCAACGCCCTCCAACATCAACTCAAGATTCAGGACCTGTATCCCAGTCCTGTGTACACCACCCATCCCACTGCAGTCAACAGGGACCCGTTGGGGGTATTTCATCCCGCAATCTACACGTATCCGCAACATCCGCCCCCACAGCCTGCGTCGACCAGGTGTCTGGTACTCCTAGCCCACCACCCCTGCCAGCCACCTGCAGCCCAACCAGACCCTCAACATGGGTTGAGAACTTTACAGCCCCTACCTCCTGTGCAGCGGTCCAGCTGCCCCCACGTCCAGCTGCCCCCACCGACAACCCCAGAGATTAGACCTATGACTCTTATTAGTGATTGACATTAGACATTGACGGTGAGTGCAGAAAGAGCAGGGGAGCGTACCCATCAAGATCCCCCTAGTTTCCATTAGGCCAGAAGACAGACCGACGATCAAGTGAGCCCCGCCTCCAGATTTTAAGTTAGAGAGTATGCCCATGTTAGCTTTCTCCACAGCTTAGTTACAATTACTTTTAATGCCTATGTTGACCTTACCTTTTTCATTGCACTAGTGTCCTTATAGCATATATTGTATTTTTTTTGTACTGTTCGATCCTACGTTAACCCTGATAGTGGTCTGGGACCAACGTTGCAGGTCTGGGACCTGTTGTTTTGTCCATATGATGTAACTTACTACAGCCAGAGCTGAGACATCTTCAGGATGCCAGTAGTAACTTAGCCGGTTCACGCCACCTGTTAGTAGTTATAAAGAGGATGGACCATTGTTGTACTTCGGTTCACTGTGTATAATTTGCAATTGTTCTACTCTAAGTGATGGTATCATAGCCCCTTAGAGTTTGATTATACCTTCAGTGGGTCATCTCGGGAGAGAGGAAGACTAGGGGAAGGTAACCCTGAATACAAATACCACACTGCCTTGTGTGTTGCTATGATAGCAAAGGCTATGGGAGTAAACCCAGACAGAAAATCAGGAGTGGAGACCCGAAGGTGGTTGTCAGGGAGAACTGCATCAAACTGGCTTCCAGCATCTCCTGCAGCCGGACTAGTTCCAAATGTATTGACCTGGTCTCTCCCTTGGGTTTAACTAGAATGGCAGAGAGAGGGGTGGTGCCTCTGGGCAAAGCACCATCTCTTAAAAATAGCCCAGGCAAGGCAGCAAAACGAGGAGGCGTTTGCTCGGGCTTGGCAAGCGTCTGTCTCTCCTCTATAAGCCCACCCATTTCCGATTTGGAGAGGACACTCCAACCATCCGTTACGGATGGGCACAACACGGGAGGTGGCAGTTACCGGTGATAAGCTCAATCCATTTGGCGTACGGATGAGCGCCAGGGGTCCCCTCTGTCGGTGGGAGCGGCTTTTCAGCTGCATTGATCAACTACCGCCCGCCGTAACCTGGGCAGCCCCCAGGCAGTTGGGTGTTGTTCCGCCACGTCAGCCTGCTTCATAAGGTGGTTGGAGCTAGACCAAAAGTCAAAAAGCTGACGTAAAGTGTGCACCTGGCAAAAACAGAAAAATACTAAAACTTGGTACCTGGAACGTCAGAACAATGCGCCCAGGCTTGCAACAGCAAGATCTCACTAATATTGACTCCATCAGGAAATCCCAAATTATTGATCGAGAACTTCAGCTACTAAACATCGACATCGCTGCCCTTCAAGAAACTCGACTTCCCGACTCCGGGTCAGTCAAAGAAGAAAACTACACCTTCTTCTGGCAGGGCCTTAGCAGCGAACAGCCGAGAATCCACGGCGTGGGCTTCGCCGTAAAAAACTCCCTTATCAATTCGATCGCAACTCCAATTGGAGTGTCAGAACGCATCATGACACTCAGACTGAACACCCGGTCTGGTTTTACCAACATTATCTGTGTCTATGCCCCAACACTTACCTCCTCTGACGAAACCAAAGACATTTTCTACGAGGCATTGCAGAGGACTCTCCACAACATCCCTCTCACCGAAGGCCTGCTAATTCTGGGTGACTTTAACGCTCGAGTGGGAGCAGATCACTCCGCATGGCCAAAGTGC